>OX336393.1:89773473-90380973 GCA_946902985.2 Meconema thalassinum
AGAAATGTCTTTGGTGAGGCTAGGACAGTTGGTATACCTTTCCTGGAAGTAATGACGTAACTCACCGGCAGAGATATAACGTGGGCACAGTACCTTGCCATTACTTCTTTTTAGGGTTAGTTATAATATGAATGCATGCCCTAATTGAAGATAAATATTTTAGACAATTGGTTCACCATTTCTTGTTACAGTGGAGGAGATCCGAATAGATGTGGCGTACGAAGACTACTATAAGCGTCTAGTAGACCAGTGTGCGTTTAATATCGCATGCATGGCCACAGTTCAAGACACCAACTACGAGTACTTTGCTCAGGACGACTTCCGAGTCAGAAAGCCCGACATCAAGATCAAGGTACTGGTATACACATACTGCTCAAAAATACTGGTTTGCTTTCTCTTTTAAACGTTGTTGCTTCAATTGAATGTACAATTTGTGCCCTCCACCAGATCGATGGCGAGCCCACACAAGGGGAAGAGTTCTCAGCAACAGCCACTCTTAAGAACCCACTGCCCATCCCACTCAAGAAAGCTCAGTTCATGATTGAAGGACCTGGCCTCTCATCACAGCTGAAAATCAAACTTCCGCAGTAAGTACACATCAAAATACCTAATTCTGGAAGAAACTCCTTAAGCAGATTCTTGGACTCTTTTAATTGACCATCATCCTTAACACTTCCCTGCTGATGCCTTAAATATTGCTCCTCACCCGTGTTCTGGCTGATTTTCATAATTTATGGCTATGTTCAGAATGGCACAAACTGAATGTGGTTTGAGTTACAAATAAATTGAAAATTCCATTCAATTTCTGAATCCTTACTACAAATTTAATAAAAATCCAACACGGCAAAAAAAAACAACCTGTAAACAGCTGTTCCTGGAACGAGCGTGCCGGTAGAAGTAAAAGGGAGAACTGTCTCTTCAGTTGCATCAGATTCAGAATCTGTAATGCAAATTATAACCCCAAATATACTAGTCATAGAATAAACTCAACGTTTTTTTGTGAGAGAAAAGTCTGTCCACAAAGAATAAAAACGAAGGAGAGGAAAACAGATTTGACCTACTTGAACTTGCATCGCTTGCCTTCGAACAGATTGATATTATCCGCTGAACTGTGACGTGGTGCTATCTAGCGATAGTATGTGCAACTTCATGCTTACTGGCACCCACACGCGGGTGCCAGAGCTGTAATATTACGTTCGTCTCCAACACAAAGCGCGAGAAATCGATCAACGTAATATTATGCTCGCCGCAGTTTTAAAAGTTACCTTTAAACATAATTATACGGCGCCCGCGCTCTAAGTGTTAAATGTGCTTAAGAATGATCTTAGCTAGAGTATCCAAAAAAAATTATCATTTGCAAACCCTAAGTACAGACAAGTTGATGATGATAAATGTTGTTTTAAGGGGCCTAACATCTGGGTTATCGGCCCCTATTGTTCTGGGTGATAGTGAAAATGTAAATGAAATAAAACAGAACCTAAAACTAACTACATACTAGAATAGGGAATGGAAAACAAAAATAAGAATAAGGGGAAACAAAAGACATTTAGATAGGAAATGCCCTCAACCCTCGAAAACTGAGAATTAAGGGACTTGGAAGAAAGGAGAGCCAGGAAAAGCAGATAGGAAAGGGACCATCCAAAAGGCTATGGAAGAAGGAGAAAATCCGGACCCAGCTCAGGAAGCCCTCGGGGTTGCCAACTCCCGAACTCATCAGACATGAGCCCTTGAGGGTGTAGCACTATCCAGGGTGCACTGTACGTGGCAGGGCTACACACACTCTGCCTCCTTGAGGGCCTTGAGCAGAAGGCAGGAGATACAATGAAAAGAAAACAAGAGGTTTGACTTCTTGAAGAATGAGCAATCAGAAAAGATGAGACGAGGACAAGTTAAGGCGATAAAGTGAAAGACTCCCTAGGCCTCAGATACCCTAATACCGTCGGGTTCAGAACAGAACAATAGTTGACCAAGGGAGGTCGAGAGGAAAGATAATAGAGAGGAGCCCGGCAAAATTAAGTGGAAGCAATGCCGGACTCAGCTGGGACCCTGTGGTTGCCAACCCACGTCCCAATAGTCTCGAACCCCTGGGGGGATACAGACTAAGTGCAGAAGGAGGAGGAGGAGGGTGTGCCAATCAACCTCTCAACAAGGCAGACCTAGTTGAATTACTGGTTAATGCACATGGGATTTTTTAAATGAAAAGGCTAATCAGATAGTTCTGATTCCTCCATGTAAAAAGAAAACAGATGACACACACACACTAATATATTCATCACTATTAACACCGGTTATCAGACAGATTCTACACACACCCAAAGCACACGGGGCTACATGACCGCATTGTCGCAGCCCCTAAACTAAGGAACCAACCAACCAACCTGTAGTCAATGATCAGAAGATGAACAACCACGTACTTCTTACAAAATGCAAATATTGTCATCTGGTGTAAGAAAATTCTTGGTTGATTCTTAAGTTTAGGGGCTGCGACATCACGGTCATGTAGCCCTGTGTACTTTGGGTGTGTGTAGAATCTGTCTGATAACCAGTGTTAGCCTACTTGTGATGACTGTATTAGTGTGTGTTATCTGTTTTTTAATTCAAGTAAGGACTGCAGACTTACGAATTTTTCAAATAGTTCCTACTTTTGCCACCAAACGCCCCCGTCGATGACTACTGGTTCAGAACTTAGCTACCAGATGCCATCGCAGTCGGCTCTTTGCAAGGAACGTAGGAACCTAAGAGCGTTGTTTGCAATATTAACCTATACAATTTAGCTTCACACAGGTGTAATTAGTGGAAGGTTCTTTAACATGCCATACATTTATGACAAGGGACCGCCGGCTTTACTTCCCCTCCGAAGGAAGGCATACTGAGGGTAAGAAAATTCTTCACTGTACAAAGTTTATGGTAAAAAACTTACAAGCCATTTCTTAAGAGTTGAGTTATAGCTTTAAAATAAACCATTTTGGATTTTTTAGGCAGTTTTCGTATTGACTTACAATGTAATTGTACAAAGTTCACATAGTCAACACAAATTTATTTTTATCATCATCATCATCATCATCTTCCTTCCAAGTATTGGGCCAAGTGTCCCGTTACGGTCTTGCACTTTCCCTCCATCTCTTCATCGGACGTCCTATCGATCTATTTCCCCGTGGCTGGTAGCGAAGGATCTCCTTTGGAAATCTTCCAGGTTCCATCCTTTGGACATGATGCTTCCAGTTCTCTTGGTAGTCACAAATGTATGCAGTTATTGGTTTCACTTTTAGTTCCTTCAGCACATCCTCGTTTCTCTTATGATCCCATTTAGTATAGCCTGCTGTTCGGCGCATAAAGGTCATTTAGCGTGCTGTGAGTCTGAAGATGTCCTTACATCTTATTGTCCATGCCTCGCTGCCATAGCACAGGGTTGGTCTGGCTAATGTGTTATACAAACGCAAGCGTGTATGCCTTTGGACAAGAGATGGCTTCATGACATGATTGATGATTCCTGTTGTTCTGGTATAATTAGTTATTTTTGCAGTTATGTCTCGTTCTTCTTGAAATGATAAATGATATCCTAAATACTTGAATTCGTTAACTCTTTCTAAAATTTTACCATCCAGGCAAATTTTACTGGGGATAGGGTCCTTACCCTTAAAGGCCATTACTTTAGTCTTTTCAGTAGAAATGCACATGCTGAATTTTGATGCCACTTTCTGGAGGTTGAAAACTGACCACTGCAGATCATCTTCAGAAGCTGCTACCAATGCAACATCATCAGTTATTATCAGTTATTAAACCTTCATAGTGTTCATAAATTTCAAATCAAAATACAAGTATTGATAAAAACTACTATAAACTTTCATTTAAGTTGTTTTATTATATAAGAGTATTTTGTGAATTTTCACACATAAATTTCAGTTTCCAAACACTTGTCCATAGAGATTGTCAATGAAGTTTTTTTTCTCTCCCAAGGATCATTCTTAATTAAATCTAAAATTATTCAAATTATTGCGCTCCTGTATGGCTAAATAGCAATCTTACCAACAAACTCGACACCCAATTCAGTACAACTATACGCACTATCATCATCATCATCTTGCACAGTTTCCAGCCACTGGCCGGGTCTGTTTGGAACACAAGCCTCTCCAACGTCTTCTGTCTTCCCACCATCTCTCAGCCTCCACCCTTGTCCAGTCTTCTCCTCTCTTCTTCACGCTTTCTTCCACCCCCTTCAGCCACCTGTCTCTCGGTCTTCCTCTCGGTCTCTTTCCTTCCCACTTCGTCTCGTGTATCCTCCTGGGTATCCTCTTCTCCTCCATTCGTTTTACATGTCCATACCATCTAAGTCTAGACTTCTCTATACCATCCTGTAATGGTTCCTCCTTCATTAATTCTCTGGTCCTCTCATTTCTTATTCTGTCTATCTTTGTAGCTCCAATACTGCTTCTCAAGAACCTCATCTCACTGGCCTGTATTTTGCTCTTCTCCCTTCCTTTCATAACCCAGGTCTCCAAGGCATACGTCAGGATAGGGACATAGTACGTCCGATATATGATCTTTTTGCTGTTCTGAGGGACATCCTTGCTCCATAACATGCTTCTCACGCTCCTCCGAAATGCTTCTGCCTGCCTCCCCCGCTCATTTATTTCTCTATCGTTTCTTCCATTCTCTTGTATCAGGCTTCCTAGATACTTGAAACTCTCCACTTTCTTCAGCTGTTCCCCACCAATTGTTATTCCCGTTGTGGTTCTTTCCTTCTTCCTTGTTGTGATCACCATCTCACTCTTATTTATGCTAAATTTCATCCCATATCCTTGTATTATTCCTTCCCACACGTCCAACTGTTCCTGTACCTCCTCCTCCTTGTTTCCCCAAATCATCAAATCATCTGCAAACATCATTGCTTTCATCTTTCCATCCCCAATTACTTGTGCCACTCGGGTCATTATGTCATCCATCACCACAATGAAAAGTAACGGTGACAGTGCACTTCCTTGTTTCAGGCCGTTTCTCTGTTCCAACCAGTCTGATCTCTCTCCTCCCACTTTCACACAGCTCACGCTTCCCTTGTACATCTCCTTTATCCTCTTTATAGTCCATTTCTCTACTCCTCTATCCTCCAGGGACTTCCACACTTTGTTTCTGCATACACTGTCATATGCTTTCTCAATATCCAGGAAGGCCATCAGTAGATCTGTTCCATACTCATAGTGCTGTTCTTGTAACTGCCTTACAGCAAAAATCAAATCCACTGTGGACCTTCCTGCTCTGAAGCCATGTTGTTCTTCCCTCATCCCTCCTTCTATCCTTGTCCTAATTCTCTTTTCCAAAACTTTCTCGAAGATCTTTGCACAATGACTCATCAGTGTTATTCCCCGATAGTTTCTGCAATCTGTTCTACTACCTTTCTTGAAGATCGGGACAATTATTCCTTTTTTCCAGTCCTCAGGGGTCTTCCTTTCCTTCCATGCTGTCCTCATCACTCGGTACAACCACTGTATCCCCACCTCTCCTGCTGCTCTCACCATCTCCACACTCAACTCATCCACACCCGGTGCCTTCCCTCCTTTCATCTTGTTCACTGCATCTTCCACTTCTTTCCATGTTAAGTCCTTTTCTGTTTGCAGTTCATCTTCCTCTTCCCCGATTTCTTCCTCCTCACCATCTTTTCCATTTGGGTTCAGAAGTTCTTCAAAATATTCTTTCCACATTTTCTTCAGTTCTTCCCTATTTTCTATCTCTTGTCCCCTTTTGTTCACCATTCTAACATAATCCGTAGGATCCTTCCGCCTCTTAGTTTTTACCATCCCATACAGGACCTTTTTTGTACCTTCACTATCCTCCTTCATCATCTTTGTCCACTCTTCCATCCACTTTCTTCTCTCCTCAGCCACTACTCTCTTCGCCTCCTTCTTTCTTTCCTGGTACTCTTCCCTTGTCTCTACCGTCCTATTTTGATACCACCTCCTAAAGGCTCTATTCTTTTCCCTTACTATATCTTTTGTCTTCTCATTCCACCATGGTGTTTCCTTCCACCTCTTCTTACTACTTGTCCTCCCACATACTGCTTCTGCTGCACCTACTAGTGTCTTCTTAAATTTAGCCCATTCCTCTTCCACCCCTCTTTCTTCATCTGTTGGAATCCCTTCCTTTACCATTTTGAGGTACTCGACCCTTCTATCCCCTTCTTTCAGTTTCCATATCCTTATACGTCTTTCCTGGTTCTCAGTCCCTTTCTTCTCCTTACTCCCTCTCAGGTTCATTATCAGCAATCGATGGTCGCTATCCAGGTTCTCCGATGGTATAACCTTGATGTCCGTGATGTTCTTATTTAGTTCTTTCTCATACAGTATATAGTCGACCACCGACTTCCTGGTCAAGTCATCACTGTACCATGTGATTGTGTGGCTCTCTCTTTTCTTAAACCAGGAGTTCCCAACTAGCAGGCTGTTCCTCTGGCAGAAGTCCAACAGTCTCTTTCCTTCCTCATTTCTTCCGCCCCAACCCTCTGGTCCTAGAACACTCTCATAACCTTGTCTTTCACTTCCTACATGGGCATTGAGATCCCCCATAACAATCATATTTCTTCCGACCAGCTGCACTATCACAGGATGTCTAAAAACAACTCCTACATTTTGGCTCCCAACTTTAAGTCACTGAACTCAGAATAAAGGATGCTTTGGTGCATGAATATAAGAAAATTTTGGACTACCCTGACCTTCCCAATCATGATTTCATCCCAAGTGCAATATCCGACAGGTTAAAATCCAAACAACCAGCAATAAAATCTGCTGTGGAACTTTTTAACAAGTGATTTGATATAAGCGATAGATGGGAACAAAAATGGCTCCAGCATGCACCAGCAGAAGTAATAATCAGTATAAATACTCACAACAAACCAGAGGGATTCGATTTGCCTCGAGGTACGTGGAAGACTGCCAACAGGATTCGCACAAACCATGGAGTGTGTAAAGGACTCTACAAGTGGAACAAAATTCCCGATCCTGCATGTGTTTGTGGAGCGACACCCCAGACCATACAACACATTATGCAGCAATGTAGAATTACGTCATACTCAGGGGATTTAAAGGATTTTCTCGTGTTGACTCCAGATGCTGTTAAGTGGGTAGACAATTTAAATTTTACATTATAAGTGCCAATTGTGACTGTAGGTTATACTTATATTCTTTGTTTTGCTTTTATTGTAATAATGTCCTAGTATTTTTGCTGGTATGTTTTCTGAATATTGTGGTGTTTTACAATGTGTTGCCATATGCTAAATAAATAAATAAATAATATTCAAATTATTGAGTCAGATGCTCAACACATATATGGGAGTCCAATTATATCTGTTGAGTAAGACCAAATAGCTTATAAAGATAATAGCGGAAACTCCTCACCAAAACAGGAGACAGCGCTACCCAGCACCGCCTAGCGGTCCGAGTTGGCAACGTAAGACCAGCTGATTTACAACCGTGAGATCCAACCAAACAATTATAAGAAATTATTGACCTGTGGATGATCTAATTATCCAATTGTAATGGTTGGTACGGGGAGTATTTGTGCCATATATGCCTGTAATAAGTATAAACAACAAAGTGACCCAAAATCTTTCTTCAGGTTCCCAAGAAATTATTGTAAACAAGTAGCCCACCATTACACTGATAGTTCGGTTTTCTTTTAATACAGAATGCTTTTACAATATAATTTAGCATATTTTAGCCTGGTCTTTATGTATTTATAGATGCACGCTGTGGGTTATTCGAAGCCGAAGAGCTGACTTAGATGACGTATTGAAAAGGAATGGCCCAGAATATTTAAACAGAACTCATGTTGTATGCTCAGACCACTTTGTGGAGAAAGATTTCAGGAACAAAAACTTGTTAAGTCAAGGGTAAGATTTTTGTAGGTTGTTGATAGTAGGCCTAATGTTAATATTTAAATAACAGCCTTTATAAAACGTGGTGACTCTACGGTACAGTAGGCCTAACATTTAACAACATGCTTCAATATTTCCGATTGAAAGTGTACGTAGTTATTTATTGTTGTTATAAGGGGCGGAACAGTGAGGTCATCTGCCTCTAAAGTGTACGTATTGCACTATTAAAGCTAAGGAGGTTGGTGTAATCTACCAAGTTCAGAAACACAAATTTTAATTTTACTGACTTTATTAGGAAATATATAAGAAAGTAACTGTTTTTTAATGTAATTAAGCGTGTTCAACTCGTTTTTAAATACCAGTATGTCGAAAAGGATGGATTAAAACCAATATGCTAATATTTCCTTGTAATTTTCAGTATTTGGCCTGGTGCAGTGCCTTCAGTTCTACTGCCTATGGCAAAGCAAACCATATGCAGAAGCAGTACAGTATTTTTTAGAATTCTATATAAATATTGTACAGAACCAAGTATCTTTTGTTTCTTTTAACACTAATCTTTAAAGTATTTGCTGCCTAAATATCAAGCCGAGACATATGTCAACTTTACAATGCAATTTCGGTCGGTGCGCACTCAAAAATGCTAGCTGTGGGTGGCAAGAAGAGTAATGCTGTCAACTCGCACCAAGAGATGGCACTGTGATCGCTGTCCCCAAACGAGCGCATGCTTTTACGGCCGAGTTTCCGCTATTATCTTTATAAGCTATTTGGTAAGACATTGTCAAGTCTAGATGGTGGGACATCATGCAGCTGCTTCTGGAATGTCTGACACACTGGAGCCACCTCTGCACCAAAGTCACATTTTGTACCTTGGCATTTGCCTTTAATGTTCTGATTCAGTCTGTGCTTGGTTGAATCAGGAGAATGCAAATACACGAAAATAAATTTATAGATATAAGCATTTTGAACCTAAGTATTAAATTTCAATCTTGGAATCTTATTTTGGACTAGGGGGACCAAGAAGAAGCTAAAATAGATCTGAAGACATAAACATTTTGAACCTAAGTATTGAATTTCAGTCTTGGAATCTTGTTTTGGACTAGAGGGACCGAGGAGCTAAAATGCTTTCTCTTGACACATCATCTTGCATCATGCTGTTTTTAATGTCTTTCAGGGCAGAGGTGGGGAAAATATAAAATGACTGAGTTTTTGTGCTACTTTAAAGGAACAAGAGAGGGTTTGACCTCATGTTAAACCAAAGAATGAGCACTGATAGTTGAAATGTTTAATGAAAACCTGTAAAATTGAACATAATAAGAATAACAAAATATCCAATCATAGATGAGACATAAATAATAGTCAAGTGGGTAAGTATCAGGGGTTAAATAAGTGTAGATTTACTGGTACCTTAATATTTCTCCTGAAATACTACTCAGTACTTATGTGGCCTGAGGCCATGTAGCTGTGTGTTAACACATAAGGTCGTGGTCGGACCAGGATGTCTTCAGAAAACCTCGCCTTTGGCTGTCCTTGGAATTATTTTTTATGGTTTATCGTTTTCAACTCCAAATAAATACCAGTTGGTGTATTGTTGCTTTCTTCCAAATCATTGCCCAATTCCATTCATCTTCATTAACTCCTCTGAAGAGGTTGGCTCTAGATAGGGTATGTGTCCATAAAAATTGTTTGCACAGAGACTCGTCTTGTCTCAACCCCGACCTTCCAGAAAAGGCTGGTTGGTTCCTCAGTTTAGGGGCTGCGACAACGTGGTCATGTAGCCCCGTGTACTTTGGGTGTGTGTAGAATCTGTCTGATAACCGGTGTTAATTGTGATGGCTATATTAGTGTGTGTTATTTGTAATTCAGGTAAGGACTGCAGATGATCAATTTCAAGTAGTTCCTACTTTTGCTACCAAATGCTACCGTCAACAACACTTTGCTGTGAACTTGGCTACTAGATGCCACCACAACCGGCACCTGGCAGCGAATGTTGGAACTAATGGAGCGTTAATGAAATCTAACCGACAAATTTATAGCTTCACGCAATTATTGTAGTTAGTGGAAGGTTCTTTTACATGCCATAGCCTAAATGTATGACATGGGCCCGCCGGCTTTACTTCTCTTCCGAAGGAAGGCATACTGAGGGATTTTAAACACTCTTAAAAAATCCGACGACTTCGGCCGGGTTTGAACCCGTGATTTTGGGCATAGAAGTCCAGAAAAGGGAATACAGTAATAATCACATGTGCAAACCCGGGTGTATTAAAGAAAGTGATGTAAAGCAACCTGAAATACCAAACCTTTGTATTTGTTTGTTCCAGGACTGTGCCCGTGGGAGCAGAGGCAACTACTAGCTTCAAGCTGACGCCAAAGTTCGACGGCAGGAGCACCATTGCAGCTAAGTTTGTGTCCAAGGAGCTCGACGATGTGGATGGCTTCCTCAACTTCATGGTACAGGCAAAGAAAGAAGTGGTCAATGGTGGTACCGGCAATACTGCTTGAAAGTTTCTTTCTTGAGGATTCGATGCATCTCATACCACCATGACAGTTACGCAATTTGCACTTCTCACGGATATCAAGTTTACAAACACAATAGCCTGTATAATGTAGCTAAGAACTAAATGTCGAAGGTTATTGTGTTATGCATTAGTAAATCACAAGCTGTAACAAATCCCATTGAGAGGTAAAACATTCAAACAAGACTGCATTTATAAAACTATATTTGTTGTTTTAACCAACAACATCATCACAACATTTAATATAACTTATTTTGCTATCATATATTGAGATTTTTAAAAAACTATACTACTTTGTAATGTGTTTCTTAGAGTTATAGAAGATATATGTAGTACATTATTTTAGCTTTAGATGTTGAAGTAATATAATGAGTGTACAAAGCTTTAAAGAAAGAAAGAAAGGAGATTAGATTTAGGCATCAACCATCGATTTTGCTTTATAAAAGTGGAAATGACTAAAGTAATTTCACTCAATATTCAAAAAGAGAAACTGTCTTTTGCATTTAATAAAGTCAATCATCCAATATGATCAGATTTTATAAAACTGATCACGGCTTGCTTTCTAAAATACCATACTTGACATTTCTGGAATTTAAAAGGCATAGAGAAATTCACGATCGATTCATTCAGACTCACTGTATAAAATAACATTATTTTTTTTCAGATAGTAGCATATTTGAAATATTTCACTTGATGAAGGGTTTTAATGATAATTGCTGTAATTGTTTATAATTTAAATGATTATCAATCATTAGACAGGAACACTGCAAAAGGACAAACATAAGGAATGTCTCCACACAGTTTGCTCTGTCCTTCTACGAAAGGCATTCAATATATAATACAACATATTTTTTTTCTAAAAGCAGGTTGGTTTTATTGAGGACTCAAATACACCATGTTATTCCCCAATCCTTTGGTACAATACCCTATTTTTCAACACAGTCTCCATTCAATGCTATGGCCTTACACCACCGTAATGTGAGGGCCTGTAAGCCTGCATGGTACCACTCGACTGGTCGATGTCAGAGCCAACGTCGTGCTGCATCGATAACTTCCCCATCATCCAAGTAGTGCTTGCTGCAGGTGTGCATCCTTCATTGGGCCCAACAGATGGAAGTCAGAAGCTTTGAATAGGTACTCCAACTGGTCTCCGTAGACATTCTGCAAGCGCCTGTGAATATCTGTGATGCCCTGGTTTTCCGCCAAAAGACAGGCAGCCTTTCCAGCATTGCTGCTTGCCTGCCTGGATCGAATTTGCTCTCTGTTCGGTACACATCTCTGTTAAAGATGCCATTTTCAAGGCTAGTTATAGTGATGCTACCTTTCTTCTTAGTCGTTTACCCTCCAGGTTGGTGAAACCCACGGACTCAGCGAGGGAACTCACCACTACCGCCTCTACGGGCAGTGTCCTAGAGCTGGGAACATCTAATCGGAGTGGCGCCCAGGCGGCCTCACCTGCAAAGCGAACAGGGGCCTCATGAGGGAAGGTAATGGATGGTCAGGATGGATAGGCAAGGAAGAGGGAAGGAGGCAGCCGTGGCCTTGAAGAAGGTACCATCCCGGCATTTGCCCGAAGACGAAGTGGGAAACCACGGAAAACCACTCCGAGGATGGCTGAGGTGGGAATCGAACCCCCTCTACTCATTTGGAACACCCGAGGCTGAGTAGACCCCGTTCCAGTCCTCATACCACTTTTCAAATTTCGTGGCAGAGCCGGGAATCGAACCCAGGACATCCGGGGCGGCAGCTAACCATGCTGACCGCTACGCTACGGAGGCGACGAGTGATGCTACCTATCGGAAATTAATGAAACTCGACGAGACGAAGCGGGAATATTCAAAGTTGTCCCAAACAAAATTTCAATTTTTAAAAACAGAAATTGGCAGAGAGGAAAAATGTGTTGCATTTTGAACATCCCTCGTACATTACTCTTCCAGTTGACTTTTAACTTTCTCTATACAGGGTGTCTAAAAAAATGTACTAACACTTTGAATGACTATAAAATGATTATTTATGAACATAGAGACAAGTTTAAGGGCTTCAATTATACAGGAGACATGTAATTAAAGACTCATGTTGACAAATGTTCAAATTGATGACCGTCAGTGTCCAGACAAAGCTGATAACGCGAAGCAATGGATTCGCAAACGTCGACAAAGTTCATTTGGAATTTCGTGACATTGTCTGTCAATTTTCAATTTCGTGTTGGTATGTTTGATTTCCAGCACAGACGCGATGGACGCTATCTTTTGAGATGTGTGTCTCTCGAGCCGTTTGTCGTAGTGATTTCGGTGGGGATCGAGTGAAGGCTTCCTCCACCCGTTCTTCCTTTGTAGGACTGGTGGATGTCCGTGGTCGTCTAGAATGTTTCTTGTTGAGCTTGTGTGAACGGTTCCATCTGCTTCAAATTTATCTCTGATGCAAGCAATGATCCGGTGCATTGATGGCGGTTTGTCGAACTCCTGGACACTGATGGTGATCAATTTGAACATTTGCGAACATGAGTCCTTATTTACATGTCTCTTCTATAATTGAAGCCCTTAAACTTGTCTCTATGTTCATAAATAATCATTTTATAGTCATTCAAAGTGGTAGTACATTTTTTTGAGACATCTTGCATTTAACCTGTTTCACTCCATCATTTTCAAGGCTATGCACTATTCTGAATGACAGAATAACTAGTTGCTTCCTCTTGGTAAGACTGAAACCAAAACCCTGTGGCACCACAGTCCATGAAAGGCTCCAGCCTACCAAGCCATTCGGCCTACAGATTGTGGGGACACATGGTCAGTGTATTGGGTCCCCTTGACCGTTAATCTTGGCCTCTGTGACCGGCTCCTGGTAAAACTGACTGCTCAAAGCAGCTTGTGTGGGGTTGTACGAGGGCTGTTTTTTAAGTAAGGGCCGTTTTTTTTTTTAATTAACCGAACATTTTATTTTAGTTAGTTAGTTAGTTATTGTTGTTTTAAGGGGCGGAACTACGAGGTCATCTGCCCCTCTTAACACAGATTAAAGAATACAAATTTTGAATTGAATTTAAAATTTTGAGGTGGACATCTAAATTTAAAAAGACCAAAAATTAATAAAACAAAAACAAACAATTAAATAAATAAAAATATAAACATAAACAAAAATTACGGAAAAAACAATACATTATCATTCAAAAACGAACAAGTCGTTGAGTCAAAGTTCACTGGAAAATTTAGATTGCTGGCCCTAACCCACTCTCACTTATAAAGCGGATAACGCGATCAGCAGCCACCGCGTCATCGGCTAATATAAGTTTGAGTGTCGTCTGCAAACCAAGGTTTCTTCGTAAGTCAGCAAGATCCACACACTCGGTGAAAATGTGGGCCACGGTGAAAACGGCTCCACAGGTACAAAGTGGGGGGTCTTCCCTTCTCATTAGGTACGAGTGGGTGGATCTTGTATGACCTATCCTTAGCCTACACAAAATGACGGACTCTCTCCGGGCCCGGAAGGGGCTCCGCCAAACGCGAGTAGTTCCCTTGATCGCTCTCAGTTTACTGGGCAGTGGGTCAGCTAGCCACTGACTCTCCCAAAAAGCCAGAACTTGTAGGCGTAACTGAGAGCGAATATCTCTAGCGGGTACCTCCATTGGTCGAGGTGGTAGTGATACCGCCTCTTTTGCAGCTTGATCTGCTAACTCATTTCCCGCAATTCCCATGTGGCTTGGAAGCCACAGAAAGGTGATTCGAGTGTCAGCGTGGCACAGCCCGGCTAGTAGGTCGTGGATTCGCTGCACTAGGGGGTGTTGCGGGAAACATGTAGCAATTGACTGCAACGAACTCAAAGAGTCGGTACACACGAGAAAGTGGATTCGAGCATCCTGTAGTGCAAACTGCAGAGCTTCATAGATGGCAACGAGCTCCGCAGTAAACACACTACAGGCCTCAGGCAAAGAGATCTTGGTATTTGCACCATCAATAACGTAAGCACAACCCACCTTCTCGTCCACCTTCGAACCATCCGTGTATAGAATGCCAGCGTCCGGAAATTGGTGAACTATGCTGTGGAACTGCCTCCGGTAAACGGAGGCATCCGTGTTCACCTTAGGACCTCGGTGCAGATCTAACCGAATTTCCGGACGCGGGACTTGCCACGGAGGCACCTCGCTAGATGTCCGGATCATACAGGGACCTACAGCCACTCCTATTTCGGTACACGAGCTATCAAGTCTAATACCAACCGGCCGAGTGGCACGAGGCCGGTTGGTGTACCCCTGGTGGTTTTGGGTACCGAAGAGAGCTTGATAGGTCGGGTGTTGCGGCATTTGACGCACATTGGCAGCATATGCTAACAGCATATGTTGGCGTCTATAATTTAAAGGTGGAACACCCGATTCGGCGAGTAGGCTGGGTATCGGGCTGGTCCGGAAGGCACCAGTAGCCAACCTAACGCCACTATGGTGGATACTGTCCAGCATTTTCAAGGTTGCCGGCCTTGCTGAACCGTATGCCGCAGAACCATAGTCTAGCCGGGACAGGACGAGGGCTTGGTAGAACCGTAGCAGCACCGCACGGTCAGCCCCCCACGTAGTGCCACTAAGAAACCTGAGCATGTTCAGTTTCCTGAGACATGTCATTTTCAATTGCCGTATATGGTGCTGCCACGTTAACTTGCTGTCAAAATGGAGCCCCAGGAAGCGATAAGTGTCAACCACCGGCAACGCAGCATCCCTGAGATGTAGTTCAGGGTGTAAATGTAGCCTCCGTAGCCGACAAAAATGGACGACGGAGGTTTTCGCT
This sequence comes from Meconema thalassinum, assembly GCA_946902985.2. Classification (NCBI taxonomy): domain Eukaryota; kingdom Metazoa; phylum Arthropoda; class Insecta; order Orthoptera; family Tettigoniidae; genus Meconema; species Meconema thalassinum. The sequence continues at coordinate 89,788,620 of OX336393.1, forward strand.
GCTGAAAAACGAAAACCCCGGTCGTGAGCCCACCTGTCGACCCGGTTGATGGCTAGCTGCAATTGCCGTTCCACGACTGCCATACTTCCAGAGCTGTAATGCAGAGCTAAATCGTCTACATACAGCGATGGAACTACCGCGGACCCGGCGGCGGCAACAATGCCATTAATGGCAATCGCGAACAAGGTGACACTCAGCACTGAACCCTGAGGAACTCCATTTTCTTGGGTATAGTACTGCGATAATGTCCTACCGACCCTTACACGGAAGAGTCGGACGGACATGAAATTCGCAATGAAAGTCGGTAAGTTACCACGGAGTCCCCACTTGTGAAGGGTGGAAAGGATCCCGTAGCGCCATGTGGTGTCGTAGGCTTTCTCGAGGTCAAAGAAAACCGTGACTAGGTGCTGCTTCCGGAAAAAAGCCTCCTGTATGGCGCTCTCAAGTCGCACCAGATGGTCAGTGGTGGACCTATGAGAGCGAAATCCACATTGGTACTCAGACAGGAGACCCTTATCCTCCAAGAACCACACCAGTCGACGGTTCACCATCTTTTCGAGCAGCTTACATAGGCCATTTGTCAAACAAATGGGCCTATAGCTGCTTACAAACTTGGGATCCTTTCCAGCCTTAGGAATCGGTATCACGATCCCCTCTCGCCATTGAGATGGAAACTCCCCTTCAATCCATATACGATTGAAGAGGATCAACAGTTCTTTCATACTGGATTCGCACAGATGTTTTAACATTTGATTATGTATGTTATCCGGTCCAGGAGCCGTATCCCTGCACAGTGCAAGCGCACTTCGCAGTTCCCATTCAGAGAATGGTACATTATAGGACTCCGAAGCAGCAGTGGCAAAGGACAAGGGGTGAGTCTCTGCCTCCCGCTTCAGAGTCAGAAATGTAGGATCGTAACTCCCGGAGCAGGATACATCGGAGAAGTGCGAGCCAATGCTGTTGGCAATGGCGAGATGGTCCGTGATGATGTCCCCATTGATGGACACTCCGGGTATCGATAGTGATGTCGGGAGTCCGGAGATCCGACGAAGCTTAGTCCACACTTGAGATGAAGGAGTATGCGCCGTCATGGACGACACATACTTTTCCCATGTCGTTTTCTTACTCTCCCGAATCAGATATCGGGCTCTAGCACGCATCCTTCTGAAGGTGATAAGGTTGGCCATAGTGTTTTGCCTCCGATAGCATTTGAAAGCACGTCGACGATCTTTAATGGCTGCTGCAATCTCGGCTGTCCACCAAGGGACAAGCTTCCGGCGTGAGTTGCCGGATGAGGAAGGTATTGTTTCCTCAGCAGCAGTCAAAATACCATTCGTTATGTGAATGGTATGATCGTCGACACTCTCAAAGGTATCTTCGGCAAACACCGCACGTGCCGTGAAAGTTGGCCAATCAGCCCGACGGAGAAGCCATCGACTTGGTAACTCGATGGCTCTCTGGTTCGGAAGAGTAACGATAATTGGAAAATGGTCACTATTACAAAGGTCATCGTGTACACCCCACTGTAGCAGGGGAACCAGCGCACGACTGCACAGGGTAATATCGATACTTGAATAAGTACCGTGTGCAATAGAGAAGTGCGTAGGCTCCCCTGTGTTCAACAGACACAGGTCCAGCCGCCTGATCAGCCTCTCAAAATCTCTCCCTTTACCGCTAGTGGTAGCGGAGCCCCAGATGGTGTTGTGGGCGTTAACATCTCCCAGAAGGAGAAAAGGAGGGGGGAGCTGAGAGACTAGATCCACCAGCTGGTCGTAATCCGGCTGAGAATCAGGCGGGATATACACGTTACATACTGTTGCCATTACTGGCAACGAAGTACGAACTGCAACTGCCTCTAGCTGAGTACGCAACGGCACCTCTTCACTAAAGAGGCTAGAGTGGACGAGAGTGCAGACGCCACCAGCGGCCACAGCTCCGTCCATCCGGTCTTTAGAGAAGAGTTTGAAGTGACGCATTGTTGTCTCATGTCCAGGACGAAACCTGGATTCCTGAAGACAGACAATGGTAGCCGAAAACGAAGATATTAATTGTCGTAACTCAGCGAGATGAACAGAATAGCTATTACAGTTCCATTGTAATAGTGCCATGGTGTGGACTTAAGTAGAAGTGGGTCTTCTACTTATGCTTGACCGTTTGCCACCCTTCCCCATCTCTAGTTGGAGATGATGGGGCAGGAGAGCACACCTCAATCTCCACATCTCCGTCCGAAGACGAAGAAAATGGAGCGGGCGCTCTCCTGGGTTGCGCGCGGTCGTCGTCGGACCTCACGAGTCTCGCTCTTGGGGAAGAGCGAGAGCGGTGTCGAGGGACTTTCTCCCGGTCCGAAGACTGGGTGTCTGTCCCCGACACGCCCCGAAGAGATTTCTTCTTGGATCGGCGCCGACGTGTGTTTGGGGAAGTAGATGGTCCCTTCCCCACAGACGCCGGGTCCTTATAAAACAAGGTCGCTCCTGCTGGCACCGCTCCACTGGTAGTGGTGGGAGCGGGATGGCCAGCAGATACGTGAGCAGCCCTGCCTTTAGGAGAGGAAGAGAAACGGCGCTGAACCGTTCCCCTCTCCTCCGCCGATCTATTTTCTTTTCTATAGGGGAGTTCCTCCATACGGACGGGCTTGGCTTCAGCAGGCTTCGCTCCCTTGGTGGTAGTGGGAGCGGATTGGCCAGCAGAGACATTAGCCACCCCGTCAGCAGGAGGGCGAGAGAGACGGCGACGAACCGTCTCCCTCTTCTCCCCTATATTTTTCGTATTAGGTGGGCTGGAAGAAGGACCAGCCCTGGTCGGCAAAGTCTTCTTTCCCCCTTTAGCTGGGGAAGACTTGTTCGCCGACCGTTTCGGAGAAGAAGAGGACTTCTTCTCCGAATTCGCCGGTTTAGGTGTTAAAACCGGCGCCTTCTTAACCGTGGCCGAAGAAGGTTTTGGGACCTCCTTCGGGCTGACAGTGCTCGCTGGTACAGCGAGGGGAGATTTCAAACTCGTACTAAAAGAGGACATCGAGGGTACTGCACTGGAAACTTTAACGGCAGGGGTGATTGAGGGCGTCGCTGCAGCTGCAAACGATACCCGAAATTCGGGGGCATTCATATCACGGTACCTCTTGCGAGCGTCGTGATATGAAAGCCTGTCAAGAGTCCTGATTTCCTGGATCTTGGCTTCCATAATGAATTCAGGGCACTGTTTTGACCGTGGCGAGTGACTTCCTTGGCAGTTGGGACATATCGGGGGAGGCGTACACCTCTCGTCACCCTCATGTGTCCCCTTGCCACACTCTCTACATACGGCCTTCGCAGTACACCTGGCGGAAACATGCCCGAATCTCTGGCACTGGTAGCAGCGCATAGGTGGAGGGATGTACGGTCGCACATCGCAGTTGTACGATGTGACCTTCACCTGCTTAGGTACAACATCACCTTCAAAATGGAGAATAAAAGCGCCGGTATCGACGCTCCTTTCCCCAATCTTTCGGGTGATGCGCCTAATCTTTGTGACGCCTCTCTTCCCCAGATCCCGCAACAGTTCAGCATCGCTATTCAAAATGAGGTCACGATGGAAAATAACTCCACGGACCTCATTCAGCGTTTCGTGCTTTGTGATCTTAACGGGGATTTCGCCGAATTGCGTGCATTCCAGCAACGCTTCGGTTTGCTGCCGGCTAACGGTATGCAGCAAGAGCTGCCCGTTCCGGAGCTTGGAAATCCCGTTAAGATCACCAAATTTCCCCTCGATTTCCTCAGCGAAAATGATCGATTTTACGAGCTTGAAATCATCCCCGTCAGTCCTGGTAGCTACCAGGTAGCGAGGTGATCTGTCTGTCGCAAATCGTTGGTTAAAGGCTTCATCCCAAGGCGTATACACCTTGGGATTAGCTCGACACTCCAGAGACGGCTTTTTAAGGGTGCCACCCTGTACAGGTGTCCGTGATCGCTTTGATGGCATCCCGGACGAAATCCTCCCCGAATACTGCCCACTCCGAACGGGGGCTATCACTGTGGGCGCCACCCAGCCAAGGCAATACCTACCTGGCATAGCAGATATTGCCCGGGGTCCCAGTGCCTCGAACAGGCACTTCCCCCTCGGCATGCACAGGATTTATTCAGCTCCAGTATTCGGCCATGCAGGGACCTTCGTTGTAAGGCGGATACTACTGTAGGGTACATGGCGCACCCACCTGACGGGATGGGGCATACCGTCTAGGCTTTCTGGCCAGATGGCCAAGCTGGTGGCCCTTCCCCTAACAGCATGCATGTTTGTTTCTATTGGTCAAACCAGAGCTGGGACCAGAAAACCAAAATCGACCTTTATAAGGCCCCCTCTAAGTCGCCTTTTACGACAGGCAGGGGATACCGTGGATGAATTCTGCCCTCCCCATCCACAGGGGGTCAGAACAAATCAAAACTGGCAAGTTATTCGGCCATGTCGGCCCTATTAGTCGCCTCCTACGACAGGCAGGGCATACCGTGGGTGTATTCTATCCCGCACCCACACGGGGAAACATTTTATTTTGAAACCACATTTATTTTTATGTTTTACATACCTTCCTCTATTTTTCTACATAGTTGCCTTGTTTATTTAGGCACTTGTCATACCTTAAAACTAAGTTCTGAAATCCCTCTGCATAAAAGTTTGCCGCCTGCTCTGACAACCAAGAATTCACACTTGAGGAGTGATAGAGTGGTTATCATGAATTTTCGGTCCTCGTGAATTTTCGTGTCAATTGCAGTCACCAAGTCTTCTATGATCACAGACCTGAGCGTTCATCGTCATGAACATTTTCACAGCCACTTTTGAACTCGCGTGCTCATTTTCTCACTTTACCTTCCGTCATTGCATTATCACCATACAACTCACAAAGCTGACGAAAGTCTGCAGTCGACATGTTTCTTGCACACAAAAAAAGTATCACAGATCGTACCTCACACGCGGCGGGCAAATCAATAATCTTGAACATTGTAAAGATGCACAGTTCAGCATTCAGATTAGCTACACAGCTGCAACTGACGCCTGGTTGTTCGCAAAGGATGCCGGGAGGTAGCGTGCAAGCTTGTTGTGGCGTGCGCACTAACTACGGGCTTTAAAATAAAAAAGGCCCTTACTCAAAAAACAACCCTTGTACTATTGAAGAGCATTGAATGCCCACCTGTGAAGATGGTGGTGTGTCCTTTTTGCGAGTTTGTCCTTTCTCTGTGTTTATATTGCCCTTTTTCTATACAATGATTGATTATATGTCTACCCTATTGTATTTTCCAATATAATTTCAATCAAAATTTTGCTGACATTACAGTTTTGAGTATTTTAGGGACAGCATATCCTATATATTTTATATTAAGAGGTTTTTAAAATGAAAGGACGAATGAGAGAAGAGGAAGAAGAGTGAATGGAGCAATCTAAATGTGTGTGTGTGTGTGAAATAAGAACTATTGTAGCTGTAATTGATATTATTTGTGACTGACAATATAATGTGTAAGGCATTTACTGTACATCTTCCTGTTTATACTCACTGTTACGTGCCTTTAGAATTAAAATGTGTTCATGAATAAAACAAACTTCTTGTACCATTCATTTACAAAACACAATTGAGTGGAACCTCACTATTCAAGACTTGAACCAGAGTTCTGCTGCGATTTGGACAGGCTTTTCAACTTCACCGCAAATGGTCCATGGTTCACTTCCATGTCTAGATAAAGGAGGCTTTGAAGAGTGATATAATGGATCGGCAAGATAACTCTGATCTTGATGGGGAGCAACCAAAAACCCCTGTACCATTTTTAGAACCAATGTAGTCAACTTGCATTTTCATTAAGTTTTTTTTTTTTTCATATGCCATCAACAGACAATATTTTGTCAATGCAATTTATGTAAAAACCACTATATCTAGAAACTTGCCTCTTAAGTTGGCAACAATGGTTGGAAGTTGACATGGGAATTTTTTAGATTCATAGTAATGACTTAATTTTCTAACCGTTTTCTCCTAGCAATTACTCAAAACTAGTCCCGGTCTTATATTCCGCATTTTAACTAGTCCTCGCCTTACATCAGGTAGATTGGTAGGTAGTGTCCACAGAGTATTCGCAAAGTCTCACCGCAGCGGCGTGCTATGCAGGTCTCGCGTTGCTGAACGCGTTAGGTCGGCATCTCATTTATGTCGCTGTATATGCCAAGTCTCACCGCAGCGGTTGGCATAAGCATGCACTTGTTCCGTGTTGACCTTCAACTGGAGTGATAGGGTGGGGAATATCTGTTCATAATTGCTGACAGTGAGCGCCCCTGTGTGACGGCGTTGACGCTGTAATTTGTGTTCTTTTGACAACTTGAATTGGAATATACTGTTCAAGTTACTAAAGAAAGTGGGAGTCTCTTATAGAGATAGAAGAATAATACATAGTTTGTATAAGAATGAAAGGGGAATAATAAGATCTGGCAATAACCAGGAAGAGGTTGAAATAAGAAAAGGAGTACGACAAGGATGCTCGCTATCTCTTTACTTATTTAATTTGTATGTCCAAGACGCCATAAATAAGATAAGAGATTCAAGTTGGAGTAAATATAAATGGGGAAAAGATTGACATGCTCCGATTTCGCAGATGACATTGCTTTAACAACAGATAATGAAGATGATCTTCAACAGATACTTCATGTAATGAATAACATCCTTAAATACGAATTTAACATGAAGATAAATAAAAATAAAACAAAAATACTCGTATGCAGTCGGAACCAGGAAGATCATAGAAGAGCACCAGCAATTTATATTGAGAATGATAGAATACAACATGTGAAGGAATATAAGTATCTGGGAAGCTTGATAACGTATGATGGAACCAGCAAACCAGAATTTCGGAGTAGAATTATTCAGGCAAAGAACTCCTTTTATAGAAAGAGGAATCTCTTCACATTCAGAAGTATAGACCTAAAAATAAGGAAAAGACTGTTGAAGACATACCGTACGTATGGAGTGTGGCATTGTATGGTAGTGAGACCTGGACAATAGGGAAGTTAGAAGAGAGGAAGTTGATGGCTTTAGAGGCTTGGTGCTGGAGAAGAATGCTTAAGATCAGTTGGATACAGCATATGACAAGAATTGGGAGATGATGATTATTGTTTTTTTAAGGGGCCTAACATCGAGGTTATCGGCCTCTAATGATCTGGGTGATAGCGAAAATGATAATGAAATGGAAACCAGAACAAAATTATCTGAGACGGAAAATACAAACAAAAAGGAACTCAGATGGAAACAACTCACAATATGGTCTTACAAAAGGGAATTTAGAACGAAAAGTTGCACAAACAGAATAGATTGAAAAAGACCCACAAAACGGAGGCTAGATTCAAAATACGTACAAAATGCAATGTAGCGTCGAAATACTTACAAAATGCAACTGAAATTCAAAATACTTACAAAATGCAAATGAGATCGAAAATACGTACAAAATGCAATTGAGGTTCAAAATACTTACAAAATACAATTGAAATGGAAAATACATGATGCAATTCAGATTGAAATAGGCCCTATCCCAGTTCCAATCCAAATTATTCACAAAGTGCAATTGAAATTCAAAATACTTACAAAATGCAATTGAAATTGCTTACAAAATGTACGGTAGATTCAAAGGACTCGTGGATTGACAATACTTACAAAAAGCAATTTAGATTGAAAATACTTGACAAAATGTAATTTAGATTCAAAATACCCACAAAATGCAATTGAGAAGCAAAATATGTGCAAAATGCCCGCCAAACAAAATGCAATTCAGATTCAAAATTCGTGCAAAATGCGGTTTTGGTTGAAAATACTTACAAAATGCAATTGAAATTCAAAATACTCGCAAAGGTCCCTCCGCCATATTGAAAGACTTACTAAAAAGCAATTTAGATTGTCAACCTTTACAAAATGCAATTGAGGTTGAAAACAATCGCAAGATGTAGTTTAGATCGAAAAAACATACAAAAAGCAACATAGATTAAAAATGCCTTAAAAAATCACTAGAATGGAATTTAGATACACGGTGAACCAAGTAACAAAAACAGTGTGGGAATCTTAAAGAGAAAAGTAAATATAATGAAAAGAGGAGAGGAGAGGGGTGAGAGGAGAAATTCCGCCCCAAAGGTAAGGGACAAAAGGGGAAAACGGACCCAGCTCAGGAATTCCTCGGGGTCGCCAACTCCCGGACTCACCAGCCGTGAGCCCCTGAGGGTGTAGCATTATCTACGGTGCACCAGAAGTGGTGGGGCTACATACACCCTGCCTCCTTAAGGGCCTTGAGCACAAGGCAGGAGGTAAAAGGAAAAGCAAAAGAAGGCTGACCCCTCACAGAAGGAGGGTATCAGGAAAGATGAGACAAGGGCCAATTAAGGCGGGAAAGTGAAAGACTCCCTAGGCCTCGGATAACCTAATACCGTCGGGGTCGGAAGAGAACAAGATTTGACCAAGGGAGGTCGACAGGAAAGAAGACGGAGAGGAGCCCGGCACAAGTAAGTGGAAGCAATGCCGGACTCAGCTGGGGTCCCGTGGTCGCCAACCCACGCCCCACTAGATGTGAGCCCCTGGGGGGGGGGGGAGAATTGGGAGAAATAGCCATCTCTTGATTGGCGGACCATAGAATAATCAATAAATTAGCATATGACAAGAGCAGAAGAAAGTAGAAGCTTTATGAAGAGTCTGAAAACAAGAAGAGCAAAATGTTGGGACATATTCTCAGACATAATAGCCTGCTAGCAAGAGTCATCGAAGGGAAGTTAGAAGGGAAAAACACAAGAGGAAGACCACCACTTGCATACATCACACAGTTAATGACAGACACGAACACAAAATCATATCGCGAATTTAAGAGGATGGCGGAGAATAGAGAAGTTTGGCGAGTTGCTGCAAACCAGCCTCAGGGCCGTTAACTTAAGATGGATGGTTCTTAAGTTTAGGGGCTGCGACAACGCGGTCATGTAGCCCCATGTACTTTGGGTGTGTGTAGAATCTGTCTGATAACCGGTGTTAATTGTGATGGCTGTATTAGTGTATCTGTTTTTTAATTTAAGTGCAGACTGCAACTTAAGATTTTTCAAATAGTACCTACTTTTGCCGCCAAACGCCACCGTCAACGACTACTAGGCTTAGTTCAGAACTCAGCTACTAGACGCCACCGCAGTCGGCTCTTGGCAACGAACATAGAAACCTAAGAGCGTTGTTCACATTCTTAACCTATACAATTTAGTTTCACACAGGTGTAATTAGTGGAAAGTTCTTTAACATGCCATAAATCTATGACATGGGACCGCCGGCTTTACTTCCCCTCCGAAGGAAGGCATACTGAGGGATTTTTAACGCTCTTAAGAGAGAGAGTGTAAGCTGAGTCTAGTGGGAATGCTTACTACTGAAGAGCGTGTGTTTTTAGGGAAGAGGTTTTCCGTGCTGGAGGAAACTTGAGGGAGCATAGTGCGATACTGGTGAGTACCGTATATGTAATTGCATAACTTAATTTAATGTAATTGATTTGGTTAGTGGTGTTGGGGTAGCGCGCCTGCCTCTCACCCGGAGGCCCCGGGTTCGATCCCCGGCTCCGTCAGGGATTTTAAAACTGACGTGAGGGTTGGAACGGGGTGCACTCAGCCTCGTGAGGACAATTGAGTAGCTGTCTGACAGTGAGACAGCGCCCCGATCACGAATACCAAGATTAACGGCCGAGGGGACCCGACGCGCTGATCACGCGTCACCCCAATATCTGCAGGCCAAATGGCTGGGCAGCGGTCGCTTGGTCGGCCTTAGCCCGTCATGGGCTGGATAGTGCCAGGGGTTGACTTTTTTTTTTTTTGATTTGGTTAGTTCCTCAGTTTAGGGGCCACGAAAACGTAGTCATGCAGCCCCGTGTACTTTGGGAGTGTGTAAAATCTGTCTGATAACCGGTGTTAATTGTGATGGCAGTATTAGTGTGTGTTATCTGTTTTTAATTCAAGTAAGGACTGCATACATTGGATTTTCAAGTAGTTCCAACTTATGCTACCAAACTCGACTGTCAACTAGTTCTGCACTTTGTTACTAGATGCCACCACAGTCGGCTCCTGGCGACGGACGTTGGAACTTATGAGCGTTAGTCAAATAATTTTTATTCTATTAATGCAGCCAATGCCCATGTATTTTTCTTTTTAGGACGGGTCAGGGAAGGGATTATGAAAGGAAATCGTCCATGCACCTATTGAAAGGAACCGTCCCGGCATTTGCCTGGTAGTGAAAATTGGAAACCACAAAAACCATTTTCAGGACCGCCGAAATGGGATTCGAACCCAAGCTCTCCCGATGCCAGCGAGGCATGAGGTAGCGCGTTAGCACGCTCGGCCACCACGGCCGGTTACTCAAGGATAACCTATAATTTAGCTTCACACAGGTGAAATTAGTGGAAGGTTCTTTATCATGCCATAAATCTATGACATGGGACTGCCGGCTTTACTTCCGCTCCGAAGGAAGGCATACTGAGGGATTTCTAACGCTCTAAAAATCCGACGACTTCGGCCGGGTTTGAACCCGCGACCTTGGACATAGAAGCTCAGCTTGCTACCAACTGCGCCACCGAAGCCGCTGTAATTGATTTCCTTGTAATAACATAACATGAATGTACTGCCAAGGCGAGACACGCGCTGCGGAGGGATTTTGCGGACAGACTGTATAATAACACACAATTTTAATGAGATACCTTTATTTGATGATTCATAGCAAAAGCAGTATACATTTGAAAACAAACAGTAACATTCTATATCTTTAAATACTATTCTCCTTTTAAATTATACAGTACAAGCAAGTCATAAAATCTTAAGTATAAATAATGACACTTCTCAGTTAAACTACTGTTAGATAAATGGAGATTCAGTACAAATAACATGAAATTAAAGACAAACGTGCATAAACTGCATAATATAAAGCTCATTATTATTTTCTCTATTTGCATGAATAAAAAATAGCAAATGTTTTCCCCTCACATTCTTTCTAGATATGTTGTCCTAGTTACCTTCTTAAAAAGTTATTATAAACCTATTTACATTATTGTATTTTGGAAGTATATTTACTAACAATATTTTATTCAAAAGACAACACAGATCAGAGAGATGCATCTCTTACCTCAAATAACTTGAGACTGTCAAAATACTACATAAAACCTTAATCCACTGGGTTAGTCTTCAGAAAGAAGAAAAGTTCTGCTAACATTAACAGGAAAATCCTTGTGGCAAGAAAAACAGAAAAAAGTTGAATACCTTTCAGTCAAAGTTTTTTTAGCATGCAGTTGAACATACAGCATTATCATATTATCTTACATAATATCCCCAATTTTTTCTTCAAAATCTTATATGAGGTATGATGCACTTCATATCAATATGCAAAAATGGGGAGCCAAATATGGCAAATATGCAAGGATTTCCAGTTCAAGACAAAAAATGCTAATTGTATAAAAGGAAACTACGATAGGGGCTGACTTGGAGGTAAGAAATATTAATGGCAAACATTTTACCAATATAAGTCTGTGTGTTTATACAAATACGTATTTTTGTTCCATTGTGCTGTACAGTGACCGTGAGTGACATTACATTGTAATGTGCATCAGCCGTCTGATAGCTTCTTGGAAGAGTAATGATAAACTATTACAACTCCCGCTTTTCTCATTCCATTAAAAAAAAAAAAACAAAAAAAAAAACAAAAAACAAAAAAAAAAAACATGCATTTATTGTTCGAACCATCTTGACGAAAGCAAAATAGCAAAGGTTGTGGTTGAAAATATTGACTCATACGAGAATATACTGCCTCAGTAACCTGCCATAAATTAGTTATGATGTGTAAATATGTTACATTGGGGCAAAAAGATTGGTTTCATGAATACAATTTGTTGAAAATTCTTATTATTCCAACATACGCTTTGTCAATGAGAAACATTCTGTAAACATCACATCACTTAAAATTAATCGCTGCTGTATACTGATGTATTACATCATAACTATATGCTACACATTCAACAATTGAAATGGTGACATCATTCACTATTCAAAATGCATTTCTAAATAACTGATAATTTTAACATTCCAAGTGGTGAAACCAAAGGCATTTGCCATATGCATGGTTAGTGATTACATTAAAGGGCCTAGACTTTTCCTTTAGAAATTTGTGTGAAGATAACAATGGTAACTTCCTTTAGAAATTTGTGTGACTGACTATAACAATGGTAACAGCACTAACATTACCGGAATATTAAATGCTAATTCTGCTCTGGACAATCAATTTTATTTTATAGTTACCGTTGGTATTTAATTAATAAGTCGAGAGAGGACAATAGGTCTACACCATGAAAATCAGAGTGCCTTGGTGGTCTGATGGAAAATAGAAGGGGGTAATTATGCAATAAAACTTAAATTTTATTACCTTAAAACCGGGAGGAGAAATATGTGATCGGGGAAATTAATTGAGCTAAAATGGTATATTACTAGAAGGAATTTTTAAAATCGGATGAATCAAAATATCAAACAGGCATCAGCTTAAATTTAAAACTGTATTACACCATTAGAACTATTCACCGACATTTAAATCCAAAACATAAATGTGTGCATGTTTGAAGAGGTATCATTTACCAGCTTCTGGTTGGAAAAATTCTAGTTTACATGGGAAACTGACAAATCTGGAAATTTATTTACCATGCTATTTTGACTTTTCCGATTCAAAACCAAATGCAGACTGAATAGAAAAGTCAAAGGCAAGAATTGGCATACAAATTTAAGGAACGATATTTAAATGGATTTTTCTAGTTACAATTTTGTAAGTTGTTGAAGTTTTTCTATCTGAGAAACAATGTTAAGTAATGAAAACACAACTGTTGACCACTTACTGCACAGAAATGATACCAGACAACTGCATGCACACAAATTATTCTTCCCATCATGATTTTAGTCATAGGACTAAAATGGTATTCAACTTTATTGTTTCTCCAACGCAGAAGTATATCCTGGTCAAGTTAGCAAACTAATACTGGTATATCTTTCACATAGTATAATCTGAAACGCTAATAAGCTATTATAATTACTGCAAGAACATTGCATTTAAAGCGTAACTTCAGTTCATGGTACTTAATTTCCTGGATTTGATGAACAATGAGCAACCAAATGATTATGAATGGTGAAAGTAGTAATCTATAAACAGCATGAAAAACTAGGCAAGCCTACTGTAGTGAAGTTCTGGAGACCAACCAAATTGTAATCTACACATTATTTCACAACGCTATAGCTCTCAGGTTTCTTCACAGTACATTTTCACAGCAAGTAATCGAACACAAAGAATTACTCCATGTTATTAGTTTGTATTGCGGACTTGCCGAGATTACCATGTTCTTCTTAGATGCACCCTATGGACTGAAAAGTAGCAGGAGGTACAGGACTCTTCGTTGGGATGTCAAATTTACTTTAGTACAATCACTAGACAGGGAGAGGAGGACAAACACAATGACAAGCGAGAGCCAGCAGTGGTAGAGATTACCAAAGTTCTTTTGATGTGTTCATCCCTGTTTTCCCCTGCACTTACCTGTCATTGTGATTGTTCCTTGTCTGTTTCTATCCTACATTTCATGCCAATGAGTGTACTGTTTGTCCACATATTTTCCTATAGGGATTTATTTTTAAGCACCCAACATTTCGGACATTAACTAGATTTTGAATTAATGCACTGAATATGAATCAAATACACTGAAATAAAAATCTTGGACTGTCTATTTAGCAAAGATCTATATTTCAAGGAATATGTCATTAAATGACTGGAATGATTAAGGTAAACACACACTGGGGAGCAATTCATACCACAGTTTAGGAAGTTTTCTAAAGATTGTAAATTCTTTTCCAGACAAAGAATTGCCCAATAGATTTGGACCATGTAAGACACACTTTTTGTGTTTTGCAATGGTGTTCTTATTTGTAAATCACTGATTTTCACCTGGCTTTTCCTATTCTTCTGTGTTTGCAAAATATGATGCAAAATCAGTCAAATTTGTGGTTTTTAACATATGTGATAGTCTAAAACTCATAGGTTAAGGTATTGTTATGTTCTACGACCTCTACCAATCGATTTCAGTGGTAGGCCTACTGAATGAGTAATCAAATGCAATATTGGCTCAAAATGCAAATTTTGGTTTTTAACTAAATACATTTTAAATAAAATTAAAATATATTTGTAAAAATAAAAATGTTTGAAACATTTAATCGGTAGTAAAATAATATACGAGGGTCATTCCATAAGTCATGCAAACTATGTTATATCTTTCGATAATGCTACAGCATGGGAAATCCACGATGTGCATTGAACCGTTAAGGCCGTGTGATATCTCAATGCCAACAGAAAATAGGGTTCGAGTACAGGAGTTAACGGCAAAGGTACAAATGAAAACCACACAATGGAACTCTGTGTAAATTTGTTTTGCACTAATACAAATAGAACACAAATCAATCAATTAACATCCAGGGCACCGTTTCCAAGCATTGGAACACTGTTCAATAACAGACACGGACATTTCAGTTCGGGCAGACAAGATGTGGCCACTTTGCGGCAAGTCGGGAAACCTCCACCGAACGTGCAACAGATCGGTAATCACCAACAGCTTCACATAGTGTTGCATGACACTGCGTAGCATTTCTGCCAACGAGAAAAGCAATTTTCACGAATGAACGCCGTTCCGATTCCCAAGTAGAAGAAAGACAAGATACCGGTATTGAAAACGAGATATCCAGACGCGACAAACCTACCCATAACCCTAAGAAAAGGAGACGTCCCCGTGTACTTGTCATGGGTGACTCAATTCTGCGAAATGTAGGCCCAGTAGTTGATGATGCCGCAGTCTATTGCTATCCAGGAATAAGAACTGATCAATTAACTAGAAAGGTAAGGGCAAACGAGGTTCGAGAAGACCCTGAGGTGGTAATGATTCATGTAGGGACCAATTGCTTGAACAGTTCTCCAACACCAACTCACATTATGAATGACATGGACAAGCTCGTGGACGAAGTGAAGAGTGCCTTTCCGAGTTCGAAAGTGTGTGTTAGTGGTGTATTACAAAGACGTGACATAGACCCACGATACATTAATGCCGTGAATTCAACACTGGATTGGTTGTGTAGTGAAAAAAACATTATTTTTTTAGAAGGGAACTCTTGGTTACAAGACAGGGACCTTGCTTATGATGGTCTCCACCTCAATAGAAGAGGAACAATGAAATTTGGAAAACTTTTAAACAGAGTTGCCAAGTTTTTACTCTCGGAAAACTAATTGCTAGAACGAGTGATGATATCTTATTGTGTAGAGAGAAGAAAGCGCTGACTACAAGTGGACACCTAGGTGAAGTACAGTGCAGTGAACACAAGTACAACTGTTTGGATGAGTTCATGCAACAGGACTGTAATATAAGTGCATGCATAAACTCATTAGAATTAGGTGGAGAGGTTAGGTGTTTGTACATTAATAGCAGAAGTATTCGGAATAAGCTTGATGACATTGAAATTCTCTTGCAAATGATAGGCCAGATAGATGTATTGGTAGTTACAGAAACCTGGGTGAAAAGTAATGAGGCAGATTTTTATAACTTCAACAATTTCACAAGTGTGTTTGCTCATAGAGATGACAAAGTTGGTGGGGGTCTGGGTATTTATGTATCACAAAAATGGAAAGTGAATGTTAAAAGAAAGTGTGAAATGAATCATAGTTTGATGTGGATTGAGGTATTCAGAGATGATGTTAAAAGTAATAGGCCAACATATAAAAGCATTGATATTATTGCAGCATATAACCCCAATAGAAGCAATGCCATACCCTTCTTAAATTCATTTGAAAGTTTTCTTAGCCAGATAAACAATAAATTATGCATCTTCCTCGGAGATACCAACATTGATATCCTAGCTGATGATCAATTAAGAAGGAAATATCGAAATCTAATAGCATGCTATGGGTTTAAACAGTGCAACACTAAATATGCTACACGACTTTGTGACACTGCAGCTACCTTAATAGATCACGTGTCACTAAACAATTCAGAATTAAGTTATAAAATATCAAATGTCAGCAATGATATTAGTGATCACAGTATATTAATTCTTGATATTTCCAAGACCAATTATAGCACGTACACTCAGTCACATAACTCGACAAAATCAACAACACACGAGGACTCTTGGGATAGGCAACACACTCCTGAAACTAATATATCTATAAACGCTGATTCCCATAATGATGCAAACAGTACTGTTAACTCTCTATATAACTCTTTCATCAAACAATTGAATCTAAGGAACAGGCATAGTCAAAGAAAAATAACAAACAAAACTAACAATAAAAGACAGACTACTAACTTACCATGGGTCACAGCTGAACTCCTTACACTTATAAAACAACGAGACACTCTGCATGCAAAGCTCAAAAATCCCCTTCACAAAAATAATAATGATATGAACCAAGAATACTGTAGATGCAGGAATAGTGTAACAAACTTAAAAAGAAGACTAAAGTCAAATTACTACTCAGAAAAATTCAGAACATATGGAAACAATTCCAAAAAAACTTGGGAGACTATCAAAGAAATCATACACAACAAAAAACCAACAGTTGAGACATGCACATCACTTGAAATAGACAACAAAATTATCACAGACAATCAAGAGCTATGCGAATCATTCAACTTGTTCTTCACAAACATTGCTGGAAGTCTAGCAAAAGCTATTCCTGAACAGAAGGAAATCCTCAGTAAGGACCACAAGCAGTCAAATTCCCTCTACTTATACCCAACAGATGAAGCAGAGGTCAAGTCCATCATCACAAATTTAAAGAATAAAAAGAGCTGTGGCTTAGATAGGATCAAGACAAATTTCATTAAAAACAATATGCAATCATTTATTAAAATCTTGGTTGAAATGATTAATGAGTCCTTAGTTACTGGCATGATACCAGATGACTTAAAAGTGGCCAAAGTAGTTCCTATATTTAAGGGTGGTGACAAAAGAAATCCAAATAATTATAGACCTGTTTCTATTTTATCGGTAGTTTCAAAAATTCTGGAAGAAGTGGTAAAAACAAGATTGCTTTCATTTCTGAACAAGAATACATTCTTTCATAATATGCAATATGGATTCAGGGAAAAATCTAGTACTGAGGCAGCAACTATTGACCTAATAACAATGCTACAAGAAACTATTGACAAAAATAATATGGCAGTTGGGTTATTTATTGATCTCACAAAAGCCTTTGATACAGTAGATCATAAAATACTGTTGTCAAAATTAGAAAATGCTGGTGTCCGAGGTATAGCTCTAAAATGGTTCCAAAGCTACCTTCTTGGAAGAAAGCAGCATGTAGCTTTGAATAAATGCATAAGTTCAGGAAAATATATAACTCATGGCGTTCCACAAGGATCTATACTTGGACCTACATTATTCTTAATGTATATAAATGATATTGTGGAATGTAATTTGAGAGGGCATATCAAATTGTATGCAGATGATACAAACATCTTCTACACTGGGAAAGACATAATTGAAATCATACAAAATGTGCAACAAGATATAAATACTCTCTCACAATGGTTCCAGGCCAATAAATTAACAATGAACCTACAGAAGACCAATTACATGGTAATTTCAAAACAAAGCATGAAAGAAATCACACATGACAAAATATATATAAATAATATTGAAATAAAAGAGGTTAATCAGGCAAAGTATTTAGGTCTAATCATCGACAAACACCTGACCTGGATTGAACACGTTGAACGAATTGCTAAGAAACTCTCACCTGTAGTGGGGATCCTAAGGAAACTTCAGTATCTTATTCCCCTAAACCTTGTAAAACAAATCTACTATTCACTCGTACATAGCAAGCTCCAATATTTAAATGTTATTTGGGCTCACTGCAGGAAATCCACACTGAATGATTTAATGACTAATCAGAATAGGGCTATTAGAAACATATTTAACCTTCCTTACTGCACTCCAGTAAAAGATCTGTACATCAAAAGTAAAATTCTACCCCTCAGCATAAGTGCAGAACTCCGAGCAGCTATGCTAATATACAAGATTAAACACAACACAATACTCTATAGCTCTCCCTACATCTTGAACTCAGACAATCATTCATATGGAACTAGGCATGCGAAGGACGTAGCCTTATATATCATTCACTCTTCTAAATATGGTAGAAATAGTTTCAAGTTCTCTGCATCACAGTCATATAATAAACTTCCTGATGAAGTAAAAAGTGCACCAACTTTGTCGGTATTTAAGAGGAAAACTATGGAAGTATTGTGGGAAAAATTCGATGCATCTTAATACATCAAATAAGTTAAGTTATGTATAAGATTAAAAATCCTAAGTGCTTATCATTTTAAGGGACCTTGGTCTAAACAATCTTAGATATGTTATCAACCTTATAATAGGCCTATGTCCTTATTCATCAATTTGTGTTAACTTCAGAATTTTCTTCCTTGGTGTGTAAACACACATATTACTGTACAATTCCTCTGTACGAGCCTATGGCTCTTTGGAATTAATTGAATAAAAAATCACTGTTCCAATCTGCTTACATCCATCATGTAGCACTGCCAAGCTCAGAATGAACACGTATGGTGCTGGTACCTAGCCATGGTTGGTTGGTTCTTAAGTTTAGGGGCTGCGACAACGCGGTCATGTAGCCCCGTGTACTTTGGGTGGGTGTAGAATCTGTCTGATAACCGGTGTTAATTGTGATGACTGTATTAGTGTGTGTTATCTGTTTTTAATTGAAGTACTGCAACTTAGAATTTTTCAAATAGTTCCTACTTTTGCCGCCAAGCGCCACCGTCAACGACTACTAGGCCAAGTTCAGAACTTAGCTACTAGATGCCACCACAGTCGGCTCTTGGCAACGAATGTAGAAACCTAAGAGCATTGTTTAGATTCTTAACCTATCCAATTTAGCTTCACACAGGTGCATTTAGTGGAAGGTTCTTTAACATGCCATAAATCTATGACATGGGACCGCCGGCTTTACTTACCCTCCGAAGGAAGGCATGCTGAGAGATTTTTAACGCTCTTAAAAATCCGATGGCTTCGGCTGGGTTTGAACCCGCTATCTTGGGCATAGAAGCTCAGTATGCTACCAACTACGCCACCGAAGTGGCCGGTACCTAACCATCTGCACTTACAGTCGTCTTCTGTCGGGTGAATTCTGTGCTGTTTCCCGCGGGGTTTCGAATGTCTACACTGGAAATACCGTGATGCCATATGTTCAAAAGGTATAACATAGTTGCCATGACTTATGGAATGACCCTCATACTTCTTTTGATGGACTGGGTTTGTATTTAAACAGAAGGGACTTCCTTCACTGTCAACGACTAACTCAACTGAACATTTGTTAGTACAATTTGCATATTTTTGATAGT
Source organism: Meconema thalassinum (assembly GCA_946902985.2). Classification (NCBI taxonomy): domain Eukaryota; kingdom Metazoa; phylum Arthropoda; class Insecta; order Orthoptera; family Tettigoniidae; genus Meconema; species Meconema thalassinum. The sequence continues at coordinate 89,808,041 of OX336393.1, forward strand.
ATATACTGTATGTTAGTATTTCAAGTTCTTTTGTCTTATTTCATATAGCATTTTGTGATACAGTCCCAATTTTGCTGCACATAATATTACACAAGTTCTTATTATTATCCAAATTGCTACAAAATGTGTAATCTGAAAATCATATACTAAATTCAGACTTCAATACTATATTATATAATTTTTAAGTGCTAAATCTCACAAACTCGAACGATAAGCCATATTCTGTAAATGAGGCGTGTTTTTAAGTAAGTACCGTTTTTATATACTGTATAGGCCTACAAAACAAAAAAACTAATGCAATTTTTTAAACATTGTAATTTTTACATCTAAGCCTATATATTAAATTGCTACTCAACAAAATTTCTATGCACATTAAGGCACTTACCATATCGTGAATCAAGCATCTGTATTCTGTCTGCATAGAAATATGCCACCTGATTTGCCAGCCACTGCAGCATGGTCGATTTTTGGTCATCATCGTCATGGTGGTGACGACCTAAAGGCTATTTCAAGTACAGGAACAAGTGGTAGTCACTGGGTGCTAGGTCAGGGCTATACAGAGACTGATCGAATTGGTCCCAGCCAAATGAAACAATGACATCTCGGGTTCAATTAGCTACGTGAAGGTGGGCATTATCATGAATCAAAAGAATCCCCCTTTGGAGCGTGCCAAGCTGTTTGTTTTGGATTGCATGACGAGTTTATGTAAAGTCTCGCAATAAGTCTTGGCATTTATTGTGTCACCCCGGTGCAAAAATCCACAAGCAACACACCCGCCTATCCCAACACACATTGCACATGATTTTGCGATCTGAAATTGTTTGCTTAACTTCAATTTCTCGGGTGTCTCCATTCAATGGATTGTTGTTTTGATTCCCGGATAACATAAGCCACCCATGCTTTGTCGCTGGAGGCAATTCAACTTAGGAACTCTTCGCTTTCATTACTGCACTGCTCAAGGAAAGTCACAGCTTTGTCTATGCGGTTGGTATTGTGCACTTCCATCTCCATCTTCGGTGCCCAGCGTGAACACAACTTCCGATAATTTAAGGGTCCTGCCACAATTTCATAAATAACACTCCTTGAAATTTCAGGATACGCATAGTATAATGATGAAATTGTTAAGTGTCTGCTTTGCATCAACTTTCTGCACCAAGTCTTCAGACAAGACATACAGTCGCCCGCCTAGTATGTGCCTCAACATGCACATTAGTATGACGAACTTTCAAATGCTCTATCCCAGTTTCTTACTATTCCTTCACTCCTAGTGTGTTTTTCACACACTTCACTAATCTACCGATGAATTACAACCGCTTTCACATTTTTACATTTAGAAAACGAATCACAAGGCGTACTTCACACTTGGCAAGACCATTAATTGTCAGATGCATTTTTCAATACACACAAAACAACGTGAATATGGACACATGCTTCCATAATGGCATTTGTGTCTATGTGCATACTCTGGAATGCGAGGCTCTGTGAATTTGGACTACGGCTCAACCTCACTAAGACTGAGTACCTTGAATGTGGTTCCCAGACAGATGGGACCATCATAGTAGATGGCACCCCACTACTAAAGGCTTCACATCTCCGATACCTTGGCTCCGTTGTGAGACCTGATGGTGACACAGTCTCAGATACCCATGCAAGAGTGAATGCTGCATGGATGAAGTGGCGCCAGGTCACAGGTGTTCTCTGTGACCGCAAGATCCCTTTGCGCCTCAAAACTCAGATCTATCAATCAGTCGTCCGCCCTGTTGCTTTGTATAGAGCTGAATGCTGGCCTAATACAAAGAAACATGAACAAGCCTTGCACTCAATGGAGATGCGGATGCTACGATGGTCCTTGGGAATTACACGGCTGGATCATATTAAGAACGAAGACGTCCGCAATACTCTTGGAATTGCCCCTATTCCAGCGAAAATGAGGGAGACTCGGTTGCGTTGGTACGGGCATGGAGTCCGAGCAAATACAGAGTCCATTGTAAGCAAGTCACTTGCTCTCGAGCCTGATGGACAAAAGACCTCCAAGACGACCAAAAAGGCGTTGGATGGATACCCTACACGAAGATATGCGCATCGTAGGTCTTCGTCCTAGAGATGCAGCAAACCGCAACAAATGGAGAGCGAGGTGCATAGTGGCGGACCCCAAAAAATAATTGGGAACAACGCCAGGAAGAAGTGCATACTGAGCGCATGTGCCTAACGATGACCATAGCACTGCAGTGACCATATTTAAAAACAGTACTTGCTTAGAAAACATGCTCCATACATTCACTTTTTTCTCTGATGAGTGATCTACCTTACACAAAACAAATGAATTTCATTCCTGTATAGTCATGGTTTATCTCTTCGTAAAAATCACAGATCATCACTCATCTAATTCAAATTATTGCTTTGAACATCTTTGGTAGGAACAGTTAAATCTTCAATTACCAGTGAAAAATTCTGTAAAGTTAGCAAATTCATTAACTCGGCTAGCAGTTTCTTTGACCGTGAGTGAACTTCTTGCAAAGAGTAGGTTCAAGAACACAATGCTTTGACCTCCCTCTCACTACATAGGTGGAGGTGATTGTTGCTTAAAGGCACCCCTCAAAACACAGTTATTCTGCATATCTTGAATTTTCAACATTTAGAGGTAAGTGCAAAAACACAAGAAGGAGTAATAATAATAATATCCCATACATTGTCATGTGTAGAAATAAACAAATTAATTAAATTCACAATTTCCAAAACAACAAAATTCAACAAGAAATTAATTACTTGAAAATACACTAGAGTTACCCTAACCCACTGATGGATGGCACTAATATGTGTGTTTCTCTCAGATTGGGCCCATAAAGCCCGGTTCACAATAGCCCGGGAACGAGAACCAGAACGAGAACGGGAACGAGAAGGAAGTTGAAATGCACGTTACCTTATGGGTCGGTTCACAACCAATCTCCGGGAACGAGAAGCTAAAAGTAGCCCGGGAAGGCCAACGGGAAACATGGTCAAGTTTCATGTTTGACGTTCTCGGAGCTTCCAGGAGCCAATCAGAAACGTTGTACACGCACATGCGCAGTACGGAAGGAGTAGTCAGCGATGTAAGCTTAACCTGTGAATGCGCTCTCAAACCTTGCGTCTCTTAAGCGCACAATTTGTGTTTAATAAAGTTATTATAACCTTATTATAACCCCCAGAACCATTTCAGTTTTGTAATTGGTGTTTATTAGTGGGCGCTTGCTGATTGTTTTAATATTATTACGCTATAGCTGATTGCGCGCGCATGCACAAGTTCACGTTCCCGGGCTAATTGTGAACCAGGGCTCCGGGAAGCTTCGCGTTCTCGTTTACGTTCTCGTTCCCAGGCCAATTGTGAACCAGCCTTAATCTACAGGGTGTGGCAGAAATAACTGACGAATTTCAAACGTAAACAACACAGCAACGCAACACGATATTCACAAATTTATTGCGCAGTTTAAAAGAGCAATGTTTGCCATTTGCATCATATACACATACACACTATGTTTTGAAAATAACGTCATCCAAATGTCGACCGCCCCTTTCGATGCACTTCTGAGGCCTCTCCCTGAAGTTCCGCATGACCCTCCTAGTCATGTCTAGTGGTATTGCCTCGATTTCTTCACAGATAGCAACTTTCAGGTCGTGAAGTGTTCGCGGCTTACGTTGGAAGTAGCGAGCCTTCAGGTATCCCCAGATAAAGAAATCACAACGGGCGAGATCAGGGGAACGGGCTGGCCATGGAACGTCACCCCGTAAGGAGATTAAACGTTCTGGAAACATCTCTCTGAGGAGATTGCGTAAAGGCATGTCTCACTGCACGGATATTCTATGGTGTTCTAACGCTACGAGGCCTACCAGGCGGTTTCGTTTTAACACTTGAACCAGTTCCTCTCAAATTATTCACCCATACCAGAATGGTATTCCTGCTTGGACCTTTCGCATGTCTATGTAACCTAAAGTATCTACGAAATAAACGCTGGGTTGTGGTTAAAGAGTCAGCATTTTTGAAGTATATGTTTCAATCACGAAACCTCGCTGCTCACCACTCCACGCCATGCTAGTGACTGACTAGCCCTGACAAGGCGATGCACGTGTTCTCCCAGGCGGCGCGCACATCGACAATAACACCTGCTTAAGCGCTATGGCCAATACAGGTGTTAGATCTGCCGCTCCAATCTATGTAACAAAAATGGTAAACACTGCTCGTTTAAACTGTGCAGTAAATTTGTGAATATCATGTTGCGTTGCTGTGTTATTTACGTTTGAAATTCGTCAGTTATTTCTGCTGCACCCCGTAGAAGTTAGCACCCTTAAACAACAATATTATCATCATCAAATCTCTGCAAGGCCAACACACTTGGTTGGCCACGGTGAATACGGCTCCATGGCTGCAAATTGGGAGGGTCTTCCTTTTTTATTAGAAACACAGTTAGTTACCTAAATCCAGATATTGCCACAGCAGCTATAATATGCTGGGCCATCTTCACACTTTAGTTTTCATATGTACATCAAACAAACAAATTATGCTACACTAGTAGTGTTTGTGGTTTTTAACATGAGTGATGAATACAGAATTTGATGAACCTTTATATTACCTCTAAATGTGGATTTTCACTGTTTTGAATTAATGATAAAATGCCAAACTGGCTCGATGCAAAATCAAACTTTTTCAGCGACTGTATATAAATGTAGTACAGTATTTGGTTTTCTGCAAATAAATTATTTCTTGCTGTTAACTACAGTGTCTTGAAACAAATTATTACTTAATTTGATAAAATAAGATTAATGTTTAAACTATTTATTTATCTTTGGTTGATAGTGCTACCACTGCTAAGGAAAAAGGTGCATTTGAAATAACTAAACTAAATGTCTATATACTTGGGTGTATTATAAATTTGTACATTTTAAAAAGTAGTTTTATAGCTGCCTTACCCAGACATTCCATTATTTCCTTCTATCTTTATTTTCCAACATTATATCATTTATATTTTAGTGCCGGGAGTGTCCGAGGACATGTAAACAGATCAAATTATGATTATAATCCCAATTGTTTCATGTAACATTAATCAAAATTCAGTCAATTTGCTGCAATATGCTAAATATAAAAAATGTCAACTTTCAAATGTTGTATTTTTAATGTTGTCCCTCAGCTTGGGGCATACGGGGGGGGGGGCTTTGGCTGTAACTGTATTGCACCATGGCCGGCTCTACGGAAGGCCGCGGCGAGCGAAAATTGGCAACCTCGCCGTGAATGGCCAGTCTGCTCTGCCTAGCCCATTGAGTTACATGGAAAATGTGTCACGCGCTCGTGTTTTCTTCAAAATACTCTATGTAAATGAAATCATACCATTGATTATTACTGTATAGTGGCTAGCTACAATGCCAAAGACTTGTGTTGTGCCGAATTGTAAGTCTAATTATCGTTCATCGATACAAACTGAAGGATTTCTGACATTGTTCGTGTTTCCTAAAAATCCATAATTGAAAGCCATATGGGAACGTGCTATTCCTCGAGCCAATTGGGTACCTACGAAATATTCCTTCGTATGTATTAAACACTTTCTTCCTGAAGACGTAAGTTATGTTGAAAAATACAAGGATGGTGATGGGAATAATAAGGAATTCACACGGAAGAAGCCTGTATTGTTACCTCGTGCGGTTCCAAAGGTATTCCCAAACTTACCATCGTATTTGAGTAAGTGCTCCTCCAAGATAAGGAAATCTCCAGAGGAAAGACGAGAAGAAAGAGAACGGAAAAAGTCTGCAGAGGAATGTGAGAAGACCCTTGCTGAGGAAGCCAACAAAATTACGACTTTCGAGTCCATTGTTTGTGATATACAAAATAAATTGGTGGAGCATAAAACAGACTGGTCTGTAAGTACTAGTGAAAACTATTGTATTTTGTATAAATTAGATGTGTCAAGCATACCTAAAATAAGGTAAAGTATAAGGGTAAACAATGATTTTACGGTCGAAATTCATATCAATGGAGGCGTAATTCCTAACGTTGTTGTTCTTCATTCTGGCTCTGTAATATTTCGAAATTCATTATTAAGTAAGTGGAGTCAGTTGTTCCAAGCAATAGAATTTTGCCACGACTTTTTCTTACAGGTAAGAACTTACAGGTAAGTTCTGTAAGTTCACTAGTCGTCCAGATTAATAGTTTAATAGATAACCTAAAAACTGACCTTGAAAACCAGGGAGACGAAACTTCAGAGATTCTGTTAAAAAGTTAATGTTTCTGCAAGATCAGTTTACACTTACTTTTTTAAAGAAACCTAGATATAACGTCACTACAACTCTAAATGCATTCCTCATTTATATGCAGTCTACAAAGTGTTATAACGCAATTAGATTTAACCATATTTTATCCCTACCTCATCCCCGAGTTTAACAAAAATTAACAACTTCCTTCGCCATATCCCCGAAAGCTGATGAAGAGAACAGTAACTTTCTAAGTCACATTGTGAAAGATTTATCAAATTTAGAAAGGGTTGTAAATTTACAGATTGATGAAATACATGTCAAACAAACTTTAGATTTAAAAAAAAATGGGCAATTCTTTGGTGTTGCTACAAATGAATCTTTCGATTTAGCTAAGACAGTTCTGGCCTTTCTCGTTAGTTCTGCTTTTGGAAATTTGAAAGAGGTTGTTAAATTAGTCCCAGTGAAACAATTAACGGGTTTGCAACTAGCTGATATTGCGAAAGGAGTTATCAGGCAAATACAGGATTGTGGCCTAAATATTCTGTCTATCATGATGGTGTGAATCGTGCTATGTTCAAAGAACTAACCGAACATTCTGATAGTAATTACTGGTTCCATATTGATGGAAACCTCCTAAAAACCTTTGTTTTATATGACAGTGTCCATGTATTAAAAATATACGAAATAATTGGCTGAATTTAAGTGGCATTGATAAGTCATTTATTATTCCTGTATGGGAAGATTTAGACTCATTTTCAATTGTTTTAAGTTCAGAAGACTGTAACCCTGATTTTAAAGAGGTAACTCAAGCATCATTTAGTGACATACGAGCGATCTACAAAAAGGAATCCGATTTACTGATTAAGTATTGTTATAAAGGTACTGCTTTTTTTTTGTCAGAGTAATCCTAATGTGGTGGTCCATTGTTAATATTAAGCGGCCTCTCACCCATGTTGTTAAACGTAATAGTCTTCAAGTGCCTTTCCATAATCCCGAAGACAAAAGGTTGGCTTTCCTAAAGGCATTCCTCCAATGGTTGTCCACGTGGAAAAAGAACGATGAAAATAATTCCTCAAAAAAGAGTTGTTTAACCAATGAAACTTACAACGCTTTGTATGTAACAACCTATGTATTACGTGAGATTATTATTTATGCTCTACAGAATGTGAACCCCTCTTATGTGTTAACTGGCAAATTTCAGAGTGACCAATTAGAATCCAGGTTTGGGCAGTATCGCCAACTAACAGGCGGCAACTATAATATATCAGTTACTCAGGTAATGGAGGCCGAATTGAAAATAAGGTAGAAAAGCGTACTTGGCCTTCATTCATCCAGGTATGGAGCAGTTACTTTTTCGAAAGAAATGATAATGTCCTCTTCCGATACAAATTCAGGAGAAAGTACAACAAGCAGCCTTTCGTCAGCTACTGTTGACGATACCTTTTACAGTATTTTAGAAGACAAGTACACTGAAAACATACAATTCGATGAGTCGGGTTTTATATATGCCTGTGGTTACATATCGTTCAAGCAATGTTCAAGAATAAAATGTGAAGAATGTTTGGCTTTGCTTAGAAATAAAGAAAAGATAAATGACAGCTACTTCAATGAAATAAATAGGGGCGGACTTTCAGTTCCTGCAGATTTTATTTTATTAGTGTGTAAACATGTTGTTGGAATTACGCAGGCACGAATTTCTGATAAGTTTGAGGAACAATTTTTAAAATGTAAATGTAACAATCAACGCCAAGTAATTCAAAATCTTAGTCTACTCGGTATTTTATCAGATATTGAATTGCCAGAAACTGCCGAGAAAACTTGTACCTGTGGATGTAATGTTATGACAATAGTCACAAGTACTGTCTTAACAATGAGTAACATTTTGTTAAATAATTACAGGAAGTTGAGGAATGAACGGGTAACTTGCCATAGTAATCACAGAAAACTTGCTATTCTTTGTTCGAGGCCAACCTGTTGTATATTTTGTAAATGTCAAATAAATATTGAAAGCAAATTGGTTTTGTTACTCCAAGTAAGCCCTACTCACTCTTGACAATCCTTTTACTTTAATGTTGAAAAGAACAAATATTATTTCGTTATATCAATTTGTTTTCGTGGCGAAGCACACGCATCAACAGCTGGCCGGCTGCTATAGCCATCCCAGTTCAGAGAAGTGCAGCGTTGCAAGGTCGAACGCCGCGGCCTTCCGTAGAGCCGGCCATGATTGCACCCAGGTAAATCTCAGCAGCAACAGTCAGTGCTGGGGCAGCGGCTGAGTTCTGCTGAGGAATGGGTATAGGGCGTAAAACAGCTGCAGATCCTGATAGAAGGAACAGAATTCATCTCAGGAAGTAGGAGGCTCGAAGACCATTGCACAGTGGGTCAAAATCAAAATCTAGGGGGACAAAATTAATTTTACGTTTTAATCAGGAATTTAGAGTGAAAGCAACGTATACAATTAGTTTACTTCATAACAACATCAGTTAAGACCTTTTTTAAGCTACGTCTACACATGCACATTGTCTATGACTAGGAGTTGGATAGAGCATTCAGTTATCTTTTCAGAACAATTTTCTACCCCTAATTTACTTTTAACAAAGTCACAAAGTTCCACTTTTGACATAATCGTTGAACCCAGTGCTTCAAACAGTTGTGAACGTGTGAGAACTGGTTGTGCGGCATCTTCTAAAACGTAAAATAACTAAGTAAGTTGCAAAAAGATGCAAAATATCTTATAACAGGCATAAACTACAAGACTTAATCTACATTTTAACATTAAGTAGAAAGTGACGCAGAGTGATGCGACATACTAAAAATCTAAGTGAAAATATAATTTTAAAAATAATAGTTAAATATAATATAGCTAAAATTACGTAACAATTACGCCCATTAATAACTGAAACGCGTTACAAAGATAATACCTTCAGCTGCATGTTCCATCTTAAAGCATCACACTAACCACAAAGACAATCAAACCACAGCCACTTACATTCACCCTCCAATTCAGACAGCTCAAACAGTGGTGACAGATTTACACTAAGATGCGTTTATATCCCAGAATAGTGAGCGGCAATTATATGAGAATGCTGTAGACGTAATAAATTTTGATTTTTTAATTATGAAAATAAATAATTTTGTCCTCCTAGATTTCGATTTTGACCCACTGCATTGCTCCTGATAAAGAGTAGCAACGCATGCATGGAGGCGTTAAGGACGCAGCCCCTCCACCGTGCTAGGGTGCGGCAGGCCAATCACATGCTCACTCGAACCTCACAAGATTAAAAGAACAATACAGAGGAAAGCCGGATAGATCTTACCAATGCCGACCAGGCTAGGTCCAAGGACTGGCAGTAACCTGCGACAAACCATGGTGCTATCACAGGATAGGACCCGATGGTGTTCCTTTGCGAAAACCTCAACACCGCAAGGTAGAAGAGGAACCGATTAAGTAAAGGCAAGTATCTTTAATACTACAAACCGCAAACTTCATAAATAAGATCACAACTGGAAACTATATTTTTTTGAAAAGCACAATACAAGAAGCATGGTGCTTGCCTTTATAGAATTGTTCTACACATGAAGTTTCTTTTGGTGGTTCACACAAAGTAGGCAAGAGAAAATTCAATTACCGTACTATGGGAAATCTATCTTTTCAGCAAGACAAGGCATCTAATTACTTGCAGGTCTGACAGCAGACTGATTTGGGATATAAAAAATTATAACACACACACAAAGAAATAAATACACAGCCCTGAAAACACTAGTATTAAGCCCTTCTACCTAGAAAGAGAAAGTGTTAGTGCACAATCAATAATGGTTCCATGTAAAAAATGTGTACAAATTTGCTATCTGCCCAATAATCCTTGAACATGTTCCAAATCAGTGTGTTGTCTGGAAATAAAACACTGGCAAGTAACAGTAGTACTAGGAATGTCTGTTTCGCGGGCTTATAGGCCGTGTTCTAAGAACATTTTGTTGTCCTGACGTTTCGCTGAAAACTGTGTTCAGCATGTTCACAGGTTACATTAAGCGAGGTAAAACAAGTAAACAGAAGATATATAAATAGTCAACAATCCACCCAGAGGCTACCATAGCAACGACGTACCACATAAAAGTAATGCATCAAGGACAGGGCTGCTCTTCTGTTGCATCTTCTCGTCTACGACGGTCAATCAGGGCAGGCTTGAGGGGATTAAGGACTCGAAGCCAAGCTCTGTTCACACGTTCTGCTTCCTCCTTAAGATTGAGCTTGGCTTCCAGTCCTTAATCCCCTCAAGCCTGCCCTCATTGACCGTCGTAGACGAGAAGATGCAACAGAAGAGCAGCCCTGTCCTTGATGCATTACTTTTATGTGGTTCACCGTTGCTATGGTAGCCTCTGTGTGGGTTGTTGACTATATATCTTCTGTTTACTTGTTTTACCTCGCTCAATGTAACCTGTGAACATGCTGAACGCAGTTTTCAGCGAAACGTCAGGACAACAAAATGTCCTTAGAACACGGCCTATAAGCCCGCGAAACAGGCATTCCTATTTCAACGCCGGTCGTGAGAGTCTGAATTTTTACTTAACAGTAGTACTTCCTAGAATAATTTTTGTTACTGAATCAGTGACATCATCAGAAAGGTTTGACCTGTGGGTAGTGGGGTAGGTTCATTGTGTGGATCATAAATAATGTAGTGTTATTTATTTATCGTATGGCTTTTAGTGCCGGGAGTGACCGAGGACATGTTCGGCTCACCTGAGTCTGTAGCTGCTTCCAGCGGACACCCTTAGGGCGAGCCACAAGTTCCGTTCAATTTCAAGGAGTTCCAACTTTCGCTACCAGATATCAATGATACCTAGTGGTAAATGTTGGAACTTTGATAGAGCGTTCCGACGAAATTTAACCTAACAATTTAGCTTCACACAAGTTTAGTCTGTGGAAGGATCTTTTACATGCCATAAATCTATGACATGGGAGCACCAGCTTTACTTCCCCTCCGAAGGAAGGCATACTGAAGGATTTTTAACGCTCTTAAAAAATCCGACGACTTCGGCCGGGTTTGAACCCGCTATCTTGGGAACAGCAGTTCAGCATGCTACCAACTACGCCACCGAAGTCGCTAATGTAGTGTTGTTCACCTTTATGGTACATTTACCTCTCATGACGCCACTGCCCTGAACTGGATTAGACGCAGTTTCACAGTCGCTTAGCAAAGCCAAGTGTTCATTTAATTGGCATAGGTTAGTAGTTGAGAACTTTTCACTGTGTATACGCACTACAATTAAAGTGGGGTCAATATCTTTGCTCATCACCGAGTGCAGTTGTATCCTGCAAGATCCCATATAACTATTCTATGCTCTTGGGATACTTCACTTAGAAGAAAAACATATTTATGCCCCGTAAGAGATTAAATCATAATCATGTGAACATATTGATATTTTGCAGCTTACACATGTTCGGATGAACAATCAAAAACGGATGTTTTGACGACTGCGAGTAATTGGCACGAGTAGCAATCGCAAGGTTTGGGTGACCGCGAAAAATCGGCGTGAAAAGGTATGGTGTTTCTTCGGCAATAGAGAATTATCGATGATAGTAAGAACCCCGGTACTGAGATGTATTTGATGACGTAAAGGAAAATTCGCACTGAATTAAAATTAATGAAATTAGAAGAACAATGAGTACTGAGATTTCGAAAATATGTTAATTCTTGTTATTGTTAAATTTTGTGATTTATAATTGTTGAAATGGCGCCAATAGACTGTGTGAACAGATATATTAATATTAAATAGACTAGGAGTAATACTGTATGTGCATGGTGGCCACTCAAATTGGTCAATGATTTTCCAGACTTAAAAATAAGCGCGAGTCTGGGTGGGCTTTATCGGTTGCCTACTTCAAGACCAAAATAAAGCAGTTTTGTTTGGTTTACTTATACAGATGTGGACAAAAAATTAGTGGTGATTGCGTTATTGATACGCAAGCCTACACACAAATGATTTAATTGTTGTTTTAAAAAAGCCTTTGTGACTCAAATATCCGCTTTAAAAAAAAAAGAGAAAAGAAAGCCACCTGCAATTTTATTGCGGTGAAGTTGTCTATACTCAATATGCTTTACAAAAATACTATTGCGTGCTCTCACACACAGAAACAGGTAGCCTGAGGAAATTTCTTTAGTTAACGATAGAGTGCTCACCCAAAACCGCAGCGGGAGTATGATTTAAGATAAAATTTTTGGTTAAAAATAAGCAGGGTTTACAGAGCAACCGCTAGATGGCCCTTGTTACCCCATCCGCGATATCATGACATCGAGGACAAAGAGCGGACTGGGAATTTTAGTAGTGGATGAAAATATTTTTATAATTAATTAACATGGCCATTTTCCAGGAGTTTTCAAATTTTTCGTCATTTTCCAGGAGTTTTCCAGACCTATTAAAAATCCAGGAGTTTTCCAGGAATAGTGGCCACCATGTATTTGGTATATATCGTGATTCAACGAAAGCAAACACCTCTACCTATTAGTTACTGTGCAGCTGTGTTCTGCATTCATATGCAAGTTACTGTTAAACGAAGAAGTCCAGTTCGTATGGTGATGGTGTTTACTACAAGGTATATCTTAACCTTAACAAGAGAGTAGCAATTTATAGAACATATTGTTTTTCTGCAAAATACAGATTTTAATAACAGTTTATAACCCACTGATAGGTCTTGCTTTTTAATTCCAAATGAACTAGAAACAGGACCGAGGACAGGTTGGGGCAAACAAGGCTGCAGTCATGGGGCCCGAAACTACTGAGAAAAGAGAACTTCACTGTTTTTAATATTCTTCCAGGTAAAATATAATTGAAAGTACAGTAGAACGTCGTTTATCCGGACGTCAAACAACCGAAAAAAAAAAAAAAAAAAAAAAAAAAAAAAAAAAAAAAAAAACGGAACAGTGCGCGCTACCGACTCTACAGTAGTGAGTCGGTTCTCGTTTTCAATTGTAGTCTCTGTTGTCTCCTACTGTTTGTTTACTCGATAATGTTTCAATGTGTTACAGTATGTGAGTGTGTGTACTGTGCTGTATTATGTTGTGAAAATGGCTTCTACGAGTGACAAAAAAAGAAAAATGAAATCGCAATGTTTTATCCATTGAGAAGAAGGTGGAGATCATTAATCAACTGGATAAAGGTGAGAGTGTGCAGTGTCTAATGAAAACTTAGTACATGTATTGAAAAATCCACAATTTATGATTTGAAGAGTGGAAATCTGAAATTCTGAATTATGCATCGAAGTTAGATAGGGAAGAAGGGTCTAAAAAGAGTAGAACCATGAGATCAGCTGGGGATAAAAATTGGAAGAAGCGGTGTACTTATGGTTTATTCAGACAAGAAGTAAGGGAGATCCCATTTCTGTACCTTTGTTATGTGAGAAAGCGTTGCAGTGAAATGAGAAGCTTGGTGGTTATTACCATAATGTACTGTGCATATTTTTTCCTATGAAATAAATCGATGTTTGATTATCCGGAAAAATTGTTATCCGGAGCACTGTCTGTCCCAATTAGTCCGGATAAATGACGCTCTACTGTAAACGAAAAATATTAAATATTTCTCAATTCTGCTTGGAAAAGATTTAAGAAGTTGTAAATTATATTTTAAAATAACCCTTTTCAATTTTTAAAGGGTTTTAAGCGTCTAAACTTCCCATTTGCCAGAAAAACAACTTGCCAAAATATTACATCGCTGTAATACACTTGACATCATTTGATATAATATTGCTCAATAAGTTCAAATGTGCAAAATGGGGATGCAACAGTTCAGAAACAAAATAATGATTTTTTTAAAGCACAGCATTCCACAAAGGTTAGTATTATTTTTGGGATCTGCAAGGATTACCCTTAACTTGCAAAATAGACACAAAGATAAACAACATTAAAGGGGCCGGAGAATTGAAGCTGCAGGGCCCGATATCGCTCTCCATGACCTTGTCTTGAAGAGAAGCTTAACCCTCTTAGTGCCAAGCCATTTCCTGAAATACTTGCCAAGAATGCCAAGCCATTTCCAATGGTCATGCAGACTATTCGAAAAAAAAAATCATAAATACCACATATCCAACGATAGAAACATTAATTTTGCTTTGCATTATAACCAATACTTCATTCTTTCATACATTACGTTCATAAAAGTAAGTACGGCATCCAAATCTTTTTAATTGAGGTTATTCTGATAATTGTACAATTTTTCATTTTTTTGTTGTAAAAAATCAGTTTTGTGCCTAAATTATGGACACCTAAGAGTCATATTCGAAGAAACACTACGTTTCCAGCTGTAGAAAGTTCTTAGATACATCTGTAGGCAGAAAACTTCAACAAGAAGATAACAACTGCACCGCAATATTGGTGGGAACGTGCGTGATTGGGGGAGCACAAAGGGAGGGCATGAATACAAACTCAAACCTATCGCGTAACGGACTTCGAAGGAAAAAAGTAAACACCGCACAGGCAAACTTGGAACCTCACCTTCCCAACAGTATGAAATAATCACGGACATATGCCTACAGAAATCTACAAATATAAGATAAACGACGCGCCGATTGAATCAGCTTTGGCGCGAGCAGCAAGAGCCGATCTGATCGGCGCGTGGCACTGAGAGGGTTAAGCTGTGCAATCTCACAGAGAAAAGCTCAACTTAATTGCCATTTTGTGAATTGTGAAACTTGATCTCCCCTCAAAGTTGGGCTTAATCCCATCCTGGAGAGCTGAGCTTTAGGTGTGATTGTGAAACTGGGCCTTAGAAGCAATCTAAATGGAAGACAACCTATAAAATCAAACTCCATTGTAGCTAAAATTAGCAATGATGATCAATGGGACTTTCAACTAATTGCATAGTACTCTATGCAGCCTACACAGCTTGTAACTTTTCTTGAGTTATTGTATAGATAATAGTAACAAAGGAAGACTTACGTTGACTAGCATATTGACAAAGCCTACATTATCATATAAATCTAGGAAATATATGCTTAAAAATGTACAGCATGTTTGGGAAAATTGTATACCCTTGTGTCTTACTTAGTAGTGCTGTCTCCTTTGTTGGCGGTTATTGTTGATGTGGCCTTAACCTAAGAAAGAAAAAGAAAAAAAAGCAACAATTTCCTGTTTAAGAAAGCTGTTTATAACAGACAGAATGGAATATCAACTGAAACGTGGAAGAAAGAAGACGCGTCACGAGACATGTTCTGAGATTGAGACATCAGTTCAGCACTTCCCCGTAAAATCCATTCACAAACTCGCTGCTGAGACTGACGTTCCATGATGACTCTTTTCACTTACACGAAGAAGAAATTAGAGGCGAGGCCATATTGTCCGACCCTCACCAATGAGCTGTCTGATGCAGATATGAACAAAATACAATAATAACACAACACTACAACAAAGGCATAGGGGTATACCAACTTTCTGGACATACTGTAGAATAAAACAGTTTATATCTCTGCCAGATCTCTCACTCATAAACCTCGACAGAGGTTGTTTCACAACTGAAATTTACTTGGACTAACAGATGTTGGTAAAGACCACTGAAGAAAACTATTTTGTCTGGATCACAGTGCACTTAACCAAATCTAGTGTAGCTGCCAAGAATTATGGCACAGCGAGGAGAGATAGTTCACTCTTGCTCCGACCTTGAGAAATAAGACACATGTCACTAGCCATTACAACAGGAATCAAGGCATCTTTAATTATCACTAGAGTTTTTTCTTGTGGAAGAACAAACTATTCTGCTCATCACTCTCATTGTCAGGGGCAGATGACCTCGTAGTTCTGTCCTTTTAAACAACAATAACTAACTAACTCTCATTGTCAAGACTACTCGTTTCTATGAGGAGAGTACACAAATAGCTGAAGCATGCTTCCTGTGGGCAAAACAACCAGGACACTGTTTCCAAATGCATCCGTATTACACAGGCTTTTAATATTTGCACACCTCTCCGAGGAATCAACCAATGGCAACGCAAAGAATTGATGAAACATGGCTTATTGTGAACTTTTACCATTCACCAAAACATCAGCCATGACACGCTACACCTTAGCTTTGTTGCTCCAACATTCTGCTAGAATAACGTTTCCACGCAACAAGCATGTTTCCTTGTTCGTACACTAGGGTGGTCGGGAATGGTTAGTTGCTGACATCCGATGACTAGGAGAAGAACTACGTATCCATGCGTTCTAACTGATAGATTAGTTTTTTCACATTTTAAACACAGGCATTTTTAGATACATACCTCGTACCCCGAGGCCCTGGGTTTGATTTCCGGCTCCGTCATGGATTTTAGAAACTGACGTGAGGTCTGGAACAGGGTGAATTCAGTCTCACGAGGACAATTGAGCAGCTGTCCGACAGTGATGCAGCGCCCTGGGCACGAAGACCAAGGTTAATGCCCTTACCACGTGTCACCCCATAATCTGTAGGCCAAATGGCTGGGCAGCAGTCTCATGGATCGTAGCAGAACAGTTTTTTTATTTCCTATCATTGATGACAACTTGTAGGTCATACCCACAATACCAAAGAAACGTTCTATGACAGAAAAAAATTGAGGACAGCCGTGCCCCTCCTCAATCGCTAATAGTGGAGTAAATTACACTAAAATTGGAATCTGTAGCAAGAAATCAATGTTAGCAAAACCTTTGTCGGTAAAAATTAATGCAGATTCGGTGAAACAGCAATAAACAGAAAATAGCTGTGAAGAGAACCGATCACTCCTGCTCCTGACTGAAGACAGAGTGTGTATGAATTTACTCCACGGTCTGTGTCGCTTCACTGGGACACATGCACATGTGCTTCTCGTCTTATCACGGGAGTGCGGAGTGTTTCGAAACCCTCTCCGAGTGCGTTCCAGAAATTCATGCGTGAGCCTAGGTGTTCATGTTGAGTTATGGATTATGAATCGCTCAATTGCCTTACTGACTTCATATTACATACAGTATATAATTTGTAGCCTAGTTTTAGTTTAAATGTGCCTTCTACATAAATACGAATGTTCACGCCATTCGCTCGAGCAGTTTTGATGCCAAGTCATAACAAGCAGACACAAATTAAACAGATATACACCGCATCTGGTGTAAATAAGAAGTTTTAGCCTGAAATTCAAAATGTTCAGACAGGAAGCTTACTTTACTAACATACTGTATATACTAAACATTAACTAACATGGATCTGAGGGTGTTGAACGACATTTCCCTAATTATTCTTTTAAGTAATGCACTGATAATTTTAATAGTTGTTGTTAGAGTCTTCAGTCATTTGACTGGTTCGATGCAGCTTTCCATGCCTCCCTGTTTTGAGCTAATCATTTCATCTCTACATAGCTATCACATCTTACATCTGCAGCAATTTGTATTCTAACCTTTTCTACCAGCAAGTGAGGACACTACTCTGGGATATGAAAGTTCCAAGAAAGGTAAAGTTGACGCTTTTCAAGAGTTACTTCATACCAATATTGGCCTATGGCATAGAAACAAGTTCCCTCACCGCAAGAGACATGTCAAGAATACAGGCATCGGCAGGGCTGGATTTACCAATAGGCCCCATCATCATCATCATCTTGAGCAGTTTCCAACCGCTGGTCGGGTCTGCTTGGAACATAAGCCTCTCCATCGTTTCCTGTCCATCCACCATCTCTCGTCATTTACTGTGTCCCAGCACACTCCTCTTTCCTCCATACTCTTCTTAACTCCTTTTGTCCATCTGTCCCTTGGTCTTCCCCTTGGCCTCCTTCCCGTCATTTCCATTCCAAACATCTTCTTCGGTATCCTCTCCTCTTGCATCCTCCTCACATGTCCATACCATTGTAGCCTAGATCGCTCTATTCTATTTTGCAATGGTTCCTCTCTTACCATCTCCCTGACTCTCTCATTCCTTACTCTGTCCATTCTTGTCACTCCTACCCTACTCCTCTGGAACTTCATCTCCACTGCTCGTATTTTATTCTTGTCCCTTTCCTTCATCACCCACGTTTCTGAACCATATGTCAAAATTGGCACAAAGTAGGTCTTGTAGATGATTCCTTTACATTTTTGTGGTACATCTTTATTCCATATCATCCCCCTAACACTCTTGAAAAATCCATCTGCGCACCTTCCCCTCTCATTTATTTCCATCCTATTGCCTCCCTTTTCTTCAATTATGCTTCCCAAGTACTTGAAGCATTCTACTTTCTGCAACTGCTGTCCTCCAAGTGTTATGCCCATATCCAGTCTGTTCTTCTTCCTCGTTGTGATGACCACTTCACTCTTTTGTGCTGAGAACTTCATCCCATATGATAACACTACCTTCTCCCACTCATCTAATTGCTCTTGTACTTCTTGCTCATCCTCTCCCCATACCAGAAGGTCATCAGCAAACAACATTGCCTTCATTTTCCTTTCCCCAAAATTAATCCGCAAATTTTTTTGTCAGAAAATTTCCATAAAATGTTATAGACTACAATACACGTCTATGTCCAACAAATGTTATGCAACAGCAGATTTTTCGACTTCAGCTTTGGAACAGGAATGTTTCAGGATTTATTAGCAACCTGACCCGGCTTCGCCCGGGAACTGTTATGAATGCTTTACGTGATCAGCACTTTTTTTTTCAATGTCCATGAACAACGACTAATATCCATTTTACGTCTCGGCATGATGGGTTAAAATCACTGACTGGACTATTAATTATATTATCATGGAGATGCATGTGCAACAAATTCTTGTCAGACGTAATTTAAGAATGGCGAGGTGCATGAAGCACAAATCGCCCTTCCGTCCAATGTTAACTTGACTGTGAATTTTGAGGAACGAAATGAAGAAAAGCCGAGTTGCATTTCCAGGGAAACTCCAAACACAACCACCTTTCTCAGAAGTTTTAACTCTACATGACTCAACGGTTTGCTGCTGGCTGTATCTGGGGCAATAGGTTTGCCCGCTAGCTAGGCTGTAACAGAGATGATAGACTCGCCCTTAGCTAGCTCGTAAACTGTCGCCTCAGTAGTTGAATGGGCATGGTTGGAAGAAATTAAAATGTAAAAACACTTATAGTGGGCGATGTATTGTAGACATATGCTCTCGCGGACTTTGTTGTAGAACTTTTCATGCTGAACAATTCTTACACTCATAGTATTTAGATATTTTTAACAGTTTGCCCAGCGTAAGCTTACAAAGCGCTTGGACGCCAGGTTTTTTTTCCCGACTTTTCCACTGAAATCGTTACTGCTCGGCTTCCTTTGATCATAAATAAATTATTTTCTACAGAAATCATCCTCGAGATATCCTTTACGGAATGGTGAAAACCGGATCAAAATCCATCCAGTGGTTCTTGAGTTTACCCGTAACATCCAAGAATCGGGGACTTTGTTTTATACTAAGTAGAGATTATATAATGATGATAATTGTTGTTTTAAGGGGCCTAACATCTATGTTATCGGTCCCAAGTAGAGATTATGAGAAAATTCAAGTCTTGAATATTAATATCAGTTTAATTTGAATAATGTATTATGCATATTGTAGGTTGTATGATGTAGTGTATATGTAATGAGTCTTAAATGGTTTAAACTTATTTTAATATCTCGTTGGCCTACTTATTTATAGTTTATATGTACAAATTTAGAAACAGTTGATTCTCTCATTATTTTAATTTATTTCATTGACTATACTTCCCGATACATTAGAATAAAATAAAAATTAACAAAGACCTTTCTGAGTTCTAAATTCTCCCCCCTTCACGATGGTATGAAGAGTGGGCTGCAAAAACCCATGGGCCTAGAAGCGCATAAAATCTAAATCCGGCCCTGGGCATCGGAGATGAAGTACCTTAGGTCCACTATCCAAAAGCCCAAATTGGACAAGATAAGAAACAAGACGGTAAGGAGAGAGGCTGGGGTCACGACATCAGTTCTACACAGGATCAGAACATCTAGACTACGGTGGTTTGGACATGCAGAGAGGATGGAATAGCCCCAGTAAACTTAGAAAGGGAGGTGGAAGGAAGGCGACCTAGAACCCGTTGGATGGACATCACACTTATGGGAATAACACTTGAAGACATCATGGAGAGCAAAGTGTTTATAAACAGAATGGAATGGAGGAGGCTTATCAACAGTACCCGGGAAACTGGAGCTGTAACCTGATGATGATGATAACCTTGGTCTACCCCTACAGTTCTTGTCCTCAACCCTTCCTTCCATAACTAAGTTTGCCATTCCTGGGTGTCTTAGTATGTCTCCTACCAACCTATCTCTTCTCTTCATTAGCAATTGCCAGAAACATCTGTCCTCTCCCACTCTCCTTAATACTTCTTCAATTGTAACCCTGTCTACCCATCTGATCTTCATAATTCTTCTGTAACATCACATTTCAAACGCTTCTATTCTCCTCTTTTCTGCTGCGCCAACAGTCCAAGTTTCACTTCCATAGAGTGCCACATTCCACACAGGTTGGTTGGTTCCTTAGTTTAGGGGCTGTGACAAAGCGGTCATGTAGCCCCATGTGTCTAGAATCTATCTGATCATCATCATCAAGTTTCCACTCCAGTTTCCTGGGTGTGGTTTACGAGCGCTCTCCATTTTGGTCGATTCATGTACCACTGCTCCTTCAAGACATCATCCCAGTTGATTCCCTTGGATGTGATATCTTCCTTCACTTGGTCCAGCCATCTCCTCCTAGGTCTTCCAACAGGTCTCTTTCCGGTAATCTCAGTATGCAACCATTGTTTTGCAATTCTTCCTTCTGTCATACGTTTGACGTGACCAAACCATCGTAAATGTGCCCTAGTTATGGTCTTCTTCAGGGACTGATTTATTCCAGCTTGTTCTCTTATCTTCTCATTTCTTACTTTGTCTTTCCTAGATTTAGCTTCTTAGATACTTCATTTATGAAGCCTGAAGACTGCTGTCATCTTTTTTGGTAGTTGTGCATGTTTCCAACCCATAAGTCAATATAGGGACAAAGTATGTTCGAAACAGAGTTTATTTTGATCTTAGTGGCACTTGCTTATTCCAGAGTATATATCGAACTTGCTGATAGAATTGACTTGATTTCTGAATAAGGTTTTTTAATTCAAGCTGTATTCTGTTGTCACTTGATATTAAGCATCCAAGGTACTGATACTGGTTTACTGTTTCCAATTGTACACCCACCAGCATTATATTATCTTCACTTCTCTGTCTGTTAACAGACATTGCAACAGTTTTTGTAGCACTTACTTTTAGTCCATATTTTTTCTAATGATCATTCCAGAATCTGTCTGATAAGCAGTGTTAATTGTGATGACTGTATTAGTGTGCGTTGTCCATGATTCAGGTAGAAGGACTGCAGACGATTAATTTTTTCAAGTAGTTCCTACTTTCGGTACCAAATGCTACAATTCACGACACCTAGCTGCGGACGTGGCTACTAAATGCCATCGCAGTCAGTACCAGGCGGCGAACGTTGGAACTAATAGAGCGTTATCAAACTAACCTACAAATTTTAACTTCCAAAAGTGTAGTTAATGGAAGGTTCTTTTTCATGCCATAAATCTATGACATGGGACCGCCGGCTTCACTTCCCCTCTGAAGGAAGGAATACTGAGGGATTTTTAACGCTCTTAAAAAATCCGACGACTTCGGCCGGGTTTGAACCCGTGATCTTGGGCATAGAAGCTCAACATGCTACCAACTACGCCACCGAAGCCGCTTACATTCCAGACAAAGGCTTTCAAAAATGACTTTCTAATACCTAAATCTATATTTTCTGTCAACCGTTTTCTTTGCTGTAAAAATGCTTTCCTTGCCTGAGTCAAACTACTTTTTATAACCTCTTTGCTTCGTCCATCACTGGTTATTTTTCTTCCTAAGTGACAGAAGTCTCCTACTTCCTAGAGCTTTTCACCTGCCAATTTGACATCAATAGGGTTTTTGATTTATTTTGTGTATTTATAGATATTAGAATAGATTTTATTAATTTTAACTACCCTAGACAACTAGGCAGCCAACCACATGTTCACCGACTCAAAATCAATTCGTACATAGAATTTAAAGAATAAAAAAAATTGGCCCCAAAATTTTCTATGGATGCTTCTGGATGAAACACTTGTTTGGAGGTGTACGTGTTGAGTACGCATGCTCATCACCTGATGTTATACTCCAATGTGTATGTACACTGGATGGATGGCAAAAGAGATGCAAATTGTAACTACCTGTGAATACATCCGCATGGAAACCGTATCTGCTGCCACTCTATTTTGCAATGTAACCTCTACTTGTGTACTCTCTCAAGTGTACCTTTTAAATCACACTTCAAACTTTTTTATACTAGAAAGTTTTTTTTTCTTTTAAAGACTTGTCAGCAAATTCTCCAAGACATACTCACAAACAGAGATGAGAGTTATATAGTGTACTCTCTCAAAATTGGTGTTGTGTGCCTCTGCTACACTAAAAAGAACCGTAAGCTTATATTTTACCACATAACGTAAAGCACTAAAATTACATGATTCCAAAGATCAAATGCAATAAACCCCCTCATTACAGATGGCTGACTATTATGAAGACGAGGTTAACTTGTTAAAATCCGCCTCATACATTAGTAAATTTTAAATGCATATTTAGGTGGCTACTTGTCTTCCTACTTGAAGACTAAGCATTGCCACATTAAAACCATGAATATCTAATCTCACAAGTCACCTGACAAATCTTAACAAACATCGGTCAATTAGTTTAAAGTATATGTGTATGTTTTATCATATGAAATGGAAAATGTTCCTTGCACCACAGTCTTGCTTTTTTTTAAAGCTGAAATTTATATATTTAGTCCTTAACACATAAATATGGATATTATTGTCAGACAAGAAATGTGGCAGGTACAGAATTTCACTTTTCTCTTACTTGCTAAGTTTGTAAAAGGAAATAAAAAAAATATATATAAAGAAATGTTTTAAAAGGAGGATAAAAAAAGTATAATCGTTTACTTCACCATAAAATACAGAATAACTTTCAATACTCATACTTAATGAGCGTTTCATGTGAATCCGATAGGAATTGTGATGCAAGGAACATTTTGTAAAATACAAAATGCTGAAAAATATAAAAGCACGGAAATAGCAATTAAGGTTCAGACTTGCTCTTTAGATGCACTACAACCTCATTTTAAAAATGGCACTTGGAGCTTTAAAAAGTGGCAGTACTGCAAAAGCAATTACATTTTTGAAAGAAGAATTTTTAAGATTCAAAATTGAAAAATCCATCTTTTTCAAAAACAGGTAAATTTGAAGTAATGACCCCCTTTAACTAAAATACATGCCTGAATATAATGACAAATTTTGATACAATATGTGTGAATACAAAAATGCATTTGATATAATTCTCATCTCTACTTACTATAACTATAATTGTGAGCACTGTAGTCACAGTGAACTGTGTTGTCTTTATGTCTCATTAAAAACTAGTTCTCAAACTTACTTTAAATGATTCTGGCTCAACAAGAGTGTTTATGAAAAATTATCTCCACACTAGCTACTTTGCCTAATCAACTACTTATGTCGGTAAAAGTGTAATTAGTGTGTAGTAATTAAAGCATATCTTCAGTCTTCTGTCATGTTTCCATCAGTCGGCCTGACACCCACGATGTGGCTTCTGACTCCGCGCGGCAACTTGTGACTCTTTGCTCAGCTCATCCTCCGAGCTATAACAAACAAATTTTGAGTCCTATGGGAGAGAAACATTATAAATGTAGTGTATTTAAACTGAGATGAGCAAATGTTTCAAGTCACTTTGGTGGCAGAATTCTTTCTTCTTTCTATTGATAACATTAGAATTCAGTGAGTTTTGACTACTTCTATCGAGGGATGGTCAGCATTTATAACGTGGCAACACTTCTCCTGTCTGTGCTGCAATTGGTAGATTAACTGGTAATCACAATAATGTGACTCAACTTGGTGGTGACTAGAGCTGGGATTTCTATGTAATTACATATTTTACATATTTTTTTCATATTTGTGGGTATTCTACATATTCTTAATGATATTACATAAAATTACATATTACAGAGTTTTCCTGTTTTTATATGAAATAAATTGCTGAATTGAAGTTTCACACTTAATGTGGGGTTGTTGTCTGTCCTCTCAACAAGAGGATTAAGGTAATTATGAGTGACAGGTATTTGAGCGGACGATAGGATGATAAGTGCTGTGCATGGGGAAACTGGTGCAAGTGCATTGAGAAATTGCAAAAAGTGTTGAAGAGAAATCCTGGTTATTCAACATTTCACAGTGTGTGCCGAATTCTAAATGGACATGACGTTGATCCTCTTGAGGACATTTTTCCAGCGAAAATTCCTGTCCTAAAATTTTCCCCATACATCATGTGATGTTGAAAGATCTTTCTCTGCATATAAGAACATCCTAAGTGACAAACGCCTTTCTATGACCCCATAGAACGTCGAAAAATACTTAATAGTTCACTGTGCTACAAAATTTAATGAATAAACGTGCTTTGAGTTATGAAAATAATAAGTTTCTATTGAATATGTGTGTGATATATTCGTATAATATGACTCCAAAGAACATTGAAAAATACTTAAATGTTCACTGTGCTACAAAATGTAATATAAAGCGTGTTTAGTGTGTTGTAACTGACAAAATGGGAAGTTTATATTAATTATATGATATTACATATTTTGCCCAATCTACAGATTTTGCTACATATTTTGGTGCTTTTTGTTACATATTTATGTACATATTATGCCACTTGATAACACATAAAAATCCCAGCTCTAGTGGTGACTGTTCTTTAAAAGGGAAAAAAAATTAAGGTAATCTGCCCTCAGTATCATAGTATACAAATCTGAATCCTTTCAAAATTTAAAGATAGATGCCAAAATAAGAGATTGCTTAGTACATGGGTTGGCTTTTTAGTTTTGGCACCTTAGTTATAACTGGATTAATATCTCACTTAGATGGTTTCAAGTTTCACAGGCCCTCGATGTAGTCCCCACCGTTGCGGAAGTCGTTGGATCCCGTTGGCACTGCCCAATCTATTGATGCTACGAAGAGAGCGCTCGGCAGCCTGCTTAACGTCTTCAATGGTACGGAAGCGCTCCCCGCGCATTGTCATCTTCATCTTCGGGAAGAGATCATAGTCGCAGGGACTGATGTCGGGAGAATATGGGGGGTGATAGAGGACCTCCCGGCCCCAGCGATCCAACAATGCCGACACAACGCCTGCTGTGTGCCCTAGCATTGTCATGCAGAACGATGGGCGGTGTAACCATGTGGTGGCGCCGTTTCCTTCTCAGAGCTCCTCAGAGATGGTCTTGCAGAAACGAACAATAGTACGCCACATTAACGGTTTGCCCTCAGGGAACAGTATGGTGAATGATCACATCATCCCAATCATAGGCAAGAATCAACATTACCTTCACATTGGTGGGGGTTGGTCGAACTGTTCGTTTCCGTGGTGATCCGTGGTGCCGCCACTCGTTCGATTGGCGTTTTAACCGTGGATCATAATTAAGATATGGCCCACGTCTCGTCAATGGTTATGATACGCCGTAAGAAGGCCTCTCCCTCGCGCTCATAACACTGCAAGTGCATACGACAAGCATCATATCGCAGCCATTTGTGCATGTCGGTTAAGTCATGCGGAATCCATTAGGACGCAATCTTCCTCATTTTCAGTAAGTCCTTCAGGATGTGCAGGACAGTTGAATGCGCCAGTCCGGCATCTTGCTCTAATTGACGAATCGTTACGTTCCGATGCACCTCTACTAACACGGACACCATCTGTACATTGTCATCACTTACTGGTGGGTGACCAGATCGAGGCATGTGCTCCACACTTTCGCGCCCATCTCGAAAGGCTGCAACCCATCTTGCTACCATTCTGAACGGTTACGCAGCTGCACCGCATGCTTCCTGCAATCCTCGGTGACACTGTTTAGCACTGCGACCCCTAGCACACTGAGTTTTTATCCACGTTCTCTGCTCCTGCGTGGGAAACATTGCGACTATCTTTCGCGAGCGCTGGTCTCACATACTCATCTAACAGACGCGACTGCGCACGAGCGGTGGTGAGGACGGGCGAGGTCATGTGCTCTGAGGGAAGGGATGCAGGGCAGCAACCGTCGGTAAAAGTGGCAGAGCTCAACATTGTTGCATCTTGGCACTGAAGCATTGGTGCCAAAACTAAAAAACCAACCCATATATAAATAAAATTATAAAAAATATAACTAACTTTATTTGAAAAAATGTAGGATATAAACAAAATTTCAATTCAAAATTTTAAAAAACCTTAAAAAAAAGTCAAATTTAAATCAAAATAAAATTTCACTTGTATCGAGAAATTGAAGAAATACAAACCTGGCAGCATATTTGGATTCTTCTAATACGACCTGTAACTTCTCGTCTCCTATCAGGAACATGGCCTCTTCATATGATGGAGGCGGAGCCTCGGTCGTGGAACCACTTCCGTGAGAGCCAGAGGCTCCCATCAGGGCTTCATATGTGGGTGGCAAGGTCACTGTGCTAGGATTGCGAATAACACAGCCGGACTGTTGACTCCGGGACTGTTGTGCCAACTCCTGCAAACCCTAGACAGTTGAGTAGAATTCAAATACCTTGCAGAAAAAAATCTTACACTACACAAAAATAAACAAATGAGAGCGCCAACAATAAGTTTCACTGTGTTTCCACCCCTTACCATTCCCATTACCTTGAGGTCGGGGATAAGGCCAGATTTCTTGATAGAGAAAATGGTTTTATAGCTGGATGTCCTTCCTGACAAGTAAGATTATTAAAAATTAAATGAATGAAGATGAAGATAAGCTTTAAAAAAGCCTATAATTGTTTTTTCTTTGTATTGTTTTTTGTTCCATATTGGCTTACAATTAGATTGAAATTGATTTATATTGTTCCACCTAGTCAATACTTAAGAATTAAAATGTATAAGGTGCCTTCAAGAAGTAACGAGCCGGAGGCTGTAATGCGCAAACCGGTGACGACATCGGCTAATCGTGGCGTGATTCCGACCAGAGCGTGGAAGGTCACAGCCCGTCGCTAGAGGGCACGGGTGCACGTCACGTAATGATACAAAGCGAGCAGCAGCATGCATCAATCGTCCAACCAAGACCAAGACATTAGGCCATTCGACATGCTTCCTGGTGTGGTTGAAGACTGTGGGGTACCCATTGGGCACACACTTTGCGCAAGTGCAGTCGTTCCTTCGTGATGGTATGCACACTTCCGACGCTCAATCCGACCACAGCGGCTATGGTGTTCACTGTCACTCGGTGGTCATGGGTAATGAGTGCATCAACCAGCTGGACGTTGTCATCGGTAATGCACGGGGGGGGGGGGGGGGGTGCCCTAGACCGGGTATCATCGGCTAACGACACCCGTCCTTCCCTGAAGCGCTTGTGCCACGCCTTGACCCTTCAAGGGACATGCAGTGTTCGCCGTACACTTGTGACATTCGGCTTTCGCTGTCAGAAACCGAACAACACCTCTTTGCTCTTCGTTTGACGCCTCCATGTCACTGTCTGGAATGCGACTGGCAGCGTTGGACGATTGATGCATGCTGCTGCTCATTTGTATCGTCACGTGACGAGCACGCGTGCCCTCTAGCGACGGACTGTGACCTTCCACGCTCTGGTCGGAAACACACCTCGTTACACACGCCACGATTAGCCGATGTCGTCATCGGTTTGCACATTACAGCCTCCGGCTCATTACCTTTTGAACGCACCTTATATTTAAAATAGTGTACATATGTTTCGAGTCAAATACAACTCATCTTCAGCACTTGACACCATGATGTAAAACATTTCTAAGACATGCCCACTTTAAAAGATTTTCTTCAATTAAACCACAATGAATGTTAAAATATTCTTTCTCGTCTTTTCAGACAAATTGAATGTCCTCGTTAAAAATACGTAGTACTGCATGGAGTAAAATAATTATGTTCTCTCTTGTGTAGTATTGAGAACCTCATTTCAACAGTGGAAAACGGATACGTCAAATCGGAACTATGGTCTTGTTAATGCAAATGGCAGCCTAAACAAACAGTTATGTGGTGTCGAAGGGGACTTGTTCAGTCAGCTGTAAGTTCAGCCTAGTGTTACAACACACTACACTTCGTTCCTACGGGGATAAGAATAATGTCATTCTTTTAATTGTCAAGAATAGGATATGAAACAAGTCCCCTTCGACACCATATAACTTTATTTTTGGGCTGTCATTTGCATTAACAAGACCATAGTTCCGATTTGACGTATCCATTTTCCACTGTTAAAATGAGGTTCTCAATACTACATGCGAGAAGATAATTATTTTACTTCATGCAGTACTAGGGGCGTGGTGGCTCAGCGGTCTAGCTGTATGCCTCTCACCAAGGCGGTCCGGGATCGATTCCCGGTCAATGCATGTGAGATTTTCGAAGTGAAATGCCATGTCCTGTGGTTCGGATTCCACGTAAAACGGAGGTCCCGTGGCTCATAATCACAAGATTCATGGTCACGTAAAACTGCAATCTTCCTTCCTTTTTTCATGCAGTACTATGTATTTTTAACGAGGACATTTAATTTAAGAAAGTCTTTTAAAGTGGGCATGTCTTAGAAATGTTTTTCATCATCGTGTGAAGTGCTGAAGATGAGTTCTATTTGACTTGAAACATAATATGTATACTATTTTAAATACATTTTAATTCTTAGGTATTGACTAGGTGGAACTTTACAGATCAATTTCAGTCTAAATGAAGATGAATGAAATGAGACAGAGTTGGATTGTGTGGTTTTTGCCGGGAGTGTCCGAGGACAGGTTCGGCTCGCCAGTTTGTAGCTGCTTCTAGGCGGACACCCAATGGGTGAGTTACACGTACCGTCGCGTGTGGAGTGTTGTCCGGGGAGGAAAGTTTGAATGTAAGGACGAGGAGTTCGAAGGTAGTGGCTGTGGCCTATAGTTGGGGACCAACCCCGGCATTTGCCTGGAAGGAAGATGGGAAACCACAGAAGACCATCTTCAAGGTTGCCGGCGGGTGGAATCGAATCTCCTCGCCTCCTGGATGTGAGCGACTGCCAGCAGCCATGTCGTAACGACCACGGCTAACTCACCCGGTATTGAAGTGACCATGGTATATTGGGAGATACCATCCCAGGATTCGCCTTGAGTAGAAAATTGGAAACCACAGACAATAGAAGGCTGCATCACAAGCTATTGTTTGAGCATGGTGGCAAGTGTTCCCTCCTGCTGAAGTCACAGGTGGCCAGTGCTCGCTCATGCTAGCTGGGCAAGTGACATTTGGAGTAACCAGTTTCTCTGACCCTGCGAGGAAGAGTCCCACTGTTGTTTGGGTATCAACTTCTTTTGTACCAAGTTTTAAGTTCCGAGGGTGCCTACATGTAACGCTTCGAGTTTTATCACCTGGAAAAGGTTCCCCCACACGTCCTCAGGGATTGATGTTAAAAATTAATTTGTAATTGACATAAGATTGTCAAAAGAACAAGATGAGAAAGGGCAAAGACTTAAGATTAACCTCAAAGATATAGGTAAACACCACATCTTTACTAAGGTACTACTTTTATGTATGTTGACATTAACTATACAGTTCGTCCCTAGCATAATTATCAACCCTATTGAACATGTTAAAGTGCTCTTTGAATAGATCTGGCTGTAGGTTAGTATTCACAGAACATAAAAAAAGACTACATCTTATGACTCAGAATCATGCTACCACACAATAGCAGGTCACTTAAAAAGCAACACGTAGGAACAATGCTCAAATGATTCAATAACCTTGAACAATATTCAATGTGCAATAAAGATTAATAGACCTAGGCTATAGACCACAGTTAGAAAGTATCTACAAGTAAGATCTATTTGCAAAACTCCTTTTAAATCCTACTCATTCAAGGCAGACTTCTGACACTCTTTGTAGGGAGCTGCCCTCACCCATGCCCTGCTTCCAAACTAAAAACATGATACCAGAACATTCTGTGTTTTGCCAACTTGATATTACATTTATGATAATAACTTGACTGAGATTGGGTTGTTCTGTGATTCATGATGTCTGACGTTTCATCAAGAACTGAAGTGATGCATGTCTGGGTTTACATAGGCTGTATTTGGGAATTTGGGAATTGTTATTAACAAGAAAAGTATATCCGCCTGAATCAATACTATAAAGAAAAAAATAATTCTTTAACTTGTTTTCAGTACATGTTTCGAGGATTAATTACATTTTATCCCCTTCATCAGCTATTGAAAAAAAAAAAAAAAAAAAAAAGCGTAGCACAGTAATAAGATACATATTTAAACCTACTATGGTGCACCATAAAATTTAGGTTATAAGAACAGAATAAAATGAAATGAAATAGAAGGTGACGCTGATCAGCTTGCAGGTGTTTATGACCTGATGATGATCAGCTGTTCATGACAAATAGTTGTTCCGTATTGAAGCTTGAAATGGTAGATATGTAACACCAATAGAATAGACAAATATTTTCTAAATGTAACATTGTCCTAACCTCATAAACCATATGCTTTGAACTAACCTCTCTTTACCAAGAGATCACATTCCATCACGTCGGGTTTCTTGAAGCCAATACTGCATATGGTGTATGAGGTTAGAACAATGTTACATTTAGAAAAATGTTGGGTTTCTTGAAGCCGCTTTGTTTTGAAAAGGCTAAAATTGGATCTTTAAAACGATTTTTTACTGTGCTATGCTTTGTTCTTTTGTATTCAATAGCTGATGAAGGGGATAAAATGTAGTTAATGCTCGAAACATGTACTGAAAACAAGTTAAATAATTAATTTTTTCTTTAGAGTATTGATTCAGGCGGATGTACTTTTCTTGTTAATAACTATTCTAGCATATCAATACGGAACCACCATGAGTCATTTAAAAAATGTAATTTGGGAATTAACACAAAATTCTGGTAGAACATTCCTGATGTCGTTGGCACGTGGCTCAGTTCTTGTTCTTCTGTGTTGTATGCCACACTCATCTAACCCGGGAATTCCAACTGCAGGGTGTGGTTGACTTATAGCCCCAGTTGAGTCTCTAGTTTCCTATTGAAATTGTGTAGATGTTCATTTCAATTGCTTGTCTTAGTCTGGCATGGCAATATGATGTTTTAGAAATAATTTCTATGTTCTGAAATCAAATTACATGACCTTCCTCCCAGGCATCAACAGTGGTAGCAGAATTTTTCAGTTTGTTGATATCTGACATCACAAGTCACAGAACACGACTTAACATCCCAAAACTCTTCTCTTTCACCAGCCATGAACTGAGACTGTTAAAGCTTTGTAAAAAAAAAAAAAAACGGGCATAATATTTTCACGAATGTAAGTTTAACTCTAGTCTCAAATTAACAACCGTCAAACTGATGTACGGAACTTAAATATTTGGCTTCAATCTTGGGACCTGACGGCAGCTTCCTGTCTTCGTACTGTGTGACCGCACTTTTCAAGATGGTTGATGAGAAACGATGAGTTATTCAATTCTTGGAAGCACGGAACATAACAGCGGCAGACATTCATTGCCATTTGTGAAGTGTACAGCCTTAATGAAATGAGTTAACATAAATGGGCATGACTGTTCAAGAATGGGCAGGTAAACAGGCATGATGAACTGTTGTTTTGGCTGGCCATTTGCAAGCAGTGTGTGTGTGGTTGGCATGAAAATAAGTTCCTCAGCAGCAAGCACTTTGGCACCAATGATGAAGTGAAATGGATTTGCTTGCAGACTTCTATGAGGAGGGTTTGCGAAAGCTCATCATACTATTATAACAAATGTTGAAATAAACACAGAAACTATGCAGGAAAATAGATGAAGGCATGGCAAATCTGATAATAAGTAAATTATGAACAAATAATTGACAATTCAGTTTTGATTGCAAAATAGACCATATTTAAAGAGATACCCCTTTTACATCACTAACAAGACAAGTTGTTAGTCATACAATCTACCTTTATGTAACTGTTGTTGTTGTTTCCTATGGCTAGCCATCCATCAGCTTTCTTGCGGTGTGAGGTTTCCAGAAGTTCTAGCAGTCACATCAAGTTTGTTGCAATGTAGCAGGTGTCGCTTATCCATTTTACTTCCAGGTTCGTGACAAAGTGTGCATTCTTCAGATCTCAGGATGTTGATTCGTTTCAGATGAGCTGCAAGGCAGTCGTGGCCAGTGTTAAGTCTGAAGAAGGCTACAGCTTCTTTTCTTGGTGTTAATTTATATTGATCCCATTTAGCATCAATGTCTTTCCATAATTTGGTTTCTGCTGTTTTCTTTGCCATTTCTTCATACCTGCTTTTGATAGTATTTTTCAAGATCCTTTTTGCTGACATAAAATCAGTCTGACTGACAGGTTGTTGTAGTGTGGTACCTTATTTTGCTAATCTGTCTGCCTCTTCATTTCCTACTATTCCAACATGAGAAGGGATCCACTGAAATGAGATCTGTTTGTGGAGTCTTTGAAGGGTTTTTATCATACAAAAAATTTCTTTCAGTTCTTTATTTTGGGGCTTATAATTTGACGAGATGGCTGCTTTTGAATCTGTAATGATAACGCATTTTTGATAATCAATGTTTCTGCCTAATAACTGATGGAGTGCATGTGAAATTGCTCTTATCTGAGCATCAAAGTTTGTTTTGTTTTGGCCTACTGGGAAGTAGAGTGAGAAGAGAGATGAATGTATTCCTGCTCCAGCTCTATTTTCTTTGTCTTGTGAGCCATCTGTAAATATTTTTAGCCATTGATTAGATGGATATCTTTCTTCTATTGTACAGAGGGCCAGTTGTTTTAGATCTTGTGGTGAAGAGTCTTTCTTGCAGACCTCTTCTAACAAAGTAAGATCTGTAGTCACTTGTATATATTCAATGGGATTGACTGGCATACAGAGTGGTTCAAGTTTTATTTGCAGATTGCTCTTATTGATGTATTCTTTGGCAAGGCTTAAGGGATCTTTTTGCGTTTTAAGATTGGGACTAGAAACTGGTTTTTTGATCCATGTCATTTGAGGTAGTCTTTGTATACTGAGGTATGCATTGGCTGTTTGATGTTTCATCTCTTCTTCTATTGGTAAGTTGTGGGTATATAATTGCAAGGCGGTTATAGGTGTGGTTTTTATTGCACCTGTTATGATTCGTAGGGCATTAATCTGACACCTCTCGAGGCGATCAATGTTTAACTGGGGTGCTGTAGAGAGTACTTCACTGCCATATTTTATGATAGGTTTGATGTAAGTATTGTAGGTTTTGTTGAGTGTGTCTTGAGTGCTGCCCCAAGTAGCTCCTGCTAGTCTCTTCAGTAATTTCATCCGTTTGCTTACCTTATCCTCCACATGTTTTATGTGTTTGGTCCAGTTCAGCTTCTTGTCCATGATGATACCTAGGTACTTTGTACTTTCACTTTTTGGAAGGTCTTGATTACTAAATTTGAGACTAAAAGTTGGATTGTGGTGTCTCAGGGAGAAAAACTGGTATACTGTTTTGGAAGTATTGATTTCCATATTGTTGTTTTCGGTCCAGTTTTTGAGTTTTATAAGTGCCTGGTTCATTCTGTGTTCAAGAAGCATTTGCTGATTTGGGCTTTACGTGCTGTGGTCCAAATGATAACATCGTCTGCAAACATGCTGATATTCACATTACCTACTTTCTTTATTGTTTTTGGAAGATCGTTGATGTACACATTGAATAAAGTTGTGCTTGATACAGCTCCTTGTGGGAGGCCTAGTTTTGATTGCTTGCAACCTGATGTTTTGTTGTTGTAACGAACATTGATCATTCTTTGTGAAAGGAATCTTGAAAACCAGTTTAACATACATCCATTTACTTTGAAGTTGATAAGTTTCTTTAGCAGCATGTTTCGCCATACAGTATCATAGGCTCCTTTAAAATCGACGAAAACTGCAAGAACACTTTCCCTTTTGTTAAAGGCTTCTTTAACAGCTTGTGTAAATCTCATTATTTGGTGGGAGGAGGACCTGTTTTGTCTAAACCCTGCTTGTTCTTCTGATAGAAGAGATTTTGTTTCCAAGTACCAATTGAGTCTATTTGTAATCATCCTTTCTAGAATTTTTACCAGAATGGAGGTAAGTGCTATAGGTCGGTACGAGGGGACTTGGTTTTTTGGCTTGCCTGGTTTTAAGATTGGAATGATGGTTGCTTTAGTCCAGTCTTTAGGTAGGTTATCATTTGATGTCCAAAATTTGTTGAATATGTGTAGCAGTATGTTTAGAGCAGATGGACCTAGATTTTTTATGAATTCTGGGAATATCTCATCTGGTCCTGGTTGTTTTCTGACTTGTGTGTTCTTCATTGCTAACATTAACTCTTCCATTGAAAATTTATTGTTAAAGATATCATCTGCATTATTATTCATGAATTTTTTGACTATTTTTTTGAGAGTCTTGTCTTCTTTCTTTTTCTGTTTTGATAGTCTAATTGAAGTGAAATGTTTACAGAAGTGGTTTGCTATTTTATGACAGTCTGTAATTTCCTTATCATTTATCATAATAGGATTCAAAGGAGTGACTACGTGTTTGTTGTTTAGAGAATTGATAAGTTTGTGAGCTTTATTGCTGTCTGTCCTATAGTCAACCGTTGTTAAAAATTTATTCCAAGATTCTCTTTTTGATATTGTTATTGCTTGTTTTAATTTTGCTGTTGCTTGTCGCCATTTCCGTACATCATTTTGATCCTGAGTAAGTTCAGCTGTTCTTCTTGCTTTGTCTCTGGCGGACTTAAGATTGTTCAATTCATCTGACCAGAAAGGTTTATATTTTGTTTGGGCACCTCTGGGTATGCACAGTTTGGCTATGTCTTTTATGGCTGTAGTAAATTTATTCAGGATGATGTTAGGAGGTGCATCAAGATCAATTTCCGACATTTTTGTTTCAAGTTTGTTTCTGAAATTTTCCCAGTCTACCTTTTTAAAGTTCCACCGAATCTTCTGGTCTTCACTTTGCGCAGATTCACTGTATGATGTAATAGTAAGAAGGGACATTCTATGTCAACTGCCTGGATCTTCGAGTACTGATCGATGACTGTGGATTGTAAGATCTGTTGAGACTAATATGAGATCTGGGTTAGTTGTGGAACCAGAGTGGTGAATGAATGTTGCTGGGTCTTTGTTACTATATAATAGCTCAAGAGAGCTACTCTCTATAAGGTCTTTTATTGTTTTACCAGCTGAATTTGTGTAGTTGTAGCCCCAGACTGGAGAAGCTGCATTGAAGTCTCCTATAAAAATAGTAGCTGTTTTGATTTCTAAAAGGTGAAGATTCAGATTTTTATTGTTTGGAGGACTGTAATCACAGAATATATTCATTTTCTTGTTGTTGATCCATATGGATAATTCGATAATTTCTGATGTATCTGTTGGGTCCATTTCTTTTACAATTCTGAATTTTGACATGATGTTCTTCACTGCTGCAAATATTCCGCTTGCTATTTGTCTTGTTTTGAAGAGAGTGTAGATGGTATACCCTTGGATCTTTAAATATTGTATGTTTTCAGGTGTAGTGTTGGCTTCATTGATTAGAAGGATGTCTATATCTCTGTCTATCATGATTTTCTTTACTTCCAAAAGTTTCTTTGTTGATAGACCACCTGCATTCCATTGCAGTATTCTTACTTCGTGTTGATTTGCTCTGAAAAGAGCAGTTGTTTGCATTTGTTTGCTCATGTTTCTCTATTCTGGAACGTTTTTGCCAAAGTTGTTACTCGTTTAGCACCACCCAGGGGACACATACAGCTTAAGGTATGCTGCGGACGTGAGTAACTTCATCCCCCCCCTTTATGTAACTTACATACAGTATTCTAAAGTTAATACCGTACCATTTTACTCTACTGACAAAATCATTTATAGAAAGCACATCTTGATTAGTTTGTATCATAATCCACTAACAGCAGCTGTAGAACTAAAGCTTGGGTATATTAAAAACAAAGCAAGTTAGTTATTGTTGGTTTAGGGGCAGAACTACGAGATCATCTGCCCCTCTTAACACAGATTAAAGTATACAGATTTGGAATGGAATTTAAAATTTAGAGGTAGACACCTTAATTTGAAAAGACCAAATATTAATAAAACAAAAAATTAAATAAAACTAATAATTATAATAATAAACAAACATTTTGGAATAAACAAAAAATTCAGAATTCAAAAATGAACAAGTTGTTGAGTTAATGTACACTGGAAAATTTAGAATGCTGGCCCTAACCCACTCTCACTTATAAAGAGGATGATAAGATCAGCAGCCACCTCGTCATCGGCTAACATAAGTTTGAGTGCCACCTACAAACCAAGGTTTCTTCGTAAGTCAGCAAGATCCACACACTCGGTTAAAATGTGGGCCACGGTGAAAACGGCTCCATAGGTACAAGGTCTTCTTTCTCATTAGGTACGAGTGGGTGGATCTTGTATGACCTATACTTAGCCTACACAAAATGACGGACTCCCTCCGTGACCGGAAAGAGCTCTGCCACACGCGAGTAGTTCCCTTGATTGCTCTTAGTTTACACAGCCGAAAAATAGATTAAATATAACTCGAAGGCAAAATATCAAATTAGTAGTTGAACATCAGTTGAATATGTCCAGAAACATCATTCTGGCCAATATTAAGGAGAGGAGACATAAATAATTCACGTTTTTTGGGCTTTTTGAAAAAGGAGGCAAGGTTTCTCCGAAACGTATGGTTCTAATCTAATTACACACGGCATTAGCCCAAAAAACATGAATTATTTATATAATCCGGGCCGTGAAAGCCTTAATATACACGAGAGGAGACATGTTATGCAGCAACCTCTACACAACTGATTTTAATGCTGATTTTATTTGTAACGTGAGTGTCTTACATTTCATCAAAAGTGGCAACCCATAATCGCACATGGGCTAATTGTATGTCGATCCCCTCATCTATGTTTGTATTGTTGTACGAGTTGATTGGTCTTAGAAGGTAAGTAAATATACTGTACAGGTATCCCTCGATTTACGCGAAGAATTCGTTTCGAGTAATCATCGCGAAATACGAAAACGCGTCAAGTGATTGTATTATAATATGGATTAGATAGGAGATAGGGACTATTTCAAGGAAAAATCGACATCCTAGTGATGCAAGAAACTCGCAGAGGGATCAACAACAACAGACCCAAAATAGAAGGGATGCGACTGGTTGTCGAACGACCCCATGAACAATATGGCAGTGCTGTTTTTGTCAGACCAGAGATTAATGTCAAGTCATCTCAAATGACGTTCTGGAAAAATATAGAAATACTGACTGTAGTATTGGAATCCTGCTCTGTAACATCCATTTTCAAACCACCCAGTGAAAACTTCTTCTTTGAAAGGCAAAGTAACTTTGACAAGCAGAATATCAAAATTGTACTGGGGGATTTCAATTGTAAGAGCATCAGTTGGGGATA
The DNA here is from genome assembly GCA_946902985.2 of Meconema thalassinum. Lineage (NCBI taxonomy): Eukaryota > Metazoa > Arthropoda > Insecta > Orthoptera > Tettigoniidae > Meconema > Meconema thalassinum. The sequence continues at coordinate 89,845,645 of OX336393.1, forward strand.
TAATATCACAGACAAGAATGGGGAGGAACTCGAGCAATGGGCAGAGAGGGAAGGATTGAAATTGATCCACAACCCCAAACTGAGACCATCTTTCACCAGCGGTAGATGGCATAGAGGTTACAACCCTGACAACACCTTCATAAGCGAGCGAGAAACAAAACATGTAGTTAAAGAGGTGGAGGAACCCATACCTAGGACACAACATAGCCCAATCACATGTTCAGTTCTGGGAGTGGTCAGCCCTGAGGAAGTCCCTTTTAAACGACGTTTCAATTTTAAAACGGCAAACTGGGAGGGGTTTTCCATTGAGCAGGATGAGGAACTGTCCAATTTACAACCAAAGCCAAGTCATTATGAAGACTTTGTTGACCCTGTGAATAAGATGACTCGTAGACATATTCCCCGAGGCTGCCGTACCCAGTTCATTTCGACCTCAATGCCGATTCCAAGAATCTGTTAAAAGATTATGAGGAGAAGTACGAGACAGACCCTTTTGCAGATGACACCATTCAGATGGGTGAAGAACTCATGAGGAGCATCGCTGACGGAAGAAAGGAAAGACGGATGAACTTGCTAACATACCTTGACATGGCCCAGAACAATAGAAGAGCATGGAAGCTGGTCAAAAACATGAGCAACGACTTTAATAAGAGTCCACCAGTGGATCTCACCAATGTTACACCAAAAACAAATAGCCCATCAGCTGCATAGTAACGGAAAACCACCATGAAAACTCAGTCTGTGAAGCTGAAGCCTAGTGAAGATGAGAATAATTTTCTCGGTCGTCCTTTCACATCAGCAGAATTAAAACATGTCATCAAGCTGATGAAAGTCAACAAAGCTGCGAGCCCGGAAGGCATCAGGAAAGAACAAATCAAGAACTTTCGACCAGGAACAATCCATGAATATGATGAATAGATGCATCGAGACCCTGCACTTACCAAAGCTGTGGAGGAAAGCTCATGTGGTCGTACTGCTAAAACCAGGCAAGGAACCAACAGATGCAAAGAACTTCTGTCCTGTTTCTCTCCTTTGCCACCTATACAAGGCATTTGAAAGGTAGATTCTTGAAAGAATTGCATCATTCATCGATAACCGGCTAATTCAAGATCAAGCTGGATTTAGACCAGCGAAATCATGTTGCAGCGAAATTCTGAACCTGACACAGCATATCAAGGATGGTTATGAGAATAGACTTATCACTGGTGTTGCCTTTACAGATCTCAGTGCTGCATATGATACAGTGAACCATAAGAAGCTCATAGCCAAGCTGTACAACATCACTAAGGACATGAAACTAACAAATGTCATACGTGGGATGGTTTTGGGTATCGAAGAGAGCTTGATAGTTCGGGTGTTGCGGCATTTGACGCACATTGGCAGCATATGCTAAAAGCATATGTTGGTGTCTATAATTTAAAGGTGGAACACCCGATTCGGCGAGTAGGCTGGCTATCGGGCTGGTCCGGAAGGCACCGGTAACCAGCCTAACGCCACTCTGGTGGATACTGTCCAGCATTTTCAAGGTTGCCGGCCTTGCTGAACCGTATGCCGCAGAACCATAGTCTAGCCGGGACAGGACGAGGGCTTGGTAGAACCGTAACAGCACCGCACGGTCAGCCCCCCACGTAGTGCCATTAAGAAACTTGAGCATGTCAGTTTCCTGAGACACGTCATTTTTAATTGCCGTATATGGGGCTGCCACGTTAATTTGCTGTCAAAACGGAGCCCCAGGAAGTGATAAGTGTCAACCAACGGCAACGCAGCATCCCCGAGATGTAGTTCAGGGTGTAAATGTAGCCTACGGAGCCGACAAAAATGGACGACATAGGTTTTCGCTGCTGAAAAACGAAAACCCTGGTCGTGAGCCCACCTGTCGACCCGGTTGATAGCTAGCTGCCATTGCCGTTCCACGACTGCCATACTTCCAGAGCTGTAATGCAGAGCTAAATCGTCCACATACAGCAATGGAATTACCGCGGACCCGGTGGCGGCAACAATGCCATTTATGGCAATGGCGAACAAGGTGACACTCAGCACAGAACCCTGAGGAATTCCATTTTCTTGAGTATAGTATTGCGATAATGTCCTACCGACCCTTACACGGAAGAGTCGGACGGACATGAAATTCGCAATGAAAGTCGGTAGATTACCACGGAGTCCCCACTTGTGAAGGCTGGAAAGGATCCCGTAGCGCCATGTGGTGTCGTAGGCTTTCTCGAGGTCAAAGAAAACCGTGACTAGGTACTGCTTTCGAAGAAATGTTCCCTGTATGGCGCTCTCAAGTCGCACCAGATGATCAGTGGTGGACCTATGAGAGCGAAATCCACACTGGTACTCAGACAGGAGACCTCTCTTCTCCAAGAACCACACCAGTCGACGGTTCACCATCTTTTCGAGCAGCTTACATAGGCCATTTGTCAGACAAATGGGCCTATAGCTGCTTACAAACTTGGGATCCTTTCCAGCCTTGGGAATCGGTATCACGATCCCCTCTTGCCATTGAGATGGAAACTCCCCTTCAATCCATATATGATTGAAGAGAATCAACATGCTCTTGAGAGATTAGACAATTATTACACCCAGGATCACCTGAAACTTAACCCAGGAAAGACACAAGTATGCGCATTTAATCTTCGCAACAGAGAGGCCGGGAGAAAGTTGAATGTTGTCTGGAGAGGAGTGACACTCGAAAGCTGTGAAACGCCTCGATATTTGGGAATCAAGCTTGATCGTACCCTGAACTTCAGGAAACATTGTAGAGAATTGAAGTGCAAGATCAGCTCAAGGAATAGCATAATGTGGAAGTTGATAGGTTCAACATGGGGAGCGAACCCTCAGGTTCTACGTTCAACAGCTTTGGGACTTTGCTTCGCAGCAGAAGAGTACGGATTATCGGTGTGGGGGGCATCTGACCATACCAAGCAATTAGACATAACTCTTAACGAGTCCACCCGTATTGTCAAAGGATGTCTGAGGCCTACTACAGTGCAGAAGATCTACCCGCACGCTGGCATTGCACCTCCAGCTATTCGACGTGAGGTGGCAGCAGAGAAAGAGAGACAAAAGCTTGAAACAGATCCCAGATCACAGACATTCTATGTTCAACCACAAGGTGACCACTCCTTGCCCGAGATCCAGGAAGAGTTTTATTAAGAGAACAGTACCCCTCCATACCTAACCAGACGTCCGGCATGTGTCACTCTGGAAAGAAATAGTACCAGAGGGGTTTACCCCTAAAGAACTGAGCAGTGGTAGTCATTTGCCTTATTCCACCTGGAGGTCCTTAAACCGGATGAGAGCAGGAGTACCTAAGTGTCGTAACAACCTTATGCAGAAGATCCACGATGTGACTGGAGAAATCCAGACTCCACAACACCTGCTCACGTGCCAAGATCTTAATGACACCTGCAGCCAGAAAGATCTTATGTTGGCCACAGACCGAGGGATAAGAGCTGCAGAGTTCTGGAAAGGAAGAATTTAGTGTGTCTCCCGGACACGGAAAGTAAAGTAAGGAAAAATTAATAGCCTACTAGTGTTAATCAAATGCAACTTCCAAGGCTGGATAGAATACTTTCAGTTCTTTAAACAGAGATTTTGCTTTAGCCTGAATAACCATGGTAGATATCGGGATAGTACGTTTAGTTTGATGATCATCCATTGAGCCAACATTCGTTCCATTTTCTCAATAATTGGCGCCCTTATTATGGATGACGTCATTCTGGTCACACTTTTGCAGCTTTCTTTAATATTTTTGGCTTGACTTCTTATGGTTTTTGGAGTTGATTTTGAGATTTCTGTAGCTCTGACAATGTCCACAGTGTGTGAAGCTAAATTAGGTAAGGTTAAACACTTGACAAACGCTCTTAGGTTCCGCCGTTCGTCTCCGGGAGCCGACTGCAGTGGCGTCTGATAACCAGGTTCTGAACTAGTAGTCGCTGATGGTGGCGTTTGGTGGCAAAATTAGGAACTACTTGAAAAAATTAAATGTCTGCAGTCCTTACTTGAATTGAAAACAGATACACACACTAATACAGTCATCACTATTAACACCGGTTATCAGACAGATTCTACACACACCCAAAGTACACGGGGCTACATGACTGCGTTGTCACAGCCCCTAAACTGAGGAACCAACCAACCAATGTCCACAGTGCGCTCATTGAGTTCATGTCCCTTTTATATCTTCCAGCTTTTCTTCAGGTGTTATTAATTTCCTTTGCTTTTTGCAGCATTTTGATCACACTCACTTTCCTTCATAACATTTTTAAAAACAATAAAACACAGCTTTTAACTCAATAATGCCACCAGACAACACTGAAACAACGCAACACAGCACTCTCTTTGAGACTGCCTACACTCTGCCTTGCAGTGCTGCACACTCGATCACGAAATCGTCCCACAGGGTATTTGTGAATCCACAACCTAACTTGTATATGTTTCTTTATTTTGTATAATTATGTACATTTTTAAAAATCTCGTTATAGCAAAAACGGGTAAAGTGAGAACTTGTATAATGAGGGACGACTGCATTATACTTTACAATACATATATGCACACTAGATCTAATGAAGTAAAGAAGGCTGGCGAAACATAAAAAATGAGATATATAAGAATCTTCAGGAAATGATTCTATCTTCATCATTTCCTGAAGATAGAATATGAATGTGTAACACAAGCACGTACAGGGTCTTTCATATAAAGTAAGAACGCCAAGCGGCGGGTTTGTTATCCGCTAGTGTGGTGGCCTTGACCGAGCTTGTAGCGAGCCGTGGCCCCCTGCTCTAAGCGTGTGTACAATCCTCTATGAAATACTACCTTAAAAAAGTTGCTGGAAGTGACGTCCTTCCTGGATTATACAGGCATTGTATCTGGTAACCACATTTTGGCTGACGCGAGTGAGTCATGCCACTGTATTTTTTCTGATTTTTTATTTTGTGTTTTTTATTGAGCACTGAACCAGTAGTGTCAAAGTTATTTGCAATTGCGTGAATCTGTGCTAGTGAAGGTGGCACTTCATCAGGAAATTGCTGAACAAATGCATCATGTACCCGCCGAGCCGAATCGTAATTAAAATAAATTTTACATACAAAAATACGATGTTGCAATGATAACTGTCTCAACATGTTAGCAGCTGTGGTTCAGACTGGCGACTGACAACACCTGCACGCTTATTGCAAGGTCAAGTTTGTACTATGCGCGCGCTTTCAATAGTACAGCAGGGGGCCGTGGTGCGCCACAAGCTCGGCCAAGCCGGCTTCAGCAGCGAATGACAAAACCGCCGCTCGCCGTTCTTACTTTATATGAAAGACCCTGTATTCAACCTTTATAATGTCAAAGAGTTTTTGTTTCGCTTAGGGGCTTGAGACATCTTTGGCCATCAGTCAAATTCCCTTGGCCTTGCTAGACACAGTAACCATAACCATCCTGGCATTTGTATGGAGTAGAAATGGGAGGAAAACCACCTCCATTAAGCTGTTTATAGAAGCCAGCTTAGATGGTAGGTCATGTAATGCAGATGGATGAGGTGAGATTACCTAAAAGGAAGGAAGCTTGTAGTTTAACGTGACCGTTAATCTCACGATCATGAGCCACGGGTCCTCCTCTTTACATGGAATCCGAACCACAGGACATGGCATTTCACTTCGAAAATCTCACATGCATTGACTGGGAATCAAACCCAGTCCACCTTGGTGAAAGGCTAAGAGCTTGACCGCTGTGCCACCATGCCCCCTTACCTAAAAGACAAATGAACTTGGCTATAGAGGATAAAAGAAACAGATAGACTACGAAGATGATGGTTAGACTCGATGCTAAAATGCATTCAAGGAGTGTGGTGTAGTGGCACAGGAGGTTGTAATGCCAACTCTATTACCGAGACTTACAAACCAGACTCAATGCCATATAAAGGAAATAATTGTTAGTGATTTTGGTACGAAGATTTTCACATGGTGGAGAAAATATATGGCCCCCATTTTCATTTCATTTTTCACCAGGCTTTCTCAATACGTGACCCATTGATGTTATTTTAATGGACCACTATAAAGAATGGCATTTACAAAATATGAGAAAAATTGACCAAAATTATTGTGAAGGATATACGAAGTTTCAAACAGAGCATTCCTCACGCCAGGTATATGTAAATATTAGTGCTTTTGAAAAAGTACTCTGCCTCTTTTCTAAGGTGATTAATAGACATCTTTTTTTACATTTCTCTTAACTCGTTTTCAACAATCCGATGTGGAACACGATCACGATGCCGACAGTGAATTTTCTAAAGGTAGAACTTCATAGTAATTTTTTTAACGAAACCCAAGTGTAGGACTATATAAAAATGCAATTTTCCTACTTTTAAAAATCTTAAGATTGATTATCAGCCAATAAATGTGTCCATAAAAAGCTCCAAATCTAGTAAAGGGGAGGAGGCTACTCTTCCTTCCTCCTCCAGCTTTCAAGTGCATGATGCTCAATAATGTTGGGACCCAGGAATCTCAAGTAATTACATCAGTAGGTAGTCCTTAGTGAAATTTAATTGAGAAGGAAAGTTCTATTACATACAATATTAATACAGGCACACTATCAGGTTTTGTTGTTTTCTTTACTTTGCATGTTTATAACAGACTCCCTGTATGCATTTCTTCACGACTACTAATAACAGCTCTCGTTAGGTGTTGACTAACCATTAACAACCTGGATTTAGGATAAGAGACTATCAAGCTGAATGTTGATTTAAGCAGAGCAGTCCTTGATACAAATTGTGTTCTGATTAGGGGTTGCCAGACGTCTGTATTTAAAGAGCAGTGTCAGTGTCGGTATTTTCTCGCTTTTCTACATCTAGATGGGGTAAGAGGGTTATTTAGTTTCAATTTCAGTTATTTGATGACATTGATCCATCGTAAACAGTTGTTGTACTCTTTGGGTTTACACATCACAGATCATAGCTTCTTTTCCCAAATGACATTTTTCAGAGTTAATCAGCTGTAATGCCTTTCTTTTTAAATTCAAACAACATTGCAATATATTTTAAGGGTACACAATAAACAAACGTTTCCACCTAATCAATACATTCATTTATATTTCATCAATATACCAGGTACATATTTTGGGAGCTCAAAACAAATAATTTTTTTTTCATTTCCATAGGACCATCATTTATTCAATTATTCCAAAGAGCCATAGGCTCGTACAGAGGAATTGTACAGTAATATGTGTGTTTACACACCAGGAAGAAAATTCTGAAGGTAACACAAATTGATGAATAAGGGCATAGGCCTATTAGTAAAGTTGATACTATATCTAAGATTGTTTAGACCAAGGTCTCTTAAAATGATAAGCACAGGATTTTTGAGCTTATTTGATGTATTACGATGCATCGAATTTTTCCCACAATACTTTCGTAGTTTTCCTCTTAAATACTGACAAAGTTGGTGCACTTTTTACTTCATCGGGAAGTTTATTATATAACTGTGATGCAGAGAACTTGAAACTATTTCTACCGTATTTAGAAGAGTGAATGATATATAAGGCTACGTCCTTCGCATGCCTAGTTCCATAAGAATGATTGTCCGAGTTCAAGATGTAGGGAGAGCTATAGAGTATTGTGTTGTGTTTAATTTTGTATATTAGCATAGCTGCTCGGAGATCTGCACTTATGCTGAGGGGTAGAATTTTACTTCTGATGTACAGATCTTTTACTGGAGTGCAGTAAGGAAGGTTAAATATGTTTCTAATAGCCCTATTCTGAATAGTCATTAAATCATTCAGTGTGGATTTCCTGCAGTGAGCCCAAATAACATTTAAATATTGGAGCTTGCTATGTACAAGTGAATAGTAGATTTGTTTTACAAGGTTTAGGGGAATAAGATACCGAAGTTTCCTTAGGATCCCTACTATAGGTGAGAGTTTCTTAGCAATTCGTTCAACGTGTTCAATCCAGGTCAGGTGTTTGTCGATGATTAGACCTAAATACTTTGCCTGATTAACCTCTTTTATTTCAATATTATTTATATATATTTTGTCATGTGTGATTTCTTTCATGCTTTGCTTTGAAATTACCATGTAATTGGTCTTCTGTAGGTTCATTGTTAATTTATTGGCCTGGAACCATTGTGAGAGAGTATTTATATCTTGTTGCACATTTTGTATGATTTCAATTATGTCTTTCCCAGTGTAGAAGATATTTGTATCATCTGCATACAATTTGATATGCCCTCTCAAATTACATTCCACAATATCATTTATATAAATTAAGAATAATGTAGGTCCAAGTATAGATCCTTGTGGAACTCCATGAGTTATATATTTTCCTGAACTTATGCATTTATTCAAAGCTACATGCTGCTTTCTTCCAATAAGGTAGCTTTGGAACCATTTTAGTGCTATACCTCGGACACCAGCATTTTCTAATTTTGATAACAGTATTTTATGATCTACTGTATCAAAGGCTTTTGTGAGATCAATAAATAACCCAACTGCCATATTATTTTTGTCAATAGTTTCTTGTAGCATTGTTATTAGGTCAATAGTTGCTGCCTCAGTACTAGAATTTTCCCTGAATCCATATTGCATATTATGAAAGAATGTATTCTTGTTCAGAAATGAAAGCAATCTTGTTTTTACCACTTCTTCCAGAATTTTTGAAACTACCGATAAAATAGAAACAGGTCTATAATTATTTGGATTTCTTTTGTCACAACCCTTAAATATAGGAACTACTTTGGCCACTTTTAAGTCATCTGGTATCATGCCAGTAACTAAGGACTCATTAATCATTTCAACCAAGATTTTAATAAATGATTGTATATTGTTTTTAATGAAATTTGTCTTGATCCTATCTAATCCACAGCTCTTTTTATTCTTTAAATTTGTGATGATGGACTTGACCTCTGCTTCATCTGTCGGATATAAGTAGAGAGAATTTGACTGATTGTGGTCCTTACTGAGGATTTCCTTCTGATCAGGAATAGCTTTTGCTAGACTTCCAGCAATGTTTGTGAAGAACAAGTTAAATGATTCACATAGTTCTTGATTGTCTGTGATAATTTTGTTGTCTATTTCAAGTGAAGTGCATGTCTCAACTGTTGGTTTTTTGTTGTGTATGATTTCTTTGATAGTCTCCCAAGTTTTATTAGAATTGTTTCCATATGTTCTGAATTTATCTGAGTAGTAATTTGACTTTAGTCTTCTTTTTAAGTTTGTTACATTATTCCGGCATCTACAGTATTCTTGGTTCATATCATTATTATTTCTGTGAAGGGGATTTTTGAGCTTTGCATGCAGAGTGTCTCGTTGTTTTATAAGTGTAAGGAGTTCAGCTGTGACCCATGGTAAGTTAGTAGTCTGTCTGTTATTGTTAGAATTGTTTGTTATTTTTCTTTGGCTATGCCTGTTCCTTAGATTCAATTGTTTGATGAAAGAGTTATATAGAGAGTTAACAGTACTATCTGCATCATTATGGGAATCTGCATTTATAGATATATTAGTTTCAGGAGTGTGTTGCCTATCCCAAGAGTCCTCGTGTGTTGTTGATTTTGTCGGCTTATGTGACAGAGTGTACGTGCTATAATTGGTCTTGGAAATATCAAGAATTAATATACTGTGATCACTAATATCATTGCTGACATTTGATATTTTATAACTTAATTCTGAATTGTTTAGTGACACGTGGTCTATTAAGGTAGCTGCAGTGTCACAAAGTCGTGTAGCATATTTAGTGTTGCATTGTTTAAAACCATAGCATGCTATTAAATTCAGATATTTCCTTCTTAATTGATCATCAGCTAGGATATCAATGTTGGTATCTCCGAGGAAGATGCATAATTTATTGTTTATCTGGCTAAGAAAACTTTCAAATGAATTTAAGAAGGGTATGGCATTGCTTCTATTGGGGTTATATGCTGCAATAATGTCAATGCTTTTGTATGTTGGCCTATTACTTTTAACATCATCTCTGAATACCTCAATCCACATCAAACTATGATTCATTTCACACTTTCTTTTAACGTTCACTTTCCATTTGTGTGATACATAAATACCCAGACCCCCACCAACTTTGTCATCTCTATGAGCAAACACGCTTGTGAAATTGTTGAAGTTATAAAAATCTGCCTCATTACTTTTCACCCAGGTTTCTGTAACTACCAATACATCTATCTGACCTATCATCTGCACGAGAATTTCAATGTCATCAAGCTTATTCCGAATACTTCTGCTATTAATGTACAAACACCTAACCTCTCCACCTAATTCTAATGAGTTTATGCATGCACTTATATTAGAGTCCTGTTGCATGAAATCATCCAAACAGTTGTACTTATGTTCACTACACTGTACTTCACCTAGGTGTCCACTTGTAGTCAGCGCTTTCTTCTCTCTAAACAATAAAATGTCATCACTCGTTCCAGCAATTAGTTTTCCGAGAGTAAAAACTTGGCAACTCTGTTTAAAAGTTTTCCAAATTTCATTGTTCCTCTTCTATTGAGGTGGAGACCATCATAAGCAAGGTCCCTGTCTTGTAACCAAGAGTTCCCTTCTAAAAACATAATGTTTTTTTCACCACACAACCAATCCAGTGTTGAATTCACTGCATTAATGTATCGTGGGTCTATGTCACGTCTTTGCAATACACCACTAATACACACTTTTGCACTCGGAAAGGCACTTTTCACTTCGTCCACGAGCTTGTCCACGTCATTCATAATGTGAGTTGGTGTTGGAGAACTGTTCAAGCAATTGGTCCCTACATGAATCATTACCACCTCAGGGTCTTCACGAACCTCGTTTGCACATACCTTTCTAGTTAATTGCTCAGTTCTTATTCCTGGATAGCAATAGACTGCGGCATCATCAACTACTGGGCCTACATTTCGCAGAATTGAGTCACCCATGACAAGTACACGGGGACGTCTCCTTTTCTTATTAGTAGGGTTATGGATAGGTTTGTCGTATCTGGATGTCCCGTTTTCAATACCGGTATCTTGTCTTTCTTCTAATTGGGAATCGGAACGGCTGAGGATTTCAAATGGATTCTGGGAGATAAAGTTGTTAGGAATATTCCCAGATTTCACCAAGGTAGGCCTACGTCTTGGAAAGCGTGCATTCGTTTTAGACCTAACCTCTAAATAGTCTGCCTGAGTAGGCCTATCTTCTTCTGCTTGTAGTCTTTCTTTAAGGACACTTATTTGAGATTGTGCGTTTTTTAAATCAACCACAAGCATTTTGATTATTTCCTCTTTGGAGGCCAATTCTAATTTGAGGAGTTCAGATTCACTCGCCGCTCGCGGCAACTCGTACTTTTTTCCCAGTTGATTTCCTTCACATCTCACAATTTTTTCGCCACTACATGCTTTGTCTTCACAATTAAGACACACCTCTTCAATGGATAAAGAATTGTTATCACATTGAACACTTACATCACTCGATTGGGAACAATTTTCAAGAGATAACCGTTCGTGACTTGCGTTTAACATCGCCATCTTGTTTTATTTTAGTTTACTTGTTCATTGAGAATTGTGCACATTTAGTGTAACGTGTTAAAACTGTAAATTATAGACAGGAATAATATGAAATTGATACGTCTTGGGCAATGCCGTTCAACTTTTTAAATATTCAGTTGTGTGAAGGACTGTGAAGCTACCAAGTTTGTTGCACACAAGAATGAGTGACACAGTTCATTAACTCATTAACATACTCCCTTCATCAGCCTCTTAGCATTCCATAAAAAATATATAACATTCATTCCTCAAAAATCATTTTTAAAACCTTCTAAAAATCGTTAAAATATCCTTAGAAGGTTTCAAAAATGATTTTTGAGGAATGAATGTTATTATCTTTTATGGAATGCTAAGAGGCTGATGAAGGGAGTATTTGTTTTGAGCTCCCAAAACATATAACTTACCTGATATATTGTTGAATTACAAATTAATGTATTAACTAGGCGGAAACTTTTGTCAATTGTATACCCTTAAAATATACGAGTCAATACGGATCCAAAATGAATCATTGCATTCCTGAATATAATTGCAATATATATCAACATGAATTTTAAATTCATATTGACTTACAGTAGTTACATACATATTTTATTTTCTTCTTCATCTTCTCCTCTCGAATTGACTTACTTAGGACCACGTTTATTCAACTGGAGGGTCTTGATCTTCGCCCAGTATTGACACATTTTCTGCCGGTGTAACTCCTTTCTTTCAGTAGTCCAGGGGGTACCTTTCTTCCGAGGTTTCTCCTGAAAACCATGGACTTCTTCAAAGCACGCCTCACAGCCTGTCTATCATGCAGACCTGATATTCCCAGTTCGTTAATATCCTTCTCAGTTTCCGTCAACCACGTGGTACGAACCTTCACATTGTGCCAGAAATTGAGCAAACGATTGGTCAATCTATTGGAATGTAATCTCACGATATGGCCATAAAAGGCTATTCTCTATTTTCTCGCACAATCAATCTATATGTTCGTAGAACTCGGAGTTATGTCGCCTACGAACTTCTTCATCTACCTTTACAGGACCGAGGATCTTCAGGAGAATTCTCCTCTCTCTAATTTCCATCTTCTCTATCAGACCCCTTCGGTTTAAAGAAAGACACTTCATGGCATATAAGGCTTCTGGCCTTATGGTCTTCATCACTTTCCAGCATTTTTTCATTAAATGTCACAGCAGCAATAATTTCTATTTTGTTTTAAAGATTTGGAACTGATGATGCTCGCTTGACAAGCAAGACATGTCATCCCTTAGTTTTCGCCCTCTTGTGTAGTCCAAAACACATATATTATTATTATGTGCGTATGGACCCTATTGGATCACGCATTACATTTATGATTCGCCTTTCTAACAGACCATATTGCTTTCATTCTTTCACTGTGCGCTTGTTTCCTTTCTTCTGACCACTTAGTCCCCGATCTTCTGGGGACTTCATTCTCTGGCTGTACCACCCATTTATTTATCTTCTGACGGTAGACATTTCTGTCTAGTGTTTCTGACGTTTCTATCCGGGCCTTTTCCAGGTCATTTTTAACATCTTGTATCCAAGATACGTTCTTCAGTTTTCCAGAGTATGTCAAAATCTTGTGAGTTAACCTTGAAGATGAGAGTCTGTGAACGTGTCCATAGAATTTCAGTCTTCGTTTCCTGATGTCTGCGGCGAGGTTGGATAGTTTTTCCGTGGCTTTGCGTGATTTGAGTCTATACCCTTCTTCACTTTTCTCTGGGCCCAGAATTTTCCTCAAGATCTTTCTTTCCTCCTTCAAGATATTTTCCAGATCACCTTTCTTATTAAGTACCAAGGTTTCACTTGCATACAGCACTTCAGGTTTAATCACCGTATTATACTGTTTGATTTTTGTATGTATGGACATGCATTTCTTGTTATAGATGTCACAGGTTCTCCAATACACTCTTTTGAGTTTTTGTAATCGAACTTTCTGAGCTTCCTTTTCCAATCCTGTTGGTTCTAGGATCTCACCGAGATATTTAAAGTGTGGAACCCGTTTGATGTGCCCGTATTTTGTTTGTAGTTCCTGGATGTCGAACCTAGTGCAAATAAACTTGGTCTTCTCGAATGAGATTTGCAACCCAGTTTTCTCAGCGCATTCATCGAGGGCTTCAATCTGTTTGATCGCTAAAATATCGCTGTCTGCTAGTATCGCTAGGTCGTCTGAGAAAGCTAAACAACTGACCTTGATGTCATCATTCTTTCGTCCAAGTTGAATGGGTTTCCAGAGCTTCTGGGCATTCAAGTCCTTCTCCCATTCTCGAATGACTTTATCTAGAACAAGGTTGAAGAGCAGTGGTGACAATCCGTCACCCTGTCGCACGCCGGTCTTAATCGCAAAGGGCTCTGATAATTCACCCAGAAATTTTACTTTTGACTTCGTGTCCGTGAGTGTTTCCTTGATGAGTCTTAATGACTTTGGATCAAGCCCTAGTTCTTCTAAGATGTTAAAGAGAGACTGTCGATCGACCGAATCGTACGCCTTCTTAAAGTCGATGAAACTACAAATAATCGGAGAGCTTCGGGTCGCTCTATATTTCAATATCGTCTTCAAGTTAAAAATTTGTTCAACACAAGAACGCTCAGGTTGGAAACCAGCTTGATATTCACCAATTTTGTGTTCAAGCTGTTCTTGTACTCTTTGAAGAAGACACGCGGAGAGAATCTTGTAGGTGACTTGAAGGAGAGAAATCCCTCTGTAGTTATTCACATCCGTTCTGTCACGGATGGATGAGTGCACATTTCCATTCTTCAGGTAGCTTTTCTGTTTTCCAGATATCCATGATGATTAGTGTGAGCTCCTCAAGTGTATTTGGGCCTATGTTCTTTAATAGTTCTGCAACTATGCCATCTTCTCCAGACGCCCTGTTACTTTTGAGTCTGAAAATATGTCTCTGGATTTCTTCTTTAGTAGGCGGTGGAGATTCAGGGAGTCTCTTTGGGCCATCGGGATGTTGGCTCCTCGCAATTGAGTAACTCAGAGAAATACCGAGCCAGTTCACTACAATTATCCCGGTTGGACAACGCGAGGTTTCCGTCTTGTTTTCGGAAACACAAGTTCTGTGGGGTGTATCCTCGGATTCTTCCTGCGAACGTCCTGTAGAAACCCCGCGTTTTGTGATCTCGGAAGTCTTGATCTATAGATTCCAATTGGTCCTTCATGTGTTTCCTCTTAGTTTGTCTGATTACTTTTGACACTTCCTTCCTGGTCTGAAGATAGTGTTCTTGAGTCTCGAGTGATTTCTTACTGTTGTATTTCTGAAAAGCTCTCTTTCTCATTTCCAGTGCTTCTTCACATGCAGAATCCCACCACGGGTGTTTCGTATTCTTCTTCAATGGAATAGTCTCTTTAGCTCTCGTAATGATCTTGTCATGGAACTGCTTCCAGGTGCTTGCCTTTTCCTGTTCCCATTCCTCTGTTATGTTACTTTCCTTGATCTTTTTCGTGTCAAATTTCTGAAGATGAGATTTCTTGGGGTGGATTCTTTTCGGGGTAAATTTCACTTTGATTCGCACTAGATAATGGTCGGAGTCAATATTGGCTCCTCTTCGAACTTGCACATCATGAATTTCTTTCTGTAAAGGATGTGTGATGGCCACATGGTCGATCTGATATTCTCCAAGATATTGCACAGGTGATCGCCAAGTCTTCTGTTTTCGAGGGTGCTTCCTCAGAGAGGTGGACATTATCTTCAAGTTGTTCTGTTGGCACAGTTCAATGAGTCTCATGCCATTCTTGTTGGTGAATTTATGAGCTGGGTATTTGCCTACAGTCTTTTGGTATTCTTTTTCTTTGCCAAAATATATATTTATTTTAATCACATGTGATCTTTTTTAGGTTATTTTTCGCATGTCCCAGTAATTCCTAGGAGAAACCCCACACAAGACTTGGCATAAACCTAGAAAATTTGCAGAGTTTTTAATTCACTGGCTGTGAAAGCCAATGTACCATATTTTTGGAAGACTTTATAGGGAGGTGGAGGCTGCTGGAGCTTTTAGCTCTCACAGTAAAGGGAGGTAGCGCACAGTTCGCTACTCCTGTGGGGGTCCAGGCACGGACACCAAGAGTCCGCTGATGAGCCAGCTTGGTGTTCCTAGGCAAAACCCCACACAAGACACGGCATAAACCTAGAAAACTTTCTGAGTTATAATTCACTGGTCGTGAAAGCCATTATACAATCAAAAGCATGTTAGCGGAATACCTTGATTTGAGCTTTGAGTCAGACTCGGATGCGAAACATTATTATTATCAGAAGTCAAGGAAGACTAAACTATGGAAAAGTACATGAAGAAAAGAGGGACCCGCGGGGGATTTGCACTAACAAGAGAATTCACGCTGTTTCGCCTCTTAAAACAAAACTTAGAATTCTCCAACGAGCGATTTGTGAACTAGGCTACTTTCGTCTGAATCGGGAGGAGTTTGAAGAAGTTAGTTGATAGCATAATTCAAACTATTATTTACTCCAAGGGTTCCAATGCTCAAACGCCTATAGGAACTTAAGAAAAATTGGTAGTATTTGTGAGGTAGGATTTTTATTTCGATTAAATGTTTCAAGAAAAACTAGTAATACACAACAAAGACTTGGAAACACAGACAACAAGACATGCAGAACAAATTTTATTGTGAAAAATGGTTAATAAATGATAAATTCACTATACGCACAAACACTCGGCTATGTACCCGGAGAGCGTGTCAGATCCACAAGTGTGACACAGTACTACCTTGTCCTACTCTGCGTCTCAATTCGCAGTGTTCGCCCTTGAAAGATGGAGTCACAGAAACTGAACTGCCCTGCATACGCGTCAATGTGCGCCTGGTTTCATCCTTGTAGTTCAAATACAACCTTTGGGTGTGACAAACCCTCGTACAAAAAGCCTAAATATGATAGTGTTTGATTCGAGGCCTCAGATGGAGGTCCTCGATTCACAACCCGACCCAGATCACTGGAACCGGGAAATGAAGAAGAAGAAGTTCACATACAGTACACTGGCACTCTCATCTTTCTTGCCTAAACCACTTACAGTATTATTTTGTTTAACTTGTTATCTCTGGAAATTCCTTTTACTTTTATTTTTAACATTTTTGGAGCAATTTCCAATATTCTATTGGGTTTAAACTATACAAATTCACTGCCAGGCCAATTCAGATATTTTCCAGCACTCGTCATACTGTTGTGATTATAGTTTTTAAATTCTTCATCTTACAAGTATAGTGTTATTACAATGCCATCAATGAGTTCAATAATAATCATAACAATAATTTACCCCCTATGCCCCCCCCCCCCCCGCTGCCCCCAAAAGTCCAGAATTCTAGCAACCCTTATTCTGATGGACAATTCTAAAGCAGAGAAATTATTTATTTATCGAATGGCTTTTAGTGCCGTGAGTGTCCAAGGACATGTTCGGCTCACCTGAATCTGTAGCTGCTTCCAACAGACACCCTCGGGGTGAACTACAAGTTCCTTTCAATTTCAAGTAGTTCCAACTTTTGCTACCAGATATTAATTGATACCTAGTGGTGAACGTTGGAACATTGATAGAGCGTTCCGACGAAATCTAACCTAACAATTTAGCTTCACACAAGTTTAGTCTGTGGAAGGATCTTTTACATGCCATAAATCTATGACACGGGACCGCCGGCTTTACTTCCCCTCCAAAGGAAGGCATACTGAAGGATTTTTAACGCTCTTAAAAAATCAGACCACATCGGCCGGGTTTGAACCCACTATCTTGGGCACAGCAGTTCAACATGCTACCAACTACGCCACCGAAGCAGAGAAATGCTCACTAGTTACAGAAGAACAAGCCCAATATATAATATAAAATGGAAAAAAATGAGCAAAGCTTTTTATTGGCCATGAAGGGTATCATGCAGCATAAATAACATTCTTAAGACTTGCATGTGCAATTTCCGAGAGTCCAGGAAGCAAATAATCTTTAAGAGGATATTTACCTCTGGTTGAAGGCAAACCTGCAATACAAGAAATATTTAACTTAATTTCACTTAGAAATTATGAAGGTGAAAGTCTAGAAATGTTTGATTAGTAGTGATTGCTGTTTTAAAGGGTGAGACAAATGTCCAGAAATGAGTTAGCCTACAGTTAGTTATTGCTGTTTTGAGGGGCGGAACTACGAGGTCATCTGCCCCTATCCAGAAATGAGAAAAATGCTTTATTTCTATAAGGTTGATATGAATTATGTTATTAGAAATACCGTACTGTAAATGTTTTGGCACATGGGGAGGTGAAGGAGAAAATTAGTTTTAAGTTTCTAATGTCTAATTTTTCTATTTTTCTCTTCTTCCTTTCTTTCTTTCTTTACATTGTGAATCAGCATCAAAATAAATTAGTAACTTACAAAGAAATTTTCAAACATCAATGTACTGGTACTGAATTACCATCAGGCCTAAATAGAAGTTGAAAAAATTAAACAATATTTGTACCAGGAGACAGAATCCAATCTCACCCCCACAAATATATCCTGAAAAAAAAAAAAAAATGAGTTACTATTTATATAATTCCATCCTAAAGAGTGTGTTTTAAGTAGGCCCTATGTCCAAATCACCAAGTGGAAGTGGAATATAACTCTATGCTCGAAACTCTTCTGTCTGAAAGGTGCTGATTATAAACCTTGCGAGTTTGAAACTCCACTTGCTGAGGTATGTAACTAAGAAAGTTCAGAAGAAAACATGTTGTCCATCAATACATGATGTAGCTTATAAATGACAGTAAGTGGGTGTTTGGCAAGACTTTGGTAATGCTAATTAGTTGTCTTATACAGTGAGTTCCTCTCATGTGTTGGCCGGCCAGAGCATCGAGCTTATCTGCCTCCCGTTGACTGATCACTTCCTGTTACACAGCACGCACTTCGCAGTTCTGGCCTGTGCTTATAACGTGTATTAAGTTAGTGTTGATCTGTCGCTCCAACTGTTCTCGAGTTTCGAAGTGTTACTTTGGGGTATAATTCTTTATTATATTCTGGTGCTATTTCACGAATCTTTTTCGAAGCGGTATTATTTTGCAATTTTGCTAATGGAGAATGGAGGAGTAAACATCTATTACTACATTATTTCCGGATATATTTTTCATCATTAGAAAAAGTATTTTGGCTAATTTCAGTACCGGTACTTTAGAAAATGTTATTGTACGATGGCGTCTCATTCAGCGTTACCCAAACTAGCTTTCAATTACATAAAAATCACTGATGGAATAAATTTGTCAACACCACTGATTCAAACAAATAGAGTGCAACAAGGAGACTCAATGAGTCCAATCCTTATTCAATATAGCTACAGCTGAAATCACGAGTCATTAGTGGAGACACAGTCACTTTATGCATGTACAGTATGCAGAAGACTTACAAGACACCATAAATAATCTGTCATGGACAGAGGGAACAGCCTTCACATAAAACCTGAAGCATACCAGAATCTACTCCAGGAACTACACGTAAAGAGGGAGGTAGCATGTCAGGAGTTTTACACTACATATGCAATGATCAACTGAGAATGGGTGAAAACCAATTATGAATTCAGGCATATCATGACACATTTTACAGTCCAGGGTTTTCAACATCACATTTACACAAGACATCTACCAATAACCGGATGAACTATGCGTGTTCGAACTTTGTGGTGGCCCACATGACAGACACCATGTTGTTTAAGTCTTCAGTCTTTTGACTGGTTTGATGCAGCTGTCCATGCCTCCCTGTCCTGAGCTAATCGTTTCATCTCTAAATAGCTACCACACCCTACATCCGAGGCAATCTGTTTAACATATTCTAACCTTGGTCTACCCCTACAGTTCTTGTCCTCGACCCTTCCTTCCATAACTAAGCTTGCTATTCCTGGGTGTCTTAGTATGTGTCCTACCAACCTATCTCTTCTCTTCATTAGCAGTCGCCAGAAACATCTCTCCTCTCCCACTCGTCTTAATACCTCTTTGTTTGTAACCCTATCTACCCATCTGATCTTCATCATTCTCCTGTAACACCACATTTCAAATGCTTCAATTCTCCTCTTTTCTGCTGCACCGATAGTCCAAGTTTCACTTCCATAGAGCGCCACGCTCCAGACAAAGGCTTTCAAAAATGACTTCCTAATACCTAAATCTATATTCGATGTCAGCAGATTCCTTTTTTGTAGAAATGCTTTCCTTGCCTGAGCCAACCTACTTTTTATATCCTCTTTGCTTCGTCCATCACTGGTTATTCTGCTTCCTAAGTAACAGAAGTCTCCTACTTCCTTCGGCTTTTCACCTGCCAATTTGATCTCCATAGAGGTTTCTGATTTATTTCGGCTGCATTCCAGTATTTTTGTTTTACATTTATTAATTTTCATCATGAATTCTTTCCGTAAGACGGAGTCCATACCATTCAAAAACTCATTCAAATCCTCAGGCTTGTCGGCCAAGATGACAATGTCATCAGCAAATCTCAGAGTTGAAATTATTTCTCCTTGAATCTTCACTCCCACTTTAAATTTTTCTCTAATTTCCTTCATTGCTTGTTCAATGTAAAGATTGAAAAGTATGGGTGATAAGTTGCAGCCTTGCCTTACACCTTTCTGAATACCAGCTTCTCTCTCATGTCCTTCAACTCGAATGACTGCTGTCTGGTTTCTGTATAGATTGTATATCACCCTCCTATCCCTGTACTTTATTCCAATCGATTTCAAAATGTCAAACAATTTAGTCCAATCAACGTTATCAAAAGCCTTTTCTAAGTCTACAAAAGCCATGAACGTTCTCTTATCTTTCCTTATTCTACCTTCCAAAATCAGCCTAAGACTTAGTACAGCTTCCCTTGTTCCTACATTTCTCCTGAAACCAAACTGGTCTTCACCCAACTCCGTTTCTATCTGGCTCTCAATCCTCTTGTAAATTATTCTAGACAGGATCTTTGAAGCATGAGTAATCAAGCTGATTGTACGGTAATCTTCACATCTGTCAGCTCCCACTTTCTTTGGTATAGGGATGATTACATTCTTCTTGAAATCAGGGGGTACCTCACCTGTCTCATAAATCCTACACACCAAGTGAAATAACCTGATCAGACCTTCATCTCCTATGCAGCGTAGCAACTCAATCGGTATATCATCTATGCCTGGTGCTTTGTTCCTGCTTAAGTCTTCCAAAGCTCTATCAAATTCTGATCTCAATATTAAATCTCCTTTCGCATCCTCATCAATTTCCTCCTCCCTTTCCATTACATGATTCTCAATCTCCTTTCCCTTATACAAACTCTCTATGTAAGCTTTCCATCTCTCAACCTTTTCTTCCCTATCTGTTAGAGGCTTTCCATTTGTGTCCTTAATATTACAGCACTTAGTCTTCTTTTCCCCAAAAGTATTCTTAATCCTTCGATAAGCTGTGTCTACTTTTCCTAATTTCAGACAATTTTCTATACCAGCACATTTCTCTTTCAACCATTCTTCTTTCGCTTCCTTGCACTTCTTGTTAACCTCATTTCTCAGACGTCTGTATTCTGCTTTCCCCTTTTCATCTCTTACATTCTTTTGCTTCCGACTTTCATCCATCAATTCGAGTATATCCTGAGTGATCCACGGTTTTCTACCTATTCTCTCTTTCCTACCAATGTTTTCTTCTGCGGATTTTGTTATTTCATTCTTCAAAAGTGCCCATTCGTCTGCAATTGAAGTTTGTTTAGGGTTTTTCATTAGTCCTTCCTTTATACTCTTCTTGAATCTTTCGTTCACATCCTTCTCTTTCAGTCTGTCTATTGCCCACCTTTTTGGCTTCTGACTTTTCTTCAGTTTCTTCAACTTTAATCTGCATTTCATTACAACCAGATTGTGGTCAGAGTTTATGTCAGCACCAGGATATGTTTTACAATCCAAAATCTGGTTTCGAAACCTCTGCTTGACCATAATGAAGTCGATTTGGTAACGCCCTGTATCTCCTGGTCTCATCCATGTGTATATTCTTCTATTGTGGTTATTGAATAAGGTGTTAGCTATGACCAACTCATGCTCAGTGCAGAATTCTACCAGCCTGCTTCCTCGATCATTCCTTTCACCTAATCCGAAATCTCCTACTATCTTCCCTTCTCTCCCTTTTCCTACCACAGCATTCCAATCTCCCATTACTATAACATTTTCATCACCCTTGATATACCTCAGAATTTCGTCTATTTCTTCGTAGACCTTTTCAACATCCTCATCATCAGCTTGACTGGTAGGCATATAGACTTGTACCACTGTGGTGCAGGTAGGTTTAGTATTTATTTTTGCTACAATAATCCGTTCACTATATTGCTCATAATATTCCACCCGCTGTCCAAGTTTCCTACTCAATATGAGGCCAACCCCTGCTTGGCCATTGTTTGATTTAGTGCTAATGACCCTATAGTCTCCTGACCAAAAGTCCTGTTCTTCCTGCCAGCGCATTTCACTAATCCCAACCAAATCCAATCTCAACCTATCCATTTCCCTTTCTAAGTTTTCTAATCTTCCATTTCCTAGCAGACTTCTAACATTCCACGCTCCGATCCGTAGAATGTCAGATTTCCTCTTTGTCACTTCTGTGATGTTAACCCCCTCTCGAGTAGTCCCCACCCGGAGATCCGAACGGGGGACTAGTTTACCTCCGGATTGAAATTTTACAAGGGAGGAGGCCATCATCACATGTATTTATGCATAGAGAGGTGCATATCCTCGGGAATAGCATACGGCTGTAGTTTCCCGTTGCTTTCAGCCGTGCAGCAGGACGCAGTGTAGCCATTATTTGGCTTATATTATCAATATCTTAACCGTCTTTAAGACTAGTAAAGAATTGATTTATTCTGAAAGGCTGCTACTCCCTTTCAGAATAAGTAAGAGCAATTCTACTAACAAAAATACCAACCTTCTACCGTACTAACAATTAAATACCAAAATTCTACTAACGAAAAAATACTAAAGTTCCACCAACAACAAATACTACCACTAAAACAGTCTTTCACCAGACACACTCACATGCAATCACACATCACAGTCTACTGAAACAATGAACTATAACTAATAAACAATGCAACTGCTACCAGACACACTCACACACCACAGTCTAATAGAACAATGACATATATCTAATAGACAAACTCTATCATGTCGATATCGGGCATTCCAATCTCCTTGACTTCCTGTAGGAACATTGCAGGGGTGATAGCCATATATGTAAGTCATAATCAAGACGACAGATTTTTCGAATTCTCACACAGTTATTTAGACTTGTGAATACAAAATTTTATCACTGTTCTGATAAAGATTATTCTCGACACTTTAACTTTTGGCTAATTTGAAGCAACATATTTATCTATAATTGTATAAAAACTTGTGTAAAATTTGAAATGTTTGGAAATTATTAAGAGCTGTTGAGCGATAATATGGTAATAATGGAATTTTGTCTGCGTATTTGAATTGCAATTTAGGAGATATTAGACATCTGTGGATAGTCAATATCAGTTTTTCCAGCACTGAATTAGCTATGGAGCTATTGCTGAGTGCACTACGGTGTATTATTTTGAACGTGAAATTGAGTCACAATTTTAGCTAGTGGAAAGCTAATGTACAATTTTGAATCCAACATTTAAGAAACCAAGTATTGTAACAACATCGTTAATAATTTGTTAAAAATTTAGCAACAATTATTTTTAGAGTAGAGTTTAATTGGAAAGACTGTAATATTAATACTTGTATACTTGTGGAGACACCATGTAATGACATACAAACGCAGAGAAAGATCTGGCAAAATTCTGTGAAAGTGAGACTAAAACTCTGTATTTTACTTAAGCAAATTGTGCATATTAAATAAATGAATAAATACAAAGAAAACTGTTATGATGATATTCAATCGAGGTGGAAGAATAGCCGCTGAAGATAGGATTACTTACTACAACGAAGAGTTAAAAGACACAGTCAGTTTGAAAGACTAGACTTTATATCATTTTAAATGCTACAAATGCTGAAAAATGCTAGAAAGGCAGGAGACTTCTCGCTTCGCTCGAAGCCAAAGACTCTCGACATGTTAAATGATCAAGAAACAATCAAAACGCTAGAAAGTTACAAGTCATCGCGGTGAAAGGAGGGAACTGGCTGGATGACGTCACGCTCGCCGTATCATTGCCGTCACATAACGCCAGAGCTCACCAGTGAACTCAGTACACATGCACCAAGCGGTACTATGACGTCACACACCTCAGTGCATTCTCGGTACATTTCGTCGACCAGATCATTTAAAATGATAATAATCATATATTTAAGATATAGGATTAACCCTCCAGCCCACTGGACATTCATCCTGAACCCACATCAGTGAAAGAACATCAGCAACAACCAAAAAGATGTACAGCGGAAAAAACCTCACCACTTGAGCCAAAATAGAACCACTGCTTACATACGGTATGGACCTAATCTGAGGACATCTAACAGTATCAGATCGTAAATGCCTAGAATGCGTCAAAGCAAAATATCTGAAAAAGACCCTTAGTGTCCTACCGCTCACTTTCCAGACTTGTGTACGAGCTGACAAAAGGGTAACAGTGCATGAGACAAGAACCCACAATAAAATTTTCTATACTACTGAAATTAGCCATAATACCTTCTGTGATGATTCAAAGTAAATTTGGAAATAATGAAGTTTACCCCTCGGCTATCTATAACCCTCCCACCTTCCCTTATTAGATCACAACTTATACAGTAAATTCCAGCTGTGTCGGCCATTATCCGCGTGAATTAAGTACAGTATTGACAATCCCACGCATACGGTACTATGCATAATCTTTCTCTAGACCAATAATAATTAGGCAGCTCGACCCTGGTTTTTCTCTATTCAACGTGAAAATATTACCGATAATAACATATGGTCTACCAAAGATGTGGGAACATCTCGAGATCAGAGACAGATTGAGAAGGTGAAAGCCACATATATGAAGAAAGTGTTGAGCCTGTCTAAGTACACACCGTCCAGACTCATATACGAAATGATTGGCAAGCTATTCCTGATAGAGGAACTGCATCTACAGTTGCTCCTCCCAACTACTCCAGCATACAAGCAGCTACTTCGAGTTGCAGGAGAAGAAGCAGAGCATATGGGTAGAATTCTATACAACCGACGTCATGGTGTCGAGACTGGGGTAGGGTAAACTATGAGTTGCGACACATGTTAACCTGGCTAGCGTTTCATGGTTTTCATTACAAGTTATGTCAAAAAAGACTTACCATAACCCTGCGAGGACTGCATGTGTGAAAGACTGAGAACATTGTATTTAAAAACAGTAGAGTGAAGATTTGATTTAGATAGACTATGTATATTTTAGCCAATGGCTGCTTTCATACATGTTAATTAAATAACCTTTCTCTACGCCAATGGGTTTTGCCTAGACCAGTGGTTCCCAACCTTTGTCAGCTGACGCCCCCCTTTCCAGATACAGGAGTTCATCCCCCTCCCCTCCACTCATCGCTTGACGCGGAGGATATAGACCTAACCTAATAACACTCCAGTACATAATGGAACAGTCCTATCTATTACATACTAACTTCATTTTAGCACAATACAAATAACACACTTTTACAATAAATCCTTAAATTAGTCAACAAATGTCAGTGAGAGGGTTGACACTGTTTTCTCTTGGTAAGATTAGGTATGTTTGGTTTGATATTTGACAGAGCACAGCGGAGATCACTTGCAACATCAAGCCGACAGTGCTGCTTTGTTCCTATGACACTCAGCGTTGAAAATCCTGACTCGCATAAATATGTCTTTGAAAATGTAAGTTCAAACTGTTTAAAGCTTCGAAGAAATCACAAAGATATGCCAACGAGACGACAAAATTGGCATAATTTTGCTCCTTACAACACAGCAAATTCCTTATTTCACCTCCAACCTCACGGCTCCACAGAGTTTTATGCTGACATTGGCAATTACCAGTGCTTTTGAACGATTGACTTGGTGCGACAATCATCTGGAGCGATTCGAAAAATGTTTATTTTACAAAATTGTAATATTTGAGTTAAGAAAACTTAATTTGGAAATCACTTCACGCCCCTCTTGATAAAGCCCCCCCTAGGTTGGGAACCCCTGGCCTAGACCAACAATTAGCCTACTATGTATCATTAGCCATATATGTGCCCCTGGTTTTAGTCACTCACATGACCAACCTTATGTGGTGGTGTATTTTGCATCTCATATGTTGGCAACACTAATTTGACGTCAATGTGTCCCCGTGGGCAACTTAAAAGTTAAAGAGACCTCATGCTCTTGACAAACATGACGACTATCATTGAATGAGCAAGAAACAAAAACACATATTTACATAATTTAGCACATAACTTACTTCCAGTGCACTAGTGATAATGGACAGTAAGTTATTGTCAAAAGGTATGAAAATCATCCATTACCCATATAAAATCAACTTATCTTAAGAGACTACTGTGTGTTTCGAAATTCACCCCATCTAGATTAACATATGAGCTCGTCGAAGAGCCTTTCTTCATAGAACAAATAAGGCAAAAAATGCTCCTTCCATCTACAAGGGCATATCAGAAAATGGCAGAAGAACTGCAGCGCATGAGAAATGAGATATGGTTGGAGTTTTACTCCACTGAAGCAATGACTTCAACAGAATGGAAAGGAGCGGACTACGATCTACGCCATTCGATAACGCGATTTACAGTTCACGGATTCCACCACCGAAGACAGTGCGACCGTTACCATGCCCTATGGTGTAATCAGAGACTGATAACTCTGACACAGTTCTGTTGTGAATAGAGTGATATATAGGCAGATCTTTTATGCACTTTCATTATAAATGTATTTAGGTATTATGTAAGTATTTATGTTCTATGGCCATTGGCTGCAATAAATGTTTATTATATTAACGAAATTGTGAGTGTCGAAGGCCTCATGCACTTTTAATGACAAAAGAGACTTTCCTGATAGAAGACCCTCTGGTTGAACAGATAGCAGCCATCCACACCCCAAGAAAAGGAACTCCTCAGAAACAGAAAAAGAGTCATGGAATTCTACACAACTGACTCTGAAGTTAATCGCAATTGGACTGAGCTAAACAACCTACGGAGTGTCCTAGCGCAGCTAGTAATCCTCGGATTCCACCATAGACGTGCACAAAAGCCATCGTCCATGAACCTTGCTCAGGATGTGTAGGATGTAAACTCTGCGATAGACACCGTAACCGGTACCACTTTACTTCCTGCCTACAGGGAACGAAGACTTCTATGGACTACAGCAAAGAGAATTAGGAATTATATTTATATAAATGTGTGTGCCCTTCCTTAATAAAAAAAATAAAATAATTGATAACTTCTGAAAGAAATGAATGGGAGACTTACTTCTAGGCTACATCTTAACAGTACAACACCAAAATTTCACAAAGAAGCATGCATACCCGCAAGAGAGCTCGCTGTCTCAATAGCATCTGAATGACACTTTTTCTCCTCAAATATAACACGCTTTTCACAGCCACCATTAGTCCTGAACATATAAATATAGGTCCAACAAGCCACATATGTCCCAAGTTTGTAAATATATATCCATCGGCATCTCCGAGCGCAAGAACTGTAATGACAGTTCCTACCGCAAACAGCACTAGGGAAAGAGCAAAATACGAATAGGAAGTGCAATCACAATGTCCAAACGTTGATGGTTCAGG
The DNA here is from genome assembly GCA_946902985.2 of Meconema thalassinum. Taxonomy (NCBI): domain Eukaryota; kingdom Metazoa; phylum Arthropoda; class Insecta; order Orthoptera; family Tettigoniidae; genus Meconema; species Meconema thalassinum. The sequence goes on from OX336393.1 coordinate 89,872,812, forward strand.
ATATAATTGATCCATCTGCCTCAATCTATGCCGTAAATAGGCATTTTCAAGGACGGAAGACATATCCCCCGAAATTTTATCTTCCACTGTGAGAATAAAAACAATGATTGACACTGACGTTCACATTAATTCTCCGCAAGTTACTCAACCTCAACCTTGGAGCCAAGCTCAAGGCCATTACTGTTTTGAAGTCTGGGGTGGACATCTGGTGACAAGAATAAACATAAACAAATGCAACTTAGCCAACTGTATAGAAAGTAATAGACCTGCGCTGAATTCATAAATAAATACACCAAAATAAAAGTCAAAACTACCAAGATCGGTTTATTAATTTATGAAATTAATTATTTAAATGACATATAACCTGTAATGATGCAATTCCATGCTCGATATCTTCATCTTTTGGGGAGAAAAGTATGACACACTCATCGTTACTCGTTCTGCTTCATCGGAACTGCTATCGTCCAGGGCCTTTGACAGTGAGTTTTGTTTAAGGAACACCAGAGGAACACTCTCGACTAACATATGATTTTACTGCTGTTGGTTGTATTTTCCTTATCACGTTGACATGGGAAATAACCAACAAGGTTTTCTTCTGTTATTACTGTTTCTGAATTTACGGATTTCTTTCGGTGAGCGTTTTATTACTTGTATTTTCTGCTGTTTACATTAAGAATAGCTGTCATTTTCATAGGTGGCTAAAATTGCAGCTACAGTAGTCGTGTGTACCTGTCCGAATTCAGTAGTTGCGTTGTTTTTGCAGTATGAAAAAGGTTATATTGTGTATAGTATTTGCTGTGCATTATTATTACTATGCAAACACCGTTCATGTATCTCGCATGTGATCTTAAATTATTGTAGTTTGCCTTAGAATAGGAAACTTCGATAGTTAAGGAATTGAATATCATTATGAAATAGTGGGGTCTGAAATAGAGTAGACCTAACTATTACGTTGAAGAAGTTGTGAAAATGATTGAAAGTTTTTTTTCTCTAGGTTATGGAAGATATTATGTAACACTGTCACATAATGGACCTGTGGTCAATGGAGCCAATTTAACCTTAAAAGCAGAGTTGTTTGATACATATAATCAATCTCCAAATGGTACCTTCAGTTACTCATGGAAAGATGATGCCATACCTCAGCATAATGGAAAGGTATTTTATATGTATACCATTTTTAAATCTATATTTGATAGTGGAGGATTTACATTCTTGCACAGTCCCTATAACGAGTGAGCTAGAAATGTAGAATGCCGAGTTGATCTGCAAGTTTACACCAACGGTTGTCTGATCATTCAAATAGTTAGTGTCATTGTATTTTTATTACAGGTCATAGAAACCTACATACACTCTTCATGGCTTTGAAGGGAGTGTATTGACTTAGTTTATGTTAGCATGGCAAAATCTCCCCACCACTGTGTTCTTAACTTGCTGTTGATGCTGTAGCCTATTATTGTTGTAGTATGAAACTAAGAATGTTCGTTGCAAAGTTATCAAACATGATGGGGCAGATGACCTCGTAGTTCTGCCCCTTAAAACAACAATATCTTTAACTATCAGACCTTATATTTTTTCATGAGCTTTGAAAACAAGTCTACAATGCACTGGCATGATTACGTATGCTACACTAGAGGTCCAGGACCAAACCCCATTGACTGTAGTACAAGCAGTAATTTTCGGCCAGGCAGTGGTCTAATCTAGTAATGGCCAATGGTTTTATCCAGACAGTCTTCTAACCTAGTAGCGACCAATGGTTTTTGCCCAGACCAACATCTTAACCTAGTAGCGACCAATGGTTTTGTCTCACCATAGCTTTAGAAGAACGCAACACAACTTTTCAATTAAATTGACAACTATGGTAAAAGCAATTTATCAACATTTAACTTATAACTCCCGACCAAACCTCGCACTTGAACACACATGACTACATCTACATGGAACGATGCATTGTTTGAAACCTTATACAGCAGAGTAATATGGCAGCAATTCATGGCGTGATAGAGAGGAATTGGACCAAAGAAAACCAACCCCAGAGACATCTCATAACATTGCTTGCTATCCATGGTTTTCATCATATTGTAGGATATGCATTGTGAAATCTTTCCACATACCCATTGACAACTGTGTATGTGAACTGTGTAATGAAAAGTGTGACAGATACCATGTTGTAACTTTGGTAGTTTTATACTTTGTTTAACAAGTATGTGGTTCTATATATGTAAGGTGCTGCCACCTGCCCTTTATGCTTCAGTTTGTCTAAAACTCGCGCCATGTTCGCACATGTTTAGTTTGCGCGGTTCCGCTATTGCCATCCATGTACATCAGTTCGTTATTATTATTAAACTCACATCAGTTCGCTTTGCTTATATATCTCAGGTTTCCTTATAACCTCTTACATACCACATAACAAGATGTCACAATAGAACCAAGTCAATTATTGAATGTTGTGATAATTAATGTAATGCCTATTCAGGCACCCATTTCTATTAATAATTCATGGCACAATATCAATCTCTGTATGTTATCCATGACATCATCGACTATTCTAAAAAGTTCCCCTAGACATGTAGGAATCATGGTACCGGTATATACTTGAACACTTTGTGATTTGACTGATTACTCATGCAGTCTTGATGGACAGATTACATTATTACGGTGTCAAGAACAGAGAATTAGAAATATTATATCTTATTTAAATAGCCGGGAAAAGGCAGTAGAAATAGCCGGGCCAGGTTAAGTGACTTAAGAACTTAACATTGAGTTCCACAGGGATCAGCTCTAGGTCCTTTCCTTCTTCTAGTCATGATAAATGATTTAAGTTACAACATAGCATCCTATAAGTTACTTCTCTTGTTTTGTGCACGGATGATACAACTTTGTTAGTTAACGGTAATATTTAAAATGAGCTCATGACTGCTCTGAATACAGCTATTGCATGATTCTCATCGAAGAAATTGTTTCTAAATGAGAATAAAACCCTGACATTGACTTTAAGTGTGAATACCAGTAGACCTATTCAGTTGAAAAATAGTCAAAACTTACATGGGAATCACATACCGGTATCTATTTTATTAATTCTGGATGAGACCAAATCCTTGTTTTTATAGTTCTACCTGGCATATTATTGAAAATATGATTTTCATACCTTTCTGGGAGTTGTTAGGAATTGCAATTACAGTCGAACTTCGATATCTCAAAGTGCCTACGGAGATAAAAATTACTTCGAGATATCAAAAATTCGAGATATAGAATTTTTTCAAAACGAAAGATAAAAAAAGAGGGAGGGATACCATTACTGTATTATAAACATACGAATAGACAACTGTTGCTACTTCTGATATTATTGTTACTAGAACTTCTCCTATGGGCCTTCCAGCTAGGGTTTAATGCTATTGTATTAATGATTTACAAGTTTCAATCCATTCTACTACATTGTATCTATTTTGTTAAACTACTACACAGTTACACAGTATTACTAGTACATTTTCATTTTACAGTACTTACAAATTCAAATCTTTGAAAACAAGTCCGTCAGTTTCTTTTGCTTCCTTTTCTGCAACACCCGGTTCTCCACGAAGTTTTCTAACCATTACTGTCACTCTTTCCTTGCTTCTTTTCCCACCACGACATGTTTCCCCAGCTGGTAGGAAGAAATATGATTGTTATGGGGGATGTGAATGCCCATGTAGGAAGAGAAAGACAAGGGTATGAGAGTGTACTTGGACCAGAGGGTTGGAGCGGAAGAAATGAGGAAGGAAAGAGACTGTTGGACTTCTACCAAAGGAACAGCCTGCTGGTTGGGAACTCCAGGTTCAAGAAAAGAGAGAGCCACACAATCACATGGTACAGTGATGACTTGACCAGGAAGTTGGTGGTCGACTATATACTGTATAAGAAAGAATTAAATAAGAACATCATGGACATCAAGGTTATACCATCGGAGAACCTGGATAGCGACCATCGATTGCTGGTAATGAACCTGAGAGGGACTAAGGAGAAGAAAGGGACTGAGTACCAGGAAAGACGTATAAGGATATGGAAACTGAAAGAAGGAGATAGAAGGGTCGAGTACCTCAAAATGGTAAAGGAAGGAATTCCAACAGATGAAGAAAGAGGGGTGGAAGAGGAATAGGCTAGGTTTAAGAAGACACTACTGTCGACCAAAGTATTATGTGCACTCGAGTTTGAAGGTTGTTTGTGAAGTAACCAATAGACCTACATAAAATCCAATAACATCATCATTTTCGTTGTTCTATTGTACGTTAGCTCATGTAGGTTTGGGATTTTCAATTTATATTTTAATATGTTTTGTCGCAGTTGGAGCACAAAAAGTGCACGTTTTTAAGCGTGTTTCAACCATGCGTCACATTTAAGAATTATCTCTAAAACCCGTCATCAGGTCGAATCCAAATTTTAACACAATATACATTGGAATGTTGTATAACTGGTTTAATAATTTCAAAATTTTTCGTGCCCAATAAAAAAAGTTGTTCTCATTTTTGTAAGGTAACTTTTTCTCGGCTCGGGGTGGTTGGAAAATTTAGTTCTTAGTCGCAATGTAATCCTTATTCATCAAAAAGTTATGCTGTATGACTGTGAAATACGTAAATTAACTCACTTATTTTATATCGGTTTGTATTTGTAGGCGGAAATAACACATCGTTCACCAGCTACCCGTTCCCGGAAAAGCTGTACAGCGTTGCCGAAATGGAACCCATCACGCATCATGGCGTGCCTCGCTCGGAAGTGATGGGCTCCATCACAGCAACGCTGTACGGCTTTTCCTGGAGCGGATAGCTGGTGAACGATGTGTTATTTCCTCCTACAAATACAAACCGATATAAAATAAGTGAGTTAATTTAAACATTTCACAGTCATACAGCATAACTTTTTGATGTATAAGGATTACATCGCGTCCAGGAACTACATTTTCTAACCACCCCGAGCCGAGAAAAAGTTACCTTACAAAAATGATAAAAACTTTTTTTCTTGGACACGCAAAATTTTGAAATTAATAAACCAGTTATACAACATTCCAATGTATATTGTGTTAAAATTTGGATTCGATCTGATGACGGAGTTTTGAGATAATAATTCTTAAATGTGACGCATGGTTGAAACACGCTTAAAAACGTGCACTTTTTGTGTTACAACTGCGACAAAAAATATTAAAATATAAATTAGAAATTCCAAACCTACATGAGCTAACGTAAAATAGAACGATGAAAATGATGATGTTATTGGATTTTATGTAGGTCTATTGGTTACTTCACAAACAACCTTCAAACTTGAGTACACATAATACTTTGGTCGACAGTAGTAGGTGCAGCAGAAGCAGTATGTGGGAGGACAAGTAGTAGGAAGAGGTGGAAGGAAACACCATGGTGGAATGAGAAGACAAAAGATATAGTAAGGGAAAAGAATAGAGCCTTTAGGAGGTGGTATCAAAATAGGATGGTAGAGACAAGGGAAGAGTACCAGGAAAGAAAGAAGGAGGCGAAGAGAGTAGTGGCTGAGGAGAGAAGAAAGTGGATGGAAGACTGGACAAAGATGATGGAGGATAGTGAAGGTACAAAAAAGGTCCTGTATGGGATGGTAAAAAATAAGAGGCGGAACGATCCTACGGATTATGTTAGAACGGTGAACAAAAGGGGACAAGAGATAGAAAATAGGGAATAACTGAAGAAAATGTGGAAAGAATATTTTGAAGAACTTCTGAACCCAAATTGAAACCACGGCGAGGAGGAATAAATCGGGGAAGAGGAAGATGGACTGCAAACAGAAAAGGTCTTAACATGGAAAGAAGTGGAAGATGAAAGGAGGGAAGGCACCGGGTGTCTATGAGTTCAGTGTGGAGATGGTGAGAGCAGCAGGAGAGGTGGGGATACAATGGTTGTACTGAGTGATGAAGACAGCATGGAAGGAAAGGAAGACCCCAGAGGACTGGTAAAAGGGAATAATTGTCCCGATCTTCAAGAAAGGTAGTAGAACAGAATGCAGAAACTAACGGGGAATAACACTGATGAGTCGTTGTGCAAAGATGTTTGAAAAAGTTTTGGAAAGGAGAATTAGGACAAGGATAGAAGGAGGGATGCGGGAAGAACAACATGGCTTCAGAGCAGGAAGATCCACAGTGGATTTGATTTTTGCTGTAGGGCACTTACAAGAACAGCACTATGAGTATGGAACAGATCTACTGATGGCCTTCCTGGACATTGAGAAAGCATATGACAGTGTATGCAGAAACAAAGTATGGAAGTCCCTGGAGGATAGTGGAGTAGAAAAATGGACTATACGGAGAATAAAGGAGATGCACAAGGGAAGCGTGAGCTGTGTGAAAGTGGGAGGAGAGAGATCGTACTGGTTGGAACAGAGAAACAGCCTGAAACAAGGAAGTGCACTGTCACCGTTACTTTTCATTGTGGTGATAGATGACATAAAGACCCGAGTGGCACAAGTAATTGGGGAAGGAAAGATGAAAGCAATGGTGTTTGCAGATGATTTGATGATTTGGGGAAACAAGGAGGAGGAGGTAGAGGAACAGTTGGAGGTGTGGGAAGGAATAATACTAGGATATGGGATGAAATTTAGCATAAATAAGAGTGAGATGGTGATCACAACAAGGAAGAAGGAAAGAACCACAACGGGAATAACAATTGGTGGGGAACAGCTGAAGAAAGTGGAGAGTTTCAAGTATCTGGGAAGCCTGATACAAGATAATGGAAGAAACTATAGAGAAATGAATGAGCGGGGGAGACAGGCAGAAGCATTCCAGAGGAGTGTGAGAAGCATGTTATGGAGCAAGGATGTCCCTCAGAACAGCAAAAAGATCATATATCGGACGTACTATGTCCCTATCCTGACGTATGCCTCGGAGACCTGGGTTATGAAAGGAAGGGAGAAGAGCAGAATAGAGGCCAGTGAGATGAGGTTCTTGAGAAGCAGTATTGGAGCTACAAAGCTGGACAGAATAAGAAATGAGAGTACCAGAGAATTAATGAAGGAGGAACCATTACAGGATGGTATAGAGAAATCTAGACTTAGATGGTATGGACATGTAAAACGAATGGAGGAGAAGAGGATACCCAGGAGGATACACGAGACGAAGTGGGAAGGAAGGAGACCGAGAGGGAGACCAAGAGACAGGTGGCTGAAGGGGGTGGAAGAAAGCATGAAGAAGAGAGGAGAAGACTGGACAAAGGTGGTGGCTGAGAGATGGTGGGAAGATAGAAGACGTTGGAGAGGCTTGTGTTCCAAACAGACCCGGCCAGTGGCTGGAAACTGTGCAAGATGATGACATGTTTCCCCTTTAAATGCGAGGCTCTTTTCTGGCAAACATTTTAAAAACAGATCGGTTTCATCGGCATTGAATACATCACGATGGTCGTAATCTGCCAGTGGAGTTGGTAGAACGTCTCGTTGATAGTCTTCACAGTCAACCTCAGATACACTAGCACTTTCATGTGACTTAACTTTCTGCACAATTCCGCTCCAGGCTAGTACATGTCTCACGTGACCTCGCCTCGCCTAGATGCAGCACCTCAGTTGCTACAGCTGATTCAAGCGTGCATGTTCACTGCATGCTCTGGGAGGTAAGGATTTTCTAGCAGTCGTTTCTGTTTGATCAAATTGGAGTATCATCGCTTAAGTCCATTCACTAAATTAATTTAATTTTTTCGTTCAACAGAGGACTATTTGGTGCGGTCTGGAGTCAACCTAAAACTTTTTTCATATTGGAACTACTCAAATGGGACTACTGGTCCATTTCCGTTCCTATACATGACAATAGGACTCCCTTCGCTAAATGAAAGACATTATTGCACATACAGACAAGAAACCAAGAAGCAGATAATGGAACAGGACAAGATCTCCAATCATAACGGCACATATTTAAATGTTGACTATTGAACAAGTCAAATGGACTTTCAGTACTTTTAATATGTGTTTTTTAATATGTTGTACAGTTTTAATGGAACGTTTTAATATGTGTTTATGAATGTCTTAGTGTGCATGCATTTTATTTTTGATATTGTTCAGTGTTTTTGGTGTGTTTACCATTCATGTGATATGTCGAGGCTGATGAAGGACCGATTTTTGTATGGTTCGAAACATGTACCTTACTTAGCGTACTAATAGCGCAAACATAATTTGTATTGATTCGGCGGAAAGCTGCAAACTGATTAAATAATTTATATACGTCAATATGGACCAAAAATGGCAACCAGTATTCCCATTGCTAAAACGGCTAGTCAGGCTAAAAGGTATAAATTTAAACATCTGCGAATTAAATTGGCCAGCGTCATTAAAGACATTGATTTCTTAAAGAAATGCAGAACGCACAATCTAGTTCCTCGACACATAGGCGCGTTTCAGAAAAATAGATTTTATAACAACTTTGAACGGAAAACACAGCTACCCTTAGAGGCCGCCAACATCACGGATAAGGACGAATGGGACTCCTTCCTTCTCCATGTAGAGGAAGTTGTCGCATTCCACGCCAGCAAAAAGGTCGGCACTTTAAACAGGAAGTTAGTCCAACTAATGCAGCAGGCATGCACGGTGAGCAACGAGGAACCAGACGCTCCATCCCATGAATTCCAAAAACCGTTTGAAAACTTATCCAATGTTGATTTTAACCAGGCAGAAATCGAATTAATGGAAAAAGGCTATAAACATAACTGGCACTCCTCCTACAATAATAAAACTAATTTAACAGTACTAATAGCAGAATCGGAAGCGGCAATCCAAAAACTCCCAATAGAAAAAAGGAATGAAATCAGACATGTCATCAACAAGAAAATCAACAAAATAATAAAACAGGATAATAAACAACCCCAAACAAAAAATGTCACCAACCTGAAAAAGAAAATCGCTCAAGAGAATTCAATAATAACAAAGGCCGATAAAGGTAACAGCATCGTTATTTTAAATAAAGGCGAATACATCGAAAAAACGGAATCTTTTTTTAGCAACAAAAATTTTAACATCATCAGCAAAGATCCCACAGGGCCCACACAACGAAAGCTTAAGCAGCTATTAAAGAACACCAACATGATTTTAGATGAATATCAAATCAGTAAACTGATCAATATGAACCCAGGCATACCAACCCTCAAGGCATTACCAAAAACTCATAAGGATAACGTACTGATCAGACCTATTGTAAACTTCAGAGGTAGTCCTGTTTACAAGCTGTCACAATTCCTTCAATTTTTTTTGAAAAAACACTATAAATTTTCGACTAATAATGCAATTAGAAATTCCATTGATTTCTGTGAACGCACTAAAGTTTTAAATCTAAAAGGCTCAGAAACTTTGCACACTGCTGACATCAGCGATATGTACACGAACATCCCAGTAGGTCCCACTGTAGACATAATAGAGGAAAATTTAAAAATGCACAGTAGGATGTCACATGGTGAAATCAAGGAGTTCATTAACCTGTTAAAATTTACCGTACAAAACAATTATTTCACGTTCAATCAAAAAATCTACAGGCAGACAGAAGGATTGGCCATGGGTTCCCCATTATCAGGCATAATGGCCAATATTTACATTGACCATTTGGAGAACATTAGTATCAGTAAAATAAAAGGTATCAGCTATTGGGCAAGATACATCGACGACGTTTTTCTGATAGTAGATAATGAAATTAGCAACATCAATCACATCACAACAGAGCTAAACCAAATTGATAATAGCATCAAATTTACCACAACATCCAAAATAAAACAGTCTATAAACTACCTGGATCTAACTGTCATTAGGGACACCGTGGGCCTACGACTTAAAATATACAGGAAACCAACCCAAACACACACCACCATTAGGAAAGATTCAAATCACCCGGTCAGCCATAAAAAAGCTTCTTTCAGGGCATATATCAACAGAGCTATTAACGTACCCCTTTCAGAACAAGATTGGAATAAAGAGCTTTCTACCATATACCAGATCGCCATAGCCAATGGTTTTAGCAAAATGTACGTCGACTCCCTTTTAAGCAAAATTAAAAATATACCAGTCACAAGTTTGCAACCAATAGAAAAGAAGAAGTCTTTTGCAGTTTTCACATACGCAAATCAGCTAACTCATGACATCACGAACGTTTTCAAGAAACAAGAGGTTAGAATAGCATACAGAACAGACAACACCACTATGAAACACTTATTTAACTCCAAATCGATCAACAAACAAGACAAATTCCAGAAATCCGGTATTTACAGAATAAAGTGCAAGGACTGTGATACAGATTACATAGGTCAAACGGGGCGTAGTTTTAAAATAAGATATAATGAGCATTTGAACGCTGCGAGGCACAAAAAATTCTCAGCCATTAATAATCACATGCAGGAATACAACCACAACTTTTCGAAAATTGAGGAAGACTTAGAAATTTTACATTATTGCAGCATGCTTAATATTTTGGAACAGCTTGAGATAGACCAGGCCTTGAGAAACAACCCGTTACACAATCTGACTGAAATCAATTTCGATATTTACGTTTTATATGAAACATTGACAAACTATGTCACCAACAACAAACATTAAAAAAAAACATAAATAAACAGATCTAGGATCGTAGTACCACCCAACCTCCTTTGCCCCTCCCTCTCCAAGTACCTCACCGCCCCTCCGCTCATTGCTTCCACCAATGGTAATCTCCACCCCTACATGTCTCACGTGACCTCGCCTCGCCTAGATGCAGCACCTCAGTTGCTACAGCTGATTCAAGCGTGCATGTTCACTGCATGCTCTGGGAGGTAAGGATTTTCTAGCAGTCGTTTCTGTTTGATCAAATTGGAGTATCATCGCTTAGTCCATTCACTAAATTAATTTAATTTTTTCGTTCAACAGAGGACTATTTGGTGCGGTCTGGAGTCAACCTAAAACTTTTTTCATATTGGAACTACTCAAATGGGACTACTGGTCCATTTCCGTTCCCTATACATGACAATAGGACTCCCTTCGCTAAATGAAAGACATTATTGCACATACAGACAAGAAACCAAGAAGCAGATAATGGAACAGGACAAGATCTCCAATCATAACGGCACATATTTAAATGTTGACGATTAAACAAGTCAAATGGACTTACAGTACTTTTAATATGTGTTTTTTAATATGTTGTACAGTTTTAATGGAACGTTTTAATATGTGTTTATGAATGTCCTAGTGTGCATGCATTTTATTTTTGATATTGTTCAGTGTTTTTGATGTGTTTGCCATTCATGTGATATGTCGAGGCTGATGAAGGACCGATTTTTGTATGGTTCGAAACATGTACCTTACTTAGCGTACTAATAGCGCAAACATAATTTGTATTGATTCGGCGGAAAGCTGCAAACTGATTAAATAATTAAATAATACCATAAATAGCCGGACTTTCCCTCTTACTGTTATTGTCTGAGGTGTACAACGACCCAAACCCGTCTCCTTGCCCTCAGGCTGCTCTGGAATGTAACAGACCACACAATACTGACAGAAATAACTTCTCCAAGTACCGTACCGTACCCAAGGTGAACAAAAATCTCATATTCCAAGCCCCAAGTCACAACTCCAGTCTTCAAGGCAATTGTATTTTCACCCCAACTTCTAGATATAGAAAAATATTTTACGCTTGGGGAATGAATTATTTCTCGAGTTATCGAAATATTCACGTAATAGAACTTCGAATGATAGAACAAATGTAACATGTATAGATACGATACCGCCGGGAAATGAAAATTACTTCGAGTTATCGAAAATTCGAGATATAGAAGTTCGAGGGGGTTAACATCACAGAAGTGACAAAGAGGAACTCTGACATTCTACGGATCGGAGCGTGGAATGTTAGAAGTCTGCTAGGAAATGGAAGGTTAGAAAACTTAGAAAGGGAAATGGATAGGTTGAGGTTGGATTTGGTTGGGATTAGTGAAATGCGCTGGCAGGAAGAACAGGACTTTTGGTCAGGAGACTATAGGGTCATTAGCACTAAATCAAACAATGGCCAAGCAGGGGTTGGCCTCATATTGAGTAGGAAACTTGGACAGCGGGTGGAATATTATGAGCAATATAGTGAACGGATTATTGTAGCAAAAATAAATACTAAACCTACCTGCACCACAGTGGTACAAGTCTATATGCCTACCAGTCAAGCTGATGATGAGGATGTTGAAAAGGTCTACGATGAAATAGACGAAATTCTGAGGTATATCAAGGGTGATGAAAATGTTATAGTAATGGGAGATTGGAATGCTGTGGTAGGAAAAGGGAGAGAAGGGAAGATAGTAGGAGATTTCGGATTAGGTGAAAGGAATGATCGAGGAAGCAGGCTGGTAGAATTCTGCACTGAGCATGAGTTGGTCATAGCTAACACCTTATTCAATAACCACAATAGAAGAATATACACATGGATGAGACCAGGAGATACAGGGCGTTACCAAATCGACTTCATTATGGTCAAGCAGAGGTTTCGAAACCAGATTTAGGATTGTAAAACATATCCTGGTGCTGACATAAACTCTGACCACAATCTGGTTGTAATGAAATGCAGATTAAAGTTGAAGAAACTGAAGAAAAGTCAAAAGCCAAAAAGGTGGGCAATAGACAGACTGCAAGAGAAGGATGTAAACAAAAGATTCAAGAAGAGTATAAAGGAAGGACTAATGAAAAACCCTAAACAAACTTCAATTGCAGAAGAATGGGCACTTTTGAGGAATGAAATAACAAAATCCGCAGAAGAAAACATTGGTAGGAAAGAGAGAATAGGTAGAAAACCGTGGATCACTCAGGATATACTCGAATTGATGGATGAAAGGCGGAAGCACAAGAATGTAAGAGATGAAAAGGGGAAAGCAGAATACAGACGTCTGAGAAATGAGGTTAACAAGAAGTGCAAGGAAGCGAAAGGAGAATGGTTGAAAGAGAAATGTGCAGGTATAGAAAATTGTCTGAAATTAGGAAAAGTAGACACAGCTTATCGAAGGATTAAGAATACTTTTGGGGAAAAGAAGACTAAGTGCTGTAATATTAAGGACACAAATGGAAAGCCTCTAACAGATAGGGAAGAAAAGGTTGAGAGATGGAAAGCTTACATAGAGAGTTTGTATAAGGGAAAGGAGATTGAGAATCATGTAATGGAAAGGGAGGAGGAAATTGATGAGGATGCGAAAGGAGATTTAATATTGAGATCAGAATTTGATAGAGCTTTGGAAGACTTAAGCAGGAACAAAGCACCAGGCATAGATGATATACCGATTGAGTTGCTACGCTGCATAGGAGAGGAAGGTCTGATCAGGTTATTTCACTTGGTGTGTAGGATTTATGAGACAGGTGAGGTACCCCCTGATTTCAAGAAGAATGTAATCATTCCTATACCAAAGAAAGTGGAAGCTGACAGATGTGAAGATTACCCATACAATCAGCTTGATTACTCATGCTTCAAAGATCCTGTCTAGAATAATTTACAAAAGGATTGAGAGCCAGATAGAAACGGAGTTGGGTGAAGACCAGTTTGGTTTCAGGAGAAATGTAGGAACAAGGGAAGCTGTACTAAGTCTTAGGCTGATTTTGGAAGGTAGAATAAGGAAAGATAAGAGAACGTTCATGGCTTTTGTAGACTTAGAAAAGGCTTTTGATAACGTTGATTGGACTAAATTGTTTGACATTTTGAAATCGATTGGAATAAAGTACAGGGATAGGAGGGTGATATACAATCTATACAGAAACCAGACAGCAGTCATTCGAGTTGAAGGACATGAGAGAGAAGCTGGTATTCAGAAAGGTGTAAGGCAAGGCTGCAACTTATCACCCATACTTTTCAATCTTTACATTGAACAAGCAATGAAGGAAATTAGAGAAAAATTTAAAGTGGGAGTGAAGATTCAAGGAGAAATAATTTCAACTCTGAGATTTGCTGATGACATCGTCATCTTGGCCAACAAGCCTGAGGATTTGAATGAGTTTTTGAATGGTATGGACTCCGTCTTACGGAAAGAATTCATGATGAAAATTAATAAATGTAAAACAAAAATACTGGAATGCAGCCGAAATAAATCAGAAACCTCTATGGAGATCAAATTGGCAGGTGAAAAGCTGAAGGAAGTAGGAGATTTCTGTTACTTAGGAAGCAGAATAACCAGTGATGGACGAAGCAAAGAGGATATAAAAAGTAGGTTGGCTCAGGCAAGAAAAGCATTTCTACAAAAAAGGAATCTGCTGACATCGAATATAGATTTAGGTATTAGGAAGTCATTTTTGAAAGCCTTTGTCTGGAGCGTGGCGCTCTATGGAAGTGAAACTTGGACTATTGGTGCAGCAGAAAAGAGGAGAATTGAAGCATTTGAAATGTGGTGTTACAGGAGAATGATGATCAGATGGGTAGATAGGGTTACAAACAAAGAGGTATTAAGACGAGTGGGAGAGGAGAGATGTTTCTGGCGACTGCTAATGAAGAGAAGAGATAGGTTGGTAGGACACATACTAAGACACCCAGGAATAGCAAGCTTAGTTATGGAAGGAAGGGTCGAGGACAAGAACTGTAGGGGTAGACCAAGGTTAGAATATGTTAAACAGATTGCCTCGGATGTAGGGTGTGGTAGCTATGTAGAGATGAAACGATTAGCTCAGGACAGGGAGGCATGGAGAGCTGCATCAAACCAGTCAAAAGACTGAAGACTCAAACAACAACAGAAGTTCGACTTATGGAAGTTCGACTCTACTGTCAATTATCACTGCATTGGGAGAAATAGCCATCTTTCAAGGTCCGTATTGACAATTTGACTAATTTATTGATTATTCAATGGTTGATTGGCGGACCATTGAATAATCAATAAATTAATTATCACTGCTGCATTGGAAATATTTGTTATATTAAGTACATAAGGAAGCACCCATTACAATTAGGTTCATCATGTTGACCGACTGAGAAACATTAAATTTCGATTACTATGGTAACACTGAAAAATGGCTTCCGTTGCGATAAGGAGATATGTTCAGAAGATCACACAAGCATGTTCGATTCTCCAAGGTGTTTGTGTGGGCTTTCCTGTGGTTGCCACTAATCTAGGGTTGTTAGGTATAGTCTAGGCTACTGTTTGTCCAAAACATAACCATACTTTTACTTTTGATCCATGAACTGTAGCCTACATATACTGTAGGCTATTTAACAATTAATTACATGTTCCATTTTTAAGTTGGACCTAAAATATTTGCAGGATTTTTATGATAGCCTATGTATTAGAAATAGAAATTAGAAATAAGTTACTATGTATTTTTAGCCTGCTTCGATTTATGTAAAAACTGAAAGAAGACATGAGATCTACAGGGATCCATGTGTGTGTATGTGTCCATCCCCCTAATTCAAACACACTGGAATCGAATTGATCCAAATTTGATACAGAGGAAAGATACCTCATGGACATGCTTTACATCACCGCCATCTTACCGGAAAGAAAATGGTGGCCACCCAAATGATCAAAGCTTAAATCAAATTACGACTAAACTAATCATCGGATCTCTACCAAATTTTCCAAAAATTTAATCTCCATGTGGAAAGCGTCTGGTGCTTAAATTACAAGGTCATCAGCCAAACAATTTCAAAATGGCACCCGTGTGAATTGTGCAAGTATTATAATCCATAACATATGATCCCATGATTCAATATTCGCAGTAGGATACTTGGCGTTTAGATAGTCTTATATAAAGACCCTCTGTTAAGGGCCCCACACATGCACAATTTTGAGTGAACACTTGCGTGCACATCCCAGGCACGTCAGTGATGAGTGCACGTGTGTGGGCGCTACTTCCGGTCTAGGAGTGGAGTGAGGAGTTTCAGCATGCTTGAAATCTTGAGTGATCAGCTCCAGAAGTGAATGAATTTGCGAATGCCAGCGTTACATATATACGAGTTGAAAAAAGGCAGAAAATCGGCAGATGCCTAACTAACTAATACTAGATTTCTTTGAACTGTATCGACAGCTCGAATGTCTGTGAAAGTATGTACCTGTGCTTATGTATCTTCATGTTCTCCTCTTGTCTGGCTTCGTAGCTCAGCGGTAATGTTCTCACCTGCTGTGCTCAAGGTTGCAGGATCGAATCCTGGCACAGCCAGCTGGCATTTGAGGGTGCGCAAATGCGAGGGAGCCGTGTCAGTACATTTACTGGCACATTAAAGATCCCCTTCGGAGCAAATTTCCAGCACCCCAGCGTCTCTAAAAGCCGCAGTTGTTAAAATGGACGTAAAACCAATAACATTACAAAGAATGGGTTGCCATTCCTCAAGAGCTTCTGCTCATTTTGCCCTGACATCTTCAAGCTGTTATTGAAGCTAGGGGGAAACATCAGCTATTAGTGTGTGAAGCTGTTGTGTCAGCTGAACAACAATAATAGTAAGGCAGAGCATTAAAAAACAAACTTAAAATTTCTCATGATATTTGTAAAATTCTGAAATGAAAACAAAAAATCAATGTTCCCATTTTGAAGTACGGTAAATAAACAAAATAATTCACTATAAGTTGAATTTGTATAGAAAAACTATTTGGCACTTATAATTTTCGTCAAGTGATCCACTCTTTTTCCTGGTCAGTGTATAATCACAAGGACAGGACCCTCCTCTCCTCTTTTGCTTTTCTGTCCACCTTTCATGGTCCTACTTCCTACCAACTCCCTCAATCCTCATTCCTTTACAGTAAAGTCCCGATTATCCACGGGCGGTTTATCCACGTTGCCTGTAGAACATTTTTATAATAAAGGAAGGTTTTGAAACCGAATTTTTTTTCTCAAAAATTGAAATAAAGTTACTAAATACTTAAACGTAATAAAAATCGTAAATCCCAAATACAGTACAGTACACGTAATAATGTACAGTACAAAATGAGTACAGTAGTTCAGTATTACTCAAGAGGGAGAGGAAGACGAACTGATCAGCTAATTTGGCTAAATCTGTTGCCGGAGGTGTTGATGTAAATGAGGAAAATATCGTTGAGTGGATCGAATGTGATGCCTATGAACCGAGCTTTGAGCACCTCACAGATGAAAACATCATAAATCAAGTACGAGGAATTGAATCGGAAGACAATGAGGAAATCAAGTACGAGGAATTGAATCGGAAGACGATGAGGAAACACAGATACCGAGGACCGTTACTCATGATGCAGCATTAGGACACATTGACAGGATTCTTCAATACCTTGAAGAGCAAGACAACGCATCACTTTGTGACAAGATGGTGTTGAGAAAACTCAAATCACAAATAAAGAAAAAGTGTTTCACTACGAAAATTTGAAAGCAAATGACGTTTTTTTGTTGTTGTTAAACAGTAAACAAGACTTTATAATAACACACATGACATCGACTGAGTTTTGTTATCATGTACGTCCTTTTATTGTATAATGAACTTATTTAAAGCACTTGTGTATTGTATTTTAGAGCCTTAGACCTTTGTTTAACCATTACCAGCAATTTTGCGGCTTATCCGCGAAATTCGATTATCCGTGGTATCTGTGCCAGTCAATTCCGCGGATAATCGGGAGTGTATTGTACTTCGATTAACTTCTTCTATAACATAAAGTTAGTGGCAATTTTAGTTGTAGTAGGCAATCATTTCCATAATCACCCCTTAAAACAATCATTTTGATGTGACTGATGTATACTGATGTTAATTTTCCCTCTTGCTTCTTTAGACTCCATACAGCAACGCAACTGTAGTGTACTGGAATGTATCATATCCAGCAGAGGACTACCCTCCTGGACCATACACAGCACAGGTGGTTGTGTACGAGAGAGAATTCATTCGTCTAGCAGTAGCGAGCCAAAGAGTATTTTATGATATCACAGGTAATAATAAATACTGTTTCTTAAGGTTGGTTCAGATTTTACTTCCATTGCTTTCTTACGTCCCTATAAAACTGAGCTATTGTATGTAGATCACGAGTTAATCCATCAGGTAGATGCGCTACACACAGTCATTATTTGCTTGTTCGTTTCGCTATGGACAGGTGACATCTACAAATATGCATTCAAATTTAAAATGAGTTTATACACACTTATGTGTGTGGAATCTGTCTGATGACCTGTGTTATTTGATGGCTGTGTTAGTGTGTATTAGCTCGTTTTCTGTGCTATAGACCCCAACAAGCTTATTTGGAACTCCCAGTCTCATCAAGAGAGTGGTCAGCAAGCAGATCTGTCTCTCAAATCAGTGTGTAGCAGGAGGGGAATCTACATTGCCTTAGCCCCTCCAGTCTCATCAGGAGGGTGGGGTGCAAGCAGTCCTCTCACTCAAATCAGTGTGTAGCAGGAGGGGAATCTTCAGTGCTTTAGCCCCTCCAGTCTCATGAGGAGAGTGTGGTGCAAGCAATCTATCACTCAAATCAGTGAGTAGCAGGAGGGGAATCTTCATTGCTTTAGCCCCTCCTATCTCATCAGGAGGTTGGGGCGCAAGCAGTCTATCACTCAGAACTGTTTTGCAGAGGAGAAATCTTCAATAAGATCTTCTGTCTTAATGTGGACAATGCAGGAAAGGTGACTGGGGAAAAGACTAAAACAAATAACAACAAGGCAAATAAGGTTGGATCACCCAGGACAAACATGGAAGGAAAAAAGAACTAAGTTAAGGTTACTTAAATCTATTTAATTGTGTATTATTGTTATGCACTAAAGAGAGTGCCCAAGGAATAATTTGTCAACACCTTGATTTTGTCATAAATGGGTGTAGTGTCATTCCTCCAGTATGCAGATGTTTGATATCAACCATTAGTTTGTGTTCCTTAGTATAGTGATTCTTTAACAATCATTGGGCTAGTTTCAAACCCAGCAATCTCCATCTTTGATGTTTTGCAGCAGAGGCCAAAAACTGTTGCACTAATTTCCTCTACATTTTGAAAGTGTACTTCTGTTTCTAACACTTAAATGGACCAATAAGAGTACATTTTCTGACACACATTTGAAGTAAGCCCTGTAGATATGATGTAATATGCACTTAAAATATGGAGATTGCTGGTTTTGAAGTAATAATAATGAGATTGCTGGGTTTGATGTAATAGGATGTGGAAACTGCACACACTGACTTGAAGAAACATGAAGGTTTTATGGATATTACTTAATTTTAATCACTAATTTTACTAATTATGAATAATACAATCACTTAAATGAGCACTTTATTTGGCTAGAACTTTACATTTGATACTTCAGAATTTTCAGACTAACAAAGGAACATAAATTAAAAATGAAACTTCAGGAACACTTTGTTACAAGCGACTTTTGTCCTTTTTCTTTAAATACGCAGGACTTCTTCTTCCTCCACAGGTTCACACAAAGGATTATCTTCTGTTCTTCGTAGTACTGTCACTCCTTAAGATGTCTCCACTGCTCTCCATAGTGTGTTGTCAGCAGATTCTCAACGTCTTTTAGTTTTGCAGGACCCACTTTCCTGAGATTTCCTAGTGTGATGACCTCAGGAATTATATCAGCTATAGAACAATTCTTTTTAATAAGGCATCTCCAAAAACCAATGTCGCTCTTGTAAAACTGTTCACCTCTAACTAATATTTCATCTTTATGCGTTTTGAAGTTGAGATCATGAAATGCCAGGATCCAGTTTGCTTAAGTTTAGTATTAGCCTCCTTATGCCAGTCCAACATTTGGAAGTCCAACGCTGCTTTAAATAAAGTGGTGGTGTTATTCATGATTTCCAGATAACCTTCAGGATTGGGTATCACTTCCTGTCGTTTGAAAGCCTTCTCTAAAATTCCAAATGCCCTATCAGGGGGAATGAAATAATGTCCTCTGACAGGGAAGGAAAGCTCAAGTTCGGTGATATTGTACGGTACTGTCAGTAGCCACTTCATGCACATGGAGAGAAGGACTTTATTTTTATTTTGTCCGCCGCATCCATCGGCCACTAGTCTGACTTTCCTGAATGCGGACATATCTATAGCCTGCAAGCAATGATACAAAGCAGAGGATACCTGGTTAGCTCCTTTGGGAAACTGGTCTTCAGTCCAGACGTAACTGAAACAGTTTCTAGGTGTGAGATGAGCTTGTGATGTTCCTTGGACCACTGTAAAATTGTGCAAATTGAGCTGTCTGCTGTAATAAGCCTGTTGATCTGCTACCTTTGGCAGTACCGTTTTTTTTTGTGCAAATCAAACGAAAGTATAAGTAAACCCGGATCAGTGCTTGAGCTCTCAACTTATGAACCCTTCTAGCAGTCTTTAAGTCATTCTTCTTCTTAAGATCTGTTTCTCTCTTTAACTGTTCTCCAAACGAGATACATGTCGAGCACATGTCTGTTCGGGGACCACCGAATCCCAGGTTGAATTTTACTGCAAATATATTCCGAAGGAAAGATTTCTTTACAACTACATTTTCTGCACTTTGAGAATTGTACATTTTCCAGAGCTTAGTAATATTGAGATTGGACGATAAGTACTTCCGTGCACTCGAACCTCTGCAATAATGTGATTCCACACACACCAGAGACGACAGAAAGTTAATGACAGAATTTCTGCGGTCCACAAACTTCCCTGTCTATCACCACCTCTTGTTTCTACGGGATTGCTTCCACTAACTCCACACTTTTTTGCAACGAATTCTACCCTGAATCTTGTTATTTGAAGTATTTTCAAAAACGTTTGTTGACGAACTTGAAGAGGTACACCTTCCTTCCATTTGACATAATACTTGGTTTGGTGTGCCTTGGACTGATGGCGTTCAATTTTCGGCCTTCTGCGTTTAACAGGAGTGACAACAATGCTTCTCAGTAAAAAGTTATCCTGGTCGATTTTCTTCTTACTGGCATAAAATAATGTATGGAACTTTAGAATATCAGCCATCCTCAGCTTGGAGCACTGTAGTTGCTTTGTATTGTGACTGCAAGAGGGGTACTCTGGTGGTCCAATTGGTGAATACCTGTCTAAATATTCAACAATAATTATTCTTCTATTATTTAATGAAATTTAATATAATGCAAATAAAATGATTACGTTTACATGCTATTTAACGTTTAGTTGAAACAATGACTGGTACTAACCTTAACCTTTTGGCAACATTTATTTTCCATTTATCAGGTTGCTGAATCCATTTCCTAGATTTACTTGGTGTTACCGGAGAAACTACCGAACTGTACGTAGCACTGGTGTCCATTCTTAATTACTGAATACAAGAATTATTAATTAAACTAACTACAAACTCCAGATCAAGCAACAGTCACAGCATGCTTGCCACAGTGTTGTACACAAACAAGAGTGGAGCATGCTGGGTGGGTGCCATATTGCCACTTTCATTGGTCTGTTTGGAGATTGCTAGGTTTGAAATAGGCACAGATTTTTATTTAAGAAAATAACAGGGATTTTGCCGTGTTTGAAGGAACAGCGTAGGCTACACAAGTAGAATTCAATGTGAAGTTTAACTTGGTACCAATAACTCAATTTAAGAAATTGTTGGAGATTGCTGGGTTTGAAACTAGCCCCCTCACATGGAAAGAATGATAGTAACAAGGGAAAAGGACAAACCAACAACAAGCATTGCTCAATGAAGATTTTGATGGCATGAGTTGTCTGGTTGAGGGGCTTGTCCTTGTTTTCCTCTTTTATCTGCACCTACATGTCATTGTGTGTCCTTTTTCTTTATTTCTTCCCCCCAGGGGCTCACATCTAGTGAGACGTGGGTTGGCGACCACGGGGCCCCAGCTGAGTCCGGCATTGCTTCCACTTACTTGTGCCAGGCTCCTCTCTGTCCTCTTTCCTGTCGACCTCACTTGGTCAACTCTTGTTCTCTTCCGACCCCGACGGTATTAGGGTATCCGAGGCCTAGGGAGTCTTTCCTTTCCCGCCTTAATTGGCCCTTGTCTCATCTTTTCTGATACCCTCCTTCTGCGAGGGGTCAGCCTTTTTTTTCTTTTCATGTTCTCTCCTGCCTTCTGCTCAAGAAGGTAGGGTGTATGTAGCCCCACCACTTCTGGTGCACCCTGGATATTGCTGCACCCTCAGGGGCTCACAGCTGGTGAGTTTGGGAGTTGGCGACCCCGAGGGATTCCTGAGCTGGGTCCGGTTTCCCCCTTTTGTCCATTACCTGTGGGGGCGGACCTCTCATCTTTCACTTTCTTCTCTGCCTTTCATGGCTCTCCTTCCTTCCAAGTCCCTCAACTGCATTCTTCGAGGGTTGAGGGCATTTCTTTTCCTCCTGTCCTTTATTTGCCTTATTCTCCTTTTGTTTTCCATTTCTTCTTCTAGTATATAAGTTAGTAGTTAGTTTTAGTTATAGTTTACATTTAATTTCATTATCATCTTCACGATCGCCCAAACCATTAGGGGCCGGTAACCTAGATGTTAGGCCCCTTAAAACAACAATTATCATCATCATCATCTTTATTTATTTCCTTCTTTTCCTGTTGAATGATCTTTGTATGTCTACCTTGTATTTTCCTTTGTCTTGGCAGATATGCTGAATGGCCAGATGAAACTGAAACAAAGTAACATGACGGAAACAGATGGCTTTGTGTCCAACACAGTGGAAGTTTCTCACAAAATCTCTTTGTCTCCTCCAGACTTAATATTTTTAAAAAACAATGCTACAAGTATAAATACATTTTGGTTTGTCGATTGTGTTTATTATGGCTACTCTACAGACTTTGGATTTTTGTTTAATTATACCGATATGAGAGCTTACAGTGTAGAAGCATTAGTGGTGGCCTCGTTTGATGAACCACCCGTCACAACTGTGCCACCACCCACGACTACAACTCCTGCAAGCAGCACCACGGCCCCCCCAGCGCACAGCAATGTTACGACCTCTACCAGTTCTACTGCAATTTCCAATGTGTCTGTAGTTACGGAAGCAAACATTCTGGTGACTTCAAATGCTCCAACTTCAATTATCAGTAAATATGGCACAATCTTCAACAATGAATCTGTTAAACTCCCTTTCGTGTGTCTCAATTCATCTATCGTTCCACGTGATCTGAAGAAAGTATATGGCTACTTCCGAAGAGAGCTCACCGCAAAAGGTAAGAATTTTTTCTTTGCTGATTAAATTAACAAAAAGACTGTGTGCAGTAGAATACCAATTGGTATACTCTAGCTAAGGCAAGGGCATGGGACCATGCTATATCCAGACTCGAATGACAAATGAGTTTGAACCCTATGACTGGCCATATTTGAAATGGTTAGCTGTGATTTCCTATTTTCAATTCCAATTAAATACTGGGGCTGCTTTCTTCCAACTCTTCATCCTGTTT
This sequence comes from Meconema thalassinum, assembly GCA_946902985.2. Taxonomy (NCBI): domain Eukaryota; kingdom Metazoa; phylum Arthropoda; class Insecta; order Orthoptera; family Tettigoniidae; genus Meconema; species Meconema thalassinum. The sequence continues at coordinate 89,896,027 of OX336393.1, forward strand.
CATTCATTTCATCCTTGTGAATCTTTAAGGTACTCATCGACACTACTGAAGACATTTCATTAAAAGTTATTATCTTATTTTCTTGAAATTGATATCACTGATTCCAAGAATATAAACTAATGGATTTTTGCCAAAAAAAGAAAAGAAAAATAATTTTGGGGGGTATTTTTTTTAGGATATCTTCGCTCCTTTTCAACTTAATCGAGTCATTGTTGTTGCAAATTGATCTGCTGTATGTTCAGAATGTTGTATAGCAGAATCGTTTTTGTATCATTGATTGAGGCAAATATATTAGCTTTGTTTTGCAATTTATGTTATTTTGATTGAAAATTAAATTAATTGTGGGGGGCGCGACCCCTAATTTCAATTTAACAACACCATTCTGCTTTACAACATAGCTGCATTATTTGTCTATATTTTAGTTTTTAAATGAAACTAATATCTGCATTCTAAGTGGACATTTTAACTGCCCAAGTCAAGACAAATATTGAAAAAAATGAAGTGAGAGAAAACGTAACTTAAAGTTGAGGTACACATTTAGAATAAAGAGTCTTATTTTTCTACTCCTAAAAACTGTCTTTTCATTGGATTTTAGGTTAATCTTCAGCATTCCCCTACCTGTGAGTATCTCCTACATTGCTTTATAGTTTGTGGAGTAGACTGTTTCAAAGCCAGATTAATGTGTGCTCTATCTGCTGCACCTATGCGTCAAAGTGACAGCTGCTGAAAAGCGTGCACACCGATCATTCAAGTGAATATAAATGAGCTAAACAAGAATAACACTAGTATAAACTATATATTTCTGAAAACTAGAGAGGACATACTATCGAATGAGACAATTAAAAAAAATTCGACAAGTTTCATGAAAATGACTAATGAAGGGTCGATGAATACCTTAAGTTGTTGGCTCAGTACCATAGACTTGAGTGAAGAGAAGAGAAAACAGTCATTGGGGAGTTGGCTGCTGGCTTTAATGTGGCGCAATGGTACAGTTTATGCCACAGCCCCGGTTGTACAGTTGTTAGGATAAGTTCTTGGTTCAAGGTTGTAACCTCTCACCACTATTGTTTATTTTATATATGAAGGCCATAAACTGGCTGGGTGGGATTCAATTAGGTGGAAACCAGGTAAGCAGTCTGTCATATTATGCTGTTGATATCTTGCAACAGAACTTGAACAGAAATGATCAACATTTCAAAGATCAATGTTATGTTATGTTATGTCAGTAGGGAAGAAACACAAAATAATTTAGGGAACCACCTATTACAATTGGGTAAGATCATGTTGAGTGACTGAAAAACATTACATTTTGATCACTAAGGCAACACTGAAAATGGCTTCCAAGCACTGATCTCTATACATGGATCGCTGATGGCAGCTCTCCGCTGCACGAGAAAGTACGCCAGGTTGAGCGTGCGGTCCGCCATGTTGGCGTACCCATTCTCGAGCTCTCCTTATGGGGAAGCAATGATAATCTAGTCAATTTTAAATCGTAATTAATGGTGCTTTGGAGCAAATAAATATATAGAGATATGTTCACTCATAGCATAAGGGCATTGGGATCACTGACACGTCATTCCGAGGTCAGTATATCTCCGGAATATCAATAAAATGAATGTATAATAACGGCTGACAAATATCAACTTAGGTGCTCAGTACACCCAATTAGCGATCAGTAACAGAGTAATGAGTGAAAAACAATTTCTGGAAACATTCTTGTAAATTGTATATACGGTATACATGTATATATTCCACGAAATTATGCATTCTTCAAATGATGTACCTATAAACGTAGCTCACTATACAGGCCTAGATTCGACATATCATAATCAGTGCTTGGTAGTGAATTCCTGTTTCCATGAAATAACCAACACTTCCCCCAAGTAATCCCAGCACTCTACATCAAATACTACAGCTTTTAATCACGCTAGCAGCACAATAAACTAATTAATAACGGGAAGTAGATCAAAGCCAAATATGCACTTTAAGCCGAACCATTTTCACTCCTCGGCTCCACATAAAACTTAACACAACTAAAAACTTACTCAAAATATACTCTCCCCACCGTTTTACAACTATTAAGCGAACTATTCACCACCACCGCATATGTATACTTATCTTCACAATAACTTCAAAATTACGGCTAAGTGACCTATCTGCCTGAGAAGTAAAGGTATTACCGGCTTGCCTGGGATGATGGGTCACCAAACCGGTACTTAAAACTAAGATTTTACGCTTTAAATAACCGAATTCAGCCCATTTTACAACTACAAGAAACACAAAATATTTACTGCCAGTATAATTATCATCATCATCATCATTTCCCCTTATCCAGCTCCTGCCGGGTCGGGGTATTTATGGCACTTCTCCACTTTCCTCTTTCCTTCCACCATTCTTCTTCCACGATCTTCTCCCAGTCTAGATTTCTTTTTCTTATGCTGTTCTTCACTGAATCAATCCACCTTGTTCTAGGTCTTCCTCTTGCTCTCTTACCCTTGCACTTCGCCTCCAGCATCTGTCTTGGTATTCTGTTTTCCTCCATCCTCTTTACATGTCCAAACCACCTTAGTTTATTCTTCTCAATTCTCTCATTTAGTTTTCCCATCCCAACTTCCTTCCTAACATCTTCATTCCTCACTCTGTCTTTCCTATCATACTTCTTAGGAATTTCATTTCACTGGCTTGGATTCTACTCTCTTGCCTGCTTGTCAGGGTCCAAGTCTCAGCTGCATAAGTTAATATGGGAACATAGTACACTTTATACATTACCTCCTTGCTTTTCCTTGGTACTTCCTTATCCCAAACAAGTTTTCTTACACTTTGATAGAATGCATTGCTCTGCTGTACCATCCTGCCAATCTCCATGTCCAACATGTATAACATCAAACTACCAGTAACCAATCACAGAGCTGGATTTGCAATATTGCACCATGCGCTCGCTGCCATCTTGCTATACCTGTCATCGTCTGTTCGGCTTACTGCTGCCTTAGCTACCAGCCATCCATGTATAGAGATCAGTGCTTCCAACACAATAATAATTAAGCAAGAATGTTAACCATATTGGTATGTGAATAATTACCGTACAAAGTATTATCAATTTATATTATAACTTAGTCGATCAACACAAAATAATTCCAATTACTGGAATATGTGAAAAAATAACCTGAAATAAATTACATGTGATTAAGATTTATTGTTATGGACTATTGAAGAACGAAAAAACTATGGGATGACATGTTTTATTCGTCAAACGAGCATTTATCATCATCATTTCCCATTTCTAGTCTTCCGGGTGTGGCAAACAAGCGCTCTCCATCTTGCCCGATCTTGGTACATCATTTTGTTCTTGGACATCATCCCAGTTAAAACCATTCTTCTCCACCTCTGATCGAACTGTCACTATCCATCGTCTCCTTGGTCTTCCTCTTGGTCTCTTTCCTCTTACATCCAGGTTGAAGTACTACTTAACTGTTCTAGAGCTATTCTTCCTCATTACGAGCATTATCAGATCAAAATCTATAAGACAAATTGCTCTACAAATCACTACCAAACCTACAGTGTCACTCGTACACAGTCTCTGCCCTCCAAAAACAAAATTAAACCATCAGAAAACTCAGTAAGGCCCGTTCTTACAATCTCCAGTAAAGTGACAGTAAACTCTGACAGTTGGCTTTACGGTCGGAGTAAAGTCCCGGTAAACATTCGATCCTTCTTACCATGTTTCGGTTAATGTTTACGGTAGGTTAGCAGATATGCACATAATTTTCAACAGTTGGTACATATTTCTGGTTCGATTTGCAGATTTCTTGATACCTCTCAATAGTTGGCATGAGTGGATCTGCATCAGGGAGTAAATAACAAATATATATATTTTATATTCCTTGATCTTGATCTGTGTTCTTGGCGCAATCTGTTTGTTACGTTACGATTATAAAGAAAAATATTAGATATGGAAGGACAATTCTCTCCAAATGAGGCAAATAAAGGCCTCAAGAGGAAAAGCTTCGTCAAACGGAATCGTTTAAAAAAAGTCTTGATCATCTTACTCCTCGTAATAATCACTTCGATTCTTATATACTTTTCGTCTCCTTCTTTGAACAGTATCAGCATTTACGAAACTCATGAAATTACGGATAATTCTAGGCATATTGACGATGTATGTAATCAGCTGGCGTTGAGATTATAATAGAAAATCTGGCAGTAAAGCAGTTTACGGGAGGAGAATCCTCCGGTAAGGTTCACTGCCGGTTAAGGCTTATTTTACTGTCAGTTTGTCGCTAATCGGGTATTGTAATAATCAAGTTTCAGTAAACTTGCCGTAAAGGTGCCAATAAAGATTTAGCCGGAGATTGTAAGAATGGGCCTAAGTGTGGTAATTATTACTGATACATATTAAGTCATTAAGCACCTGCAAAGAAAAAAAAAGAAGAAAAAATCGTATTCATTTTAAAGTTGCAAAACTTAGAAATGACAATCCCATTAACAAAACAGTCATCTTCGCCCAGCTAATCTATGAGGGTGTAGCTAGTATTGCTGTGAATACACTTTGCTGGTGTATAGGTAGTCGTGTATCTGTTTCTGTTACAACTCTCAACTCCCCTCGGAGATAATAAAATTGGGTGTCACTGTAGGTTTGGTAGTGTTTTGTAGAGCTTAATGATTCTACAAATTTAGCTTCACACAATTGCAGTTAAATTTGGATCTGATGATGCTCACTTGATGAGCGATACATGTCATCCCTTAGTTTTCTCCTTCTTCAATAGTTCTGAAACAATGTACCGTATTTCCTCGCATAATCGTCACACTTTTTTAGCCTAAAATTAGTGGAAAAAAGCAGGGTGCGACGATTATGCGAAGAATATTTAACTTCAAGGAATATACTGTATCAGTATCATTATTTGCTGCATGGGCCAGTCATTCGCGTAGCGTGAGTCATAGCCTGCAGTCATAGACAGGCTTCTTTCTTCTAACAAGGTCACGACAGGTTAAAGCTCGCGGAATGCGCTGACGAAGATGGCCGTTCGCGTCGTGGTTCATAGCCCGCAGGCATAAAGATGAGATTACTTTCTCTTGACAAGATCACACCAGATTAGGCCTATAAACTCGCGGAATGTTTTAAGTGACGAAACTGGCCTATAAGCTCGGTGCGCTGGCCGCTCGCGTCACAGATCATAGCCCGCAGGCATAAAGACGATATTACTTTCTCCTGACAAGATCACGCCAGATTAGGCCTATAAGCTCGCGGAATTTGCTAAGTGATGAGGCTGGCCGCTCGCGTCACAGTTCATAGCCCGCAGGCATAAAGACATGATTACTTTCTCCTGACAAGATCACGCCAGATTATACGCTCGCGGAATGTGCTAAGTGACGAAGCTTGCCGCTCGCGTCATAGTTCATAGCCCTCAAGCATAAAGACAAGATATTTTTCTTCTGACAAACTCGTGCCAGGTTATAAAGTCGCGGCAGCATGTGCAACTGACTGGCGCACAAATACGAATATGCTATGCAGCGATTATGCGATGACATTTTATAAACCTATTTTAGTGTTTGAAAAGTGGGGTGCGACGATTACGCGGTGGTGACGATTATGCGAGGAAATACGGTATATAATATCTTATTCACATGTAATTTTTTCAGGTTATATTTTTCATATATTCCAGTAACTGGAATTATTTTGTGTACACCGACTGAAAGTTACAATATCAATTGCTAATTAGGTAGCACTGAAAAATATTACAAAACTTTTTGGTGAAAATAAATGACTGAATAAATAAAACACCACCTGAGGAATTATTTGCAAAACTAGAAAACTGAAGGGTTGAGTCATCACAAGAATCATTAAAATTGGTCAGTTACAGGGTGTGGCCGCATAACTTCCTTTTTTAAAAACGTAATAAAACCCATTGTATGAATCAGAAAAGTTTTTTTTTTAATAATGTAGGCGCATACATAAAGTTTTGATTTACTTCGTTTTGAAGATCAAATCAGGTAGGTGACATCCCCCATTCTCCATAAACTGAGTAAACCGCTTTCTGGCGTTTGTCATGAATCTTGCCAGCATATCAGGTGTTATGTTGGCAATTTCTTCCTGGATGTTGGTCTTCAAATCTTGTAGCGTCTTTGAACAGTTCACATAAACACGGGATTTCAAACAAAACAAAAAAAAAAAAAAACAGAAAAATATCACAAGGGGACAAATTAGGAGAGTGGGCCGGCCACTCTAAATTGCCCCTATGTGAGATGAGGCCGAGGGACTCCAGTTCTTCGTCCTGTCACACTTCGAGTTTGTCTGAACATAGTGACCCACATAACAATTGATTTCCAGTCCACGACAGGAGCCAGCGGGGCTAAATTAAAGCGCCTGCGTTGCGATCACAGAACATCTGCTCCAAAAGTAGGCCTTCTCCCTGTTTCAACACATGATGGAGACTGAACTGTGTCGGGACAAAACTTTATAGTACCCCCTCCCGAACGAGACTACTAGCGCTCCACTGCAACATCATCTGATTGAATGGTGCGCAGTTTAAAAAAGGAAGTTACGCTGCCGGACCCTGTAGAATTGTTTCAGATGTTTGAAATGCTAAGGGCTGGTTTTATCAACCTACAGATTATCGGCATGTTAAAATAATTTTATGTAAGTGTTAACAAAGTAGTGTTTGAGCAACCAACCCTACTAGCAACAACGTAAGATGATGAAACTGGCCCTTGGTGTTTATAATATGTAGGTACAGAGTGATAATCGGTGGCATAGTTGGTAGCATGCTGAGCTTCAAAGCCCAAGATTGTGGGTTCAAACCCGGCCGAAGTAGTCAGATTTTTTACGAGCATTAAAAATCCCTCAGTATGTCTTCCTTCGGACGGGAAGTAAAGCCGGCGGACCCATTTCGTAGATAAATTTGTAGGTTAGATTTGATTAACGCTCTATTAGTTCCAACGTTCGTTGCCAGGTGCCGGTTGTGGTGGCATCTAGTAGCCAGGTTTACAGCTAGGTGTCGTTGACAGTAGCATTTGGTAGCAAAAATAGGAACCACTTAAAATTGATAGTCAGCAGTCCTTATCTGAATTACAGATAACACACACTAATACAGCCATCACAATTAACACCGGTTATCAGACAGATTCTACACACACCCAAAGTACACGGGGCTACATGACCGCGTTGTCGCAGCCCCTAAACTGAGTAACCAACCAGAGTGATAATGAATAAGGAGTAGGCTTTATATGACCTAGGGAAAAGTTTATTGAAGTACCCTGTAAATTTGCATTTATTTATTGTACGTGTTTGTAGTGGCCTCTCAATGGCTCAGGTGGTTTGATGTAGGTCCTTCACCACTACATTGCAAGTTCAAATCTTGGTCGGGGAATATGAAATTTGTAAAGGGCAAAGCAGAGGCGAGACTGGTTTTCTCCAGGATCTCTGGTTTTCCTTGTAAATTTAATTCCAGTAATGCTTCATCATTTATTTATCATCGCCCCGGAGGAGTGCGACAGGCCTCACCAGCCAGCACTTTTCCACTTCTTGGCGCATCATCCGTCACCTGGCAGGTTAGTATCTTTTGTAATGTAATTGAATAAGGTAAGATTCTCATACTTTACTTAAGGAAGTCTGATGGCTTGGTATTTTCTTTGGCACAGGATTGTTGAGTAATCTCATTGGTGATGGAGAAGAATGTAACAAATGCCACACAGGAATGACAGATATGCTGACAAGCCACCTGGGAATGACAGATATGCTGACAAGCCACCTGGGAATGACAGATATGCTGACCAGTCACCTGGGAATGACAGATATGCTGACAAGTCACCTGGGAATGACAGATATGCTGACAAGTCACCTGGGAATGACAGATATGCTGACAAGTCACCTGGGAATGACAGATATGCTGACAAGCCACCTGGGAATGACAGATATGCTGACAAGCCACCTGGGAATGACAGATCTGCTGACAAGTCACCTGGGAATGACAGATCTGCTGACAAGTCACCTGGGAATGACAGATCTGCTGACAAGTCACCTGGGAATGACAGATGCTCCCATAAGCCACCTGGGAATGACAGATGCTCCGACAAGCCACCTGGGAATGTCGGATACTCCGAAAGCCACCTTGGAATGTCGGATACTTCGACAAGCCACCTGGGAATGACAGATTCTTCAACCTCGACTCCACTCCCAGAATATGATGCAACTCCTGGAAAATTAACCTCAACCTTTCAGTCATCATCAAGAGAATGGAACAAATCATATCCTAGGATGACAATTACCGGTAGGTAGAGCTGGGGTTTGCTAAGTAGGATTGCTTTTCAGTTGGTCAAAATGTAGACCAGGACCCAATTATCTTAGGTGGTTAACTACTCGGATACTTGAAAAGCCTGAAAAAAATAATAATATAAATAATGCAAAATACACACTTCAGTACATAAAATAGTACTGTAACACTTAGTCTCCTCCTACATTGAGGAGTTTGATCTATTTTTGAGGTATCGCTCGCCATGTGGTAAACTGTCAAAAGAGGCTTCAATTATTATTGATTCTTATATTCAAGCCTATCTGTTCCTCTGCAACCTTTATTGTTCAGGCTATTGTATTGGATGACGAGTTTTACAATAATAAGTCTACGAGAGGCGCTCTTACCAGGATAATCCTCAATGGGTCATCTCTGGAGTTGTTTGGATAAACTTGTGTTTACCTAACCTTCTTTACTTCCGAGCATATTGGAAGTATAATTTCTAAATTAATGCCTTTACACTATGAAGTATTTTTGCGGCTTCGGTGGCATAGTTGGTAGCATGCTGAACTGCTGTACCTAAGATAGCGGGTTCAAACCCGGCCGAAGTCATCGGATTTTTTAAGAGCGTTAAAAATCCTTCAGTATGCCTTCCTTCGGAGGGGAAGTAAAGCCGGCGGTCCCATGTCATAGATTTATGGCATGTAAAAGATCCTTTCACAGACTAAACTTGTGTAAAGCTAAATTGTTAGATTAGATTTCGTCGGAACGCTCTATCAAAGTTCCAACGTTCACCACTAGGTATCATTGATATCTGGTGCGAAAGTTGGAACTACTTGAAATTGAACGGAACGTGTAGCTCACCCTCTGGGTGTCCGCTGGAAGCAGCTACAGACTCAGGCGAGCCGAACATGTCCTCAGACACTCCCGGTACTAAAAGCCATATGATAAATAAATAAATAAATATGAAGTTTTATGATTAAATAACAGTACATTATGTGGAAAAACATCGATTTGACCTAGGGTTGTGTATATTTAAGTTTTGTCAATATTAGAAACCTGGAGAGATTGTTTTTCGAGAATAAACAAGATGGTGAGATTGAATTTGGATCGTTGAAGATAGTCTTAAGGAAGGATACCAAATCGCAATTTATTGATGCTGAATAATTTGACAACTTACTTTCATGTTTTAAATATCATATTCTTATCTTAATTGATCAAATTGGCAGGTGAGAAGCTGAAGGAAGTAGGAGACTTCTGTTACTTAGGAAGCAAAATAACCAGTGATGGATGGAACAAAGAGGATATAAAAAGTAGGTTTGCTCGGGCAAGGAAAGCATTTCTACAAAATAAGGAATCTGTTGACAACGAATATAGATTTAGGTATTAGAAAGTAATTTTTGAAAGCCTTTGTCTGGAGCATGGCGCACTAAGGAAGTGAAACTTGGACTATTGGTGCAGCAGAAAAGAGGAGAATTGAAATGTTTGAAATGCGGTGTTATAGGAGAATGATGAAGATCAGATGGATAGATAGGGTTACAAACGAAGAGGTATTAGACGAGCGGGAGAGGAGAGATGTTTCTGGCGACTGCTAATGAAGAGAAGAGATAGGTTGGTAGCACACTTACTAAGACACCCAGGAATAGCAAGCTTAGTTATGGAAGGAAGGGTCGAGTACAAGAATTGTAGGGGTAGACAAAGGGTAGAATATGTTAAACAGATTGCCTCGGATGTAGGATGTGGTAGCTATGTAGAGATGAAACTATTAGCTCAGGTCAGGGAAGCATGGAGACCTGCATCAAACCAGTCAAAAGACTGAAGACTCAAACACACATATCGTGTTCATAGTCATTCATATTCATTTCATTTCTCTGGCTCATATAAAAGGTGTAAAGTTTAACCTTATTAGCAATTTACAGTTGATAATTCTCACACTAAATGAGAAGAAATAGATTTCCACGACTTCACATCAAAGGAGATGACATTTTTTGTTTGTCGTGCAAACATCTCGAGTTCCATTTAGTTTTTAGTTGTTTATTTATTTTTTGGTGTAGAACAGAGAGGTCATCTGCCCCATCCATTTACTCTAGTTATTTGCTTTAGTGCTCACTACGCAGATAAGGTAATTAACAGTTATAATGTTATAACTCGTCAATATTATTTCCAACAGTTCTGATTGGTTGCTATCATTGGGAAGGTTCAGGGTAGTTTTTAAAAATACACATGTCTACATGTTTAACAGAATGAATGAGAGTGGAATAGGAATACTGTTTTAAAATGCTGGATACTAAAGCATCTCCAGGGTGTCCACTACTCTGGAAAACGGGGAATACTCAGGGTTATCAGGGTATTTTAACGACACCCAGGGAATTTTAGTTTTACATGGCCCAACCTTGAATAGTTGGAATTTGAGAATTTAAATTTTGATGGGTGATTATTGTTATAGATGTAGATTCATACTGACATTAAATCAGCAAGCTCTCATTTCTTGCAAGATAGAGCACACAAATTACATGTGTAGACTGTGTGTTTGTATATAAATGTGTAACAGTACGATTTTTGAGAGCATTACTATTGACAAACTACTTTGAATACTCGCAGGTGCAATAGTTTTTCTGGATGAAAAATTTAGAAATTGGTAAAATATAGAAAAATATATTTTTCTGTTCTTCTTCATGGTGTCCACAGTCAGGAAAAAGTGTGAAAAAATGGCGAAAAGTATTAGAAAGTCAGGAATTTTATATTAACCATACAGTATTTTGTGTTTTACAGCCATATTTTGATGTTACTAGTTTAACTAATCTCTGAAGATAAAAAGCAATATCTCACTGGACTTGATGGTACGTTTCCATTTTTACAGTAGGCCTACATCATAGTAAAAACCTCCTTTACCTATTTTTTGTACGCTTTGTTTGGCGTTGGCGTAGGGATGTGGCGACCCCATCACTATAGTTTAGGTTATTAAGTACTTAAGTTATATGTTAGTTATTGTTGTTTAAAGGGGCAGAACTACGAGGTCATCTGCCCCCCATTAAGTACTTTGATTTATGTGTTATTGCATTATAATTTACCTTACTTTCTATTTTAAAGGAATGAAGAAGCGAGTGTTGGGCAAATTCTGCAAATGAAAAAAGATATAAATATTTTTGCTCAATAAACCTTTTCCGATGTTACGATGACTTTGCAAGTCAGGAATTTTGTTGAAAAATGGTCAGGAAAAGTCAGGAAAATTGACATTGAAAATTCTGTGGACACCATGTTCTTCTTCTATTTTTTATTTTTTTATTTTTAAAACTTTGCCATGCTACTCTTTATTGGTCAAGCACTTTTTGAAATGCTCTTTAAGTACAAACTCTGTTTTATATATTTATTATGGCCTCTACTAGTAGGGCTGCTTTTTAAGTAATGGCCGTTTTGTTTTTTTAAATGAACCAAACACTTTATTTTGAAATCACATTTATTTTTAGGGTTTACATACCTTCCTCTATTTTTCTACATAGTTGCGTTGTTTATTTAGGAACTTGTCATACCTTAAAACTAAGTTCTGAAATCCCTCTGCATAAAAGTTTGCCGCCTGCTCTGACAACCAAGAATTCACGGCTGTTTTCACTTCTTCATCGTCAGCGAAGTGCAGCCCACCAAGATGACACAGGGCAATACGGTGGGTGATCCAAAACTTCCCACCCGAAAGAGTCAATCATTTACCGAGTCCGGGCAGCAGTGTGAGGTCTTGCCATGATCTTGCGCTGTGACGGTTAAGTGCGAAAACGGGTACACGAGGTCAAAAGTGGCAGTGAAAATGTTCATTGCATTATCACCATACACCTCACAAAGCTGACTTGTTTCTTGCATCAAAAAACGTATCACAGATCGTACCTCACACGCGGCGGGCGAATCAATAATCTGGAACATTGTAAAGATGCACAGTTCAGCGTACAGATTAGCTACACAGCTGCAACTGACGCCTGCTTGTTCGCAAAGGATGCCGGGAGGTAGTGCGCACGCTTGTTGCGGCGTGCGCACTAACTATGGGCTTTAATACAAAAACAGCCTTCATATTACTCAGGGAATTTTCAGGGAAATCTGTTAGTTGGTTTTGGTAGACATCCTGATCTGGTTCGGAAGATGTAATTAGTTATTCCCAATGCACTGTTCCTCAGCCGAGCAGCGCTGGGTCTGTCAATGAATGCTTATCGCTGTGCAGGTGCTGCCGGTTGAACCTAGATGACGTCATGTGATACATGGCAGTTTGGTCACATGTTATTGTGGGCTATGGATTGACCTACACTGATTGACTTGAAAAGCAATCCTTACATAGATTCTAGAAAAACAACAATGAAAAAAGAAAAATGGCTATAAATTTTCTATTCCTAAGTACCGTATGTTCCGTAGGCTTTACTTTTTTAGAAGGAATAGAATATACAGTACATTCATTTTCTCTGATTTGTGTGTTTTGTCTACTCTATAGTCCCCATATTCATATACATTTTAGAATATAAATCAATTACATGACAATGGAAAAATGTTGTTAAGAAATCAATTTTGCTTTGCCTATTCAATGCTGTATTCAATAATATGATTTTACAGGGTGCTCGTAAAGTCACTGGGCTCAATATTTTGGATTTCTTTTTTGACCTTGTATTACACTAACAAATAACACAGAATAGTTCCACACATCAAATCAAAAAAAAAGGCAAACCCTGGCACTATACAGCCCATGAAGGGCCTAGGCCGACCAAGCGACCACTGCCGAGCCATTTGGCCTGCAGATATTGGGGTGACGCGTGATTAGCACATCGGCTCCCCTTGGCCGTTAATCTAGGTTTTCGTGATCGGGGCGCTGCCTCACTGTCAGACAGCTACTCAGTTGTCCTCACGAGGCTAAGTGCACCCCGCCCAACCCTCACGTTAGTTTTAAAATTTCTTACGGAGCCAGGAATCGAACCCGGGGCCTCCGGGTGAGAGGCAGGCACGCTACCCCTACTCCATAGGGCTGGCTTCCACACTTCAAATGAAGAACAATATTTTTTGAACTCTGGTGGAAGTATTCTGGAAGTGCTGAGAGTAATAAACATTCAGTCATAACACTATCTTGTTTTCCGTACATTGCGTTCCCACAGTTCCAGTTCTCGAGATTTGTTGAAAGTGACCACCATTTACTTTCAGGCACAATTTTAGACACTTACGCATGTTTTGTGACCCTTTTTTTATTCAAAGTTGCTGGTGTTATTTCTCCATTTAGAAATTGCTTCGTTGAATTCATGTAAGGAATGCAGATTATTTCTGTATACTATTTCTTTTAAATATCCCACAGAAAAAAGTCTGGGGAGGTTAAATCTGGTGAATGAGGAAACAACATTTCTTGAGATTGATCAATCGCACAGAAAATCTTGCTAGAACCAGCAATAGCACTCATCTGTTTCCAATAAAGCCATGAATTGTTGCACAATGTCCCTGTATTATTCAATAAAGTTTTACCTGGTGATGGCTCATCACGAAATCGATGTTTCCATTTTTCCACTCATCTCTCATGTCATAACTTTTGCACTCAAAATAAGCCTCCAATAAAGCAACCCGTTGTGCGTGCGTAAAATGCATTGTTGCCCTCTTCACTTTGTACGACTCTGCGCAAGGCACAGCTGCACCGTTCTGACACTACTACAACCGTTTCTACCATGTCTGATAACATCTCACAGCCAAGCTTGCCAACTTATTCTGTCAGAAGTGTGAGCTACAGTTTTTCAAAGTTAGAGTCCGGTGACCTGACAAACACTCTGTGTTAGGCACATGTTACAAGCCTCATGGGACCCACTTCAGCTTATAAGAATTGTTATTGCTTGCATGTTAAAAACTTAGCAATTATGATAATGGGGTGGTGGGGATGAAATGGCTTGTGAAGAATGAAATGGAAACCGCAATTACCGTAAACATTTTAAAAGATGATCAAAAATGTAAAAATCTTAGATCTGTAAAATATTGCACACTTTCTTTATTAAAATGCAATCATAATTTGTATCATTTTTTCAATAGTCATTTTTTTGAAAGTGATTTAATAATCCTTGAATTTTTTTAAAATTGTGGTTTTCATGTCATTCTACACCAGCCATTTCATCTGCACCACTCCATAATTTTTATAGGCTGAAGGGAAGTCCATGAGGTTCGTATCATGCGCCTGATATAACCATTTTAATAAATACTGCATTGACTAAATTAAACAATTTTTTTAACAAACTTTTTCCATTATCAAATATTGATAGCTAATACAGAACCAAATTCCTAAAAATGAGATTCCTGTTTAATTATAAAACAATTAGGAGATTAAAAGTTATTTTGTTCTAACTAATTGTAAGTTTAAAAGTAATTTAAAATTATAGGTTTAATCATGTTTTTAATGTTTCTAAATCCATCTGTTTGTCAATCCAATTGAATGGTGGGATAACTATAATAAAACATCATTATAGATGGCTTGTCGAAAACAAAGTAGCTCAGAAGGGGCCGTAAAATCCCCATTTTTTTCTATGGGGTCTGTGGATTTAAAAGTTTGTGAACCACTGATGTAGAAGTTTGTGATTTATAACATTAGCAATAAATGTGAAATTTGAAAAACCGTAGATGTGAATTTTTGACGTTCTGAATTTACAATAAATTTAAAAATTATTCCTTTTCTACAAAATAAATCCAATATGTTGATTTTCTGCAAAAGGAAAAAAATCTTAAAAACAAATGCTGTATTTCCTCATAATAAGAAGAGAAATGTTTAAACCATATACAGTTGAACCTGACTTATACGTACACCAAGGGGAAGAGAAACAACTACTTGTAACTCAGAATTATTTAGAAGTCAAGACTTGCACAATACATCACATATTTACTGAAGAACCAATGGAATAGTCCTACACGGGTGAATCCTTGCAAACAATAAATATATTAAGACTGAAAATACAGTACTGTATTATTTTGAACTTGTTTGGTTGTTTCACTCTTCTTGCTTTAATTGTATAAACCTCCTTTTGCAAACTTAGTAATAATATTCAGTTTTTTCAACCACTGTTCGATTAGAATTTCTGTTGGAATCGTATTCCGTAGGTTTTGTTTTCACACTCTTCAAAAACCTTGGATTCTTCGATTTTCCTATCACAATTGGAGGATGTTTGTCAAATCCATCTGCATTGCTGGCAAGAAGAACTGTTGCAGTACTCAAATTTTACTTTTCTTCCCTTCATGGCATGAGTCACCTTTTTCAGCTAATGTTTTATTAGGAAGGAGACTGTAGAATAAGCTGGTCTTATCACAATTGTAGATGTTTGGAGGCTGGTAATCGCTTATGATACCTGGCAGAACCTCTTCTTTCCAGTGTTGCACCTTGACGTCATCCACAGCTTTTGAGTCACTGCAAATTGTTCTCCCTGTGATTTCATGACGATCTTCGAATCCTTGAAATCGGCAGTAATCTCATTATTTGAGCTACATCTATCACCTTTGCCTTCAGCATGTTGCCACTAATTGGTAGACCTGCAGCCCGCTTTTTCTGAAAAGTGCTTTCTCGAAATCTACGCACCTCCCTTTTTGCTGACGGCTGCTCTTTGCTGATTTTGAACCCAGTTTTAAAAACTTATCCAAAATAGCGTTTCTTTTATAGACGACTGTACGTAGCATGGTATAAGCAATCCCTAAGTCTGTAACAATTTCATTTTTTCTTTTGTGTGGATTAGCGTCCACTTCTCGTGTGAATTTTACTTTCTCGTGTAGTGTATAACTTTTCCTTTTTGTGCTCTTCATGGCAATTCGAAAGCAACTGAATGACAAAACTACTGTTTAATAGTAAATGCCAGATACCAGCACCATGGACATTTTACTTCTCCATTGTTCCCACGAAAGAAATTCTCATGTTCAAACAAAACAGAGTTTCGCAGAGCGACATTGTTGACACTTACTGGTGGCATAACAAAGGCCAACCGAGCAAGACCCCTTCGCCCCTTCTCTAGCTGCGACATTTTTGACCTTCACAATGCCGCCAAAGATTAAGTTACAAGCAAAGTCGCCGGTTTCAGCGCGGAAAGAAAAGAAAAGAAATTTGTTTGAAGATGTGAATTTCTTTTGTGAGAACAATCGAGAGCATGTCCCACAGGAGACAGAAACTCGGTGTTCTGTTCCAGCACCGAAACCCGACTGCTCTACTTCCATCTATGTCCACAAAGAGGAAACAATGTAAATACAGTACTGTAGTTTCTTTAAAAACAGCACGTGCTCTTTACAATTTCGCAAAACTCAGTTGTATTTCACTGACACTTTGTACGAATAACGGCGAATTACGCATAAATGAGGTTTAATTAACTCGCTTTTAAATTTAATTTTGCCGGGACCTAAAAGAAATTTCGTACAAATACAAATTGTGCAGAACAGAGTAACTTATAAAGCAGGTTCAACTGTATTCCTTTATGAAAAATATTTATATGCTGGGTTTACTATGTTTTAGAGGTTTTGAATAGAAAACATCTCTGCTCTGGCCAAAGATCAAAATGCTAACTTATTAATTACTTAATGAAGTGTTTGTTAAGATTTTTTTTTAAATTAGTCTGTTTTCCATGGTTGCAGCCGGGTAAGTTTACTACTTTCTTCAGTCTTCATTTTCCTTAGCACTTTTTTGGTTGATCAGTTGGCTATAAAATGCTAAATCTGAAAGATCAGTTGCTACAAAACATTTCATTTGCAATGCAAAATGTTAAAAACCATGTACTCTATTGATATAGAGATACTTTTCCTGTTGTCTCCTCACTCACTGTATTTTTGTTTTGTTTTTATTTTGCAGAAAGATGTCCTGACCCCTATGGTACCAAGGATGCACTCTTGCAATTTCTAATGCAAATGCAGGCTCGATCATCTGAAGAGCTGTTCTATTTTTCTGTAGCAATGGAGACCGAAAAGCTTCCACAGAAATTAAGGATTAAAATGAGACAAAGACTTTTGGAGACGTTGGCAAGAATAGTAAACGAAACAGAGCCACTTCTTTAGTGAATTCCTAGGCAGACTAGTCTGTTTTCACATGATATTTTGGTTTCTGTTTTATTGCAATTATAATTTTGTTTTATCTTAGTGTCATTTCATTTGTGTTTGATGTTTTGGAAAAGAAAATTTAACATGAGTTACTTGTATTATATCTGTGTTTCGTATTAAAACAAATGAGCAATTCCCTCACTCACAACGTCCACTGGCAATCCATTTGTCACGTTCTCCACCAATACCTTCTTGTTTTACAACCAGAAAATTCAGCGTTCCTACATTCCCCAGGGTTTAATTCGGTATGTATCAGTCCACTAGAAAGTCAGGAATCAATACCGTATTTGCTCGCGTATATCTCGCACCCCATTTTTTTATTTGAAATTTCAGGGGGGAAAAAGTACTCACATATATCTCGCATTCATTTCTGACGCAGACATATAAATGACCGTAATAACCTTGAGGTAGAAACACGTTCGATTTAGCGCGCCACAACAGTCGTCATTGTCCAGGAACTTGACCGAAGCAATACTAACAGGAAGAGCAAGCAACAACGAGTTGATCCAAACTTGTCCGATACGAGCCGATTAGGGAACGTGGCGCCACCTTGAGACACGTTCTAATTACCGATTAGCGCGCCACACATTCTTCAATTCGCAATGTTATCGTTCGTTTTGGCGGCAGAGGTTTCCTTTATTGCTGTCCGTCAGTTGCCTTGTAGACATCAGTACCGGTACTCTGGCTTCGAAGATAAAGGAAATCTCTGATATACCACTCGCGCCATCATGCTCGTATGTTCGAAGATTACGCAAGTAGGCCTACTGTTACATTGCTGAGAAACGCAATTCAGTCTTCTCGAATCTCAATGATTTAGTCTTTACGCATTGCGTCACATCAGAGCTTGGCCGCGTGCAAGCATGTGGTGCGGCGTGAGTGTTAGAACGCAGTACATCGTTAGTCTTCGGCCGCGGTCGGCAAGTTCGAGCTCGCT
Source organism: Meconema thalassinum (assembly GCA_946902985.2). Classification (NCBI taxonomy): domain Eukaryota; kingdom Metazoa; phylum Arthropoda; class Insecta; order Orthoptera; family Tettigoniidae; genus Meconema; species Meconema thalassinum. The sequence continues at coordinate 89,914,240 of OX336393.1, forward strand.
CGGGCATGTAGCGAGGAATCGATATGGAAGATGATCGATCGTATCGATCGCTAAGCGTCTGCGCTCTAAATTCCTTTTCTACCTTGAATCATCCTTAACGAGCGTATGACGTCTTTTTCATAGGTTCTTAATGTCGCATAACCATAACGAATATAAATAAATGGTGTCGACGGACATTGTTGTGAATAGCTTCTTGAAGACGGGCATTGCAAATGCATTGGACGGAAGTCAGGATGAAGCAGTATGGGATGATGACCAGAAGGATGCACGCGAGGGTACCTCGGAGATTAGCAGCAGTGACGGCGACGGCAGTGACAATGAATAGGGCGAGTACCGTATGCCAGTTGCCATGTTTCAATAATGCAAATTTTGTGTTTTTTCGGGAATACGGTCATTCCCCCGCATATATCTCGCAAAAAGTGCGAGATATATGTGAGCAAATACGGTAATTTCACTGTAAATGTGTAGCTCAAACTCATTTGTGCACAGCATGGGACCAATATTTCTTGTGATTCCTAGGGTCGCCTTACTTGGTAAAGGGAAAAATCCTAAATCAAATAACATTCATTACTGGACAGTCAATGTCGTCGTTAAAAGAAAATGTGCGTTATCTGTACTTGTGCATTCTTTAACATCATAAAAATCTTCGAAGCAATGCTGTGGAGTAATCAATTTATGCTACACAGTGAATTTGTAAAATTCTTGACATTTTTGTGGGTTGAACTCTACCAAACATGAAGCTTTTAATCAGAGACATGACTTTAGGGAGTTGCCGTCATATCTGTTGAGTAAAACCTGAATCCACTCTACAGATATATATGACTTTATTAAACACAATGTGTACATTTTAATGGGGTGAGAGGTCTCCGCCCAATCAATACTCACCCCACCCCATTAAAATGATTTGTACACGTCAATTCGGACCTTGTAAAATGGAAAACTTTCCAGTTAATCTAGACAATGTGTACAATGAAGTTTTTCACCACTGTGTCATTTCTGCGATTAGAGATTGAGACCTGCTTACACATTCCATTAAGTGGTATTTGGGACATGGATTATTACAATTCTTGCAGACGCAGTCCTCCTTGGGCTCATGAAATGTCTCATTCTTACAGATCCTTCCATGGAACCCATGGACAGCGAATCGCGTATACAGATGTCGAAGTTTGAAATTTGGTCCCTTCCAGATCTTCACTGCTTCAGTCTCGCATTATTTTTTTTGGGTATCTCGTCGGCTTTTTTCTTTGTCTCTCCTCAATGATGGTTTTATACGTTTGCGTTTCCGGTAGATTGAAGGAGTGCTTTATGTCTTCTATAAAGAAGGTTTCCTGTGCTATTTTATATGCTTAGCTATTCCTTGAGAATATTGAGATAGAGAGCTCTCTTTAATAAATCTCGCTTTGACGCTCTCTAGCTTCCTGAGGTTGTTCACCGACAAGTAGGGCCAAATTAATTGTATGCCGTATGTGGCGGTCGACATAACTTAAATTTTGAATAGCTTTATCGCTGTTGGACAGGAATAGGCTTTGGAGTTTGGGAATGTCGAATGAGACTTTCGTTGCTGCCGTAGCTCGCTCCTGTACATGCAGAGAGAAAGCAGTTCCAGTAGTTTGTAGCTCGACACCCAGGTATTTGAAGTTGGGTACGAATTCTACAGATATGAAGTTCTTATACCTCAAGTGCTAAACTTGTCAGCTGCAAGGCAAGAGTTTTTACTTGTGGTATACTGTATGTAATGTTACATTTGCGGCTTGAAACACAAACCCAACACTTCTCCCCACCACTTCAGTCCATTATTGCATTCAAACTTGTGTATGGAGTATTCCTTATTTAACCTGTGTATGATCAGTGTCACCAACAACTACCAAATGGACATCCCCTAACAATTTTTATTAAAATTTCAAATGAAGGGTTGAGCTGTTGGTTGGTTGGATCCTTAGTTTAGGGAGTGCGACAACGCGGTCATGTAGCCCCGTGTACTTTGGGTGTGTGTAGAATCTGTCTGATAACCGGTGTTAATTGTAATGACTGTATTAGTGTGTGTATCTGTTTTAATTCAAGTAAGGATTGGAGACATTCAATTTTTCCAAGTAGTTCCTACTTTTGCCGCCAAACGCCACCGTCAACGACCAACTAGTTCAGAACTTAGTTACCAGATGCCACCACAGTCAGCTCTTGACAACGAACGTAGGAAGCTAAGAACGTTAGTCAAATGTTTAACCTATATATAATTTAGCTTCACACAGGTGTAATAAGTGGAAGGTTCTTTAACATGCCATAAATCTATGACATGGGACCGCCGGCTTTACTTCCCCTCCAAATGTAGGCATACTGAGGGATTTTTAAAGTTCTTAAAAATCCGACGACTTCAGATGGGTTTGAACCCACGATCTTGGGCATAGAAGGTCAGCCACCAAAGCCGCTCGTTGAGCTGTAAAACTGATGAATCAAACCATTAAACATATGTTATTCACACAAAGAAGTAAATGTTGTGAATACATTATAAAGGTTTAAGACATCTTGGTCATCAGTCCTTCATACTCGGCAAATATTGAATTTGTTGGATAACCTTGGTTTCTGTGGTGACTGAATTAGGGTGTGGTCTGGATGAATACTCAAATAGGAAAGCTAACAAGGAGCAGTATAATATAAACATAGGAGACAGGTGGAAAGTTGTTGCTTGTATTATTATGGTCTAGGATTGAGGTATGTGCCCCAGACACCATCCTGGCATTTGCATACAGGAAGTGTGGATTCCCAGTCTCTGTTGTAGCTGTAGTACACGACTTTTAAGCCCACATATATGCTGCGGCGTAAACCTACTAGTTTCAATCAATATGTAACCAGACTTTTCAAAATTGGTATGAATTTTAGAAATGATCAATATCTAGTTTCATCAAACTTGTTCTTTTAATTCCAGCTCCCATCTCCAATGTGATTGTGAGAGGCAAACAGTGGCTTCCGGCCGGTGAACTCTTTAATCTAGAGATCTTGTGTAATGGCTCTGGAACTTTCTTCCACTGCATGAAGATAAAACCTGGGGTCTATAATATTACAGGTAAGGATGTCACAAATAACTGGCTTTTGCCCATGGCTTCATGGCCATTTATAGATCTTATTGTTAATTCAATTTAGAGGTTTGAGTTATCTTGGTCATCAACACTATGTACTTGGGTTTGTGTTAAATGAACATTATTGCATTGGTTCATTAAACAAACGTTAATTTTGACCATATGTTGTTGTTTGAGTCTTCAGTCTTTTGACTGGTTTGATGCAGCTATCCATGCCTCCCTGTCCTGAGCTAATCGTTTCATCTCTACATAGCTACCACACCCTACATCCGAGGCAATCTGTTTAACATATTCTAACCTTGGTCTACCCCTACAGTTCTTGTCCTCGACCCTTCCTTCCATAACTAAGCATGCTATTCCTGGGTGTCTTAGTAAGTGTCCTACTAACCTATCTCTTCTCTTCATTAGCAGTCGCCAGAAACATCTCTCCCCTCCCACTCGTCTTAATATCTCTTCGTTTGTAACCCTATCTACCCATCTGATCTTCATCATTCTCCTGTAACACCACATTTCAAATGCTTCAATTCTCCTCTTTTCTGGTGCACCAATGGTCTAAGTTTCACTTCCACGCTCCAGACAAAGGCTTTCAAAAACGACTTCTTAATACCTAAATCTATATTCGATGTCTACAGATTCCTTTTTTGTAGAAATGCTTTCCTTGCCTGAACCAACCTACTTTTTATATCCTCTTTGCTTCGTCCATCACTGGTTATTTTGCTTCCTAAGTAACAGAAGTCTCCTACTTCCTTCAGCTTTTCACCTGCCAATTTGATGTCCATAGAGGTTTCTGATTTATTTCGGCTGCATTCCAGTATTTTTGTTTTACATTTATTAATTTTCATCATGTATTCTTTCCGTAAGATGGAGTCCATACCATTCAAATACTCATTCAAATCCTCAGGCGTGTCGGCCAAGATGACGATGACATCAGCAAATCTCAGAGTTGAAATTATTTCTCCTTGAATCTTCACTGCCACTTTAAATGTTTCTCCAATTTCCTTCATTGCTTGTTTAATGTAAAGATTGAAAAGTATGGGTGATAAGTTGCAGCCTTGCCTTACACCTTTCTGAATATGATTAATACAAGAAATTAGAATATAATTTTCAAATTAATTTAAATGCCAGTAGATTCGATTTTGTATAAACATTTACTGTACACAGTTTCACTGTGTTTAGATGATTAAATCCCGAAAACATTCCATTTAAATATTTTTACATTGCTTTGTCGCCATGTTGGTTTTGAACTTGACAGGTTTGTAAAAGTTGCATACGTGAACTTATCTTAGGGACAGATTACCTCGCTGTTCCGCCCCTTGAAATAATAACAATAGAAACCAAACTTATCTTAGTATTCTCTATCACCATTCAGAATTTGAGGGTGATATCAGTAACAGTTTCGTAGATATAGAATTCTTCTTCTTCTTCTTGGTCGTAGTTCGAACGTCGTGACCATTCACGCAATTCTGTTAACAATACCACGCCATACACCACGGTCTTCTGCTGTATGCATTCATTTCTGAAGTGGCAGATTAGTCAGACTCTTTATCTGGTCAAGGTACCGGTTCAGGGCACGTCCCCTCAGCCGTTTTCCGTCAACTGTACTGTGGATGATATAGCTTGCCACGGTGGGTGAGTGGATAGCGTGTCGGTCTACCAACCCCAAGATTGCAGGTTCGCCCCTGGCCATGGTAAGTGATTTTTGAAAGGCGGCAAAAATACGATACGCATGTCATACGATGTTGGCATGTCAAAGAACCCATTTGAATTCAGTAGGCAGAGTTCATAATGGCAAAATTAATCTCGGGAGTTTCCGCCAACACAAAGTTCCTCATTTCTCTACTAGAAAGCGCTATAATGTTCAAGGTGCTTAGATATCTATTATCTAACCACCTTGACTTTCATAGTGATTCAAGGAACAACGAAATTCGACATGCAAGCTACCCTCTGGGTGTCAAATTACAAAGCTTGCACCCGGCACCCGAGGCCATACGATAATAATAATATATATATGTGGATGATATGCTTCTCAATGCCATCTCGCTGGATTACATGGCCGAAAATTTTCACTATTATGCCTTTGGATGTTGGAGAGCAAGCATGCTTTAGGAGCAAACCTTAGCTCCTTCCGAAAAGATTCATTTGTTCTTCTTGCTACCTACGATATTCGTAGCATTCTTCGATAACACGTCATCTCGAAGGCTTCGATTCTCCTACAGCATGCAGTATTTATGGTCCAGGACTCTGAGCCAAATGTGACGATAGGAAATACCAAAGCTTGAACCAGTCGCTTCTTTATTTCCTTGGTAATATGATGATCCTTCCATATTCTTGTTCGACTAGACATACCTATTCCTCTTTTAATTTCTCCTTCACAGTTTCCCTCAGTGGAAATGCGAACTCCTTGGTAAACTATTTCTTCCTTGAGATCAATATCTCGTATTAGCTGGAAGGGACGAGTTAATGCACGCTGTCTGTCCACTACCATCTCGTAACACTCGATTGATTTAGTGGAAGGCCTGTGTTGTAAAAGTTCTGCCAGCTCTTCCTCCGAACTAACCAGCAGCATAGTATCATCTACATAGCGGAGGCTGGAGATTGTCTTGCCGCCTACTTGAACCCCACCTTTCCAATCCTCTGTGGCTTTTCTTATGATCCATTCCCCATAGATGTTGAATAGGAGTGGTGACAAAACACATCCCTGTCTGATGCCTTTTCCGATCTTAAAGGACTCTGATAACTTTCCATCGATTCTAACGTAAGCCTTGTTGTTGGTATATAATGATTTCATCAGTTGTATGAGATGACTTGGTACTGCCATTTCCTCAAGCACTTGCCCAAGAAGGTTCCAGTTAACATTAACGAAAGCGTTAGTGTAATCAAGGAAACAGAATATTGCAGGCACATTAAATTCGTAGAATTTCTCTATCATTTTATCTGTTCTCTTGTTCCTTTTCCTGGAACGAAGCCTGCTTGCTCTGGGGGTATTTGTGGGAGGAGGTAGTACTTCAAGCGCCCTTGTATAACATATAACATATCTTGCTGGCGTGGCTTATTAGCGAAATGGTTCTGTAATTCGCACAATATTATTTTGATCCCTTTTTGATTCCTTCCACTCATTTGGCCAGTTGCAAGTGATCCATATTTCATTGCAGATCTGTAGCAATTATCATCTGCTGCTTTTATCATTTCTGCGACTATTCCATCTGACCCAGCCGTTTTGTTATTAGCAAGCCTCCGTAAAGCCGCTTCTACTTCACATCTTAAGACCGGTGCAATATTTAGTTTGGCTGCCATGTTAGATTGGTGAAACTTAATAAAATTTGAAAGATACGGACAAAAGGTGACTTTGTAAGCCTATTTCTTCAGATGATGAAAATAGGTTAAAAATCTGTCTCTGTCTAAGGTATAACCGACTGAGATTTGACAAAAAGTCAAAGGACCAAACCTGTGGATCTTTCTAAATCTGTTTCTGTTGAGGCAATCCGCTCTTAGATTTGTCTTACTGTTCAGCAGTAATGGGCATCCGAAAACGACCAATGTTTGAGTTGCGTCAGCCAACAGCGGGGATTTGTTCTTTGGAAATACAGTGTAACCTCTCTTAACAGACACTTCTCTAAGGCGGACACCCCTTCATAATGGACGATTTTCTAGGTCCGTGACCAAACCTCTATTAAGTATATTAGTAATTAATCTCTCTTATGCGAACACTCGCTATTACGCACACGGACACCCCGGTTGCATTAAAAACAATCAACCAACATCTCTTAGCGGAGACTTGTTTTGAAAAGAAATCGCATCTCTGTGGGTCTATTAGTCCTGCATGAACACTGTTGTTTTAATGTACTTTCAACACATCTTGTGCTTCCTGGAAGCCAGTTAGCGCTGACCTTCCCATCCCCTATCTTCTACACTGCTCCAAAAATAAACCTGGGCCTAACGGTATCACCTTCATTGTTGTCTTGAACTTGAAATGGTCGCTGACCTTCCCATCCCCTATCTTCTACACTGCTCCAAAAATAAACCTGGGCCTAACGGTGTCACCTTCATTGTTGTCTTGAACTTGAAATGGTCAGGATAAGGGAATTCATACTTTCACTATCTGGTCAGTTTTACCGTGAAACTTCTTAAATCTATCGTAAGACCTGTGCGCTACAGTAACAAGTGAGTGCATGTGAAATGGCTTCTCGTAAAAGTTTAACTTTAAAAGAGAAAGTAGACATCTTAGATGAGAAATGTGGTGTATGGAAACCGTGTGAAGTGTTTAAGATTTGAAAGACACAGGAAGCAGAAATTGTGAAAAGTCAAGAAGAGATAATTAAGGTATGGCGTCTTAATGGTAATGAGCTGCAAATTAGACTGTTTCAAAGTGCTAATGGTGCTGTTATTGATATGTCAGTGATAGAGTGGTTCAGCAAAATAAGAAGTCAGAACGTCCCTGTGTCCAGACCAATGATACAAGCCAAATCATTGGATTTCGTGGCAGATTTAGGTATTGGAGATTACAAAGCCTCGAACGACTGGCTCGAGAATTTCGGAAAGCACCACGATATAAAATTTAGAGCAATTTGATGTGGATAATGTTTCAAGCTGGGAAGAAAAATTGCCTTCCATCACTGATGGCTATTCGCCGGAAAACAATTTAAATGCGGACGAAACTGGACTGTTTTACCACCCGTAACCCTACGTTTTCATGTAAGTACACATACTGCAAAAGTACATGTGCCAAATTGCAATCATTTTTTCTAACCCTCTCTATAGTGGACATCCCTCTTTAGCGGACAGTATTTACGGTCCCAAGGGTGTCCGTTATAGAGAGGTTTCACTGTATCCTGGAAACAGTTGGTTATAGGGCCTTAAAATGTGGTTTTCGGAGTCCTTAGGGTCATCCGAGTATTGTTTTTCATATCTTCTTCCTCTTCGAGTGTCTCGTCCTCCAGGAACATTGGCGATCAGTAGCATGATCTGCTGTCCATCTACGATAATTCTTTTAGTATTTTGCTTATTTTAGCATGTATTTTGAGGGGGATTCCCTCATAACTCCCCCCTTATGAAGGTAACGGTGGAATGTTATGTAAATGATTGATGCTTGGCATGTTGATCAAGCCATAAGCGTGCCGATAACATTTTAATTTTGTGTACATTTGACATGAAACAGTCATAATGTAAATAACGCAAAATTTCATTTTCATTCACATATAATATTAGCCTACTTTCGATTTTTGCAAAAAATGAAAGTAGACTTACGAGATCTACACAGGGCCAAAAATTGTGTGTCTGTGTGTGTGTGAGTATGTGTACTCTGAATGTCTGTCCCCCCCTATCAATTCGAACACGGTGAAACGGAATTGAACGAAATTTGGTACAGAGGTAGAACTAGCAAAGGGCACCTCTGATGTTTTATATGGCCGCCATCTTGACGGAAACGTAATGGCGGCCACCAAAATGTTCATAGCTTAAATCAAATTACGACTAACCTAATCATCCAATCTCTACCAAATTTTGCAACAACATATATTTATAAGGCGACCGTCTTTTGACCAAACTACAAGGTCATCAGCCCAATAGTTTGCAGATGGCGGCCATGTATGTGTGCAAATAGATTCCCCCTATCATATCAAACATGGTGAAACCGAATTGAACTAAATTTGGTACAGAGGTAGCACTAGCAAATGACATCTCAGCGTCATGTTTTACATCGCCGCCATCTTGACGAAAACGTAATGGCGGCCACCCAAATGTTAAAATATTAAATCAAATTACGACCAACTTAATCATCTGATTTCTACCAAATTTTTCAACGTTATACTTTTATCTATGAAGAATCTTTTTTCCAAACTACAAGGTCATCAGCCCAATACTTTGCGGATGGCGGTCGTGTATGTGTGCAAATTGATTCCTCCTATCTATTCAAACACGGTGAAACCGAATTGAACGACATTTGGTACAGAGGTAGAACTAGCAAAGGGCACCTCAGTGTCATGTTTTATATCGCCGCCATCTTGACGGAAACGTAATGGCGGCCACCCAAAAGTTCAAAGCTTAAATCAAATTGCGACTAACCTAATTATCCGATCTCTACCAAATTTGGCAACAACATATATTTATATGGCGAGCGTCATTTGACTAAACTACAAGGTCATCATCCCAATAGTTTGCAGATGGCGGCCATGTATGTGTGCAAATCAATTCCCCCTATCAATTCAAACATGGTGAAACCGAATTGAATGAAATTCGGTACAGAGGTAGCACTAGCAAAGGGAACTCCAGTGTCATGTTTTATATCACCGCCATCTTGACGGAAACGTAATGGTGGCCACCCAAATGTATAAAGCTTAAATGAAATTACGACCAACCTAATCATCTGATCTTTACCAAATTTTGCAACAACATACGTGCACGTATGAAACGTTCTTTGACCAAGCTACAAGATCATCAGTCCAATAGTTTGCATATGGCGGCCATGTATGTGTGCAAATCGATTCCCCCTATCAATTCAAACACGGTAAAACCGAATTGAACGAAATTTGGTGCAGAGGTAGCCCTAGCAAAGGACACCTCAGTGTCATGTTTTATATTGCCACCATCTTGACGGAAACGGAATGGCGGCCACCCGAATGTTAAAAGCTTAGATCAAATTGTGACCAACCTAATCATTTGATCTCTACCAAATTTTGCAACACCATACCTTGTTGCGGGAAGCATCTTTCGACTGAACTACATGGTCATTAGCCCAATAGTTTGCAGATAGTGGCCATATATGTGTGCAAATCGATTCCCCATAGCAATTCAAACACGGTGAAACCGAATTGAAAGAATTTAATTACAGAGGTAGCACTAGCATAGGGCACCTCATATTCATGTTTAAAATCTGTGTAGCACGTTGTATTTCAACAAGCTACTACAACCAACATTCAATTATACTCCTTGAAAAGGACAAAGTGTTATAACAATACCCATGCATTTAGGAGAAAGTAGGCTATATGTTCTTTACTGAACATCTTGTTTTTAATTTTTTGTCTTCCTCGCATATCCCAGTAATTGGGATTATATTGTATTGACCGACTGAAAAGTTGCAATATCAATTGTCAATAAGGCAGCACTGAAAGATGGCTTCAAAGCTCTGTATGTATAAAAGTAGGCACAACCATGAGTATAAGAAGACTTGTTCAGAGGAATAAGGACTGGAGAAAGTATTCCTATTTAGTGAGGGTTGAAAAAAGAGGAACAGTTTACCAAAAGACATTCCAGAAAATATTCATAAATTCGTGGAGAAAGTCAGGCAATAGCAAGAATAGAAAAGGTAATGATGAAAAATGTATTGTAAAAGTGGGTGTAATGTTAGATGATTTCTTTTTAAGTAGTGAGTGTATTAATAACTACTGGCGGACCCGTGCAAGAACTCTCGCATAATGGATTGTGTGCGCCCCATGTGTACAGACTACCCGCCCGGCTCTAGTGTTGTAAGGGCTGGACACGACACAATGCTGGCAGGGGCTATAGTCTTGTTTATTTGTTTAAAATCACTTTATAAACAAATAAATATATTTCTGTTGACTTTTCAAGAAATGCAAGATTTTTCCTGTGCTATTGAGACGATTTGTAACATTTTGGTACAAACCACACCTTCTAGCTCCCTCTGGTTTAGGAGCTTCAGTTTTGTGAAACATACACCTTAGCGTATTATATAATACGATTATATTCTACGAATTTATATTATTAAGTTGTAATATTATTGTGTATTTGTGTGTGTATATGTTCGCCACCAGGGCAATAGCCATACTTGCAATAAATTATTTTGGTTTGAAGTGTTGCAAAATACCAAATGTTAGTCAAAATGCTATAAACCACAAACTTTTAACTACAGTGTATAGTTCAGAAAAATTTGTTAATTGCCTAAAATTGTATAGAATTGTGTAGTTTGAACTCTGTGAGGAAAGCAATGGCAAACTACCTCACTCCTCATCCTGCCTAGTATGCCTCGACTAAAGCGCTGCCTTGGGATTTTGTGGGTATCTACCCACATAACCCAACGGTGGTACTTTATGAGGATCCAACCGGCCTTTGGGCTGACTACCTAACAGACAGACAGAACATACAGTAATGTCTCCAGCAGGACAAGAATATTGACAAACTAATGAAAATTCAATTCTTGTTTTGTGCTTTTGAGTTATTGTTTTGCTTGGTTTTACGGTACTTTTGTATAAGAAGTGCCTCTTAATTATTTTTTTATTTGCAGGTGACGAAACCTGTGCTTCAGAATTAAGTTCCGAGAGGTGTTATATGAAACTGGTGCACTATTTCCGTGAGCCGTCCACGTATACTATTGTAAGCATCATCAGGAATGATGTGTCCCAAATCATCACTCCATTTGCAATTAGAATGTATGAAGGTAAGTGAGTTTATGTATTGTCTATAAAGTGTTTTCCAATGTGCTATTAAAGAAGTTGTAGATCTACTATGAGGAAATAGTACGGGAATATCAATGTGGTTTCCGCAAGAATAGAAGTACTATTGATCAAATCTTCGTTGTTAGACAAGCGATGAAAAAATGTTATGGACACAATGTTGTTTGTAGACTACAGACAATCCTTTGATAGTATTGACAGGGAAGGATTGTACAGATATATGGAACAGAAAGGAATTCCCGGAAAACTAATAAGTGAGAATAACCGCAGAAAATGTTTAAGCCAAAGTAATGGTGGAGGGTAAACTTGGTGCTGAATTTCCCTTGGAAAGAGGTGTACGACAGGGTGATGCCATGTCCGCTTCTCTATTCAACTTGGCTTTAAATAAAGTATTGGAGAAATTGGAAGGAGCAAATAATAATAATCATCATCATCATCATCTTGCACAGTTTCCAGCCACTGGCCGGGTCTGTTTGGAACACAAGCCTCTCCAATGTCTTCTGTCTTCCCACCATCTCTCAGCCTCCACCCTTGTCCAGTCTTCTCCTCTCTTCTTCACGCTTTCTTCCACCCCCTTCAGCCACCTGTCTCTCGGTCTTCCCCTCGGTCTCTTTCCTTCCCACTTCGTCTCATGTACTCTCCTGGGTATCCTCTTCTCCTCCATTCGTTTTACATGTCCATACCATCTAAGTCTAGATTTCTCTATACCATCCTGTAATGGTTCCTCCTTCATTAATTCTCTGGTCCTCTCATTTCTTATTCTGTCCATCTTTGTAGCTCCAATACTGCTTCTCAAGAACCTCATCTCACTGGCCTGTATTTTGCTCTTCTCCCTTCCTTTCATAACCCAGGTCTCCGAGGCATACGTCAGGATAGGGACATAGTACGTCCGATATATGATCTTTTTGCTGTTCTGAGGGACATCCTTACTCCATAACATGCTTCTCACACTCCTCCGAAATGCTTCTGCCTGCCTCCCCCGCTCATTTATTTCTCTATCGTTTCTTCCATTATCTTGTATCAGGCTTCCCAGATACTTGAAACTCTCCACTTTCTTCAGCTGTTCCCCACCAATTGTTATTCCCGTTGTGGTTCTTTCCTTCTTCCTTGTTGTGATCACCATCTCACTCTTATTTATGCTAAATTTCATCCCATATCCTTGTATTATTCCTTCCCACACATCCAACTGTTCCTGTACCTCCTCCTCCTTGTTTCCCCAAATCATCAAATCATCTGCAAACACCATTGCTTTCATCTTTCCATCCCCAATTACTTGTGCCACTCGGGTCATTATGTCATCCATCACCACAATGAAAAGTAACGGTGACAGTGCACTTCCTTGTTTCAGGCCGTTTCTCTGTTCCAACCAGTCTGATCTCTCTCCTCCCACTTTCACACAGCTCACGCTTCCCTTGTACATCTCCTTTATCCTCTTTATAGTCCATTTCTCTACTCCTCTATCCTCCAGGGACTTCCATACATTGTTTCTGCATACACTGTCATATGCTTTCTCAATGTCCAGGAAGGCCATCAGTAGATCTGTTCCATACTCATAGTGCTGTTCTTGTAACTGCCTTACAGCAAAAATCAAATCCACTGTGGACCTTCCTGCTCTGAAGCCATGTTGTTCTTCCCTCATTCCTCCTTCTATCCTTGTCCTAATTCTCTTTTCCAAAACTTTCTCGAAGATCTTAGCACAATGACTCATCAGTGTTATTCCCCGGTAGTTTCTGCAATCTGTTCTACTACCTTTCTTGAAGATCGGGACAATTATTCCTTTTTTCCACTCCTCTGGGGTCTTCCTTTCTTTCCATGCTGTTCTCATCACTCGGTACAACCACTGTATCCCCACCTCTCCTGCTGCTCTTACCATCTCCTCACTCGACTCATCCACACCCGGTGCCTTCCCTCCTTTCATCTTGTTCACTGCATCTTCCACTTCTTTCCATGTTAAGTCCTTTTCTGTTTGCAGTTCATCTTCCTCTTCCCCGATTTCTTCCTCCTCACAATCTTTTCCATTTGGGTTCAGAAGTTCTTCAAAATATTCTTTCCACATTTTCTTCAGTTCTTCCCTATTTTCTATCTCTTGTCCCCTTTTGTTCACCATTCTAACATAATCCGTAGGATCCTTCCGCCTCTTATTTTTTACCATCCCATACAGGACCTTTTTTGTACCTTCACTATCCTCCTCCATCATCTTTGTCCACTCTTCCATCCACTTCCTTCTCTCCTCAGCCACCACTCTCTTCGCCTCCTTCTTTCTTTCCTGGTACTCTTCCCTTGTCTCTACCGTCCTATTTTGATACCACCTCCTAAAGGCTCTATTCTTTTCCCTTACTATATCTTTTGTCTTCTCATTCCACCATGGTGTTTCCTTCCACCTCTTCTTACTACTTGTCCTCCCACATACTGCTTCTGCTGCACCTACTAGTGTCTTCTTAAATCTAGCCCATTCCTCTTCCACCTCTCTTTCTTCATCTAGTATATAAATCAACCCAAATGTGTGCCTATGCTGATGATGTAGTATTGATAGCGAGAAGACTAGACTATTTAAAGGAGATGTTTGAGGAGATGAAGAAGGAAGGGGAAAAAATGGGTCTAAATGTGAACGCGGCCAAAACAAAGTACATGCACCTAACATCTGTTGAAAGAATAAGAAACTGTGATAATTTAAGAATAGACTCCTGCACATTTGAAAATGTTGTAAATTTTGAGTATTTGGGTGTTCTAGTTAATAATAAAAACAAAGTGAGTGAACAAATAAATAGAAGGATTATTAATGGAAATAGAGCCTATTTCACCAATCTGAAACTCATTAAGTCGCAATTGTTGTCGCATAAAACAAAACTCAAAATTTACGAGACCTTGATCACACCAGTGTTAACTTATGGCTCAGAAACATGGAATATGTTGGTTCAGGATTGCAATAAACTTAGGGTGTTGGAGAGGAAAATAATACGGAGAATTTATGGTGCTGTATTGGATAGAGGGGAATGGAGAATACGAACTAATAGAATGCGTAAACATTAACCATTATGACAATGGTAATAATTAATATCCGTGTTGACTGATAGAACTATCTTATTCCAAACCGCCTTGTCCAACACGAAAGAATGTGGTTTAATCACTGCTTAAACGTACATGTTTGGGTGTTCAATGACACCTTCGTCAGTGTATATTGAATTAAAATAATCTTAAAACTAAGTTTACAGAGAGAAAAAAGAAAATGGATATCCTTACAAAACACTATTAGAAATTTAAATAAAAAGAAAGCTCACAAAAAGAATTTAAAAACATATGAAAGACAAGGTTATGAGAGTGTTCTAGGACCAGAGGGTTGGGGCGGAAGAAATGAGGAAAGAAAGAGACTGTTGGACTTCTGCCAGAGGAACAGCCTGCTAGTTGGGAACTCCTGGTTTAAGAAAAGAGAGAGCCACACAATCACATGGTACAGTGATGACTTGACCAGGAAATCGGGGGTCGACTATATACTATATGAGAAAGAACTAAATAAGAACATAACGGACATCAAGGTTATACCATCGAAGAACCTGGATAGCGACCATCGATTGCTGGTAATGAACCTGAGAGGGAGTAAGGAGAAGAAAGGGACTGAGAACCAGGAAAGACGTATAAGGATATGGAAACTGAAAGAAGGGGATAGAAGGGTCGAGTACCTCAAAATGGTAAAGGAAGGAATTCCAACAGATGAAGAAAGAGGGGTGGAAGAGGAATGGGCTAGATTTAAGAAGACACTAGTAGGTGCAGCAGAAGCAGTATGTGGGAGGACAAGTAGTAAGAAGAGGTGGAAGGAAACACCATGGTAGAATGAGAAGACAAAAGATGTAGTAAGGGAAAAGAATAGAGCCTTTAGGAGGTGGTATCAAAATAGGACGGTAGAGACAAGGGAAGAGTACCAGGAAAGAAAGGAGGAGGCGAAGAGAGTAGTGGCTGAGGAGAGAAGAAAGTGGATGGAAGAGTGGACAAAGATGATGAAGGAGGATAGTGAAGGTACAAAAAAGGTCCTGTATGGGATGGTAAAAAATAAGAGGCGGAAGGATCCTACAGATTATGTTAGAATGGTGAACAAAAGGGGACAAGAGATAGAAAATAGGGAAGAACTGAAGAAAATGTGGAGAGAATATTTTGAAGAACTTCTGAACCCAAATGGAAAAGATGGTGAGGAGGAAGAAATCGGGGAAGAGGAAGATGAACTGCCAACAGAAAAGGACTTGACATGGAGAGAAGTGGAAGATGCAGTGAACAAGATGAAAGGAGGGAAGACACCGGGTGTGGATGAGTCGAGTGTGGAGATGGTAAGAGCAGCAGGAGAGGTGGGGATACAGTGGTTGTACCAAGTGATGAGAACAGCATGGAAGGAAAGGAAGACCCCAGAGGAGTGGAAAAAAGGAATAATTGTCCCGATCTTCAAGAAAGGTAGTAGAACAGATTGCAGAAACTACCGGGGAATAACACTGATGAGTCATTGTGCTAAGATCTTCGAGAAAGTTTTGGAAAAGAGAATTAGGACAAGGATAGAAGGAGGAATGAGGGAAGAACAACATGGCTTCAGAGCAGGAAGGTCCACAGTGGATTTGATTTTTGCTGTAAGGCAGTTACAAGAACAGCACTATGAGTATGGAACAGATCTACTGATGGCCTTCCTGGACATTGAGAAAGCATATGACAGTGTATGCAGAAACAACGTATGGAAGTCCCTGGAGGATAGAGGAGTAGAGAAATGGACTATAAAGAGGATAAAGGAGATGTACAAGGGAAGCGTGAGCTGTGTGAAAGTGGGAGGAGAGAGATCAGACTGGTTGGAACAGAGAAACGGCCTGAAACAAGGAAGTGCACTGTCACCGTTACTTTTCATTGTGGTGATGGATGACATAATGACCCGAGTGGCACAAGTAATTGGGGAAGGAAAGATGAAAGCAATGGTGTTTGCAGATGATTTGGGGAAACAAGGAGGAGGTACAGGAACAGTTGGACGTGTGGGAAGTAATAATACAAGGATATGAGATGAAATTTAGCATAAATAAGAGTGAGATGGTGATCACAACAAGGAAGAAGGAAAGAACCACAACGGGAATAACAATTGGTGGGGAACAGCTGAAGAAAGTGGAGAGTTTCAAGTATCTGGGAAGCCTGATACAAGATAATGGAAGAAACGATAGAGAAATAAATGAGCGGGGAAGGCAGGCAGAAGCATTTCGGAGGAGTGTGAGAAGCATGTTATGGAGCAAGGATGTCCCTCAGAACAGCAAAAAGATCATATATCGGACGTACTATGTCCCTATCCTGACGTATGCCTCGGAGACCTGGGTTATGAAAGGAAGGGAGAAGAGCAAAATACAGGCCAGTGAGATGAGGTTCTTGAGAAGCAGTATTGGAGCTACAAAGATGGACAGAATAAGAAATGAGAGGACCAGAGAATTAATGAAGGAGGAACCATTACAGGATGGTATAGAGAAATCTAGACTTAGATGGTATGGACATGTAAAACGAATGGAGGAGAAGAGGATACCCAGGAGAGTACACGAGACGAAGTGGGAAGCAAAGAGACCGAGAGGAAGACCGAGAGACAGGTGGCTGAAAGGGGTGGAAGAAAGTGTGAAGAAGAGAGGAGAAGACTGGACAAGGGTGGAGGCTGAGAGATGGTGGGAAGACAGAAGACGTTGGAGAGGCTTGTGTTCCAAACAGACCCGGCCAGTGGCTGGAAACTGTGCAAGATGATGATGATGATGAATTGTTCGATTACAGTGAATCGGACGTCGCTGCTATATGATGTATCTTCCAGTTATATCACGATCAACTTCAGTGTGGTTTGATATCTTATATACTTGAATACCACCCGCACATTTTTAAACAAATTCGAACGTGAAAAATTGGGGTGCGGGTCTTATTTGAGCCATCCAAATTTTAAAGGTTTTAATGCCCGCCAGGCGCGATATAGGGTGTTGCGAGTATCCGCTAGATGGTGCTAGTCTTCTTCCGGCTATCACTTTATATTACCGTAAGCACGTGGCGTCATATAGTCTCGCGCACGTTCTCCGAGTGTAAACATGAATTCTACGAAGCGTTTGCGGTCATTCATTGTGTTTGAGAAACTGAAAGTTGTAAGGGAAGCTGAAATTATTGGAAATCGTGCCGCCGGTAGGGAATATGATATTGATGAGTCATGTGTTCGCGATTGGAGAAAGAAAAAAATATGTTCAAAGCAGCCTTGAAACAACTGTATACCGAGTGGACGGCAGCCGATAACCACACACTGACTCCAACTGGTGGCATTCAGCACCCGGAAGTTCAGCTGCTCTGTTCGTGGATTTTGACGGCATGGAATCGTATCTCTGGAGATCTCATACGGAAGAGCTTCAAGAAATATAGTATTTCTAATGCTATGGATGGCAGCGATGACGACATTTTGTGGGACTGTGATGGTTAGGGACACTCGAATTTCTTGAATGAAATGGTGCTGAATTCTTGAGTAAAAAGAGAAAAAATTATTGAGTAACGAGGGAAAATTCTTGGGTAGGTAATTAAAATTCTTGAGTAGAAAACAAAAATTCTAGGGTAGAAAAGACAAATTCTTAGATAATATAGATCTTAGGTAAATAGAAATGCAGTCAGTACTTTCAAATATTTATATTGTAACTTCAAAATTTTTGGTACAAAAGACAGAAATCGCAAACATTAAAAACAAAACAGATATTTACAAACTTTACCGCCCTTCTTCATTTCAAGTTTTACATTCATAATTGTAGGATGACAGCAATTCCAAATTTGTCATTGTTAGATTAGTTCTGAAATCCGTCAACACACAAGAAAATTTTGAAAAGAATCTTTCACAATTTACATTTGACACTGGAACCCACAGTGCCCTTAACACTTTTAGTGCCAGAGTCGCTGTGAGCGATCCTCATAAAATGAACTTAATTTGCCAGCGTCGCTCTGAGAGACGCTTCGTTTTTGTATTCTTAGAGGGGCTTATAGACCTAAAATGGCGTCTAAACTTGACGTGACCATTAAAGAGAGTTTTAGCTACCATTTTCTGGCAAACATCTTTTGTTTTCCGTCTATCGATATACTCGAGCGATATTTGAAGTTCCTTGACTTGTTTACGCGTGACTCGTAAAAGCATAGCTTCCAAGGGAAGGAAGCATTGTTTGAGAGAGGAAGAAATTGAAGAATTAATGGTTGATGAGTCAAGTGGTGAACTCTTGGACTTCGTGGACAGTGATTGCGATCTTGTGTGTGACGAATCAAGTGCCGATTCCGCTTCGGACAATGAATTACCTGCGCTGAATGCGATCGTACATAACCAAACAAGTGATAATGATGATAATTTTGTTGATAGTAATAGTGACTGGGAAGAAAGGAATGTTGACCAGGACAATCCTCCAAAGGCTACACAACCACAAATGTGAAAGATAAAACTACAGGGTGCCCTTCTGTTTATTTATTTTCACTGTAATTATTTTTATTTTATCTATATCAACAATGTCATTGTTGGTGTACGATATTTTATGAATATGCTAGATTTTAGAATTTCGGATTTTTGACACCCCTGCTGATATTTTTTAAACTAAAAAACTGCATTTCCTGGTACTTTTGTTATGTATGTGTGCTCTCCAGTGTTAATTTTTACTCCATTTATAAGCGTGTGGTAATAGGAATAATCAAACTTTCTAATTTTTATTTTACAGAATAAATTATTTTAATTAATTAATTAATAAAGAAAGAAATAAGTTTCATAATGATCTGAAAAAATGCCTGAATTTAGATAGCTATGTTTTGCACTCCCTGACTAAATTTCGCTTTCGTATCTTTCAAAACAGGGGATGTACATATTTTTTTCTGAAAGCCTACATTTTCCATTAAAACAGCCTGGCACTTTTAGACTTCTCCTTTACCTTTTCGCCTGGCACTAAGAGGGTTAATGCACCATCAACAAAGGGTTGATGATCCTCTCGCATTGCCTGAAGAGCATCTTCCACCGCTATTTCTGCATTCTTCTTCAGAATATCCTGAAGATCCCTATATGCGAGCACTCTTTCATCAACGGGAATACCCTTCAGTGACGGTATTTTACTGAATAGGGCCTTCAGTTTGTCTCCTGCTGTAGACTGCGACAAGACATTCTGCCTGTAGAAGAGCTCAGACACTGGCTCCAAAAATGTACGGGCTGGGTCCCCCAACATCAGGTTGTCCAACTTCGTATGCATATGGCCTGACGTCTTCTTTATTTCCTCCATCGCTCTGCCCCTAAGATTACCTTTCAGGGCATCCAGCTCTTCCTGGACCTTGTTGCTGAACATTCCTGCAGCAACCACTTGTAAACGCTTCTTCAAATTCTGAAGTTTGGGATACACTTCTGCAGCAATTGGTTTGGAATTAGTCTCCAGTCTGAGCAATAGAGGTTTCATCACTGATGCTACAGATTTAACGAAAAGAGCTTGCACATAAAGCACTTGTAACTCCGATTCTGTTATATTCTGCAGATGCGAAGATGCAGCGGTGAATGATTCTTTTCCATCATTGGTTTGGAAAAACTCGAAAAGAATGGTCCAGTTATCTGCCAGCCACTCAACTGCTTCCAGCCAGGAATTCCACCTTGTGGCAACAGGAATTGGAAACATCCCAGCCCCCGATTCTTTCTCCTGCAGGAACTGTCGGAAGGCGTGTCGTTTCTTTCTGGCATGTAGAAATGTTTGCTTAACGGAGACAACTAATTTGTTCAGGGACGACAGACATTCTTTCACCACAACACCAACCAGATTGACCTTATGTGCCCAGCATTGAATGTGAAGAGAGTCTTCTGGCAAGAGGAGTGACAACCCACTAAAACACGAGGTCATGTATTTGGCCGAGTCAGTTACTAAGGCCACAACTTGGTTATAATTCACTTTCATGTCGCGCAGTGCATCTGTAATCGTTCGAGCACATGTCCGTCCATTCACTGCCTCCAATGAAGTGACTGCCGCCACATACTGGTCCTGTGATGCAGAAGGCTCCACTGTAGACAGCAGAACAACGAAAATTGCCCTGCCCAGCTTGTCGGTTGTTTCATCACACATGACAGCAACTTGTTTGTTATGTGCGGCCATAACAACCTTTTCCTTCCTCGATTTTGCCAAGAGAGGCAAATAATCCCTACGAAGAACATTACTTCCTGGAAGGTCTCCACCGCCTACAACGTTCTTCTTCACCCATTCCTTGAAAGCTGGGTGATCTGCCTTTTCCAAGGGAATGTTAACTGATACCATCATCTCTACGGTCGAAGAGACAAAATCCAGTTTGGCAGCCTAATAAAGTCAGAAAAAATCAAATAATTAGTTTGTGCAATTAAATTATCAACAATTCATGCATCACAACCAACCACCACAGATACATAACATAAAATAGTGAATGCATCCCTCCACAGAGGGGCTTGGCAGTGGGAAGGGCATCTGCCTGTGAAACAAGAGCCTAATCCACTTGTGCGTCACAGTTCGCACCCGCGACCCTACAGGTGTGGGAAAAGCGGAAGGAAAAGAAGTAGAAGAAGAAGAATATCATACAGAATTAAAAATACTGTATTTAGAACTTCCGCTTGCGATTGGAGTCAATTTGAAAAAAAAAAAGAAAGCATCATATTCCGCACTACGAATTTGCGTGTTCTAATTGCGTCCGTGCGCATGTGCGAACCAAAATGTTAACGAAAACATGTAAATGGAAAGTTTCATTCACAAAAGTTAAAGATATTTTGTTTATCAACATGCTCGAAAAGTTAATGAACACGCTATTTTGTTTATTAACAGTCAAAAATGTTCCTAAACATTGTTTGTTAACAGTGTTCATTAACAAAGTTGACGAAAACATCTTGGTGTGGAAGTACCTTAACAGATCACGGTTATTACGTCACCCGCAGCAAAATAAAAGTATTCACAAGAATATAACAATTGAATGTTACGTACCTTTGCTCCTTTTGAACATTCAGCTGCCTCAAACATTGTTGTCTGCCGCTTGCGTGTCTTTGCTGCTTCCACGTGGTGGCGGCTAGAAATGTGCTTTTTTACGGCATCAGAAGTTTCCCAAGGTATTCTTTTATTGCAAAAGCTACAGAGCATTACTTCTCCAGACCTCTTCATTCCGTCCTGCGAGAACTGTTTTATTCGTTCATCTAAGCACACTTTCGGTGGCATGGTGAACTATCCTGATAAATTTTCGTGCGACAAAGACCTCGACAAATGGTCTAGAACTATCAACTTGGGAAGTGTTCTTGCAACATTCTAAAAGCTGACTGGTTACAGTGTAGTAGGACAGCAGTGCGAGAGCCGAGTTCAAGGTTACGCAGTGTTGCATGTTACGCGGCATCATTTCGTGATTTACAGCGTGACCGTTGTCTCTTGTTTCTCGAACCCACTCCAGAACTTTTATGTCCACATTTTCGTACTTTCCTTTTTACACACCGCGGAAGGGCTTACAAGTTTTCTTTGTTCCCAATAATTTATCCTTCTGGTTACGCCAATAACGAATCATACACGGCTGCACTTCTCGCCACTTTCACTCCATTTTCTGCGGCATATTCTAGCACTTTCAACTTGAAGGATGCCGTAAAACTTATTCTTTTCTCATTTTCAGTCGTTGTATACTGCATGCTTCTTACACACCGCCGTGCGGTACGCGAGGCACGGAACTCGTAAGCGAGGCGGTAGTGGGAGAGAGTAGTCTTTTTTGTCGAGGTCAACAGGTGTTTCAGGCAGAAGCGCAGGTTTTACAGTTTCGTGAGTTGTGTGATACGGTAGCATGGCATCCAGCTAAATTGTATACTATAGATTTTGGTTATTAAGAAATGATTTTGTACCTTCTTGTGTTTTATTTAATGATATGTAGTAGAGTATTAATAGTATACATTTGTTTAAAAGTGACAAAAATAAAAATAAAAGTTTTTTTTTAAATTTCCATTCAAAAATGAGGGGGCGGGTATTCGGGTATATACGGTAATTAAAATGTATTAACATAATAATTGAACGTTTTACAAGAGGTAAATTAGGTGTAGGATGCCGCACATATGACTGATGTTACGCATCCACGCCTTGAAAAGGTTGTAATAAAAGTCGGATAACGGTTTAATGCATTATTTCTCTAGTTGCAATAAATTTCGCGAGTAAACCTAAAAATTCGTATATGGAGCCGAAATGCCAAAATTTCGCGAGTAGATAGTGTTCCAAATTACATTTAAATTCGTAACACATATCCTATATGCCTTTCTCCCATCATATTTAACACTTTTGAAAATTTCGCGAAATTAGAGTGTCCCTAGTGATGGTGATAAAAGTTCCGAAGTTGGTACTTCTGATGACGATGATGAATGAAGTGTTTGTGTACTTTTATTTGTATTTTTAATTGTTTGATGTGTGTTATTTTAGGACAACTTCAAAACTGTTGGAAACTATTTTGGAGAACTGCTATTGTATTTATTTAGTAAAGATTGTAAATAATTTTGAATAAACTTTTTTTAAATTTAAATTTTGTTCCTCAAAATAAGGGTGCGGGTCTTATTCAGGGGCGGGTGGTATTCGAGTAGGCTATATACGGTATTATCAACTAGAATTGAAAACAGATAACACACACTAATACAGCCATCACAATTAACACCGGTTATCAGACAGATCAGGAATGAGAAGATGGGAGAAGAAGTAGGAATAGATGATTCTCTCCTCAATAAGATCCAGATCTCAAGACTGAAGTGGTTTGGTCACATGAAGAGGATGCCACCAAACAGAACTGCACGGAAGGAATTTGAGAGAAAAGTAGAAGGAAGACGACCCGTGGGAAGGCCACGAAAGAAGTGTATAGGTACAGTCAAGAACGATGTACTGCAGAGAGGTCATGATTGGGACAAGTTGGAGGAGGAGTGGTACAAGGACAGGATGAAATGGAGGGGACTCAAATACCACACCCGGGCAACTGGAATTGCTTCAGAATGATGATGATGAGACAGATTCTACACCCCCCCAAAGTACACGGGGCTACATAACCGCGCTGTCACAGCCCCTAAACTGAGGAACCAACCATCCTTCCTTGCTTGTTCTGTATGTTTCTACTCTTTTTTAGCATGGATATGTTTTTGGGCACGGTGTGTATCCGACACCTAGTTACCATGGCAACACTTATCTCCCATTTGTTGAAGCATGTGCTCACCATACACGAGTCGAAGGCTGTACACATGACACGAATAGAAGAATAAAAATATATCCATGATTTTATGTTTTGGTCTGCGACACCGTAACTATTTTATACTTTCTTTGTCTTCCTTTCCTGTTGTAACAGCTTTCTAGGGGGGGTATGGAGGTTATATCTGGGTCGCGAGGTGCTTTGCACACAAGAAAAGTCCTAACAGACAATACTACTCCTTTATTTTCTGCAGTACTTCACTTAATCTTTCTATATATGTATATTCTCACTTTTCAAACATTTCATTTCAACTATTCACTAAAATTATCTCTTCTTTCCACACATCAATCTTACTTCTTTTTTCCAATCCAAAACATAACACAATCATGAAAGAATACCTATCAAAACTTCAATGGCGAAAGCCCCCTGCCACCTATTGATAGGCCACCACAAAGAACCTAGTCGACTCCCTGTAGTGCCCCAGCAAGAGGCGGCCATTTTCAACCCAAAAAGAACCGTGACACTGTGTTTGTCTAGTTCTCACACAATCCACTTCAAGACATTAGATCTTACTGATAAATGCATGAGTACCCACTTCTGAAGATGGTGATTTGTCCAGCTGTGGAATTTGTCATCCATTTTGTGTTTTTTTCCTCATTTTCCCTTTTCTCATTCCCTCTTCTGGAATTTGCATGTGTTTGTGATTTTTATTTTTCAGTGTTTCTATCATCATCATCTAATTCCAGCTCCAGTCGCCCGGGTGCTGTCAACGAGTCCTAACCACCTTTTTCTGTCAATGAATAGTTGGTCTTCATGAATCCTTTTCCAGTCTAGCACTTTTGTCCATCCATTTCTTCTTTGGTCTTCCTACTGGTCTTTATCCTGGGATAATCTTGTTGAAGTAAGCTTTTGGTGTCCTCTCGTCTTCCATTCTTTGAAGATGCCCATACCATCGTAATCGTTGCTTCTGTAAATATTTTGTAGAACCAGATATCTATGCCAGCCTCTGTCCTGTTTGTTTAATTTCTTACTTTGTCTGTCCTAGTCCTTTGAAGCATTCTTCGTATAAACTTCATTTCGGGTGCCTGGATCCTACTTTCTTCTCTTCTGGACAGGGTGCATGTTTCAGAATTGGGATGTAGTATGTCCCAAACAGTATATGTTTACACTTCCTGGACACTTTATTAGCCCACAGTAGAGTTCTAACTTGTGCATAGAAGATGACTGCATTACTAGTTCTATTTGTTCCTTCACTGTTGCTGTTGTTATCCTTACCAAGATATTTAAATTGATCAACAATTTGTAGAGGCTGATTATTCAAGTAAATGGTTGCATTAGACAGTCCTGTTGTCATCACTACTGTCTTACTTTGACTTTTTTTCAACCTATATTCCTTGAACAGCTTGTCCCATGTATCCAGTTTTTCTTGTACCTTCCTAGCACTTTCTCTTCCAAATCATGGTGTCATCTAGATTGTTAATTTCAGTTATATTTATCAAGTAATGAAAATCTTTTGAATATATTTACTACTGTTCTGTTTCAGTTACTAAGCAGCCACAGCTCTCTGTAATCATCGTACCAGTGACTTTCAGTGTCGTGGCAGTAATCCTCATTGTATTTGGTGTTGCTTATTATGTTCAAAGTCAGACCAGGTAAGTCTCCGTTGTGTCTTTTGATACTCATTGTATTTGGTTGTACTGTACCTATTATGTTCAAAGTCAGACCAGATAAGTCTCCGTATTGACTTTTGATGGTGCCTATTATTTTCCAATATATTTACTCGGCAGTGCTGGCAAATGAAATCAGTTTAATTCTATTTCTGAAGAAAGTTGGTGATTAATAATACTTTGCTTAGAGCGGCCACCAATATAAATTTCAAATCCTGGTCAAGTACCTGAAAAATTTGTGAAAATCCACAAAAATTACATTTACGAAGAAGAAATAGACACATCAATATGAACATTAATGATAAAATCATAATGTTTTGGTTAACAGAATGTTGAATTACTGAACAGACTTTCTGTAAATAAAACACTTACTCTATTTCTCATTTTTATTTTTCAGAGTTAAAAAGTAATACTGTATTCATAAATTTCCACAAGAAAAGAAATACAAAATCATAAATTTATTTTTTATTTATTGCCAGTATACAGGGTCATCGAAAAATAATGCCTGGATTTTAAATAATTCCTATAAAAAACTATTCAAGGTAATGTAATGGTTTTAACCGTAAAATGCGTGGAGAAGATAACATTTAAAAAAATTTTTTTTCATACCTATGTAAGTTTCAATGTGTGCTCAGTTTATTGCTCTGTAGTCCACTTCGTGCCACGTGTGTTGAATCATATTTGGAGTAACATTAGAGATGCTGGTAGCTGTTCGCTCCCGAAGATGCACCAAATCATGAATCTTTTCTGCGTAAACGTTTTTTAGGTACCCCCAGAAATAAAAATCCAAAGGGGTTAGGTCTGGACTTCTGGGAGGCCAGGAAATGGGGGCTTCTCTGCCAATCCAACCATTTGGAAAGTGTGCGTGGAGTGTATCCCGTACTGTGCGAAGGTAATGAGGCGGAGTCCCATTTTGCATAAAAGTTACACACTGTCCAGTCTGTTGTTTGACGTCTTCAATTTGAGGGAAGACAAACTGTTAAAGGATATCAGGTAAATTAAGCCTGTAATTGTTTTTTCAGCAAAAATGAAAGGTCCAATAACTTAGTCATGAAGTAATCCGCACCACACATTGACTTTAGGAAAATCACGAACATACTCGTGGATTTCGTTAGGCAACAAGACCATGCTAATGCATTAAACAAAACTTGCGCTAACCAGTTACCACACTGTGAAAGAATCACTCATTTAACATAAAAGGTTTCGATGTTATAATTTTTTAATCTGGGCATTATTTTTCGATGGCCCTGTATAAAATATTTCAGCTCAAAACAAAATCACTAATTCTTGTCCGTTTTGTTTAAATTTCATGAAGTTTTCTAAAATTTTGGGAAAATGATTAATTTTCATGAGATAATAATGTGTGCAAAGAAATAGCCTTATTGCAGTAAAACAGGGTCAATTTAAAAAAATCTTTCATTAAAAATTTTGCAATATTTCGAATTTTACTTCTAACTTTAGTCCCATTGAATTCTAGTGGTAGGCTATATAAAATAATCGGGCTATTTCGAAAACCTATATACTGGTAATAAGTCATTAAAATAGAATAATGTGCCCTTTCATGCTAATATTCATTCAATTCTCTCCCTACAATATGAAATATTAAGTGCTTGCTTCGAACATCTATCCGCTGAAATGGCATCTTGAAAATTACCAGTGGTCCTTTCGAGATGCCTATGACTTGTCTCGCAGCATAAAGTCAGCAGGAGTTTTGTCCAATGAGCTATTTGCAGTGCCAATTGCGAACAACTTGCGACTATTCCTCATAACTGACCACGAATTTGTGACCTCCATTCCGGTAGGACAGTGGAAATATTGTCAAATGCCCGAGAATGGCACTGATCACATTATGTAAAAAAAAAAAAAATCCATGCAGGAGTGCCCTGGTATATTAATCAAGTGAGCCCAAAAGTGACACTGTTTGTGTAAACACATTTTTCCATGCTCAGTTACTAACTTGAAGCGACAGTGGGAGTTGTGCCAAACGTGCCAACCACCGGACATGTAACATCATGATGACTACTCTCATCATGTTATTTTTTCATGCCCGACCATACAAATATGTGATTGCTAGGGCAGTTTGAATCTCGTCAAATTGGTCGAGATTGGTGCTGATTGCATATCATCACAGTATTTTTGAGTTTACAGCCACAAACTCTCAACCAGGGGTTCTCAAATTTTTCTGTCCCCCCTCTCCCCTTCTGACGTGAAATATCTACCCCCTTCCCCCTCCCCACTTATTCTTCTTTCCGAAGGAGGGCAAGCACTATCACTTTCATGGGGTCTCCTTTTAACAATGCTAAGAAGCCACTTATCAATGGGTAATGGCATTACTTGTATCAGTTTATTGTAAATCAGGCTAACCACTTCCACTGTACACGCACTAGAATTCACCTGTTCACTCACTGTCTTTGAACTGACTGCAAAGACCTGGCTGAATTCGAGTCGACAATGGCAGAAATAAAAGAATCTATTCTTGTAAGGAAATGGCAGTCACATTGCCAAGTGGCTTATTGACATTAGTGTTAAGTGTGGGAAAAGTTACTCTACACCTTTTCTTTTCTCAGAATCTACTGATCAGTTCTTGTGAAATAAGACAGCAAAAGTACGAGTTTATTAGTCTTGAATGGTAGTAGGAGCTTCCTGCCTATGATAGATTCATGGATTTGAGGATAGCGATATTCGTTACAGAATCATCATTATCATCATCTTGTACAGTTTCCAGCTCCTGGTTGGGCCTGCTTGGAACATAAGCCTCTCGATCGTTTTCTATCCTCCCATCACCTTTCACTCCTCACTCTGTCCCACTCTCCTCTCCTCTCCTCTTTCTGCACTCCTTCCTTCGCACCCACAATCCACCTATCTCTTGGTCTCTCGCCTTCCATTTCCATCTCATGTATCCTCCTTGGTATCCTGCCCTCCTGCATTCTCCTAATCTGTTACAGAATATGAAATATAAATATTTCAATCTGAGCCGGACCCCCCACTGTGAGGACCTCTGCTCTAAACTGTAAGGACTAGTGATGGTGCCGGGATTCAGGTTCGGTGTCATCAATTCCCAAATCCGAATCTCGAATCAGACTGGAAATTACAAATTCACGTGCAGAAGACGTATTTTCATAAAATTCACGATATTCATTAATGGATAGACATCCGAAGAAGAAGAAGAAGAAGCGATACATCGAATGATAGCAAACTGTCTCGAAACTAGGATGTTTTTTCTCAAACTTTCTAGATGTAATATCGATACATATAAATTCACCTTGCAATCGTGTTCGGTCAGTTCAGTTCCAAGTTGCATTCGGACTATTGACTGACGTTAGAATTTCTTGTACAGAATATCTGTATCAGTGTTTACACGTTTTCGAAGTTCGGTATATTTACGGACTACATTGTAGTTTACGTGTGTTCATAGTTCAGTGTACTGGTATTTAGGGGATAAGTCTTAGATAATATGTGTGTAAAGTTCCGTATATTTACTGGATACATCATAGTTAATATTTCTTTGTGATTTCATATCACAAAATGGGGACTCATAAAGCACACCAACCAGCTCCGTTTGGATTCATTTTAAAATTATCAATGGTAATTTTGCAATTTGTGATGTGTGTCACTCATGCTGAAATTTCTCGGCGTGGTGTTTCTAAAATGAAAAAATATCTCAACTCACTTTGACAAGGAATTACGCAAAGCAGCACTCAAAACAACAAGTGAATCAACAGAGCCAAACGTTCCTCTCGCAGAAGCTGAAACTTTGCATTAAGAATCTAGTGGTCCTGACAACCCACCAGTGGTTGAAGCTCAGTTAGAAGTAAGCGAGACTTTAAAAGACAGTGAACAGCAGCACTCCACTCTACAACAAATGATAACAGCATGTGTGTAAAGCCCATCAACTTCAAATTTGTTGGACATTCCCTCGCCATAAGGTGATACTGCGACTGCACCATCTTTCGACAGTACCACATGTCTGCCTGTTTTAGGTTATGCTGTCACCCTCGACTCCAGTATGGTTATCGTCACCGCCTGTATTCCATACTCTAAATCAATATGTTCAGTCTCACCAAACTCGGGAGGGAGTTCAGCCCCATCTCCTGAGCCTTCTAGATCTACAGTATTCACAATAGCAACGTCCAAAAGGATGAAAGGAAGTTATCTAATCAACCACTCTTGCACAAGCCTTGGATAAAACCAAAACCATTTCCAGTTGGTGACAAAAGAAGAGATAAGATCACTACATTGATTGCTGAGGTGATTTGCACTAATTTACAACCGATTTCTATTGTAGAAGACCAAACATTTGGAACCTCGCTACCCTATAGTAAGCCAAAAATACTTAGCCAATGAAGCAATACCTAGATTGTAACGCAGAGTGAAATCAGTCGTGGAGGAAACAGAATTTGTTCCTTGCACCTTTGACTTCTGGACTCCATTGCTGAGGAGGATTATACGTCTTTTACTGTCCATTTCATTGATGATGAATTTAAACTGCAAGATTTGACATAAGAAGTGATTTCTTTCAGTGAAATTCACCATAGTGCTATGAATATTCAACAGTTTTTCAATTCTGTGATTGCAGATTGGGGTTCATATGATATAATTGTTGCAGTCGTGCACGATAGCGCTGCGAATAGGATTGCAGCCATAAATTTGACTGAGTTTGATCACATTCCATGCTTTGCTCATCAATTACAAACTGTGATTCATCTTAGTTTCTTTATAGAACAATCTTTGAACAAAGTAATTGCAATCTGTAAATGTATTGTTAAATATTTTAAACACTCCTCCAAAAGGTACAAAAGTATAAAAAAAATTCAAGTTGCTGCAGAAGTACCGCGCCATCGTCTAATACAAAGTGAACCCACGAGGTGGGACTCGTCCTATCTTATGATCGTGAGACTTATTGAACAGTGTCCAGTGATTGTTCTAGCTTCATCAAGTTTGGAAGTACCACCAGGAATTACACAATCACAGTGGAACTGTCTTGAAAAGTTAGAAGAAATCTTAGGAATCTTTTATGAAGCTACCAACATTCTTAATTTGAAAGAAACTAGTGCTTCAGAAATAATCCCTTTGATCAACAGTTTTCTTCTTTTTCTCTCAGATTCATCTGAGGGTGGAACTGGCAGTCTATATGGCATAAAATATGAAATGATCTTAAGACTTGAACTTAAATTCCAAGATTGTGAAAAAGAAAGATCAAATGTTTTGCCTTTGCTCCTAGATTCACACTTTAAGACAAATTGTTTTGTCTGGCAAATGGTAAATGCACCACCATTCAAGAAAATGCCAAACAAATGCTTGTCACTCAACCAAAAAAAAATATTAGTCATCTAGTAATACGGTCCAACACACACCCACTTCATCTGCACCTCCCACATTGGCCAAAACATAATTTACTCCTTGTACTCCAAACTTCTTTCACAACAACCGGTCCAGTAGTTTTCTGTTGAAGTTACTGCCTACTTAAATGAAGGTTTATTGGATCAATCATTAAGTCCAATTTCATGCTGGGAAACCAATACTAAGTATCCCACTTTAAGAAAAGTAGCCAAAAAATACCTTTGCGTCAAACCAGCATCAGTTTATTCAGAAAGAGCATTTAGTGCAGCTGGCAATTTGATAGATAAGAAAGGAAACCGTCTTGATGTAGACAGAGTTCAAATGCTATTGTTCTTGTATATGACCATTCAAGATTGATCTGAGATTACATTTTTAGGCAAAGAACAAATAGAGAACTTTCATTTTTTTGTAATTATTTCACAGAACTAATTGTAAGTAATATGACTAACTTATGATTGATGAACAATTACAGCACTTCCTTTGTTTATAATAAATATGTCTCCTCGCCAGTATCAACTTAGATTTTTTCCCCCTTTGAAACCTCTCAAAGTTTTAATTTAAAATGAGAATCATTAAGTTACTTATGCATATTTTTGTAGCAACTAAGTCAGCTCTTATCCATTGCAAGACATTCCAACAAAGTATCTGAAAAAAAGTCTTAACATTTATAAGTATTGTAGCATAATTTTTCATTTATTCCTTTTTCTGAAGAAATATTGAATATTGAGTTTAGATGTTAAAAGAGTATTGGTATCGAGTCTCAGCCATCCTTAAGAAAAAAGGCAAGATTCGTGATGGATTCGGATTTGGGAAAATTTTGGATTCGAGCCAACACTAGTAAGGACAGCGAGCATCCTGCCAAATATGCTGAAGAATGGTGCAATCGGAAAAGGTGGTACCTCACAATTTATCCCTATGGGAGCACATGCAGATACTACCCACAGCTCATTGTTTCCTGTGGAAGGCGAGACATTCCTTGCCGCCTAAATGGCCGCATGCCATACTGCCTGCTGTACATTTCTTCTTGCAATGAGTAAGCAAACGTTTTGTCGTAATATCCAAAGTGTTCAGTGCAAGTATCACACCTCATACCATGGATTCATCCCTGGGATAAATAAACAAATAGAAAGAAAAAAAAATCCCCTGCTATGGGATATTCCTTTATGTTCTCTTATGAGTTCCTTATTATTATTCATAATGAACCAACAGTGGTAGCTATGTTCGCTAACGCACAGTGATAGGCCATAGTAGATGCGGGTTCGAGCCCCACCGTCGGCCATCCTTGAAATGGTTTTCCATGGTTTCCCATTTTCAACTCCAGGAAAATGCTCGGACGGTACCTTCTAAAGGGCCACGGCCGCTTACTTCCACATCCTTGCCCAGTTCATCTTAATTCATTCCATCTCATTAACTCCTCATGAGGTTGGCGTCAGGAAGGGTATCCGGCCGTAAAAACCATCAGCCCCATAGAATTCCATCGCATCTCATTCCTGACCCCATTGGAAATGGGAATAATAAGGGGTAAGACATACAATTATCATTCATAAAAGTGAAAACAAAATTTTGGTATATGCTACAAATCAGAAGATAATTGAGGGGAACATCATAAGTAACTAACCCTGCATAAATTCATTAAAACTGAAGAAAGAAAAAAAAAGCTATCATTCTCAACCTATTTCTGCAAGGTCAGTGCATGACACTCAAAACAATGTTCCGTAATTTTATGGCTTAAAATGTAGAAATTCACTATCTGAAGAATTACACACATAATCAACGTTTATATTTTTCCTTTCTATTCCTCTCTTTATAAACCAGCAGATGATTATTTCAAACATGAACTTGAATGTCATATCGGTTTCGAAAAAATATGACTGAAGCCCTTCTTTATGAAGCAATTCAAATTGATCAGTTGTCAATCACTGGACATGAGAGTAAACTATTCAATGTGTCCTCCGTTTCAGTATGGTGATCTGAATGGGTGTGTTTTGTAAAGGAAGGGCATCTGTATGTACTGAAACCCTATTTTTATGAAATACAGGCAGAATCTTGTTATGT
The DNA here is from genome assembly GCA_946902985.2 of Meconema thalassinum. Taxonomy (NCBI): domain Eukaryota; kingdom Metazoa; phylum Arthropoda; class Insecta; order Orthoptera; family Tettigoniidae; genus Meconema; species Meconema thalassinum. Next base: position 89,946,940 of record OX336393.1, read on the forward strand.
TGCACGTATTTTATGAACCAATTCAATTCATAAATTTAATGCTTAGGAGCCTTTAGAACACCCTGTAGTACTATATTATTTGTATTTTTCCCAGGTATACTGTGGAGGTTGCAGACTTCAACTTTGGTCAGGCGAATGATATGGAGTACAAGACTTTCCACGAGAGATTGCGAGAAGGTGTAATGAACGTGTTTAATCGCTCAAGTGAATATACAGAACCACAACCCACTTGTCCACCTCGAAGTAAATACAATAACATGGACGAATCATAATATGGATTCAGTGTTTGAGTGGAACTTCTATGAAGTACTTTGTTTTGTAACAATAAAGATGGAGGAAAAGAATAGTCATGACTTTCATGATCTCATGAATAGATAATTATCTATAATTATCACTCATTAATGAGATCCTAATTTCACTGTGGTTTCTGGTGAAATGTAGCCAAGCCGTATAAATGCATGGCATTTTAATATATTTTCATTACTCGCAGAATTTGAGTGGACAGTAAAACCCTGTATTGCACATTGGGAAGTATTAGATACCGGTACTGATGATTGTCTTGGAAGTGATTGAAGCTTTTGCCTCCTTTTGTTATAGTAGGCCTATTACTTTCAGAATATTTTGTGATAAAAACTTTTCCAAGCAAAAAACAAAATGGAGGTAAATCTAACCGATTATATACTCAGTTTTTTAAGATCTACCATGTATTCCTCATGCCCAATTATAATAATGAAATTGTAAATAACTGTATGAAGATGACACACTATTAGTTGCTATTTCTTGGTCACATAGATTTGTTTATTTCCAAATGAGGACTTAGTCCTTGGGGGTAAATTAAAATATAACTACAGATTAAAGTACAGTATATGCACAAACCAAAGATCAAGAATGATGATGGTGATTTAAAACTAATAAAATATGAACCTAACCCCTTTCCTCGTACATACATCAACACACTACTTCTGACAAATTTAGTTGCAATTTCTCTACTGGGTAGGCGGGAAGTAACTGGGTATTGAAATTGATGTATAACTTTTATGTTTGCAGAGTTATTTATTTGAAATCAATACAGTATGTACACTGTTATATGGGAATATGATTGTATACCATACAATTCCATTACATTTTGATGTAGGCACCTGTGGCATCGACCAATCTCCTCAAACGACCTGGAATGGAATCAACAGCTTTCTGGAGGAAGCTGCGTGGGACATTGGTAAGAACATCCCGAATCCATGCTTTGAATTCGTCCAATGTGCGAGGTTTCGTCCGGTACACCACCTCTTTTGCCCAGCCCCATAAAAAAAAAGTCAGAGGATGTCAGGTCTGGACTTCTTGGAGGCCATTCATGAGATCACGTCTCCCCAGCCAACGTCCTGGAAACTTCTCATCCTACCAGTTCCTCACGATAATGTCGGTGGTATTTTCCCATCCAGATATCGTGGGCCAAACGTTATCCTGAAGCATTTGAAGGTAGCGTTCCCCGTTAATTGTTATTTGTGTCACGAAGGAGTTATGGGCCGATGACATTTGTAGCCGTAATTCCACACCACACGGTCACTTTTGAACAAGACTCATCTTCTCCACCGTAACTCCAGGATCCTGTGCCACCCAGTAATGGCAATTGTGCTGATTGACAAAGAACGATCGAATTCCACATCTCATGACGATCGGCTATCTTTGTTATTGTTGATTGTACAGCCTCTCATGGCAACCGTCGGTACTACGCAGCACGAAAAATCACAATCCTATTTAATGTTTCTGCTATTTCCAATATTATTCCATCAATATTAAACCCTTAACAACCATTTAAAAATACCTAGTTACTTTCCGCCCACCCTGTAGTTGACACTAGCTAACCAACTCTTAAAACCTCCCAAACAAGCTTGAAAATAAACCCTCGTGGCAAATGGTTCCATTTTATAAGCCCCTCCACCCAAAGAAATATTTTCCCCAGGTTTCTATCAGTTACTACAGACAAACCCCGATAGAACAATATTCATGGGACCCTGGAAATGATATTGTTAAAGCAGGGTTATTGTTGAAATGAGGGTTTGTTAACAGTGACTAAAACAGTACTGTACCTTAAAGTTCAGTATACACAGTAGTACTTTTCTGATGAGAAATATAGAATAACGAAAAAATTACAAAATTAATCTGGTTGAGTACTGTGCTATATGTGCTCTTCATGCATACTCATGACATTAGAGCTGAAGGTACTGAATCAACTTATAAATTAAAGGAAGATAAAATAAAATATGCGTACTCTTACCTGGTACCGTAAGCTTCTTACATTTTTTAAGCATCGGGGATTTGTTGATCGTCCGATCACCAATGGCGTCAACTTATGTGTCCCTGATACGCTGCTGCAGAGAAGAACCGTTCGGTTTACTTTGCAAAAATCACCAAAATAAACTGCGTAAGACCTCAACACAACACTTCTGACTGCAACTCGAGCTCAACAATGTACAGACTAAAACAGTTAACACTGGTTCAAACATAGGAGCTCTGTGACTCTTTCTACTTTACCGCCTAGCAGAGCTCGCCCTCGGCTATACCCTATTCGCTGCCTGCTTACCATCAAACAGTATGTAGCGAAGCTTCTGAAAATACACCGCTGAAGGTCAAGAGGTTTAACAAACAATATGTACCATTATGGTCACATTCTTATGGTAGAAGCAAAAAATGGTAAGATCCCGGTTTGTCTTCATTATAACAGGGTGTTGCTAAAATTACTTAATCGTTGTAATGAGGGGTTAACATAGTAAATATAGGAAGTCTGCCGGGGCCTTATAAAATTATCACTGTACCTGGCTTTATCATTGTATCAGTAATCGTACGGAGGTTTCACTGTATTCCACTGACTTAAGGTAGTTTTACTTAGCAAAAATATAAAATTAGCCCCTATATATCCCTATCATTCACAACCTTCCACAAATTTCTCCCCATGCATTTTCCCCTTTATAAACTAAGAGCATACCTCCTAGTTTTGATCTAAATATTTATCACCCAAACTTTTCCTATGCAAATTTTGGGTCATTTTACTCGTTCTGCTTGTCCAACTTAAGATTCCCCATTACATATGGTAGCCTTCCTTTGCTCCCTTTCTGACTTATTTATTAAGTACAATTGATGTGGATCTCATATTCCATCCTCTGGCAAGCCAAAACCAGGGGAAACCTTGGAACCTATAATACAGATCGAGCTTACTTGTGATTTTAATATACCCATTTTCTTCACTCTCGTTTCAAAATTAGCTTTGTAAATGACTTATTTCAGAAAAGATAAATTCAAAATCTACGAAATTGGAGTGTAGTACAGGTTTGTCACATGGATGTGGAACCTTCTTTATTTTATTCTATCAGATTTCAAAAATTTATTTCAATACACTTCTCAGGAATAATTTAATGCTTTCAAACAATAATCACTATCATTTTCCATCCTAACGTTCTTCAACGCTTACTGGCTGCGTAGTGCAGCGGTAACATTCTCGCTTGCTGTGCCCGAGGTAGAATCGAATCCAGGGTGCTAAAATGCGGGGAGCCGTGCCATAGATTTACTGGCACATTAAAGACCCTCATTGGGGAAAAATTCTGGCACCCTGGTGTCTAAAATGCCACATTTTTAACACTTTTCAAATGCTTCTCTCTTTAAATATTTGATTGCTGTATGCACACCGAGCATGGGGAACGATTTTCATAAATACATGCAAATTTATTAAATATTGCTTGCATATCCTTCTCAGATCATGGATTCCATTCAAAAATCAGGGCCTCAAATTGTTTTAAACATTACAGATAAAGTACAGTACATAGATATGTTTCCATAGTCTGCTATCCTCAATTAACTTTATGAAATTATTATAAATTCTGTGTAAGTCAAAGCAGATCTATTTCTTCAACATGGTTTATTTCACTCCAATCTAGCAACCTGATTGAAAAGATACAGAATGATGGGAGCATAAAGTCCTCGCCAACATGGATGCATTTGTCACACCATTTAATGTGCTTGAAGAACCCCTGTTGGTAAAAGTACTTGTCCGAGTACAAATGAATGTCAGTATGGTTACTTCAATGTCGTCATTAGTGATTGAATGGTTCCCTTCTGGTGGAGCCTGAGCACCAAGTCTAGACTGTAGGGGGGGCCTTGGTTCAGGTGCACCGAATCAAAGGTGGCAATGGGGTTGCGTGTGGGGTCTTTATCATTCTGTAGGATGTTATGGATGATTTTGTGGGCTGATACCATGATGTACTGTCTCACACCTGTAGCTTGGAATCGGCTCATCGACTCGTCCAGTAATGATACCAATTTCCCATCGCTGCTCCAATTGCAATGACACAACATCAGGGTTATACACTTCAACTAGATAGCTATGGATTTCAGTACCAGGTTTCTAACAGCTTGTACTTCCTCCTCTGTCCAAGATCGCAAAACATGTTTATTCTCTTTTATGTAGCACAGCACTGACCTTTGCTGCTTGTGTGATAAAGGTCATATGTCCCTCGACAAATGAGGAAGGATGCCTGTATGAACACATTAACAACCTACTAGTTTACGCATTCTCCATAAATAAGATGGAGTAACTCATTTTCCCATGTACAGTAGAATCATCTGATGAAGTGGAGTAACTTATTTTCCCATGTACAGTAGAATCATCTGATGAAGTGAAATAATTTCATACTAATGCTCTTCAACTGTAGATGGTGAAGAGGAAATGTTCAGTAACGAACAAATCACTCGTGCATTTGTTATGAGCGGTCATCAAGAGATAATGAACAGAAACTATATGTCTGTCAATTCAGTTTATGTATTGAATTTGGTGGGAATGCAAGTTGTAAATCAGAACTTGAACCATAGAATCTATAATGCAGACAGAGCTAACTCATGATGTTTATATACCTATGCTCTTCACTCTCTTTCTAAATTTAGTTTTGAAAATGACTCTAGGTAAATTCAAAATCTAATACCCCCCATCATTTCTGGAAGTATACAGTAGTTTTCCCAGATTCATAGTCCAAAGTGTGTGTTGTTCGCAATTCATCATTATATAAGTTTTAAAATAAATTGAATCACTTTTCCTAATGATGTGGAGAGAGAAAGATTCATTTAAATAGTTTGCTGCACAACCCTAATCAATCATTGTGCATAACATTATGTAGTTTGTGTTATGGCACCTAAATTAGCATAGAACATTATGTATGAAGTTTGGAAAAGCATTATTTTGTAGTAAGTATTTGAGGTTTGTTGATTCCTAAATATAGTATATGTACGACAGTAAGAGAATAATTATTTTGGTAGGTTTTTGTTTTACTTTGTTATTTTGTAAATCTTTCCATGTTAAATATCAAAATTTGATCAAATAGTGTGTAATTTATTCTTAGCTTGCTTATAATTTATTTTTTTTATGTATAGTATGTTGATTTAACCTCAATTTTATGGCCATTTTATTCCACCCGACACTACCACAACCTCTAATTTTTATGTTTCTTCTATCCATTCATTTCATTGTAATAGGAAACTTCATACTGTATAAATGCAATGTAATACTTGCAGTATATTTTGAATAAGCAATACAAAAGCATTACAAAATGCACACACAAATACTATTGTAATATGATATTTTTGTTTAGTTTTTTTGATTGGATGAATGTTCTATTTCCTCAAAGTCTTTTTCTAAATATTAAGCTGTTTGTTTATTGTACTGTTTGGTGCTTGGTCAGATGTATAATTTTAAATAGAATGAGGACCAGCAATTTTATAGACTCTAAGCTAACTTGTAGATATACTCAACCTGGCTTTGTGAGCAAATGTTGGTGATATTATTAAATGAATTCACATGCATTATATCATTCCGTGTTTATTAAAATCTCAGTACTTTTTGCCATTGATATTTCGAAGTTTGGCAGGAAATTTGTTATATGTTTATTAAAATGCAAAATGTATTTTTGCTTTGTTCTATATTCCATTTTTAGCTTATTTTCATTTTATGAATAAAAAAAAAATAGGCTTATGAGATCACCTTTTGTCTGTGTGTGCCCCCCTCTAATAACTTCTAAACAGTTGGAGCGATTTCAATGAAACTCTGTAAGGTCATAGCACCATTTTGGCCGACCTACACCATGCCATTCTTTATTATGTCTCGCCAATCCAACATGGTGGCTGTGCAAAATATTTCACCTGCATTCAATATCTCCGAAACTATTACCGATATCACCCTGAAATTTTGTACCGTGATAAAGGGCACTACTAGAAGTTCACTCCTGAAACTTTCAAAAATCTGGTAACTACAAAACCAACATGGCGACCAAGCGAAGTTGAGACTTTCTCGCGATTTAACCATCCAAACGCAATGAACTTGGTACAGAAAATGTTTATACACATTGTAATGCACTGGAATCTAATTTAGTTCAATTGTTTACATAACCTCAAGATGGTGGCTGTTCGAAATATTTCACCGGCATTCTATATATCCGAAACTATTACCGATATCCCCCTGAAATTTTGTACCGTGATAAAGGCCACTACTACAAGTTTATCTATGTAACTTTCAAAAACCTGTAAAGTACAAAACGAACATGTCGGCCAAGCGAATTTGAAACACTTTAATAAACTTTTCTCACGATTTAACCATCTGAGCGCAGTGAAATCTGGTACAGTTAATGTTTATATATATTGTAATGCACTGGCATCTACAGTAATTTAGTTCAATTGTTTACATAACCTCAAGATGGTGGCTGTGCGAAATTGTAAAATTGAGTTATTATTTCTTGTGTCATAATCATGCGATCGAAGTGAAAGTTTGAATAATGAACCTACGCAATAATTTTCCTTTAATGGTACATAACTCTTTGGCCTATACATATAACAATCCAACATGGCGACCATCCTAAATATTTAGATGGTTCTCAATATCTATGAATCTTTAATAGCAATCAAACAGAAATTTTTTATGTCTATAGAGGCTATGAACATTAAGTTCACCTATTCGCGAACTCAATCAAATGTAGGTGGCAGGTCGGTCGCGACAAAATGGTGGACACAAGGGTGATAGACTTCATAATATTGACTGTTGTTGGCAATTCTAGGGGGGTTCTCGTTGAAGGGCAGGCAATTTTAGATGCCAAACACATAATCATGTGTGGGGAAGTGCTAGAAACGGAAGATTTAATGAGACTTGAAGCTTTATGCTTGCAAACTAGTAATTTGAAAGGAGTGCCTCATCAGATTCGAAATGAAATTCGGTCACCAGTTGCCGAGAAAAAAATAATTTGCTCAGGAATATGTAATACTAGCAGGTACCCGCAGCTTCGCTCGCATCATAGTCATGTCATATTGTTATTCAATGAATTGCAGGTTTAACCCCGTTAACACCCCTTTAGAACCTGAATATCCAAAAATCAATCCCTAGTGGATGTTTTCGACACACAACAAACAAATCCTCAAAATATCATTCTTCCAACTTTAATAGTTTTGGTTTGTCGATGAGAGTGAACATCCAAAAATCCTTCCTTAGTGGACATTTTTCTTCCAGAATTTCACCCCTCCCCATAGGCTGGATTTATGAAAAAACGGTCGAACGCCTATTTATTTTAATTATTTATTTATTTTTAAGCTGATTGAATTCTCAGAGTTTCAAACTCCTCGCCTATGTCGTTAAAGAGATACACTCTCCGTTAGGAATCCTTCAACCCCCACTTTTCACCCCTTTCACCTCATAATATACACTACATCGAAAAACCCTCAGACATGTGTCATATGCCGAGTATCACATCCCCCAATGAAACCAACCGGGAGATATCGCTATTCAATGAAATGCAGGTCTACCCCCTTAACACCCCTTTAAAACCTGAATATAGAAAAATCTTTTCTTAGTGGGCGTTTGCGGCCCTTGAGGAAGCTGCATACCAAATTTCATTCCAATCTGTTTGGTGGTTTCTGAGATTTCGTGATGATTGAATGAGTGGTATTTGAGCTTTATATAATAGATAAGTATTATGTTCTTTTGAATAGGATCTCATGTTGTTGTTTTTTCTGCTATCAGGTGCATCTGCAAAAGCATTTAATTTTTTTCAAGCACGCAGTGTTCCCTAGCCTGAGGAGTGGTTATTGACATGTGGAACAAGAGGAAGGGGGGAAAAAAGTGGATTGATGCAATTTTATAGCTTATAATGGAATAGTTGTTACTGTGATTATAACATATGGCTGAAAGATGTGTGCCAACTAAACTGACCAGCCTTGTGACATGTGTGCTTGTGACTACTGTTTGTATGTACATACCTGTATCTTACATACAGTAGTATAATACTGTACAATATTTGAACGAGACAGATTAGGAAAATTTCAAGAATGTAGCCGAATACAGACATTTTCCACTAGCCTTCTAATTGCTTCGAACTCTTGTGTTGCCATCACATGAAAATGAAAGAAGATAAAGCCAGTATAATTTTCCAGAGAAGTCTACATTCTGTCTGTGCCTGGTTTTGCTGAAGGTGGTAATATCACCAAAAATAGTTATTGTTGCTCTAAGGGGCAGAACAGCGAGATCATCTGCCCTTCACCAAATATACAGATTGATGAAGTTTCATCTCATTTCTGGAAGAGTATAATATATAGAAGTATTTCTTATATTGTAGTAGGCAAAAACACTGTGTGTGGATCTTGCTGATCTATGACGAAACCTTGGTTTGCAGATGACGCTCAAACTTATATTAGCCGATGACGTGGTGGCTGGTGATCTTTATATAGAGTGGGTTAGGGCCAGCAATCTAAATTTACAAGTGAATATTTACTCAAAGACATTGTTCTTTTTTCAAAATTGAATTTTTCCCCCGTATATTTTTGTTAAAAATACCCCAGTGTGCCTTCCTTTAGAGGAGAAGTAAAGCCGGCGGGCCCATCTCATAGATTTATGGCATGTAAAAGAAATTTCCACTAACTACAATTGTGTGAAGCTAAATTTGTAGGTTAGATTTGATTGGTGCTCTATTACAGAAAGTTCCAACGTTCACCGCCGGTTGCGGTGGAATCTAGTAGCAAAGTTCACAGCTAGGTGTTGTTGATGGTAGCATTTGGTAGCAAAAGTAGGAACTACTTGAAATTGATCCTCTGCAGTCCTTACCTGAATTACAGATAACACACAGCCATCACAATTAACACCGGTTATCAGACAGATTCTACACACACCCACCCCACGGGGCTACATGACCGTGCTCTCGCAGCTCCTAAACTGAGGAACCAACCATGCATATTTTTTTAGCCTATTTTCAGTTATGGAAAAATTGGCTTATGAGATCACCTTTTGTCCGTGTGTGTGTGTGTCCCCAAATAAAATCTAAATGGATGGAGCGATTTCAATGAAACTTGGTAAGGTCATAGTACTATTCCGTCCAACCCCGACCGTTCCCTTCGAATTTTATTACGTCTCACCAATCCAACATGGTGGCTGAGGAAATATTTCACCAGCATTCTATATCTCTGAAACTACTACTGATATCACCCTGAAATTTTGTACGGTGATGACGGGCACTACTAGAAGTTCACCTACCTATGCGACTTTCAAAAACTTGTTGAGTACAAAACAAACGTGGCAGGCAAGTGAAGTTGAAACATTTAAATAGACTTTTCACGCGATTTAACCATCCGATGGCAGTGAGACATGGTACAGCAAATTTTTATATACATTGGAATGCACTGACATCTAATTGTTTGCATAACCTCAAGATGGTGGCTGTGCTAAATTTTAAAATTAAGTTTTTACTTCTTGTGTCCTAATCATGGGATCGAAGTCAACATTTGAATAATTAACTTGTGCAATAATTGTCATCTAATTGTACTTAACTCTATGGCCTACATATATAAAAATTCAACATGGCGACCATCTGAAATATTTAGACGGTTCTCAATATCTATGACAGCAATCAAACTGCAATCTTGAATGTTGATAAAGGCTACTAACATAAGTTGACCTATGGGACTTTCAAGACCTGGTGAACACAAATCCAACATGGCAGTGACGCGAAATTTGAATACATGTATTTAAATGGATGCTTCTCGCGATTTTACCATCCAAGCACAGTGAAACTTGGTATGGTAAATGCTTGTACATATTTTTATCCACTGACATCTAATTTATTTCAATTGTTTTTATAACTACAAGATGATCCTCTTGACAAACATGAAATTTTACAAGATTGTGGATTTTGAACTTGGTAGTTATCCGGCCTTGTGGCTAAAGGGTTGCTATGTGAGGTCTTGTTCCCAAGGGTCCCGGGTTAGATTCACAACCAGGTCTTTTGATTTTAAGGTGACTGGTTTTGACTACACTGGACAAAGTCCCTAAACAACAGTAATGAGATGTGGTCTCCTGAGAAGTCAGGTGTTGGTATTTCTAATTGACACCGGAGGGTGACCTGGATGTTGTCACAAATGCACAGTCCCCGAGCTAGAGGATCGAACAGTAAACTAAAAATAAGAAAAAGACCGACAAAGATAATTTTTATATCACTTTACTCTAAAGCAATGAAAATATAATCATTCAGATTTACAAGAGGCTATATTTATTATTATATCCACAGTAAATGCACACTGTTTGTGATCCAATGTGTCGGGGATCCGTTTTTGTACAAGACCGAGATGTTGGGAGTCCTACGAAAGAACCAAAAGAAAATTCTGATCCTGAAGATATGCGAGATGAGGAAAATACAGTACCTAATAATGTCTGCTGGGAATCAGAATATGTGAAATTTTCAGGTTTTCTTGCTGCCCCACATCTAGGACAGGACATCATCTTTGAATTACGAGCCTTGGTATTACTGCTTAAATGTACTGGCATAGGTCGAGAGTCTGGTTTCACCAAATTTGATAATATAGCAGATGTTTCTTCTGAGGTCAAAATATCATAAATTTCTGTGTTTTGAACAAATTCTGTTGATGTAAGGGAAAGAAACCGTATCTTGAGGAGAGCAAAATCCAAGATCCTTCGTTTATTTGCTGTATTAACTTCTAGACCTTGGCGTCTGCATTCTTGCTCTGACCACAGTAGTATTCCTCTGAAGATTTCCAATTCGGAGTTTATATTCAGATGATCTTGATCCAAAATTACATTTAATACAGATTGATTTACTTCCAGAAAAGAGGGATCCTGTAGTACTTCGCTTGTCCTCGAACATAAAAGCTAGAAAGAGAAAAAACTGTATGAGGGCAGAAACATAACCAGCAAGGAGATTATGAAAGTGGGAGCATATCCCAAGTTTTAATGAGAAAGGCTTGTCCAAACTGTCATGATTTTGTTAACTTGAGTAACCAGCACTTTCACTCATCAAATTTTAACATTAATACAGTCGAACCTGCCCTAACGGACACCCTCATTCAGCGGACACCTGCCTATAAGGACATTTTTCCTTGGAACCGATTTTATTTTACATAAGACAAGTGTTAAATTAGCCTAATTTCAGCGGCCACTTCACACGCTGCAGGACATTTTTTACACCGGACCATGTCATCCTTTCTTTTAAAACCATTCTGTAGACATACGGAAATCCCTCTTGAATGTCTGTACTACACCTATTTCGAGTCAAAGGAGAGAGAGAGAGTGAAATGCAGGCTACATGGCAACGCTGTAGTAGCCGTAAAGTTAATTCTTCTATACATTCCTCTTTCCAAACCTTTTGTTATGGTGTTCTACCTACTGGTGTACATTCCGAGAATTCTAATTGTCCAGGATTGTTGCCAGTGACTGTTTACTCACGAGTTACCTGGGGATTTTCTTCCCTGCTTGCATCATTCTATTCATAACTCAGATTTCCACCGATAAGGTCGAGCTCAGGTAGTCATCTTGAGAAGGAAAAGACATGCAGTACATGCGCTAATTAGTGAGACAGAAATACCGTGGCATTTCAGTCGTCGAGTAAACATGAGTAACAAGGGACGAACGTGTTTAGACCTCGAAACAAGAAGAAATGTGATTGTAGAAAGTGACAAGGGACTTTCAGTGAGAAAGCTTGCCAAAAAATTCAAATGCGGGAAAAATCAAACAAATAATCCAAATAAAGATGTTTATGTTTAACCCCCTTAGCGTGTACGGCGCAACGGTGCGCCCACTAGCCTTCTACGTTCACAGCGTGTACGGCGCAAGGGTGCGCCGTCGAATTTGAAACGCCCGATACGTGGACTTCGTAATAGTAATTTATTTGGTCGTAAGATGGCAGGAAGAGGCAACTTTTGGCTACACTTCGAGCTACTTATTATTGCCAGGAGGTGTCGCATATCTTCACAGTCATTTATTTTTCAGATCTCTGCACACGTGTTCCCGCTTTTGCGGACCGTGAGTTTGCTTGTAAACATGGCAGGTCGTGGCACAGTTATTGATGACAAAGAAATAGCTAATTTGCTCGATATTAGTGCCAACGAAAGTGATTCAGAGTGTGACAGCGATATAGAGGATGAGTTCGCTATAACTTCCAGTGAAGATAGTGACGCTGACGATGTAATTCGTGATAGAACGCCAAGAAATACGAACACATTAGGCGACTGTGATATTGTCCCAGTATTGACGTGCCGCTGACCAGGGATAACCAGGTTATCAATAGTTTAGAATATTATGTTATATGTTGTTCTTATTGTGTGTGTTTTTTGAAAACTTTTGCCAGTGCGTTTGGAAATTATAGCGAAATGCATATGACACCGCGCTTACCATTGGGTGTAGGCTAGAAATAATGCACGTTGTAGGTGCAGCCCAGAGTTTCACAATATCACGCTTGAGGGGTTAAGGTGGATGTACCTTGCCGTTAAAATGTTTGATTATTTTTACAAACTTGTTTCAGTGGACACCTCTCATAACGGACATTTTCCCTCGGAACCGATGGTGTCTGCAGAAGGGAGGTTCGACGGTATATCGAAGGACAAGGAATGAAGGATAGAAACACATAAAAAAATATTACAGTCAGTCTGAAAGACTAGACCTATATCATTTCAAATGATGCATGCTACAAATGCTACACATGTTAGAAAGGCTCAGGAGGGTTTCTTGCTTCGCTCGAAGCCCCAGGACTCTTTCAACAGACTTCATTACCAATTAACTTAGGCTTCCGGCACGGGCACCTCTTTAAGGGTCACCCTGTATTTGAGGCTGACTTCCTTTACAAGAGTCACCCATTATTTGAATCTGATATCTTGCAAACCTCTTTAAGGGTCACCCTGTATTTGAATTGAATCTAACATACTGTACACCTTGTTAAGTGTGACCCTGTAATTTGCTCTGACATCCTGCACACCTCTTTAGGAGGCACCCTGTATTCTTATCTGGCATCCAGTATATCTTTTTAGAAGTCACCCTGTATTCTTGTGTGACATCTTGTACACCTCTTTAGGAGTCACCCTGTATTTTTGTCTGACATCCTGCACACCTCTTTAGGAGGCGCCCTGTATTCTTATATGGCATCTTGTATATCTCTTTAGAAGTCACCTTGTATTCTTGTGTTCACTTCGCTCAAAGCCCCAGGTAGCTCGACACCTCTGGACTCGCAACAGACTCCAATAACCATTAGCTTCTGGTTCCCTTGTAGCTGCATGACGTCACTTCCGTCTCCGTAACGCATAACATTGGACCCAAGCATAACAACGAAGTCGACAAGATCATTTGAAATGATAAAAAATACAATGTCAGGTAGGTCCAGACAGTGGGAGAGATAAAGTGGACAAACACAATGACATGGTAGCTGCAGTCAGAGGGAGATATAAAGTGGACAAACACAGTGGTATGGTAGCTGCAGACAGAGGGAGAGATAAAGTGGACAATGACATGGTAGCTGCAGTCAGAGGGAGAGATAAAGTGGACAAGCACAATGGTATGGTAGCTGGAGACAGTGGGCGAGATAAAGTGGACAAACACAGTGGTATGGTAGCTGCAGACAGTGGGAGAGATAAAGTGGACAAACACAATAACATGGTAGCTGCAGTCAGAGGGAGAGATAAAGTGGACAAGCACAATGGTATGGTAGCTGCAGACAGAGGGAGAGATAAAGTGGACAAACACAATGACATGGTAGCTGCAGTCAGAGGGAGAGATAAAGTGGACAAACACAATGACATGGTAGCTGCAGTCAGAGGGAGAGATAAAGTGGACAAACACAGTGGTATGGTAGCTGCAGACAGTGGGAGAGATAAAGTGGACAAACACAATGACATGGTAGCTGCAGTCAGAGGGAGAGATAAAGTGGACAAACACAGTGGTATGGTAGCTGCAGACAGAGGGAGAGATAAAGTGGACAAACAATGACATGGTAGCTGCAGACAGTGGGAGAGATAAAGTGGACAAACACAGTGGTATGGTAGCTGCAGTCAGAGGGAGAGATAAAGTGGACAAGCACAATGGTATGGTAGCTGCAGACAGAGGGAGAGATAAAGTGGACAAACACAGTGGTATGGTAGCTGCAGACAGAGGGAGAGATAAAGTGGACAAGCACAATGGTATGGTAGCTGCAGACAGTGGGAGAGATAAAGTGGACAAACACAATGACATGGTAGCTGCAGTCAGAGGGAGAGATAAAGTGGACAAACACAATGACATGGTAGCTGCAGTCAGAGGGAGAGATAAAGTGGACAAACACAGTGGTATGGTAGCTGCAGTCAGAGGGAGAGATAAAGTGGACAAGCACAATGGTATGGTAGCTGCAGACAGTGGGAGAGATAAAGTGGACAAACACAGTGGTATGGTAGCTGCAGACAGAGGGAGAGATAAAGTGGACATACACAGTGGTATGGTAGCTGCAGTCAGAGGGAGAGATAAAGTGGACAAACACAGTGGTATGGTAGCTGCAGTCAGAGGGAGAGATCAAGTGGACAAACACAGTGGTATGGTAGCTGCAGTCAGAGGGAGAGATCAAGTGGACAAGCACAATGGTATGGTAGCTGCAGACAGTGGGAGAGATAAAGTGGACAAACACAATGGCACGGTAGCTGCAAACAGTGGGAGAGATAAAGTGGACAAACACAATGGCATGGTAGCTGCAGACAGAGAGATAAAGTAGACAAACACAGTGGCATGGTAGCTGCAGACAGTGGGAGAGATAAAGTGGACAAACACAGTGGTATGGTAGCTGCAGACAGAGGGAGAGATAAAGTGGACAAACACGGTGGTATGGTAGCTGCAGTCAGAGGGAGAGATAAAGTGGACAAACACAGTGGTATGGTAGCTGCAGACAGAGGGAGAGATAAAGTGGACAAGCACAATGGTATGGTAGCTGCAGACAGTGGGAGAGATAAAGTGGACAAACACAATGACATGGTAGCTGCAGACAGTGGGAGAGATAAAGTGGACAAACACAATGACATGGTAGCTGCAGTCAGAGGGAGAGATAAAGTGGACAAACACAATGACATGGTAGCTGCAGTCAGAGGGAGAGATAAAGTGGACAAACACAGTGGTATGGTAGCTGCAGTCAGAGGGAGAGATAAAGTGGACAAGCACAATGGTATGGTAGCTGCAGACAGTGGGAGAGATAAAGTGGACAAACACAGTGGTATGGTAGCTGCAGACAGAGGGAGAGATAAAGTGGACATACACAGTGGTATGGTAGCTGCAGTCAGAGGGAGAGATAAAGTGGACAAACACAGTGGTATGGTAGCTGCAGTCAGAGGGAGAGATCAAGTGGACAAACACAGTGGTATGGTAGCTGCAGTCAGAGGGAGAGATCAAGTGGACAAGCACAATGGTATGGTAGCTGCAGACAGTGGGAGAGATAAAGTGGACAAACACAATGGCACGGTAGCTGCAAACAGTGGGAGAGATAAAGTGGACAAACACAGTGGCATGGTAGCTGCAGACAGAGGGAGAGATAAAGTGGACAAACACAGTGGTATGGTAGCTGCAGTCAGAGGGAGAGATAAAGTGGACAAGCACAATGGTATGGTAGCAGCAGACAGTAAGAGAGATAAAGTGGACAAACACAATGGCATGGTAGCTGCAGTCAGAGGGAGAGATAAAGTGGACAAACACAGTGGCATAGTAGCTGCAGACAGAGGGAGAGATAAAGTGGACAAACACAGTGGCATGGTAGCTGCAGACAGTGGGAGAGATAAAGTGGACAAACACAGTGGCATGGTAGCTGCAGACAGATAAAGTGGACAAACACAATGGCATGGTAGCTGCAGACAGAGGGAGAGATAAAGTGGACAAACACAGTGGCATGGTAGCTGCACACAGTGGGAGAGATAAAGTGGACAAACACAGTGGCATGGTAGGCGCAGTCAGAGGGAGAGATAAAGTGGACAAACACAGTGGCATGGTAGCTGCAGACAGAGAGATAAAGAGGACAAACACAGTGGCATGGTAGCTGCAGACAGAGGGAGAGATAAAGTGGACAAACACAATGGCATGGTAGATGCAGACAGAGAGATAAAGTGGACAAACACAATGGCATGGTAGCTGCAGACAGAGAGATAAAGAGGACAAACACAGTGGCATGGTAGCTGCACACAGTGGGAGAGATAAAGTGGACAAACACAGTGGCATGGTAGGTGCAGTCAGAGGGAGAGATAAAGTGGACAAACACAGTGGCATGGTAGCTGCAGACAGAGGGAGAAATAATGTGGACAAACACTGTGGCATGGTAGCTGCAGACAGAGGGAGAAATAAAGTGGACAAACACAGTGGCATGGTAGCTGCAGTCAGAGGGAGAGATAAAGTGGACAAACACAATGGCATGGTAGCTGGAGACAGTGGGAGAGAGAAAGTGGACCAACACAGTGGAATGGTAGCTGCAGACAGTGGGAGAGATAAAGTGGACAAACACAGTGGCATGGTAACTGCAGTCAGAGGGAGAGATAAAGTGGACAAACACAGTGGCATGGTAGCTGCAGTCAGAGGGAGGGATAAAGTGGACAAACACAATGACATGGTAGCTGCAGACAGTGGGAGAGATAAAGTGGACAAACACAATGGCACGGTAGCTGCAGACAGTGGGAGAGATAAAGTGGACAAACACAATGGCATGGTAGCTGCAGACAGAGAGATAAAGTAGACAAACACAGTGGCATGGTAGCTGCAGACAGAGGGAGAGATACAGTGGACAAACAGAGTGGCCTGGTAGCTGCAGACAGTGGGAGAGATAAAGTGGACAAACACAGTGGCATGGTAGCTGCAGACAGTGGGAGAGATAAAGTGGACAAACACAGTGGCATGGTAGCTGCAGTCAAAGGGAGAGATAAAGTGGACAAACACAGTGGCATGGTAGCTGCAGACAGAGGGAGAGATAAAGTGGACAAACACAGTGGCATGGTAGCTGCAGTCAGAGGGAGAGATAGAGTGGACAAACACAATGGCATGGTAGATGCAGACAGAGAGATAAAGTGGACAAACACAATGGCATGGTAGCTGCAGACAGAGAGATAAAGTGGACAAACACAGTGGCATGGTAGCTGCAGTCAGAGGGAGAGATAAAGAGGACAAACACAGTGGCATGGTAGCTGCAGACAGAGAGATAAAGTGGACAAACACAGTGGCATGGTAGCTGCTATCAGAGGGAGAGATAAAGTGGACAAACACAGTGGCATGGTAGCTGCAGACAGTGGGAGAGATAAAGTGGACAAACACAGTGGCATGGTAGCTGCAGACAGTGGGAGAGATAAAGTGGACAAACACAGTGGCATGGTAGCTGCAGACAGATAAAGTGGACAAACACAATGGCATGGTAGCTGCAGTCAGAGGGAGAGATAAAGTGGACAAACACAGTGGCATGGTAGCTGCAGAAGAGGGAGAGATAAAGTGGACAAACACAATGGCATGGTAGCTGCAGTCAGAGGGAGAGATAAAGTGGACAAACACAGTGGTATGGTAGCTGCAGACAGAGGGAGAGATAAAGTGGACAAGCACAATGGTATGGTAGCTGCAGACAGAGGGAGAGATAAAGTGGACAAACACAGTGGTATGGTAGCTGCAGACAGAGGGAGAGATAAAGTGGACAAGCACAATGGTATGGTAGCTGCAGACAGTGGGAGAGATAAAGTGGACAAACACAATGACATGGTAGCTGCAGTCAGAGGGAGAGATAAAGTGGACAAACACAGTGGCATGGTAACTGCAGACAGAGGGAGAGATGAAGTGGACAAACACAGTGGCATGGTAGCTGCAGACAGAGGGAGAGATAAAATGGGCAAACACAGTGGCATGGTAGCTGCAGACAGATGGAGAGATAAAGTGGACAAACACAGTGGCATGGTGGCTGCAGACAGTGGGAGAGATAAAGTGGACGAACACAGTGGCATGATAGCTGCAGACAGAGAGATAAAGTGGACAAACACAATGGCATGGTAGCTGCAGACAGAGGGAGATATAAAGTGGACAAACACAGTGGCATGGTAGCTGCAGACACTGGGAGAGATAAAGTGGACAAACACAGTGGCATGGTAGCTGCAGACAGAGGGAGAGATAAAGTGGACAAACACAGTGGCATGGTAGCTGCAGACAGAGGGAGAGATAAAGGGGACAAACACAGTGGCATGGTAGCTGCAGTCAGAGGGAGAGATAAAGTGGACAAACACAGTGGCATGGTAGCTGCAGACGGAGGGAGAGATAAAGTGGGCAAACACAGTGGCATGGTAGCTGCAGACAGAGGGAGAGATAAAGTGGACAAACACAGTGGCATGGTAGCTGCAGACAGAGGGAGAGATGAAGTGGACAAACACAATGGCATGGTAGCTGCAGTCAGAGGGAGAGATAAAGTGGACAAACACAATGGCATGGTAGCTGCAGTCAGAGGGAGAGATAAAGTGGACAAACACAGTGGCATGGTAACTGCAGACAGAGGGAGAGATGAAGTGGACAAACACAGTGGCATGGTAGCTGCAGACGGAGAGATAAAATGGGCAAACACAGTGGCATGGTAGCTGCAGACAGAGGGAGAGATAAAGTGGACAAACACAATGGCATGGTAGCTGCAGTCAGAGGGAGAGATAAAGTGGATAAACACAATGGCATGGTAGCTGCAGACAGAGGGAGAGATAAAGTGGACAAACACAGTGGCATGGTAGCTGCAGACAGTGGGAGAGATAAAGTGGACAAACACAGTGGCATGGTAGCTGCAGACAGAGAGATAAAGTGGACAAACACAATGGCATGGTAGCTGCAGACAGAGGGAGATATAAAGTGGACAAACACAATGGCATGGTAGCTGCAGACAGAGGGAGAGATAAAGTGGACAAACACAATGGCATGGTAGCTGCTGACAGTGGGAGAGATAAAGTGGACAAACACAGTGGCATGGTAGCTGCAGACAGAGGGAGAGATAAAGTGGACAAACACAGTGGCATGGTAGCTGCAGACAGTGGGAGAGATAAAGTGGACAAACACAGTGGCATGGTAGCTGCAGACAGAGAGATAAAGTGGACAAACACAATGGCATGGTAGCTGCAGACAGAGGGAGATATAAAGTGGACAAACACAGTGGCATGGTAGCTGCAGACACTGGGAGAGATAAAGTGGACAAACACAGTGGCATGGTAGCTGCAGACAGAGGGAGAGATAAAGTGGACAAACACAGTGGCATGGTAGCTGCAGACAGAGGGAGAGATAAAGGGGACAAACACAGTGGCATGGTAGCTGCAGTCAGAGGGAGAGATAAAGTGGACAAACACAGTGGCATGGTAGCTGCAGACAGAGGGAGAGATAAAGTGGGCAAACACAGTGGCATGGTAGCTGCAGACAGAGGGAGAGATAAAGTGGACAAACACAGTGGCATGGTAGCTGCAGACAGAGGGAGAGATGAAGTGGACAAACACAATGGCATGGTAGCTGCAGTCAGAGGGAGAGATAAAGTGGACAAACACAGTGGCATGGTAACTGCAGACAGAGGGAGAGATGAAGTGGACAAACACAGTGGCATGGTAGCTGCAGACAGAGGGAGAGATAAAATGGGCAAACATAGTGGCATGGTAGCTGCAGACAGAGGGAGAGATAAAGTGGACAAACACAATGGCATGGTAGCTGCAGTCAGAGGGAGAGATAAAGTGGACAAACACAATGGCATGGTAGCTGCAGACAGAGGGAGAGATAAAGTGGACAAACACAGTGGCATGGTAGCTGCAGACAGTGGGAGAGATAAAGTGGACAAACACAGTGGCATGGGAGCTGCAGACAGAGAGATAAAGTGGACAAACACAATGGCATGGTAGTTGCAGACAGAGGGAGATATAAAGTGGACAAACACAGTGGCATGGTAGCTGCAGACACTGGGAGAGATAAAGTGGACAAACACAGTGGCATGGTAGCTGCAGACAGAGGGAGAGATAAAGTGGACAAACACAGTGGCATGGTAGCTGCAGACAGAGGGAGAGATAAAGGGGACAAACACAGTGGCATGGTAGCTGCAGTCAGAGGGAGAGATAAAGTGGACAAACACAGTGGCATGGTAGCTGCAGACAGAGGGATAGATAAAGTGGGCAAACACAGTGGCATGGTAGCTGCAGACAGAGGGAGAGATAAAGTGGACAAACACAGTGGCATGGTAACTGCAGACAGAGGGAGAGATGAAGTGGACAAACACAGTGGCATGGTAGCTGCAGACAGAGGGAGAGATAAAATGGGCAACCACAGTGGCATGGTAGCTGCAGACAGAGGGAGAGATAAAGTGGACAAACACAATGGCATGGTAGCTGCAGTCAGAGGGAGAGATAAAGTGGACAAACACAATGGCATGGTAGCTGCAGATAGTGGGAGAGATAAAGTGGACAAACACAATGGCATGGTAGCTGCAGTCAGAGGGAGAGATAAAGTGGACAAACACAGTGGCATGGTAGCTGCTGACAGAGGGAGAGATATAGTGGGCAAGCACAGTGGCATGGTAGCTGCAGACAGAGGGAGAGATAAAATGGACAAACACAGTGGCATGGTAGCTGCAGACAGAGGGAGAGATGAAGTGGACAAACACAATGGCATGGTAGCTGCAGTCAGAGGGAGAGATAAAGTGGACAGACACAATGGCATGGTAGCTGCAGACAGTGGGAGAGATAAAGTGGACACAGTGGCATGGTAGCTGCAGACAGAGGGAGAGATAAAGTGGACAAACACAGTGACATGGTAGCTGCAATCAGAGGGAGAGATAAAGTGGACAAACACAATGGCCTGGTAGCTGCAGACAGTGGGAGAGATAAAGTGGACAAACACAGTGGCATGGTAGCTGCAGACAGAGGGAGAGATAAAGTGGACAAACACAGTGGCATGGTAGCTGCAGACAGTGGTAGAGATAAAGTGGACAAACACAGTGGCATGGTAGCTGCAGACAGAGAGATAAAGTGGACAAACACAATGGCATGGTAGCTGCAGACAGAGGGAGATATAAAGTGGACAAACACAGTGGCATGGTAGCTGCAGACAGAGGGAGAGATAAAGTGGACAAATACAGTGGCATGGTAGCTGCAGACAGAGGGAGAGATAAAGGGGACAAACACAGTGGCATGGTAGCTGCAGTCAGAGGGAGAGATAAAGTGGACAAACACAGTGGCATGGTAGCTGCAGACAGAGGGAGAGATAAAGTGGGCAAACACAGTGGCATGGTAGCTGCAGACAGAGGGAGAGATAAAGTGGACAAACACAGTGGCATGGTAGCTGCAGACAGAGGGAGAGATGAAGTGGACAAACACAATGGCATGGTAGCTGCAGTCAGAGGGAGAGATAAAGTGGACAAACACAGTGGCATGGTAACTGCAGACAGAGGGAGAGATGAAGTGGACAAACACAGTGGCATGGTAGCTGCAGACAGAGGGAGAGATAAAGTGGACAAACACAATTGCATGGTAGCTGCAGTCAGAGGGAGAGATAAAGTGGACAAACACAATGGCATGGTAGCTGCAGACAGAGGGAGAGATAAAGTGGACAAACACAGTGGCATGGTAGCTGCAGACAGTGGGAGAGATAAAGTGGACAAACACAGTGGCATGGTAGCTGCAGACAGAGAGATAAAGTGGACAAACACAATGGCATGGTAGCTGCAGACAGAGGGAGATATAAAGTGGACAAACACAGTGGCATGGTAGCTGCAGACACTGGGAGAGATAAAGTGGACAAACACAGTGGCATGGTAGCTGCAGACAGAGGGAGAGATAAAGTGGACAAACACAGTGGCATGGTAGCTGCAGACAGAGGGAGAGATAAAGGGGACAAACACAGTGGCATGGTAGCTGCAGTCAGAGGGAGAGATAAAGTGGACAAACACAGTGGCATGGTAGCTGCAGACAGAGGGATAGATAAAGTGGGCAAACACAGTGGCATGGTAGCTGCAGACAGAGGGAGAGATAAAGTGGACAAACACAATGGCATGGTAGCTGCAGTCAGAGGGAGAGATAAAGTGGACAAACACAATGGCATGGTAGCTGCAGATAGTGGGAGAGATAAAGTGGACAAACACAATGGCATGGTAGCTGCAGTCAGAGGGAGAGATAAAGTGGACAAACACAGTGGCATGGTAGCTGCTGACAGAGGGAGAGATATAGTGGGCAAGCACAGTGGCATGGTAGCTGCAGACAGAGGGAGAGATAAAATGGACAAACACAGTGGCATGGTAGCTGCAGACAGAGGGAGAGATGAAGTGGACAAACACAATGGCATGGTAGCTGCAGTCAGAGGGAGAGATAAAGTGGACAGACACAATGGCATGGTAGCTGCAGACAGTGGGAGAGATAAAGTGGACACAGTGGCATGGTAGCTGCAGACAGAGGGAGAGATAAAGTGGACAAACACAGTGGCATGGTAGCTGCAGACAGTGGGAGAGATAAAGTGGACAAACACAGTGGCATGGTAGCTGCAGACAGAGAGATAAAGTGGACAAACACAATGGCATGGTAGCTGCAGACAGAGGGAGATATAAAGTGGACAAACACAGTGGCATGGTAGCTGCAGACAGTGGGAGAGATAAAGTGGACAAACACAGTGGCATGGTAGCTGCAGACAAGGGAGAGATAAAGTGGACAAACACAGTGGCATGGTAGCTGCAGACAGAGGGAGAGATAAAGGGGACAAACACAGTGGCATGGTAGCTGCAGTCAGAGGGAGAGATAAAGTGGACAAACACAGTGGCATGGTAGCTGCAGACAGAGGGAGAGATAAAGTGGGCAAACACAGTGGCATGGTAGCTGCAGACAGAGGGAGAGATAAAGTGGACAAACACAGTGGCATGGTAGCTGCAGACAGAGGGAGAGATGAAGTGGACAAACACAATGGTATGGTAGCTGCAGTCAGAGGGAAAAATAAAGTGGACAAACACAGTGGCATGGTAACTGCAGACAGAGGGAGAGATAAAGTGGACAAACACAGTGGCATGGTAGGTGCAGACAGTGGGAGAGATAAAGTGGACAAACACAGTGGCATGGTAGCTGCAGACAGAGAGATAATGTGGACAAACACAATGGCATGGTAGCTATAGACAGAGGGAGAGATAAAGTGGACAAACACAGTGGCATGGTAGCTGCAGACAGTGGGAGAGATAAAGTGGACAAACACAGTGGCATGGTAGCTGCAGACAGTGGGAGAGATAAAGTGGACAAACACAGTGGCATGGTAGCTGCAGACAGAGGGAGAGATAAAGTGGACAAACACAGTGGCATGGTAGCTGCAGACAGAGAGATAAAGTGGACAAACACATTGGCATGGTAGCTGCAGACAGAGGGAGAGATAAAGTGGACAAACACAATGGCATGGTAGCTGCAGTCAGAGGGAGAGATAAAGTGGACAAACACAATGGCATGGTAGCAGCAGACAGTTGGAGAGATAAAGTGGACAAACACAATGGCATGGTTGCTGCAGTCAGAGGGAGAGATAAAGTGGACAAACACAGTGGCATGGTAGCTGCAGACAGAGGGAGTGATAAAGTGGGCAAACACAGTGGCATGGTAGCTGCAGACAGAGGGAGAGATGAAGTGGACAAACACAATGGCATGGTAGCTGCAGTCAGAGGGAGAGATAAAGTGGACAAACACAGTGGCATGGTAGCTGCAGTCAGAGGGAGAGATAAAGTGGACAAACACAGTGGCATGGTAGCTGCAGACAGAGGGAGAGATGAAGTGGACAAACACAATGGCATGATAGCTGCAGTCAGAGGGAGAGATAAAGTGGACAAACAGAGTGGCCGGAAGGGGAAGGGGTGATGAAGTCCAAATCCAAGGATAAGCTCATAAAAAGACAGGACATTCTCCACAACTGGACACACCATTGTCTTCCAATGAATAGCTCTTTAATGCTATAGTCTCCAACAAACCTCTCAGTCAGCTACCAGGTTGACCACTTGGTGGTGTAGTGACTAGCATTCTCGGACACTCTACCAAGAAATATATTTCTGGTCTGAGGGCTAGAGCCACGTGAGGCAAAACTGAGAAGAGCTAGGTTTGATTCCCTCCTTGGTCATCCTAGAATTGGTTCCATTTCTACTCCAAGCAATATCTAACCACCTCCATCCCATTCCTAGCCTTAATTACAAAGATTCATACTACTACAGACACCACAATAACACATTCTCAAGTACATGTGATGTCACAAGCCCCTAAGTTAATTAACAACAACAAAGGAACCAATTCTGTTGCTGAAAGCAATGTGTAGCGAGGGAGCATCTTCTCATAAAGTGCAGGACAGATAAAGTACGATTATGAGGTATAAAAATGGGTGAAGAAAAGAACCAGGTTACAACTATTCTCTCTCTGTTCCATGATTGTCCACTTTGAATGTTTACCTAATAGATTTATTAACTTAACAGTATGATTTGAGAAGAAATGCAACAACAGATGTTGAATTTACTTTGAACAAGTAAACTATTTTAAGTACTTGAGCTATGTATTTCCCAGGAGCAGGGCGGATTTCCCAATAGGACAACTAGGTCACTATTACGTCAATTACCAGTATCTGAAGGGTATATGTAATGAAATTTGTGTCAAAAATCGATTTTTTGGAAATGTGTTATTCGTAATCTACATTGTGTATAAATGTTATAGTTATCGGAGGCATGGAAGTCCATTAAAAACTTTAAATGTCAAACTCTGCACCTATACTTGATGTGAATCCAGGAGTGTTCACCATAAAGGCGTTCAACACCATTGACAAGAATAGAATCATGAAAGCTGAGAAAGGTATGTCTGATTTTGAGCTGGAAGCCAGACAGAAAATAAGAGGGCAGAAAAGAATGTTGGAGGATGAAGAGTATGAATATGGAGGATTTTAAAAATCAAATAAGCATTTTTCAGTTTTGAAAATGGTAACCAAATGTTTAAAATGCATTTTTCTCCAATATACATTTTTTGTAGAATCTGAAGCCTCTTCTTAAAAACTATAAATCGCCGAGCTACGATTTATTCAGGAGTTGTTCATTACACATTGTGGAATATATGGAACTATAATTGTAATCATTACTTGTTTAAATTTTTATTTATAGGGTTATATGTGAATGAAAAATGTCTAATTTCTGAGACAGTAAGATCACGATTTTTTAAGTAAAGAACTAATGATGAACCCGCTGAGCTAAGGTTCATGTGATATTTTTCACGACAACATATTTATGATGGGATGTAGTACCTTTGAACACACCCAGAAAGCTACGAGAAGCCGAGAGCTTATACAATTCTCTTTGAAGTAGCGAAGAATCGCACTTTTGACTTTGGTGAAGTCTGCTAATTATTTATCTGAGGTCTTATTAATCAATTTTATCTTTCCACGAAACTCAGAATATTCCATTTCGTCATTCAGTATTATCGAAACATTTTGGAGAATGTTTTTTCACTTTAAGGTAAGGTAATATCATTGCAGATACGCAAACAGGAATGTAAGTAGTCGCTCAACGACTTAGTTTGACGACTTGCTTCCTCGAGGAACGCAGTTCCTTGCACTACGTCTGGAGAATCCGCCCTGTGTAGGCGTGTAATTATATCCGTCGCATTAGACGTGGCAAACAGTCCGCTTTTCAGCGTGGAAATCATTATCAGGTGCCATCGAGCACAACTACAAATCACTGTTGTAAATATACATGTAAATGTGAAATTATTACTTTGAACAAGTGTGATTATACACAGATTGCTACGGTGAATTTATCGATAATAAAACGACGCCCATTTCACGGATGCCACGTGATAGAAAAAGTAGCGTCTGTACACGTGTAGAATCGCAGAACAGTGCATAGCCATTGATCATTTACATCTGCCAAGTGTAGAGGCTGTGTTACCAGTTATATTTAAAGCCTGTGCTATCTACGACGAATACTGTAATTTTCAAGTGATAATAATGAACTACTACAAGTCTTATACTACCGCCCACGTGGTAAACTTTTTCAACACCATGTTCGAGACCGAGACCATGGGCTAATACCATTATGGTATGAGGGAGATGTCTCGGATGGTACCAGCAATGATTATGGAACTTCTAGAACATCAAACGAGAAGGAAGGAACCGAGGATGCCTTTCCTAGGCATGTCCAGTCCATTCACGAGGTCAACTACAAGGACAGACCGAACCCTGGTCTTTGGGAGAGCCCAGATGGAAGTTCTGATGAGGACGATGCCAATCCTGAAATCCAGAGGTGCTTTTGTTCAACCCTTGTTGTTGGACAGAGAGCTAAGTGTGGGCTCCTTCATATCGTGAGTTGTGTACACCCTTCCTTGTTCTAGTTTCTGGTGGTATAGTTAGATTAGTGTAGTTTGTGAACCAACCGAACTTAGTGACAGCCATTTCATAGGTAGGGAATGTAATTTAGTCTAATTAGATGTCAGTTATCTACAGTGATTGTGAGTCACCCTTGGGTCTGACATTTTGGTCAACCCTGGTGCAGCTTGATGGACGTCAATTTCTGCCTATTGCTTGACTGTAGTCATTTTGAGGCTACTTTGTTTAACCCTATCTGGGGTGTTTTTCAAGTCTTTGCAGACTTTAGTTACGGCAATCTGATGCCATGGTTATGTTTCTTTAACTGCATTTTTTGCAGCCAGTCTATGTTACACCCCTGACTTCGTTAGAGTAGTCGTATCATTTGGGTAATCGACTGTAATTACCAGTTTTGTAACTGCATTATATTTCATTAGAGATGAGCTCTGATAGCCATCCAGGTCATGTGTAGACCTTATAAGTAAAAGGGACGTTTTGTCGTTGTCTAGCATCGAACCCAGTGCCCAACGTATCATTAAGCAGATCCAGCAGAGAGTGGTATTTGCGCCACAATTATTATTTTGGTAGTGTCAAGTGTGATGACACGTATTTATTTGATATTTGATACAAGCAACTACTGAAGTGTATTTTATCTCTGAGAGCAGAGAGCTCCAGCAATGAGTGATATTGCTACCTTTTAAACGTCTTTGATGTGAAAGGCAGAGTTCTATGATTGTATTCAGATTTATAGCGTGCTTTTTATGCACATATTCTTCGAGGTTTATAACCTATGGTAAAGGTACTATGATGAGGCCAGTTGTACAGTTATTATCTTGCTTAAATTGCCGGCCTAGTTAGTGTGTTGTGTCATTCAGCGCAGGAATCTGGTAGTCTGCGGCGACACGAACAGGTTTTGTGACTCAGCGCCCGTGTGAGAGCGCATGCTTCTGAGTGAGACGGACTGATATTAACATAGGACAGAATGCTTTTAGCATTTACTTTCCCTTTCATTGCAATTATAGCTTATGGAACCCAGTGTCCATTCTTGTATCTGATCATCTGTTCTGTAGAATGTCATTTGTTAGTTAAACGCTGTTGCGTGTACCGTTGTTTTGACGAGTACAGTTATGTCAGGTTTCTATAGTACGTTGTAGGCTAGCCCCGCTAGGAAGGTTTTTCATGTATGAAGATATTTTTGTGTACCATGTCCGGGATTGTTCCCGTGGACCAGATATTTAGGGAGGGTAACTGCTTGTGTCCAGGCCCGTCCCAGAGTTATTGAACGCGAGCTGTGCCCCGCTGGTAACTTGTGTTATTGTGTGTCCGAGTTGTTATTGCTCGTTGATTGTATTCCGACTTTTGAGTCGAGGCTTTTTGGCAGAGATGATCTCAGGGAGACACTCCGTGCCCAGGCTTGTCAGTATTATTCGCCATAAACCAACGATAACCTAAACCGACATCTTAATAATAAAACGCATAATTTTGGTAAACAAAAGCTAACTAACGAATCCTTTCTGCTTAACCTTGTTCATTTGCATTTGGAACCTGTTGACATAGCCGTGCTAATGAAGGTATTTCCTGGAGGAAATGACTTTAGACCAGCTGACACTTTTTGTTGCGACTGAAGCTTGCTCGAACCTTGAGTTCGTAGCTGGTGGAGCGCAGGCCATACGATGTTAGACGTAGTCTTCACTACGCAGTCGTCACCGTAATTACACACATTAGATGACTATGGCTTACAAACAGTAAACCAAGGTGTAGGCAGGCATTTGAATAAAACTGTGGTCTCCTATTTATTTACTTATTATGTAAAAGTGTACGAATCCTCTATGTTACCCCTTTGTGTGCTGACTAGCACCTAGTTCTAAGAATGACTTAGATGTTTTTTTCTATGGCTGGTCACTTAGCTTTGAATGTAATTGTTTGATATTACGGACGTCACCGCCGTAAATTTTGTTATTAATTGATAGGACTTAGCTAGATGAATTAACGTTAAATGTAAATGTGGAGATGGTATCATCCTAACTTAGATTTGTCTTGCTACCCTGTTAAATGTAAATTCTGATATTAGCTTGATCTTGTAACTTGACCTAGGGATTTGCGTCGTACCATTTTCCTAGTGTTGCTGTTGTTGCTTTATTATTGTGAGACAGATCTTTCGCGAGGGTTTACCGTAACTTCTCAGGTAGGGACCTGCTCTTTATTTTTGATTATTTATTAGCTTGCGGATTAGCCGATAGAAACCCTCCGAACTAGGCTAGGGGTTTGTAAAATTTACAATAAATTTTCACGGTGTTTTACATAAGTCTGGATGTTTCTTTTCTCAGTCTAGTTTTTAAGATGAACCTTTCGTTAGGCAGTCTATGACCTTCGTCACCATGTACCACGATCCCCGTGGACTACAGTTTCTCGTGCCGCTATGGCCTATTTGGAAGTTCACCTGATCCTCACGGCAGTTAGGTCCGACGGATGAGATGTTAGGGAAGTCATTGCGGTTGTTGGCTATCCTGGCAGCTCCTCTGACGGGCTCATACACATCAAAATTTAAATGGCGCCCAACTCATGTGCTGACGTTAACGTGGTGACCGTCAGTTCCATGTTATTTAAGAGGATCTTAATGTTGATTAATGGTAAATTGACCGGACTGGGACGAACTTAGAAAGTCGTACTGCAGATCAATTAACCGCATGGCATTCATGTTTGATACAAGTCCATGGGGTGAGGCTTTTGTGTTTGATATATGATGGATAGGATTTTCTTTGATGATGCCTCATCCTGAGTAAATGTAATACTTTGCTTTGCTCGCCGTTGTCTTTGTAAATGTAGAAGCACTTAGTTTGCATACTCCAGCTGTACTCGTGATGTTTATTTAAATGAAACAAGCTTTATACCACCAAGTAACTAATCATAGCTGTAAGTTCCATTAGAGACTGATCCCTCTCTTTCTCAAATAATTTTCTTGTCATGGATGAGGAAACAATTCGTCGTGTGTTCGGGGAGATGATGGCAGGTGTCAATGCCAATCTCCAGCAGATTACTGCTGACTTAGGTGAGAATACCCAAGCTGTCAACACTGTAAGTGGTCATGTGGACCAGGTTAGACAGGAAATTAATAATGTCCGGGGTGATCTCTAAGTTAACACCCAGTCAATTAACAATGTGAGTGGTCATGTGGACCAAGTTAGACAGGAAATTAATAATGTGAGACAGGACTTAGAAGTTAACACCCAGTCAATTAACAATGTGAGTGGTCATGTGGACCAAGTTAGACAGGATTTAGAGATCAACACACAGTCAATCAATAATGTTAGGGCTGATCTAACGCAGGTCAGGGCCGACATTGATACTTATAGAGTAGAGGCTAGGAATGATCTTACGGCAGGTTTAGCAGCTGTTAGAGTTGATGTTATACGACACCATCAGGAAGCTAACCAGCGTATCGATAGTTTAACTGATCAGATGAATAGAGCTAGGGAGGACGTGCAGACCCGATTAGAGGAGCACACCGCTCAGATCCAGACGACGATTAACAGAGTCCAGATTGATATGAGGGCCGACTTGGAGCACACTCGAGAAGAATTCGGAACTCGTTTAACTCACGTCGAGGGATTCATGGATAACGTCAAGAAGGACATGGCGACCATGAATATAGGACTCATACTGATGAGAGGTGCAGCGAACGCAGTCAACAACAACGTCAAGACGATCGTCGATGGTATGATCGGGGTCAAGGACGAGTTGAACACAAACAGAAAGAATATTACGGAATTGACTGAGACAGTAACAGGGCTACGTGAAACGATTGGTGTTCATCGAGAAGAGCATAAGATCGATGTCATGATGTTGAAGGGTGACCTCAATGAACATAAGATCACTATGGAGGCAAAGGTAGCCGAGGTCAAAGATGACGTTGGTAGGATCCAGGACAACATGTCAAAAGTCGAGGAAGAAATCGACTCCCTACAGAAACGATTCGAGGAAGTCGCGATAACCGAGAGGTTAGACCTCAGTTACAACTTGAGGACGGCTATTCGCGAAGTCGACACCAACCTGAAAGGCAAAGTTGAGAGGATAGAATTGCAGCTCAACGATCTGGGAAATAAAGTCGCAGCTAAGACTATCCCAGGGCTCGAAGTTATCGAGAGACGTCTCGACCGACTGGAGACGCATCCACGAGAGACACATTTACCTCACAGATGGGAGACTCTCAGGCGACACCAGGATCGCAATCCGCAGGGATCATGCCTGCACATTTTCGGCCTAGCGCACCCATGGAACCGCTACCATCTCAATTTACCGTTTCAGCGCAGAGTCAAGCGTTAAACTTTGACGCACATCCTTTTCAACCCGTACCCAACCGACAGAGTCAAGAGACGAGTACGCCAACGCATAACTATATGCCGAATTCGTTTAGACCCGCGCACACGCAGGGGAACGTGACTATTATCCGTTCACGAGAGGAGCAACCAGCTCGATTCTCAGGCACTGGAAGTGGCATCACTCCAGTTGAGTTTTTGGCGAATGTGGAAAGCTACTTGAGAGACACAATGGTAACTCCGGAGAGAGAACTCCGAGTTATTGAGCGTTTGCTTGAGGGGCAAGCCAGCACTTGGTTTAGAGCCTTCCGTTACTCATTTGTAGGCTACCAAGATTTCAGAGAAGCCTTGCTGAGGACTTACTGGTCAAGCGACATCCAGCAGAGTATCAGAGCTGAGATGTACACTCGCCGATACAGCTCAAACACTCCGACGCGCTATGCGAACTACTTCGCAACCCAGCTTGCGAAACTCCGTTGCTTACAACCCCCACTGTCAGAGCAAGACCTGACACCATCGTTTGGCAATACCCGGCAGACGTGCAACGTGTATTGATCGCTGCTGGAGCATCTACTTTTCAGCAGTGCGACCAAATCTTGCGACGATTGGACGCTAACACCGAACAGTTTCCAACACACCGTCAGCAGAAGGCTGACAGGCGTGAAGAGCGACATGTCAACTTGACAACTGTGGACAAAGTGTGCCAGACGCCACAGCAGACACAGACTCAAGAGAGCTCTGGACAGCGCAATGACTATAATCATGGTCGGAGAGAATGGAACAACACTCCATATGCTAGAGACCAGAGAGATGACCGTCGTAGTCACTGGAATCGACGCTTCGATCGAGGGACGAACGAAGACCGTCGTCACGATAACGACCGCCGAGGGAATAATAGCCGGAACCCACAACACGGAAGCATCCGTAGGGATTACCGCTATAGCAGAGGTTACCATAGAGATCGAGACCCCAGATACCAAACCGATCGAGACTGGAGAGGAAGAGCACGGGAGAGTCGTGAATATCTTCAGCAACTCCGAGAACTTCAAGAAATACAAGAAGGGAGAGATCAGAACCCGACTTCGAGGGAAACACGGAATGTTTCGGCGGAAGAAACGGAGCGAAACCAGCCCGGTACTTCCCGCCAAGAAGGAAAAAAAAACGCCAAAAAACCAGTAGATTCTTACCCGATTGAGCACAGAGTAACTGCCACCATCTTACTCTGGGAGCCAATTCAGGAAGATCTATTAGACGAACGACAAACCACAACTACGAATTGACGCGTCTACCGAAGATTGTAGCTACCCTGAATGGATGTAACGTAGTCATTCTCATCGATACTGGGGCGATGATAAGTGTCATTTCCGCCGATTGCCATGCCAGACTGAAAGCAAACTCTGAGGTGACAGAGCTGCCAGTTTCTGCAGTAAGAGTCAGAGGAGTCATACCTGACCGTGTTGTAACGTGCAAAATCCAGATTCTATGCACTTTGAAAATTTCGAGCCACGTGTACTTGCACGAATTTCTTGTGATGAAAGGCTTGCATCATGATGCCATATTGGGTGCAGACTTCATTCGGAAGTATGATGGAATCATTGATATGGGACGTAATACGGTGGAGTTTAAGCCGAACGAACCCATTCAAATGAACTTAGTAGAGGAAGAACCGGAATATGTATCCGAAGTCAACGTTGTTGAGAATTTAAATGGCAAGGAAATTGAGGAGACACAAGATGCCGACGAAGAGGCGGAACCATTATCAGCACCCATACGAGAGAAACTAGATGCAATATTAAGCGAATACGAGGATATATTCGACACCACACCTGGTGAGATATTGGATTACGAGTACGGTACGATCTTGTACTACTGGATGATTCCCCAGAAGAAGATATATCCTATCGCAGAGAAACACCGCGAGGAAGCTGCTAAGAAGATCCATGAGATGGAAGCAGCAGGTACAATCAAGAAGTCACCGACTCCTTTCTTGAATCCTATAACACCTGTGGTTAAGGTGGATGGAAGCTTGAGACTTTGTCTCGATGCAAGGGCCTTAAATGAACGCTTAGCTCCTGAGCATGACAGACCGCCCAAGATTAGGGACATCCTCAGGAAGTTTAAGGGAAAGAAGATATTTTCGTCATTGGACTTAGTACAATCCTACTACCATATAAGATTATCTGAGCATACTCAGAAATATACAGGGTTTATGTTCGATCAGACCACCTATGTCTTTCGAAAACTACCCTTTGGAGTGAAAAATGCCAATTAATTAGAGCACTTGATGCGAAGCTGATTCCTGAAGTGAAACAGAAGGTGATATGTTACGTGGATGACATCATCATAGCTTCGGAAACAGAGGAAGAGCATTTGACAACTTTACGCCTTGTTTTTGAGAATCTTCGACAGGCTAATTTTAAAGTGAAGTTCGACAAATGTCGATTCTTCCAGAGAGAAGTCAAATTTGTGGGACACATAATTAATGGAGATGGATACAGGCCGAATCCGGCAAAGATCAGAACCGTTGCTGCATTTCCAACGCCAACCCGTGTGAAACACGTGAGACAATTCCTAGGAATTCTCC
This sequence comes from Meconema thalassinum, assembly GCA_946902985.2. NCBI lineage: Eukaryota > Metazoa > Arthropoda > Insecta > Orthoptera > Tettigoniidae > Meconema > Meconema thalassinum. The sequence continues at coordinate 89,980,445 of OX336393.1, forward strand.
AATTCTTTGCTGCTCATTGTGAGAGGTATTCTGAGACTGTCGCACCACTGCAAGGTTTACTGAAGAAGAATTGCAGATGGGCTTGGAATGACGAGTGCGAGACAGCTTTCAGAAAAGCTAAACAGATGCTGGTTGACTCGATTCAGTTAGAATATCCAGACTATTCCCTGAATTTTATTCTAGAGACTGATGCATCTGCGATTGGAATAGGTGCCATCCTACTGCAGGAGGATGATGAAAAGAAACGTCATTACATCGCTTTCTTAAGTCGACGTTTGAGAGCGCATGAATCTCATTATTTCACCACTGAGATTGAAGCACTTGCGATTGTCTATGCACTTGAGTACTGGCAGAAACTTTTGTTAGGCCAGAGGATTATTGTGAGGACCGATCACCATGCGCTGACCTTCATTTTACGAACAGGACTGGCAAGCGACAGGATCACACGTTGGACGTTGTTTCTCCAACAGTTTGACTTGGAAATTGTTTACCGACCAGGCAGAGAGAATGTGTTGGCCGACATTCTCAGCCGGAATCCTGAAGCCACTGTGAATGCCATTGATATCGAGGGAGAATGCGAGGAACACCTTCGCCGACTTCGTCATCTACCTGAAGGACAACGACGTGAGGAGGAACTCAGGCATATTATCCGTTTCCTGGAACGACGAATGGATCCACAGGATGCTCATTATGCGAGGATTGCTGCTGTTGCAGATGATTATTTGATCTATCATCGTGTCTTGTATAAGTTTGTGGACGAGGACCACACTCAACTGCGTGCAGTCATTCCGAGGGGATATCAAGAATCTGTTATTCTTATGGTTCATCTATCCATTGGACATGGTGGGACTGACAAGACCATTGCAACCATCAAGGAGTCTTTTACTTGGAAAAGGCTAGGAACCACCGTTAGACAGTGTTTACGTGCTTGCGACGCATGCCAGCGGAACAAGTACACGTCACACTTGTTGAAGGAACCTCCTAGGCCCATACTCCCAACTCAACCTAGAGAGTTATACGCACAGGACCTTTATGGCCCAATACCTAAGGCCCGTCGTGGGAATCGCTTCATTGTAACTATTGATGTTTTCACGAAATATACGAAGCTTCATCCGATTCAGAAAGCCACCGCACACCAGATTATCCAGAGAATTAGACGACAAGTGATACCGGAGGCAGGAAAGCCACAATTCCTGTTGACTGATCATGGATCACAGTACACCTCCGCTGAATTCGCTAATGCTATGAACGAGTTGGAGATAGGTCATGTTTTATCATCTATTCGCCATCCAGAGAGCAATCCAGCAGAATGCGTAATGTCTACTATCGCAAAATTCTGTCGATTGTATTGTCAGGAAGAACACTGGCGATGGACCGAAGTCCTAGTTATCATGGCGAAATGTATTAACTCAACAGTCCATGAGAGCACTGGTCAAATACCGTCGGTTTTGCAGTTGAACCAGATGCCGATGAGAATATGGAATCGTGTGATTGTAAATCCACCTTGCTTACAACCATCACACGCCAGCAGACTTTTAGCTGCAAGGGATACTTTGGACAGACAAGCTGCCAAACGCTTGAGAAGAACTAGACGCCAGAGATTCAGAGAACCACTAGTCGCGGGAGACCTTGTCCTTATAAGGAGACCCGGAATTTCAAGTCCTATACACCGCATATATGGGAAATTTCTGTCTTTATATTATGGCCCCAGTCGTATCCGACAACAACAACAATGGAAGTTACGTGATTGAAGACATTCGGACAGGAGAGCGCACTGGAACCTTCAACGCAGCTAATCTAAAAAAATATCGCTTATGAATGAACTTTGAGTCAAATAAAAATGTCGTCCCAACATTTTATTTGAAACGACGGAGAGGCAGATGAACCCGCTGAGCCATGGTTCATGTGATATTTTTCACGACAACACATTTATGATGGGATGTAGTACCTTTGAACACACCCAGAAAGCTACGAGAAGCCGAGAGCTTATACAATTCTCTTTGAAGTAGCGAAGAATCGCACTTTTGACTTTGGTGAAGTCTGCTAATTATTTATCTGAGGTCATATTAATCAATTTTATCTTTCCACGAAACTCAGAATATTCCATTTCGTCATTCAGTATTATCGAAACATTTTGGAGAATGTTTTTTCACTTTAAGGTAAGGTAATATCATTGCAGATACGCAAACAGGAATGTAAGTAGTCGCTCAACGACTTAGTTTGACGACTTGCTTCCACGAGGAACGCAGTTCCTTGCACTACGTCTGGAGAATCCGCCCTGTGTAGGCGTGTAATTATATCCGTCGCATTAGACGTGGCAAACAGTCCGCTTTTCAGCGTGGAAATCATTATCAGGTGCCATCGAGCACAACTGAACTACAAATCACTGTTGTTGATGTGCAGTGATCAACACGAATTGCATAGTGAATTATTTGGCAAGTATTGTGAAATTTACGACATTACTGTAGCACCACATTTTTTCACCCACGTGTATGTGGAGTGCCGAGAGCCTGGTGCGAAAATATACAGGTAAATGTGAAATTATTACTTTGAACAAGTGTGATTATAAAAGTACATTATACACAGATTGCTACGGTGAATTTATCGATAATGAAACGACGCCCATTTCACGGATGCCACGTCATAGAAAAAGTAGCGTCTGTACACGTGTAGAATCGCAGAACAGTGCATAGCCATTTATTATTTACATCTGCAAAGTGTAGAGGCTGTGTTACCAGTTATATTTAAAGCCTGTGCTATCTACGACGAATACTGTAATTTTCAAGTGATAATAATGAACTACTACAAGTCTTATACTACCGCCCACGTGGTAAACTTTTTCAACACCATGTTCGAGACCGAGACCATGGGCTAATACCATTATGGTATGAGGGAGATGTCTCAGATGGTACCAGCAATGATTATGGAACTTCTAGAACATCAAACGAGAAGGAAGGAACCGAGGATGCCTTTCCTAGGCATGTCCAGTCCATTCACGAGGTCAACTACAAGGACAGACCGAACCCTGGTCTTTGGGAGAGCCCAGATGGAAGTTCTGATGAGGACGATGCCAATCCTGAAAGCCAGAGGTGCTTTTGTTCAACCCTTGTTGTTGGACAGAGAGCTAAGTGTGGGCTCCTTCATATCGTGAGTTGTGTACACCCTTCCTTGTTCTAGTTTCTGGTGGTATAGTTAGATTAGTGTAGTTTGTGAACCAACCGAACTTAGTGACAGCCATTTCATAGGTAGGGAATGTAATTTAGTCTAATTAGATGTCATTTATCTACAGTGATTGTGAGTCACCCTTGGGTCTGACATTTTGGTCAACCCTGGTGCAGCTTGATGGACGTCAATTTCTGCCTATTGCTTGACTGTAGTCATTTTGAGGCTACTTTGTTTAACCCTATCTGGGGTGTTTTTCAAGTCTTTGCAGACTTTAGTTACGGCAATCTGATGCCATGGTTATGTTTCTTTAACTGCATTTTTTTGCAGCCAGTCTATGTTACACCCCTGACTTCGTTAGAGTAGTCGTATCATTTGGGTAATCGACTGTAATTACCAGTTTTGTAACTGCATTATATTTCATTAGAGATGAGCTCTGATAGCCATCCAGGTCATGTGTAGACCTTATAAGTAAAAGGGACGTTTTGTCGTTGTCTAGCATCGAACCCAGTGCCCAACGTATCATTAAGCAGATCCAGCAGAGAGTGGTATTTGCGCCACAATTATTATTTTGGTAGTGTCAAGTGTGATGACACGTATTTATTTGATATTTGATACAAGCAACTACTGAAGTGTATTTTATCTCTGAGAGCAGAGAGCTCCAGCAATGAGTGATATTGCTACCTTTTAAACGTCTTTGATGTGAAAGGCAGAGTTCTATGATTGTATTCAGATTTATTGCGTGCTTTTTATGCACATATTCTTCGAGGTTTATAACCTATGGTAAAGGTACTATGATGAGGTCAGTTGTACAGTTATTATCTTGCTTAAATTGCCGGCCTAGTTAGTGTGTTGTGTCATTCAGCGCAGGAATCTGGTAGCCTGCGGCGACACAAACAGGTTTTGTGACTCAGCGCCCGTGTGAGAGCGCATGCTTCTGAGTGAGACGGACTGATATTAACATAGGACAGAATGCTTTTAGCATTTACTTTCCCTTTCATTGCAATTATAGCTTATGGAACCCAGTGTCCATTCTTGTATCTGATCATCTGTTCTGTAGAATGTCATTTGTTAGTTAAACGCTGTTGCGTGTACCGTTGTTTTGACGAGTACAGTTATGTCAGGTTTCTATAGTACGTTGTAGGCTAGCCCCGCTAGGAAGGTTTTTCATGTATGAAGATATTTTTGTGTACCATGTCCGGGATTGTTCCCGTGGACCAGATATTTAGGGAGGGTAACTGCTTGTGTCCAGGCCCGTCCCAGAGTTATTGAACGCGAGCTGTGCGCCGCTGGTAACTTGTGTTATTGTGTGTCCGAGTTGTTATTGCTCGTTGATTGTATTCCGACTTTTGAGTCGAGGCTTTTTGGCAGAGATGATCTCAGGGAGACACTCCGTGCCCAGGCTTGTCAGTATTATTCGCCATAAACCAACGATAACCTAAACCGACATCTTAATAATAAAACGCATAATTTTGGTAAACAAAAGCTAACTAACGAATCCTTTCTGCTTAACCTTGTTCATTTGCATTTGGAACCTGTTGACATAGCCGTGCTAATGAAGGTATTTCCTGGAGGAAATGACTTTAGACCAGCTGACACTTTTTGTTGCGACTGAAGCTTGCTCGAACCTTGAGTTCGTAGCTGGTGGAGCGCAGGCCATACGATGTTAGACGTAGTCTTCACTACGCAGTCGTCACCGTAATTACACACATCAGATGACTATGGCTTACAAACAGTAAACCAAGGTGTAGGCAGGCATTTGAATAAAACTGTGGTCTCCTATTTATTTACTTATTATGTAAAAGTGTACGAATCCTCTATGTTACCCCTTTGTGTGCTGACTAGCACCTAGTTCTAAGAATGACTTAGATGTTTTTTTCTATGGCTGGTCACTTAGCTTTGAATGTAATTGTTTGATATTACGGACGTCACCGCCGTAAATTTTGTTATTAATTGATAGGACTTAGCTAGATGAATTAACGTTAAATGTAAATGTGGAGATGGTATCATCCTAACTTAGATTTGTCTTGCTACCCTGTTAAATGTAAATTCTGATATTAGCTTGATCTTGTAACTTGACCTAGGGATTTGCGTCGTACCATTTTCCTAGTGTTGCTGTTGTTGCTTTATTATTGTGAGACAGATCTTTCGCGAGGGTTTACCGTAACTTCTCAGGTAGGGACCTGCTCTTTATTTTTGATTATTTATTAGCTTGCGGATTAGCCGATAGAAACCCTCCGAACTAGGCTAGGGGTTTGTAAAATTTACAATAAATTTTCACGGTGTTTTACATAAGTCTGGATGTTTCTTTTCTCAGTCTAGTTTTTAAGATGAACCTTTCGTTAGGCAGTCTATGACCTTCGTCACCATGTACCACGATCCCCGTGGACTACAGTTTCTCGTGCCGCTATGGCCTATTTGGAAGTTCACCTGATCCTCACGGCAGTTAGGTCCGACGGATGAGATGTTAGGGAAGTCATTGCGGTTGTTGGCTATCCTGGCAGCTCCTCTGACGGGCTCATACACATCAAAATTTAAATGGCGCCCAACTCATGTGCCGACGTTAACGTGGTGACCGTCAGTTCCATGTTATTTAAGAGGATCTTAATGTTGATTAATGGTAAATTGACCGGACTGGGACGAACTTAGAAAGTCGTACTGCAGATCAATTAACCGCATGGCATTCATGTTTGATACAAGTCCATGGGGTGAGGCTTTTGTGTTTGATATATGATGGATAGGATTTTCTTTGATGATGCCTCATCCTGAGTAAATGTAATACTTTGCTTTGCTCGCAGTTGTCTTTGTAAATGTAGAAGCACTTAGTTTGCATACTCCAGCTGTACTCGTGATGTTTATTTAAATGAAACAAGCTTTATACCACCAAGTAACTAATCATAGCTGTAAGTTCCATTAGAGACTGATCCCTCTCTTTCTCAAATAATTTTCTTGTCATGGATGAGGAAACAATTCGTCGTGTGTTTGGGGAGATGATGGCAGGTGTCAATGCCAATCTCCAGCAGATTACTGCTGACTTAGGTGAGAATACCCAAGCTGTCAACACTGTAAGTGGTCATGTGGACCAGGTTAGACAGGAAATTAATAATGTCCGGGGTGATCTCTAAGTTAACACCCAGTCAATTAACAATGTGAGTGGTCATGTGGACCAAGTTAGACAGGAAATTAATAATGTGAGACAGGACTTAGAAGTTAACACCCAGTCAATTAACAATGTGAGTGGTCATGTGGACCAAGTTAGACAGGATTTAGAGATCAACACACAGTCAATCAATAATGTTAGGGCTGATCTAACGCAGGTCAGGGCCGACATGGATACTTATAGAGTAGAGGCTAGGAATGATCTTACGGCAGGTTTAGCGGCTGTTAGAGTTGATGTTATACGACACCATCAGGAAGCTAACCAGCGTATCGATAGTTTAACTGATCAGATGAATAGAGCTAGGGAGGACGTGCAGACCCGATTAGAGGAGCACACCGCTCAGATCCAGACGACGATTAACAGAGTCCAGATTGATATGAGGGCCGACTTGGAGCACACTCGAGAAGAATTCGGAACTCGTTTAACTCACGTCGAGGGATTCATGGATAACGTCAAGAAGGACATGGCGACCATGAATATAGGACTCATACTGATGAGAGGTGCAGCGAACGCAGTCAACAACAACGTCAAGACGATCGTCGATGGTATGATCGGGGTCAAGGACGAGTTGAACACAAACAGAAAGAATATTACGGAATTGACTGAGACAGTAACAGGGCTACGTGAAACGATTGGTGTTCATCGAGAAGAGCATAAGATCGATGTCATGATGTTGAAGGGTGACCTCAATGAACATAAGATCACTATGGAGGCAAAGGTAGCCGAGGTCAAAGATGACGTTGGTAGGATCCAGGACAACATGTCAAAAGTCGAGGAAGAAATCGACTCCCTACAGAAACGATTCGAGGAAGTCGCGATAACCGAGAGGTTAGACCTCAGTTACAACTTGAGGACGGCTATTCGCGAAGTCGACACCAACCTGAAAGGCAAAGTTGAGAGGATAGAATTGCAGCTCAACGATCTGGGAAATAAAGTCGCAGCTAAGACTATCCCAGGGCTCGAAGTTATCGAGAGACGTCTCGACCGACTGGAGACGCATCCACGAGAGACACATTTACCTCACAGATGGGAGACTCTCAGGCGACACCAGGATCGCAATCCGCAGGGATCATGCCTGCACATTTTCGGCCTAGCGCACCCATGGAACCGCTACCATCTCAATTTACCGTTTCAGCGCAGAGTCAAGCGTTAAACTTTGACGCACATCCTTTTCAACCCGTACCCAACCGACAGAGTCAAGAGACGAGTACGCCAACGCATAACTATATGCCGAATTCGTTTAGACCCGCGCACACGCAGGGGAACGTGACTATTATCCGTTCACGAGAGGAGCAACCAGCTCGATTCTCAGGCACTGGAAGTGGCATCACTCCAGTTGAGTTTTTGGCGAATGTGGAAAGCTACTTGAGAGACACAATGGTAACTCCGGAGAGAGAACTCCGAGTTATTGAGCGTTTGCTTGAGGGGCAAGCCAGCACTTGGTTTAGAGCCTTCCGTTACTCATTTGTAGGCTACCAAGATTTCAGAGAAGCCTTGCTGAGGACTTACTGGTCAAGCGACATCCAGCAGAGTATCAGAGCTGAGATGTACACTCGCCGATACAGCTCAAACACTCCGACGCGCTATGCGAACTACTTCGCAACCCAGCTTGCGAAACTCCGTTGCTTACAACCCCCACTGTCAGAGCAAGACCTGACACCATCGTTTGGCAATACCCGGCAGACGTGCAACGTGTATTGATCGCTGCTGGAGCATCTACTTTTCAGCAGTGCGACCAAATCTTGCGACGATTGGACGCTAACACCGAACAGTTTCCAACACACCGTCAGCAGAAGGCTGACAGGCGTGAAGAGCGACATGTCAACTTGACAACTGTGGACAAAGTGTGCCAGACGCCACAGCAGACACAGACTCAAGAGAGCTCTGGACAGCGCAATGACTATAATCATGGTCGGAGAGAATGGAACAACACTCCATATGCTAGAGACCAGAGAGATGACCGTCGTAGTCACTGGAATCGACGCTTCGATCGAGGGACGAACGAAGACCGTCGTCACGATAACGACCGCCGAGGGAATAATAGCCGGAACCCACAACACGGAAGCATCCGTAGGGATTACCGCTATAGCAGAGGTTACCATAGAGATCGAGACCCCAGATACCAAACCGATCGAGACTGGAGAGGAAGAGCACGGGAGAGTCGTGAATATCTTCAGCAACTCCGAGAACTTCAAGAAATACAAGAAGGGAGAGATCAGAACCCGACTTCGAGGGAAACACGGAATGTTTCGGCGGAAGAAACGGAGCGAAACCAGCCCGGTACTTCCCGCCAAGAAGGAAAAAAAAACGCCAAAAAAACAGTAGATTCTTACCCGATTGAGCACAGAGTAACTGCCACCATCTTACTCTGGGAGCCAATTCAGGAAGATCTATTAGACGAACGACAAACCACAACTACGAATTGACGCGTCTACCGAAGATTGTAGCTACCCTGAATGGATGTAACGTAGTCATTCTCATCGATACTGGGGCGATGATAAGTGTCATTTCCGCCGATTGCCATGCCAGACTGAAAGCAAACTCTGAGGTGACAGAGCTGCCAGTTTCTGCAGTAAGAGTCAGAGGAGTCATACCTGACCGTGTTGTAACGTGCAAAATCCAGATTCTATGCACTTTGAAAATTTCGAGCCACGTGTACTTGCACGAATTTCTTGTGATGAAAGGCTTGCATCATGATGCCATATTGGGTGCAGACTTCATTCGGAAGTATGATGGAATCATTGATATGGGACGTAATACGGTGGAGTTTAAGCCGAACGAACCCATTCAAATGAACTTAGTAGAGGAAGAACCGGAATATGTATCCGAAGTCAACGTTGTTGAGAATTTAAATGGCAAGGAAATTGAGGAGACACAAGATGCCGACGAAGAGGCGGAACCATTATCAGCACCCATACGAGAGAAACTAGATGCAATATTAAGCGAATACGAGGATATATTCGACACCACACCTGGTGAGATATTGGATTACGAGTACGGTACGATCTTGTACTACTGGATGATTCCCCAGAAGAAGATATATCCTATCGCAGAGAAACACCGCGAGGAAGCTGCTAAGAAGATCCATGAGATGGAAGCAGCAGGTACAATCAAGAAGTCACCGACTCCTTTCTTGAATCCTATAACACCTGTGGTTAAGGTGGATGGAAGCTTGAGACTTTGTCTCGATGCAAGGGCCTTAAATGAACGCTTAGCTCCTGAGCATGACAGACCGCCCAAGATTAGGGACATCCTCAGGAAGTTTAAGGGAAAGAAGATATTTTCGTCATTGGACTTAGTACAATCCTACTACCATATAAGATTATCTGAGCATACTCAGAAATATACAGGGTTTATGTTCGATCAGACCACCTATGTCTTTCGAAAACTACCCTTTGGAGTGAAAAATGCCAATTAATTAGAGCACTTGATGCGAAGCTGATTCCTGAAGTGAAACAGAAGGTGATATGTTACGTGGATGACATCATCATAGCTTCGGAAACAGAGGAAGAGCATTTAACAACTTTACGCCTTGTTTTTGAGAATCTTCGACAGGCTAATTTTAAAGTGAAGTTCGACAAATGTCGATTCTTCCAGAGAGAAGTCAAATTTGTGGGACACATAATTAATGGAGATGGATACAGCCCGAATCCGGCAAAGATCAGAACCGTTGCTGCATTTCCAACGCCAACCCGTGTGAAACACGTGAGACAATTCCTAGGAATTCTCCAATTCTTTGCTGCTCATTGTGAGAGGTATTCTGAGACTGTCGCACCACTGCAAGGTTTACTGAAGAAGAATTGCAGATGGGCTCGGAATGACGAGTGCGAGACAGCTTTCAGAAAAGCTAAACAGATGCTGGTTGACTCGATTCAGTTAGAATATCCAGACTATTCCCTGAATTTTATTCTAGAGACTGATGCATCTGCGATTGGAATAGGTGCCATCCTACTGCAGGAGGATGATGAAAAGAAACGTCATTACATCGCTTTCTTAAGTCGACGTTTGAGAGCGCATGAATCTCATTATTTCACCACTGAGATTGAAGCACTTGCGATTGTCTACGCACTTGAGTACTGGCAGAAACTTTTGTTAGGCCAGAGGATTATTGTGAGGACCGATCACCATGCGCTGACCTTCATTTTACGAACAGGACTGGCAAGCGACAGGATCACACGTTGGACGTTGTTTCTCCAACAGTTTGACTTGGAAATTGTTTACCGACCAGGCAGAGAGAATGTGTTGGCCGACATTCTCAGCCGGAATCCTGAAGCCACTGTGAATGCCATTGATATCGAGGGAGAATGCGAGGAACACCTTCGCCGACTTCGTCATCTACCTGAAGGACAACGACGTGAGGAGGAACTCAGGCATATTATCCGTTTCCTGGAACGACGAATGGATCCACAGGATGCTCATTATGCGAGGATTGCTGCTGTTGCAGATGATTATTTGATCTATCATCGTGTCTTGTATAAGTTTGTGGACGAGGACCACACTCAACTGCGTGCAGTCATTCCGAGGGGATATCAAGAATCTGTTATTCTTATGGTTCATCTATCCATTGGACATGGTGGGACTGACAAGACCATTGCAACCATCAAGGAGTCTTTTACTTGGAAAAGGCTAGGAACCACCGTTAGACAGTGTTTACGTGCTTGCGACGCATGCCAGCGGAACAAGTACACGTCACACTTGTTGAAGGAACCTCCTAGGCCCATACTCCCAACTCAACCTAGAGAGTTATACGCACAGGACCTTTATGGCCCAATACCTAAGGCCCGTCGTGGGAATAGCTTCATTGTAACCATTGACGTTTTCACGAAATATACGAAGCTTCATCCGATTCAGAAAGCCACCGCACACCAGATTATCCAGAGAATTAGACGACAAGTGATACCGGAGGCAGGAAAGCCACAATTCCTGTTGACTGATCATGGATCACAGTACACCTCCGCAGAATTCGCTAATGCTATGAACGAGTTGGAGATAGGTCATGTTTTATCATCTATTCGCCATCCAGAGAGCAATCCAGCAGAATGCGTAATGTCTACTATCGCAAAATTCTGTCGATTGTATTGTCAGGAAGAACACTGGCGATGGACCGAAGTCCTAGTTATCATGGCGAAATGTATTAACTCAACAGTCCATGAGAGCACTGGTCAAATACCGTCGGTTTTGCAGTTGAACCAGATGCCGATGAGAATATGGAATCGTGTGATTGTAAATCCACCTTGCTTACAACCATCACACGCCAGCAGACTTTTAGCTGCAAGGGATACTTTGGACAGACAAGCTGCCAAACGCTTGAGAAGAACTAGACGCCAGAGATTCAGAGAACCACTAGTCGCGGGAGACCTTGTCCTTATAAGGAGACCCGGAATTTCAAGTCCTATACACCGCATATATGGGAAATTTCCTTCTTTATATTATGGCCCCAGTCGTATCCGACAACAACAACAATGGAAGTTACGTGATTGAAGACATTCGGACAGGAGAGCGCACTGGAACCTTCAACGCAGCTAATCTAAAAAAATATCGCTTATGAATGAACTTTGAGTCAAATAAAAATGTCGTCCCAACATTTTATTTGAAACGACGGAGAGGCAGATGAACCCGCTGAGCCATGGTTCATGTGATATTTTTCACGACAACACATTTATGATGGGATGTAGTACCTTTGAACACACCCAGAAAGCTACGAGAAGCCGAGAGCTTATACAATTCTCTTTGAAGTAGCGAAGAATCGCACTTTTGACTTTGGTGAAGTCTGCTAATTATTTATCTGAGGTCTTATTAATCAATTTTATCTTTCCATGAAACTCAGAATATTCCATTTCGTCATTCAGTATTATCGAAACATTTTGGAGAATGTTTTTTCACTTTAAGGTAAGGTAATATCATTGCAGATACGCAAACAGGAATGTAAGTAGTCGCTCAACGACTTAGTTTGACGACTTGCTTCTAGGAGGAACGCAGTTCCTTGCACTACGTCTGGAGAATCCGCCCTGTGTAGGCGTGTAATTATATCCGTCGCATTAGACGTGACAAACAGTCCGCTTTTCAGCGTGGAAATCATTATCAGGTGCCATCGAGCACAACTGAACTACAAATCACTGTTGTTGATGTGCAGTGATCAACACGAATTGCATAGTGAATTATTTGGCAAGTATTGTGAAATTTACGACATTACTGTAGCACCACATTTTTTCACCCACGTGTATGTGGAGGGCCGAGAGCCTGGTGCGAAAATATACAGGTAAATGTGAAATTATTACTTTGAACAAGTGTGATTATAAAAGTACATTATACACAGATTGCTACGGTGAATTTATCGATAATGAAACGACGCCCATTTCACGGATGCCACGTCATAGAAAAAGTAGCGTCTGTACACGTGTAGAATCGCAGAACAGTGCATAGCCATTGATCATTTACATCTGCCAAGTGTAGAGGCTGTGTTACCAGTTATATTTAAAGCCTGTGCTATCTACGACGAATACTGTAATTTTCAAGTGATAATAATGAACTACTACAAGTCTTATACTACCGCCCACGTGGTAAACTTTTTCAACACCATGTTCGAGACCGAGACCATGGGCTAATACCATTATGGTATGAGGGAGATGTCTCGGATGGTACCAGCAATGATTATGGAACTTCTAGAACATCAAACGAGAAGGAAGGAACCGAGGATGCCTTTCCTAGGCATGTCCAGTCCATTCACGAGGTCAACTACAAGGACAGACCGAACCCTGGTCTTTGGGAGAGCCCAGATGGAAGTTCTGATGAGGACGATGCCAATCCTGAAAGCCAGAGGTGCTTTTGTTCAACCCTTGTTGTTGGACAGAGAGCTAAGTGTGGGCTCCTTCATATCGTGAGTTGTGTACACCCTTCCTTGTTCTAGTTTCTGGTGGTATAGTTAGATTAGTGTAGTTTGTGAACCAACCGAACTTAGTGACAGCCATTTCATAGGTAGGGAATGTAATTTAGTCTAATTAGATGTCATTTATCTACAGTGATTGTGAGTCACCCTTGGGTCTGACATTTTGGTCAACCCTGGTGCAGCTCGATGGACGTCGTAGGACGCCAATTTCTGCCTATTGGTAAACGTGACTGTAGTCATTTTGAGGCTACTTTGTTTAACCCTATCTGGGGTGTTTTTCAAGTCTTTGCAGACTTTAGTTACGGCAATCTGATGCCATGGTTATGTTTCTTTAACTGCATTTTTTGCAGCCAGTCTATGTTACACCCCTGACTTCGTTAGAGTAGTCGTATCATTTGGGTAATCGACTGTAATTACCAGTTTTGTAACAGCATTATATTTCATTAGAGATGAGCTCTGATAGCCATCCAGGTCATGTGTAGACCTTATAAGTAAAAGGGACGTTTTGTCGTTGTCTAGTATCGAACCCAGTTCCCAACGTATCATTAAGCAGATTCAGCAGAGAGTGGTATTTGCGCCACAATTATTATTTCGGTAGTGTCAAGTGTGATGACACGTATTTATTTGATATTTGATACAAGCAACTACTGAAGTGTATTTTATCTCTGAGAGCAGAGAGCTCCAGCAATGAGTGATATTGCTACCTTTTAAACGTCTTTGATGTGAAAGACAGAGTTCTATTATTGTATTCAGATTTATAGCGTGCTTTTTATGCACATATTCTTCGAGGTTTATAACCTATGGTAAAGGTACTATGATGAGGCCAGTTGTACAGTTATTATCTTGCTTAAATTGCCGGCCTAGTTAGTGTGTTGTGTCATTCAGCGCAGGAATCTTGTAGCCTGCGGCGACACGAACAGGTTTTGTGACTCAGCGCCCGTGTGAGAGCGCATGCTTCTGAGTGAGACGGACTGATATTAACATAGGACAGAATGCTTTTAGCATTCACTTTCCCTTTCATTGCAATTATAGCTTATGGAACCCAGTGTCCATTCTTGTATCTGATCATCTGTTCTGTAGAATGTCATTTGTTAGTTAAACGCTGTTGCGTGTACCGTTGTTTTGACGAGTACAGTTATGTCAGGTTTCTATAGTACGTTGTAGGCTAGCCCCGCTAGGGAGGTTTTTCATGTATGAAGATATTTTTGTGTACCATGTCTGGGATTGTTCCCGTGGACCAGATATTTAGGGAGGGTAACTGCTTGTGTCCAGGCCCGTCCCAGAGTTATTGAACGCGAGCTGTGCGCCGCTGGTAACTTGTGTTATTGTGTGTCCGAGTTGTTATTGCTCGTTGATTGTATTCCGACTTTTGAGTCGAGGCTTTTTGGCAGAGATGATCTCAGGGAGACACTCCGTGCCCAGGCTTGTCAGTATTATTCGCCATAAACCAACGATAACCTAAACCGACATCTTAATAATAAAACGCATAATTTTGGTAAACAAAAGCTAACTAACGAATCCTTTCTGCTTAACCTTGTTCATTTGCATTTGGAACCTGCTGACATAGCCGTGCTAATGAAGGTATTTCCTGGAGGAAATGACTTTAGACCAGCTGACACTTTTTGTTGCGACTGAAGCTTGCTCGAACCTCGAGTTCGTAGCTGGTGGAGCGCAGGCCATACGATGTTAGACGTAGTCTTCACTACGCAGTCGTCACCGTAATTACACACATTAAATGACTATGGCTTACAAACAGTAAACCAAGGTGTAGGCAGGCATTTGAATAAAACTGTGGTCTCCTATTTATTTACTTATTATGTAAAAGTGTACGAATCCTCTATGTTACCCTTTTGTGTGCTGACTAGCACCTAGTTCTAAGAATGATCTAGATGGTTTTTTTCTATGGCTGGTCACTTAGCTTTGAATGTAATTGTTTGATATTACTGACGTCACCGCCGTAAATTTTGTTATTAATTGATAGGACTTAGCTAGATGAATTAACGTTTAATGTAAATGTGGAGATGGTATCATCCTAACTTAGATTTGTCTTGCTACCCTGTTAAATGTAAATTCTGATATTAGCTTGATCTTGTAACTTGACCTAGGGATTTGCGTCGTACCATTTTCCTAGTGTTGCTGTTGTTGCTTTATTATTGTGAGACAGATCTTTCGCGAGGGTTTACCGTAACTTCTCAGGTAGGGACCTGCTCTTTATTTTTGATTATTTATTAGCTTGCGGATTAGCCGATAGAAACCCTCCGAACTAGGCTAGGGGTTTGTAAAATTTACAATAAATTTTCACGGTGTTTTACATAAGTCTGGATGTTTCTTTTCTCAGTCTAGTTTTTAAGGTGAACCTTTCCTTAGGCAGTCTATGATCTTCGTCACCATGTACCACGATCCCCGTGGACTACAGTTTCTCGTGCCACTATGGCCTATTTGGAAGTTCACCTGATCCTCACGGCAGTTAGGTTCTACGGATGAGATGTTAGGGAAGTCATTGCGGTTGTTGGCTATCCTGGCAGTTCCTCTGACGGGCTCAATATGCATATGTAATTTATTTTAGTCTGAATTCATAGGTAGCCTAGTGATAGCTTCATACAGTAAAAATTTCAAAGTGGTTGTATCATTAGAAGTCCTGTTATGGCTTTCATGCAAAAAGGGCATAACTGTTAAATGTCTTATAATCTCTACTTAGTATAGAACAAAGTCCCCGATTCTTGGATGTTACGGGTAAACTCGAGAACCACTGAATGGATTTTGATGCGGTTTTCACCATTCTGCAAAGGATATCTCAAGGATGATTTCTGTAGAAAATTATTTATTTATGATCAAAGGAAGCCGAGCAGTAACGATTTCAGTGGAAAAGTAAAAAAAAAAGCCTGGCGTTGGAGCACTTTGTAAGCTTACGCTGGGCAAACCGTTAAAGATATCTAAATACTATGAGTGTAAGAATTGTTCAGCATGAAAAGTTCTACAAAAAAATCCAGGAGAGCATATGTCTATCTTCAATACATCACCCACTAAAAGTGTTTTTACGTTTTAATTTCTTCCAACCGTGTCCATTCAACTACTGAGGCGACAGTTTACGTGCTAGCTAAGGGCGAGCCTATCATCCCTGTTACAGCCTAGGTAGCGGGCGAACCTATTGCCCCAGATACAGCCAGTAACAAACCGTTGAGTCGTGTTGAGTTAAGACTTCAGAGAAGGGTGGTTGTGTTTGGAGTTGACCTGGAAGTGCAACTCGGGTTTTCTTCTTTTCGCCTGTGAAACACAGTCAAGTTATTGGACGGAAGGGGGATTTGAGTTTCATTCACCTCGCCATTCCCTGGAAGTGCAACTCTCATTTCGCCTGTGAACTTTTCGTACCGCAAAATTCACAGTCAATTTTAGATTGGATGGAAGGGGGATTATATTATATTAAATTATACTGATTGGGGTATAATCTCTACTTAGTATAAAACAAAGTCTCCGATTCTTGGATGTCACGGGTAATCTCGAGAGCCACTGAATGGATTTTGATGCGGTTTTCACCATTCTGTAAAGGATCTCGAGGAAGGTTTCTGTAGAAAATAATTTATTTATGATCAAAGGAAGTCAAGCACTAACGATTTCAGTGAAAAGGTCGAAAAATAACTGGCGTTCGTGCGCTTTTTAAGCTTACGCTGGGCAAACCGTTAAAAATATCTATATACTAAGAATGTAAGAATTGTTCAGCATGAAAAGTTCTAAAAAATCCCGGGAGAGCATATCTCTATCTTCAATACATCACCTACTATAAGTATTTTTTCGTTTTCATTTCTTCCAACAATCTCCATTCAGTTACTGAGGCGACAGTTTACAAGCTAGCTAGGGGCGAGTCTATCACCCCAGTTACAGCTTAGCTAGCGGACCAGCTTATTTCCCCAGATACAGCCAGCAGCAAACTGTCGAGTAGTGTTGAGTTAAAACCTTTAGAGAAGAGTGGTTGTGTTTGGAGTTTCCCTGGAAGTGCAACTTGGCTTTTTTTCATTTCGCCTGTGAACTTTTCGTTCCGCAAAATTCACAGTCAAGTTAAGATTGGACGGAAGGGGGATTTGTGTTTCATGCACCTCGCCATTCTTAAATAACATCTGACAAGAATTTGTTGCACATGCATCTACATGATAATATAATTAATAGTCCAGTCAGTGATTTTAACCCATCATGCCGAGACGTAAAACGGATATTGGTCGTTGTTCATTGACATTGGAAAAAAAAGCTCTTATCACATAATGCATTCGTAACTGTTCCCGGGCGAAGCCGGGTCGGGTTGCTAGTATTAATATTTATGCCTTGCATCTAGGTCTCTACTTATATTTTTTTTTTCATTTATTACAGTTGCCTATCTACACACAACATTCCATGCCTTTAACTATGGTTGTAATGATTTTTTAATAAAAAGCTTGGATTTCCGACTATATACCCCCTTAATTTAGGGTGAATCTTTATTGCACAGGATAATTTTAGGGTAACTACTTCCTCAGGGTAACACTTGAGTTAATTTTAGTCAAGTTGTGAGATAATATTTAATTCATGATAGTCATTACTTGTAGAACACTGCATCCAAGAAATAAATGCAGTGTTGCAACATCGTAGTGGTAATTGTGATAATAATCTCATGAGTTTGATATCCTTTCTTTATTCTGTTTTAAAGATGCTGAGGGATTCTTAACATTACAGAAATTAGACTGGTTTGGCCTCTTGCAGTGCGGCACACTCAAACTCTAGGGGCATTTGATCCTGCAACTTTAACCACAGTAGGCTTGGACAGAGCGACCAGTAACATTGTGAATGACGTGAGTTTGTCATCCAGGTACCACATGATGTTGGGTGTTAATATCCAAATTATGGAACATCCACTGTATTACAATCTAGTGTGCTACTTCTTCTTCTTCTTCCTAGCATTAATCCCTTGCGGGGTCTGCTATTTTGCTATATCTCCTGCACTTCTTTCTGTCACACCTTCTGGTGTTAGACCAACAGCGTGCATGTCAGCCCTGATGTTGCCAGTCAACAGCTTTGCAGGTCTCCCACGTGGTCTTGTTCCACCTGGGTTGATGTGGAGTGCTGTTTTTGCAACTGAGTTGTTCTGTCTTCACATGACGTGACCGTACCAGCGTAGACGAGCCTCCCTCACCTTCTCGACAATTGGTGCAACACCAAATCTTCGCCGGATGTCTGTGTTCCTTGCGTGGTCAAATCGGGTCAGCCCCATCGACCATCGGAGCATCTTCATTTCCATTGTATGCAAAATTTGCTCATGTTGTTTGGTCATAGGGTGACATTCAGTCCCATAGATTGCTACTGGGCGTACCACAGACTTATAAACCTTTGCCGTTAAATGCAGAGGCATCTTTTTATCACAGAGAACTCCAGTGACTTGTCTCCACTTGAGCCAGGCTGCATTTACTCTCATCCGAGTATCAGGAGTGGCGTCACAATTTGAAGTGACAATGGACCCTAAGTACTTAAAATGCATGGTCTTCTGCAGATTTTCTGTGCTGATACTGATGGTACCTCTGGTTTGGGGGCCATATTCCAGGTATTCTGTCTTCTGGATATTGAGGTGTAGTCCATTTTCAGCCAGTCTGTCGTTCCACATTTGAACCCAGTGCTGGAGTTCAGGACGGGTTTCTTGTGCAATTACCACATCATCCGCATAGAGAAGGGTCCAGGGATGTGAGGTCTGTATGTCTGCTGTTACCGTATCCATGCAGAGGATGAATAACAGTGCTGATAGAGCAGAACCGTGATGAACACCCACAGTGATTTCAAAAGGTGGGGAGACTCCAGCTGGGCTCCGAACTACACTAGTGGCATTGCGATACAGAAGTTGCACCCAGCTTACATATTCCTCAGGGACCCCATGGCAACGAAGAGCTCTCCAAATAAGATCATGAGGGATATGGTCAAAAGCTTTCTCTAAACCAGTGGTCCGCGAGTGCCTCGGGAGTGGTCCGCGGGAGAAAAGGGTCCACCAGCACGTATAAAAAAGTGGCCAATAAATGGGGATTTCGAAAACGATGTGCGTTGAATGAGAATCGCCCGAATGTATTTGCGGCGATGACTATCAGGTTTTGAAATGAAATATCTTTAAAATAAGTATTATTGAGGAAGGGTTACGACTGATAAGGTGTATTGCGGGGGAGGGGTGGACCGTAAATGATTCAATTTCACGCTGAGTGGTCCGCAGACTTCTACGGGTTCAGAACCACTGCTCTAAATAACAGTGTGCTATTATACTATATTTCAAAAATATTCATACATTAATATGGGCAACTTTAGGGAAACAGTTAGCTCTAAGGCAGTCATGGGCAAAGTATGGCCCGCGTACCAAGTGCGTTCCTTGAGCTAGTCTGATTCGGCCCGCGACATGTTTTCGATTTATACTGCCAACAATTACACATAGGTCATATTTTCTGTCCTGTGTATCTAGAAGTGAAAAACGGTTTCAATCTCATTATGTTAAAACGTACGTTTTGTGTAATAGAGTTGCAGCTACAACTGATTGAGTTACAATGTAACTGTATGGTGCTGCTCCCTATACTAAAGGTAGTTCGCCCAGTGCCCACGAACGGCAGCGCCCGTAGCACAGTCGAGAATCTTGAGCATTCTGTGTGAATGTCATATCTTGGCTCTCATAGAGCTCTTTGACATATATTATTGTATAATGTTTTCCCTTCTTACAAGTAAGTGCAGTCGCTTTACCGGAGCAAGAAGGAAATTACATGAATTGTCACGCTTCATCCGGATAGAAGATCATTAAACGAACGTATTGAACTTCACAGCTGAAGAAGGAATTCGTTGGCATCACATACCTCCTCACTCCCCTCAGTTCGGCGGACTGTGGGAAGCAGGTATAAAATCAGTGAAGACCCACCTGAAGAAGGTTGCCGGTAACACTTTGCTAACCTTTGAAGAAATAACCACACTGCTCACACAAATTGAAGCATGTTTAAATTCGAGACCAATCGTCGCAATACCCAACAGTCCTGATGAATATGCTTTCCTCATCCCTGGTCATTTCTTGACTGGCGAGCCTTTAGTCTCTTTCCCTGAACCAGATTGTCTCTTAGGGCCATCATCACGGCTGTCAAGATGGCAACTGGTTCAGCGGTGCTGACGACTCATCTGGAAACGCTGGTCAATTGACTACTTGGGCCGTCTCCAGCAGCGTTCCAAGTGGCTTCAGAATCAACCCAACCTCAAAGCAGGAAGGTTGGTACTTCTGAAAGAAGAATATGCTCCCCCCCTCACATGGCCAACCGGAATAATTGAAGAGCTTCATCCTGGGACTGATGGTCTGGTGCGTGTAGTGACTGTGCGGACAAGCAAAGGGTCATACAAAAGACCAGTGACAAGGATCAGTCTTTTCCCTGACAAGCTCATCTAAAGGACTACCACTGTAGTGTGTTTCACCTTTGTTTGTCATATCTGTTTGTGTACATTTTCTGTTGTGAGTTGCTAGAGACTTGTGTTGGAGAAGTGTGTCCATGAATTGCTACCATTCTTGTAATTTGATTGACAAATTAGGTGGGCGGCATGTACGGTGCTGCTCCCTATACTAAAGGTAGTTCACCCAGTGCCCACGAACGGCAGCACCTGTAGCACAGTCGAAAATCTTGAGCAATCTGTGTGAATGTCATATCTTTGCTCTCATAGGGCTCTTTGACATATATTATTGTATAATGTTTTCCCTTGTTACAAGTAAGATCTGGTTAGAATTAAGATATTAAAACTTCATAAGTAATTATATGTGGAGTTCCCTATTAATAGCTACCAGAGAGATATTTGAATCATACAACAGTAACAATGAATTGAAGCAACTATTCTTCAATGTTTCAAAAACTGAGTTCTACTAGGCCCTACCAAAATCAAGCTTCCCAAACCTGAACTCTCAGGCACAGAAGATAACTGCATTTTCACATCTTCCTATATTTGTTGGTTGGTTGGTTCCTCAGTTTAGGGGCTGCGACAACGCGGTCATGTAGCCCCGTGTACTTTTGAGTGTGTGTAGAATCCGTCCGATAACCGGTGTTAATTGTGATGGCTGTATTAGTGTGTGTATCTGTTTTTTAATTTAAGTACAGACTGCAACTTAGAATTTTTCAAATAGTTCCTACTTTTGCCGCCAAACGCCACCGTCAACGACTACTAGGCTTAGTTCAGAACTTAGCTACTAGACGCCACCGCAGTCGGCTCTTGGCAACGAACGTAGAAACCTAAGAGTGTTTTTTACATTCTTAACCTATCCAATTTAGCTTCACACAGGTGTAATTAGTGGAAGGTTCTTTAACATATTTGTGAACAGGTGTTTTGTACAATGAAACTTGGCAGAAATATATTGACTGACCACCATTTAGCTGTGCTACTAAGAATCAGCTCATCCCAGTTTCAACCAGATTATGAAAAACTTTTAGAAGTACAGTCACAGTTTCAATTGTCACATACTCCTTCCTCTTCGACCAAATAATAAATAATAAAGGTGTGTTCTTTTTTCCTAGGTTTTCTACCATTGTAGCCTATAAGTTTTGTTTCATTTAAAATTCAGAAAAAGAACTTGAATAATCCATCTATAAAAAATAATTATGATGTTTTTTTTTATTTCCATCCCACCTAGATTATTTTGTATTCCATCTGGCCCTGCTCCTAAAATGTTTGCCCAAGTCTGCTCTAAGGTAATTTCATTACTGCATGGTGGCAACAATGGCCATGGCCGTATAAGGGGTGGGTTTCACTACGAAACTTATAGATAAAGAAAAATCAGAAATGTAGATTTAGTTAACACATTCACTGATAAAGGACGACCGACTCCCTGGTGCACTCTGGTTGGTTCCTCAGTTTAGGGGCTGCGACAACGTGGTCATGTAGCCCCGTGTACTTTGGGTGTCTGATAACCGGTGTTAATTGTGATGACTGTATTAGTGTGTGTTTCTTAATTCAAGTAATGACTTCATATTTTGAATTTTTCAAGTAGTTCCTACTTTTGCCGCCAAACGCCACCGTCAACAACTACTAGTTCATAACTTGGCTACTAGACGCCACCGCAGTCGGCTCCTGGCGACAAACGTAGGAACCTGAGCGTTGTTTACATTTTTAACCTAATTTAGCTTCACACAGGTGTAATTAGTGGAAGGTTCTTTAACATGCCATAAATCTATGACATGGGACCGCCGGCTTTACTTCCCCTCTGAAGGAAGGCATACTGAGGAATTTTTAACGCTCTTAAAAAATCGGACGACTTCGGCCGGATTTGAACTCGCGATCCTGGGCACAGAAGCTCAGCATGCTACCAACTACGCCACCGAAGCCGCTCTGGTGCACTCTGTAGGGATTTATATTCTTACTCTTTGGGGAAGACTCAAGAGCAGGATTTACAGACCTTTGAAAACCAAACAGTGAGAAGTTACTGCAACATGCAGGATTGTTGGGACAAACAGATGGAAACAATAAAAAGAGAGTGTTTGTAATGAAGAGATAAGGGTAAGAAAGGAATTATCATCATCACCATTATTATTATTATTTAGCATTATGGCATATGATCACTACAAAGACACACTGTTAAGATACACTAAAAAATAGAACCTGCCGATGGTAGAACACTCAGTCTGGAATTCTCCTCCACATTTGCACTCAGCCAAGCTTTCCATTGGTCAAGTGTGAATGATCATCTTTACAATGGGGCAGAATTTGCTTAGTGAAGACCAAGTTCTTCACGGAGACCAAATCCAGCTGGCACATGAATGGCTCCCCACCAGAACGTTGCAAGCGCCAAAAACCAAATTTTACAGGTAGGCCTACTGATAAATGATACTTTTTTTAGGGTAATATAACCTGAATCGGGCATTTTAACTACTCCGCTTCAATTTCGAAACTAAGAACTTATTATCTATCAAGTTATGAGCAAAATATTTTTCTTTCAGAGTTAGAACCTTGCATGGGCAGTACATGCAACGTTCTAATATTGTACTCTACTGCTCCTGTTGTAGTACTTGCAACGTTTTGCCAAAAAGGATTTATTTTCTCTTTAGGTAAAGAAAAGTATTTATCCCCTATATTGTTCGAGCATAAAAAACGTTTTCATAAAAAAAAAATCTTTTCAACCAAAATAAGAAAAAGATAAAAATCCATAGGGAATTATTCATTTTGACATCTTATTCAGCACTTCCTGGTGTGGCGAAGTTAGTTGAATGCTGGTTAGACTGAGTAGCGAGAGTTGTTCACATGGTCATTGATCTACAGTATTACCAGATCCATACGCGTGGCAAACATAGGTCATTCACGGAGTCTAAATGATACAAGAGCAAATGACTCACTTGTCAGAAGATGTGATAACATCTGGGTTGTTGAATAATGTTGATGTGAGAGGCGAAAGTAACGATGACATTTTGCGGGGTCAACAACCTTCTAGTGTTGTTATCAGCGACAGTTTTGCTGACTTGAAAACTGACTTATAAATAAATGATAAAAATGGTCCGGTTAGCTCAAACAATGCCAGCGTTTCGCCCCAGTGTGTCGTTGGGCTCGTCATTTGGTACAGACACACCTACCAATACGCATGGCTAGCACATACTGAGAAGGCCATCACAAGACACAAAATACAAGCAGTATTGACATCACGAGCATGCCAATGTGCTACGGGAGTCAAACTCCCTTTCATAAAAACAAAAGCCTTACCTTGGCTATCCAAATAAGGTTGTTTGAGCTAACCGGACCATTTTTATCATTTATTGATAATTCATCCGCTCAAATGGAAACCACATCATATTCCCTTCGGGAATATTCAAAACCTTATTTGAAGACTGACAGAAATGAAAACGAACTTGTTGGTAGCAATGACTGCATTCTAAATAATAATGCAGTGTTAAGTGAAATATTAGTAGGAAATTACACTAGGTTCAAACCCTGCCCCCTGTATCTCGACAGTCCAGGTGCTAAGCATGCCCCCACACTCTAATGACCTATACCTTTTTATTTATAAAAGCTGTGCATAGATGGTTGGTTCCTCAGTTTAGGAGCTGCGACAACGCGGTCAAGTAGCCCCGTGCCTTTGGATGTGTGTAGAATCTGTCTGTTAACCGGTGTTAATTGTGATGACTGTATGAGAGTGTGTTACCTGTTTTTAATTCAAGTAAGGACTGCAGACATTCAATTTCCAAGTAGTTCCTACTTTTGCTACCAAATGCCACCCTCAACGACAACTAGTAGTGAACTTGGTTACTAGATACCACCGCAGTCGGCTCCTGGCGACGAACGTTGGAACCTAAGAGCGTTAGTCAAATCTAACCTTTAATTTAGCTTCTAACAAGTGTAATTAGTGGAAGGTTCTTTTACATGCCATAAATCTATGACATGGGACCACCGGCCTTACTTCCCCTCCGAAGGAAGGCATACTGAGCTGTGCATAGACAAGTCCATCATGTAGATCAAAACATTAAAATTCGTAAATGTGTAATTTCAGATGTCAATATATATATATATTTCTTTCTTTCAATTTTGTGTTATTTTTAATTTCATTAATCTTAATTTGAAAAAATATGATGCTGATTCATTTAGGGGCTTTGCGACATTGTGGTGATATAGCCCCGTGTACTTGTGTTTGTGGGGGAAATTTGTATGATAACCTGTGCTATTGTAATCGCTGTATTAGTGTGAGTATTTGTAACTCAGATGAGGATTGGGAAGGAGGCAGCCGTAAGATAGTAACCATCCTGGTATTCGCCTGGAGTAGAAGTAGGAAACCGCAGAAAACCACTTCCAGGATGGCTGAGGGGGGTGAATCGAACTAACCATTTCTCATTTTTGCCTCACCAGGCTGAGTGTAGTCCGTCCCAGCCCTCAGACCAGAATTAAATTTCTTGGCAAAACCGGGAATCGAACCCGGGCCTCCGCAGTAACAGCCAAGAGTGCTAGCCACTACGCAACGAGGTGGACGAAGAAATGCCTGGTAGTACAAATGTAAGTGACCATGTTAGTGGTATACAGTGACTAATGTTGTACTTCAAATAAATGTTTCACCGTTACTATCTTAAAAAATACAGAAGTTATGATGATTTTCTTGAATCAATAGTATTTCATAATGAGTAGTACTTTTTGTATATGAGTGTAAAAGCGACTGGTATCCTATTCTCCTATTTCCAGTTTACCAGTTACATGTGGTAGAAGGATCAATAATAATGTATTTATTTAGGGAGTAAATGTAAGTTACTGGAAACCTCCAGTTTTCAATAATAAACCTTCGGCATTCATACTTTTTTGAATGGCAATAAATTAATACATGCAAATTAATTTTGAGGTATAGAAACTTGCCATTGCAAATTCAAAAGACAAAGAAAAGGGATGTGCAATGTTCTGATACCAAATTAGACTTTTTACCACTGACCTGCTTTCCAGCACTCCGACCGTTTCTCAATCGTTTCCTTGTAACACATGTCCTGTTTTCGTAGTTAATATGCTTTTTCTTGCCTTTATTTGCATGATTAAACACGGAACCCACTGGTGACCTGTGCGTTGGCGTGGTCATTTATTACTCACCCGCAACGTTCTGGTACTGACCACCAATTTCGACTCCTCATAACTCCCTGGAAAGTTAATATTTTCCCCAGCTGATGCCACTAGATGACGGGAGAAGGGGATAAGAAACATCCTAAGACTGACACTCATTCTCGAATAATTTGACGCTTGCAACGTTCTGGTGGGGTCACTTTCACATGATGAGGATTGAAAATACTAGATCATTCTGGAGCTGCACACAACTACTGCTCGGTTCCAAGCTCTGTGAACTTGCGGGATGAAGGGGAGAGGCAGGGTAGGAGCAGGCGAGAATTGAGAAGCCTGTCGACGCCTTGTTACCTGACATTCTCGTCTATTCCAATACTGCTAACATGGGTCTTTTCTGAAACCAGTGTGGCATTAGGAATGAGTGACTGAGTCACCGACTAATGTATTTGCTTCTGTTACCACGCAAGGACCGAGAAACCTCATCACTCGTCACCACCACTACTAATAGTCTGTGATGCACATTCCTCTCAGGTCCACGCAGCTTTGACTCGAGTTGTACTTTGGTCTCCACTCAATCATTATGTCGAAACCAGCAATAATTAACAATTTGGCTGCTTTCATTACATGACTGCAAAACTTCAATTTATCTATTCGGAGGCTCCCAACATCTGTATGGATAGGTTTGACATGTCATATCTGGGATTAAGGCAGTTGATGGACACAAGTGAGGAATTAACATGTTAAATAAGTCTGTTTGTATGAGTCAGCTCAGATGGTGGGGCCACGTAATGCTAACCGAGAAGAAGAAGAGATTGCTCACTAAGCTAATGAATTGGCTATAGAAGGTAAGAGATGTGTAAGTAGCCCTAGGATATTGAAATGTTACAAGGCATTAAATATTTTCAGTGTTGCCCATGAAATGAAAATCCGCAGCTTGGTCCAGTCGTCCGACCGGGTCGGGGATGGAATGAATGTAGCCCCCATCTAGCGACGAGGATATGAACTGTGCTGGCTGCCAGAGCCTGTCGCACTCCTCAGGGGCAATGATTAAACGAATGACAAATGAAATGATAGTGGAGAGTGTTGCTGGAATGAAAGTTTTGACAGGGAAAACCGAGTACCCGGAGAAAAACCTGTCTGCCCCCGCTTTGTCCAGCACAAATTTCACATGGAGTGACCGGAATTTGAACCACAGACCCAGCGGTGAGAGGCTGGCGTGCTGCCGCCTAAGCCACGGAGGCTTCAGTGTTGCCTATAAAATCAATCAATGTTGGTCAACACAAGTGGGCCCAAATAGATTGGGTAGATCACACCACTACCTGAACACACTTCTCTAACAAATCTCATGTTATACTCGTCAAGCGAGCATCATCACATCAAAATTGCTCTGCTAAACTCACAGTGTTACCCTAAAGCAACAACCCCCTAAAACCAAGGCAAAATTTTGAACGTGCACCTAATACTGCTGAGAGATACTCGGGCATTAAGCACCCGAAAGAGAACTATTTTAATATCTACAAGGTTGCAAGACTGAGAAATGACAATTCCACCCACAAACAGTCTCACTCTACCAACTAATCTATGAAGCTGTAGCTGCTATTGCTGTGATACACTTAGGCGATGATTCCAAACTAGAATTGTAAACAAATACGATTGAGTACTCTGCTGAAATGATAGTAATAATAATTTATTTATTATATTTATCGTATGGCTTTTGGTGCCGGGAGTGTCCGAGGACATGTTCGGCTCGCCTGAGTCTGTAGCTGCTTCCAGCGGACACCCTTAGGGTGAGCTACAAGTTCCGTTCAATTACAAGTAGTTCCACCATTCGCTACCAGATATCAAGGATACCTAGGGGTGAACGTTGGAACTTTGATAGAGCGTTTGACGAAATCTAACCTAACAATTTAGTCTGTGGAAGGATCTTTTACATGCCATAAATCTATGACATGGGACCGCCGGCTTTACTTCTCCTCCGAAGGAAGGCATACTGAAGGATTTTTAACGCTCTTAAAAAATCTGCCGACTTCGGCCAGGTTTGAACCCGTGACCTTGGACTCAGCATGCTGCCACCGAAGCTGCCAGCATTGAGAGTTTAGTAGAGCAATTTTGCCTTGTATATTTTGATCTCATGATGGACGCTTAACGAACGTAACATGCCATCCATAGGTAGTGGGGTGATCTGCCCAATCTTGTGTTGACTGACTGGAGAGCAATTCCGTTGGTCGATTAGCCCTAGGAGCCGATGATTCTGGCGACAGTTGGGTTAAGTAGCATTCACTCTGGAACTCATTCAAATTTCTTTAATATTTCTTTAATTCCCATAATTTGGGATCACCATATGATAATTTAATAAACAGTTTTTACCTTTAAGCATTTTTCTTCTAATTCTTCTTCACCTACCACAGACTGAGAAAATGTATACAACGAGCAAACATTGGCAGGAACAAGTTGTCTCACTATAATTTCTCGGCACCGACTTGAGAGGTCATTTAGAAAGTATTTCTTAGCAGCATATAATACCAGACGGGCTTCATGCACAGTTCCTAAGTTAACTCGATCTGTGTACATGTAACTGAAAAAGAAATGTCCTTGGAATTATATCATTTGTAACTGCTATACAATAAATGCTTTGCAGTGAATCAATAACTTTCAGTTAAAATATTTAATTGAGCTAATTGTCCAAATTAGTGAGAGTTTACTAATTGACTAATGGGGGCGAGGTCTAGTCCAAAATAAAGAATGTTTTCTAAAATATTGCACTGTACATTACAAACATAGTTATCTGAAGCTATTATTAGGAATATAATATACAATGTATACAGTACATGTAATTGTTAAAGAAAGATTCGATGAACATCATGTACACGGAAGAAAATGGAAATTGCAACACCCAGAAGGAGTAGTGCTACATTGCTGCAATTGAACATGCAGGACGAGTGTTCGGTTGTGATTCGATGATTACACTTTCAGGTCCCTCTGACCGCAAGTTTGGACAACAATCAATACAGGATGTGCCCACTACGAGCTGCAATACATTGATGAATTCGTTGAGGCATGGAGTCAATAAGGCCCTGGATCGCTTCCTGAGGAATTGTGGCCCATGTTTGCTGCACTGCACGGGTCAGTTGTTCCAGAGTTGTGGGTGGCTGAGGACAGTTGGCCAGTTGTCGACCCATCATATCCCACACATGCTCAATAGGACTGAGGTCCGAGGATCTGGCGGGCCATTCTAAGGTTGTGATGTTGTGGAGAGCTTCTCTGGAGATGTGTGCTGTGTGAACCCGGGTATTGTCCTGCTGAAACATCCCATTAGCAATGTTCGCCATCATAGGGACAACCACTGGATTGAGTACCCTATCAACATACTGTCGAGCAGTCATAGTGCCCTCAACAAGCACTAATTGTGATTCCACATTAAAGCCAATAGCTTCCCAGACCATAATGTTTGGTGTTGGCCCTGTGTGCCTCTCGAAAATAAGGTCTGGGCGGCCCCTCTCCCCGGTAGGTCGGCGCACACGATTCCGGCGATCACTGCAGGCAAGACAGAAGCGGGATTCATCACTAAAGACGACCCTATGCCATTCGTCGACCCACGTCGATCGTTCTCGACACCAGGCCAGCCTTACACGTCGCTGTTGTGGGGTCAATGGAACACCTTCTGCAGGGACACGGGATCGTAAACCAGCTGCACGCAGGCGATTGCCAACTGTTTTTTGTTTAACGTGGGGTGCCACAGCTGCTCGAATTTGCGTTGCTGTTGCATGGGGTTCCATCCGGGCCATCCGAATGATAGGCGATCCTCTCTCACAGTTGTCTGTTGCGCTGGGCCTGTGCCAGGTCTACGAGTGTGGGTACCTTAATTTGACCACTGCTGCCATACACGTTTTACCGTAGATGCCTGTCGGCCAACACGTGCAGCGTCAGTCCTTAGCGATAATCCAGCCTCACACAGCCCAATTATCCGAGCCCTCTCAAACGGCGACAGTTGTTGATAGCGAGCTCTTCTCTGTCATCGAGGCATGTTTGACGGGGAACACTTCACTGCACAGACTGCAAGTCAACTACGCTACATCAGAGTCCGTATACTGGAGTTGATTCCTCCGCGACCAATCACGTGGGGAGACCTGTAGCAACAATCCAATGGGTCTGAAACTTTGATTGTTTACATACCTACATGGCATCGTTCCATATCTTGAAAAGCAACACAAACAACCAATGCCTTCATGGTGTTGCAATTTCCATTTTCTGCAGTGTATGTACGTACTGTATTAAATTAAAGTTACAATACATATTCAAAGGCTTTATATGTTCACCTATATACACTGTATAACAAACAAAACAAAACGATGCACCGGGAAGGCGTTGTCTGATTGTAAGGAAATTACATATGCAAAGACATTCGGACCGAACCTGCAACTGATTAAAGCTTCGAGCCTAATGAATGAATAGTGGGAGCTCCCACGCATCCGAACTGCGCTTGCATCAGGAGTATATAAGGCGCAATTCTGAAGCGTGTGCTCAAAGTAGCTGTTGCATTTGACTGCGATATCTAAACTTCGGCTGTAAGAATACCATGCCGAATGATTCGTGCTCATTACGAGCAGATGTCAGAGTTTGAAAGAGGTCGTGCGATTGGATTGAGAGAAGCTGGTTGGTCGAATCCAGCTGTCGCTGGACATTTGGGTCGAAGTGATGCGGCGATCAGACGATGCTGGCAAGCGTGAGTCAGCAACGGCAGGCATCAGCGTCAGGACTGCAGTGGTTGACCGAGGGCCACAACAGCACAGGCCGACAGAGAGATTGTCAGAATAGCTGTCACAGCACCGGAGTCGTCGTTATCAATGATCCAGTGTGTGATCCTCACACATGTGTCCACCATGACCATCAACAGACGCATGAGCGACAGGAATTTGCGCTCACGCCGCCCGTTATGCCGCTTACCACTCAAGCCTGTTCACCGTCAAGTCAGATTACAGTGGTGCCGCGCTCGAGCAACGTGGAACTGCGCTGACTGGGGACGTATAGTCTTTAGTGGCGAGTCCCGTTTCCAACGGTGCCCTGACAAAAACCGCAGACGTGTTTGGAGACGTCCAGGCCAACGTGGGGATCCTGTCTTAACAATCGCACGCCACACAGCCCCACACAACAGGGGGTGATGGTCTGCGGTGCCATCTCCTTTGATAGCCAGACCCCTCTGGTAGTCATTCCTGGCACACTGACAGCACAGCGGTATGCTGATGACATTCTACGGCCGGTTGTGTTACTGTTCCTTCAGTAACATCTGTTCCTTACCTTCCAACAGGATAATGCCCGGCCGCACAAGGCACGTGTTGCTACGGACTGACTTCAAGCTTGCCCTATCCTTGCCTTGGCCAGCTCGGTCGCCTGATCTTTCTCCCACAGAGCACATTTGGGACATCACGGGAAGGCGATTGCGATATCCCTGAATGTCGCCGATTTAGCCCAACAGTTGGAGACCATTTGGCACGAATTTCTGCAGGACACCATCTGGGAACTTTATCAGTCCATGCCACGTCGAGTGACAGCTTGCATCCAGGCCAGGGGTGGACCAACACTGTATTGACGTCCTCACTTTGTAACGCTCTAACTCTGCAATAAATCATTCGATTGTTGTTCTGCACGTTTGATCGTTTGTTTTTCTATGTCTGTTCCTCAAATCCACTGTTTTTTCGCCATCGGACAATTCCTCCCTGGTGTGTCGTTTGTTTTGTTATACAGAGTACATTTTGTCTCCTAAACTTAGCAATGTATATTTCCCCCTAACACACATGTTAGTTACTGTAAGGGGCAGAAGATCTCGTAGTTCTGCCCCTTAAAACAACAATAACTAACTAACTTAGTTACCGTATTCTAGCGAGGACAACAGTACAACACTTCATTGTACAATGTACATTATATGATTGAATGGATGAATAAAAAATACAATACAATACAATACAACACTTTTAAGCAATCATAGAGATAGAATTTAACACAATGTAACAGTAACTCGTCATGTGGGCTTCAAAAAGCCAACTGAGCTTGTGACTAATAATGATACATTCGGTACTTATTATTGACCGCGAGTGGCGTGAACGGGAAGGGAGGGGGATGCGATTGACATTTTACAATAGATGGCCTTGGAGCGAATGATATCTGGCGCAGTACTGCGGTGATGAAAACCTGTCAGAATTATCCGAATTCCTAAATAGTGAGGGTTCACTATATTTAACTACCGGGAAAAGTAAAACAAAAATAATTTGTTCAAAAAGATCAAAATGATTTAGATGAGTTGAATATTACAATGAAACAAATTGCAGAGAAGAAAAAAGTATTCTGAAGAACAAACATATAAGGCTTACAATAAAAACAAAGCTATGAAAACCATAAGTGACATATGTGATGAAGAACGGTCAGTCAGAATGAAGAGGTTTTGGGAGAGGAGGTTAGATTAGATTAGATTTGTATTTATCCAAATGATCAATTACAAGTACACAATACATTTTTGATATAGGACTCGTATGAAATTACATCTATAAAATAAAAAAAACTTACAGGTAACTTATATATTACAAATACAGTAACTATTTTGAGAAGACTGTGTTCATAACTAATATATCGTACCGGCGCCCAAACAACTTGCTGTGGAACAAGGAAAAATTAAGCGAGTACCTGGGAGAAATTATAACACCTAATGTATCAGAGAAAGAAGCATTCACATCACGCATGAGTAAAATGGAAATGACCTACCATTTAAAGGAGATCACAACACAAAAACACATATTTCATTATTTATTGCTAAATATGCAACATGGAAATTTAATAACAATGCCGTTAATCCGGTGCCTCTAGGTCCAACCGTTCTCAAGTTATGTGCGAAACTTGTAACTGCTCGTGACGTCACTGCGCTCTCGAGTCTACATAGCAGCGTTCTTGCTGTGCAAAAGCTTGGGCAGTCTTTTCCCGCACTCCATCTGCTGCTGCCGTGTTCTTCTGTTGCCATTGTTAGTCTTAGTCAAAAGACTTATAATGGATGTAAATAACATTCGTCCATATCAGTTTGAGCCAGATCGAACAACATTTGCTGATGTCCATTCAGATAGCGATCATGAAATAGATATAGTAAACACTACAGGCCGAGCCGGCATGCGAAATTGGTGTAAGTGTAATGAGTGTACCATCATGGATACGAATGAAGAAAGTGTATGCTGTTGTGAATTAGACAATGTAAAAGCAGTGAAATCTGAAGAATTTATGTGTATAACAAGAAATCCCTCGTTTTCAAGGCTTATTTTAGACCGCTAAGTGTTGCAATGGCAAGGCATAACATGAGCTTAAAAACAATGAACAGGGCAAAGAAATGTTTACTGACAGCTTTAAATCCAATAAATAGTACTTGGTGATTTATTTGTTACAAGCAGTTCACTTCCTGGGTAAATTCATGGA
The DNA here is from genome assembly GCA_946902985.2 of Meconema thalassinum. NCBI lineage: Eukaryota > Metazoa > Arthropoda > Insecta > Orthoptera > Tettigoniidae > Meconema > Meconema thalassinum. The sequence continues at coordinate 90,013,624 of OX336393.1, forward strand.
CTGCGATTGGAAAAAAGAACAGATTTGTCGTGCCATCATGTGTTGTCAACATCATAAGAAACACATTTCCGGAACTCAGTGGCACCTATGTGGGCGTCAAGCTGTAAATTCAAAAAAAGGAAGGTAGATCGTAGTTTTACATGACCGTGAATCGTGTGATTATGAGCCATGGGACCTCATTTTTAGGTAGATTCCGAAACCACAGGACATGGCATTTCACTTCGAAAATCTCACATACATTGACCGGGGATGAAACCCAGACCACCTTGGTGAGAGGCCAACAACTTGATCGCTGTGCCATCACGGCCACCGTAAATTAGAACAGTAGAATTATGTAAGAGTGTTCTAAGATTGTTTAATTTACGATAAATATAGACATATTATTTTGATATGCAGTGCGGTACATCATTAATTGTTACATGTGAAATCGTGAGAAGTACTTCTTCATCAGGTTGTCCTTGGAAGGTCGAGGTATTGGAGCGATGTTCTTAGGCAGTGACAGATCCATTGCTTCAGCTTCAGGTGAAGCTCTACTATAGTCAGTTTGTGAGAGGTTAATTTTGTTCATTATTGCCTTCGTCCATCCATCATTTGACGCTTCGTATTTCTGTTTTACCGCCCAGGCTCCTGTTGATTTTGAGAACTGAGTTGTGGTACCAACTTTCAATTTATTGATGTTCCAATTATAGTCCAGTGCAGCAATCATTGACCTGAGCTTTAAGCCGCTGTACGAGAAATGAATTCTTTTAGGAGCGTATTTCAAACGAAGATTGTGATAACTTTCTAGGTTTCCGGTGTGAACGTAGTGTTTTATATGTTCCACACCTTTTAAGAAAGATTTATCTGTACTTATTTTCTTCAAGGCTTCATATGCACTTGAATGTCCATTAATCCACATTTTCTTTCCCTCTTCTTTCCTCTGTTAATGCATCGTGCTCACAGGATTTATCGTTATCACTGTGCCTTCCTTCGGAGGGGAAGTAAAGCCGGCGGTCCCATGTCATAGATTTATGACATGTTAAAGAACCTTCCACTAATTACACCTGTGTGAAGCTAAATTGTATAGGTTAAGAATGTAAACAACGCTCTTAGGTTTCTACGTTCGTTGCCAAGAGCCGACTGCGGTGGCGTCTAGTAGCTAAGTTCTGAACTAGGCCTAGTAGTCGCTGATGGTGGCGTTTGGCGGCAAAAGTAGGAACTATTTGAAAAATTCAAAGTTGCAGTCCTTACTTGAATTAAAAAACAGATACACACACTAATACAGTCATCACAATTAACACCGGTTATCAGACAGATTCTACACACACCCAAAGTACACGGGGCTACATGACCGCGTTGTCGCAGCCCCTAAACTAAGGAACCAACCAACCGTGTCAAGAAACTCCCTTCGTCTTTTAGTCTCATACCTTTCCGTCCTGCTCTGTTCAGTTCCTGACGGGGAACCCTACAGTGAACTTTGTGAAGCGGCTTGCGTATGAATTAGCATTCGTGTATGAGAAGTATATCCATCTGTCGGCGCCTGACACCTTATTGAAGGAACAGTTCCTGGCTTCAATTTTGGACCTTGTAGCTCTTCCGTAGGCTTCAACTTCATTTTCAAAAGTTGCGTTTCATCATAGTCTGTCTTTTTAAAATGCATTGTACACACAGTAGCCCCATTACCGGGAGAAATATGTTTCCTCTTGCAAAATTGTACCCAACTGCTAAATCTATGTGGCGACTTACTTCGATTTGGAAATCTATGGAAATGTACTTCTTTTTCTCTACAGTTTCGGTTTTTACTCGTTCTGTTGTTACAACTGTATACACTACACGAAGGCATTTTGCCAACTAGCTATCACACTCGATTATAATAAACAACACTAATCAACGGAAGAGTGACGCACGTATTGCAACAATCAACTGAATGGAGTGGATAGCTCACTCACCGCTTACGGCGCAGTGACGTCACAGCTACTTGTGTTTCCTTCGTTTACCGGCCTGCGGAGCGGCATAGAGCAAAAGCAAATATATAGTTGAACACTGCCTGATACATACTTTGATTTTGAGGCAAGTTGACTTTTGTGTTTTGGTCTCCTTTAACTAAGGACATCTATAAGAAAAGGTCAATATCCTTCAATGCAAAACTAAAACATTACTGCAGTGTCATCCGTCCAGAGGTCTTGTATGCTTCTGAATGCCTCACGATGAACAAAAAAGGCTTGGTCGAAAAACTCGAGGCCAAAGAAAGGAAAATTTTGAGAAAGATATTGGGTCCCATCAAAGACAATGGGGAATACAGAAGACGGCATAACCATGAACTATATACTCATGTGGAGAAGATAAGTGACGTCATCCGGAAGAGAGAGATAACTCTTTTTGGACATGTGAAACTAATGAGCCCAGCGAGACTGACCAACCGCAACATAACTTACTTTCAGGAGTGGAAAACAAAATGAGCCTCGTTCATTGAACTGGATAAAGATCTGAAAAAAGTGGGGATTACACCAACAGACATTCAGGAGCGCACCCCACTCAAAAGGAAACTTCAAGGTTGCAAAGGTTTCCAAAAAAATCCGAAGCTGAAAAAGGGAAAGATTTATACCCAGGAACGGAAGGAAGTCCACCAAGAACGAATGCGGGCATACTGGGCAAACATCAAAGCCTGTAGGAGACAGTCGGAATGACGCGGTCCATAGATGGCCTTTACGAAATGAATGAATATTATAATAAATTGAAAAAATCTACGATAGGCTACGATCAGGTAAAGGAGGGTTAATTTCTTTGGACACGTAATGAGGAAGAATAACACCAGACTCACAAAACAAATTTTCCGTCATGTATACAAAAGCAAGAATGGTAATCAATGGGTACAAAGTATAAAAAGGGATATGGAAGAGATGGAAGTAACAATAGATATTATTCAGGACAGACTACATTTCAAGGGTTTCCAGGAGAAGGAAAAGAAGAATGGAAGACACAATAGAGAAGGAGACAAAGTGAAGTAATGAAGAACTACTGGAAGGCAACAAAGGATAAAGGAAATAAGAGACAGTGAATGCAATAGGTTATTTTACGCAGTCCAATGATGGCCAAAATCGAGGAAAGAAGAAGAAGATCTTAAGAGATACAATCTTATTGGACAACTATTTACACCTTACTCTTCTTCTTATTATTCTTCTTCTTCGCCTTTTGAGACCACATAGGATCACTTTAACCAACCATTATGGTCCTCCCAGTATTTCTTCATGCGTATTGATCGTCTTGCCCTTACTTGGGCGGAAAATAATCTTGTTGGAATTTTCTTTTTTGTGAGTGGGGAATGAAAACTCATATTTTTAAGTGCTGTAGTTAACCTTTTCTTATTTCCAGCATCTTCTGTTGTTAGGCCAATTTCTTTTAAGTTACACCTTACTCTATTATCACAACATGAAAACTTAAAACTCAGCAATTCTTCTAGGTTTGTGCCGTGTCTTGTGTGGGGTTTCGCCTAGGACACCAAGCTGGCTCATTGGCGGGCTCTTGGTGTCCCCGCCCGGACCCCCACAGGAGTATCGAACTGCGCGATACCTCCCTTTATATAGAGTGCAACTGCACTCCTTGACTGCGAGAACCAAAAGCTCAAGCAGCCTCAACCTCCCTATGAAGGCTTCCAAAAAGATGGTACATTGGCATTCACGGCCAGTGAATTAAAACTCAGCAATTCCTCTAGGTTTGTGCCGTGTCTTGTGTGGTGTTTCGCCTAGGACACCAAGCTGGCTCATCGGCGGGCTCTTGGTGTCCCCGCCCGGACCCCCACAGGAGTATCGAACTGCGCGATACCTCCCTTTATATAGAGTGCAACACCGCACAAACCTAGAAGAATTGCTGAGTTTTAATTCACCGGCCGTGAAAGCCAATATACCATCTTTTAATTCTATAAGATGATGACAGCTATATTCCCTGTCAATTCTTAAGATTACTTAAATGTATTTGATTGATTTAAGTGCTCCAATGTGGGCGTAAGCTATATAAAGAAATATTTTTCCATATTTAGTAATTTTTAATGCAATATTTGTCTGTATTATATTCTTGGGAGTAAAAACATATATTATTATTATTATTATTATTATTATTAAAGAAACATGCACAAGTTGTGCATTAAGCATACAAATACATTTACACTACATTCATTTATATTTCACTTTGTTTCAGTCTTATGGTTCTAAGCAGTTCTCGATTATTGACTTTTATAGTTTTTTGCATGTTGTAATGTGGTATCAATCACATGGGCGTTCACAAATAGTACATTATGCAACGAGCCTATAATGGCTATAATTAAGACACGAGTATGTTTATAAAATGAGCTTTAGCGAGTTTTATAATTTCCATACGAGTGTCTTAATTACCATTATAGGCGAGTTGCATACGACTGTTTATGTTCGACGATAATTATAACTTTATTACATGTTTTAACATAAATATTCATAAATATCTGTTCAGTAACTAGAATTTTGTGATCGGGTGGTGCGCTAGATGGCATATCTCCGTGTTCCAAGCTCTCTGGCCGACCGACGCATGCGCTCTGTGTGCTTCAATGCCAGATGTGCAGATCGTGAACCAGTATTCAGCAAAACTGTCACCGTAGTCGTTTGAAATCAACGTGCTGAGTAGAAATTGGATTTAGGTATATTAAGGTACAGTGCTATTTCTTGTCTCATATTCACCAGTTTATTTACGCGAACATATGGACGGTGCACTTTCGGTAATTTATATAGACATGTTGGATTTTGAGAGCATGCGCGAAGGTATCCTTATCTAATTGGTCAAACAACTGTTTTTTGAGCTGTGATTGGTGGGAGAAACTGTTTCATAATGAATAATACTGTTATAATGACCATCCTTCTAGAAGTGGTTAAAAGTTTCAAGTACTTGGGAAGTGTGATCACAGAAGATGGAAGGATAACTGAGGAAATTGGAAAGAGAATACAACAAGCGAACAGTTTTTACCAGAGCATAAGGGGTATTCTGTGGAACCGAGATGTCCCAAAGAAATGTAAAAATGTATTATATTCAACCTACTACAGACCCATACTAATATATGCAGCTGGAGCGTGGACTACTACAAAAAGAGAGGAGAATAGAATACAAGCCGCGGAGATGAAATTCCTAAGAGGTATAGAGGGCAAGACCAGAAGAGATAAGAGTTAGAAACGAAGAGATTAGAAAAAGGACAGGAATCTTGAAGCTGCAGGACAGGATAGAAACAACAAAGTTAAAGTGGTATGGACATATGATGAGAATGGGAGAGGAGAGAGTACCAAAGAAAACTTTCTGTGAAAAGATGACAGGGAAGAGACCACGAGGAAGGCCCCGAAAGAGATAGGCAGATACAGTGTGGGAGTGTGTAGAGAAGAGAGGAGGAAAACCTGAAGAAGTACTAAAAACAGGAGAGGAGTGGTGGAGAGACAGGAAACGTTGGAAGTCCTTAATTCACAACCCGACCCAGGAAGCTGAAAACGGGAAATGAAGATGATGATGAATGACCATCATTATGATACAGTTTTCAGACACATAATAGTCAGGGTCGAACATAAAATCACATACACATGTTTCGTTCGGCTCGTGATGATTCTTCACTTTGCACACTCTGTGGTGGTATCCGTGCGTTGCCAAAGAGTTCACGAAATGGCGCAGGTCTTGGTTGGTTTCCATCCATGATCTATTCACCATGGCCTCTGTTGCATAGAAGTCAAGCCATATCTCTTTTGACTTTTGTTTTCTTATTTCCACTTGTTTTTCCCAGTTTTTAGTAAAAGGTAGATTATATTTGGTCCTGAGATCTTCCATCAGAAAGGTTTTTCTTGCTAGGACATAGACGAGTCGTGAGTGGGTGTATTTGGATATTGCTAGGGCGGACTTCAGGAACCGAGCTTTGATGGCTCCCATGGCTGATAGGTCTTTTATTCCTAGTTTTTCCCAGGTTATTTCTATTCCATACGTTAGGATGGGTACAATTTTTGGATTGAATAGTTTCATGGCAGTTTTTAGGGATAGTCTAGGTAGTGATGGTATGTCAAATATTGCCTTCTTGGCTGCTGATGTTCTTGTTTTAGTGTGAATCCTAAAGGATCTTACGGTTGTCTGGAGGGTCATTCCCAGGTATTTGTAGGCGTTAGCCGACTGATGTGGTTCGTTTCTGTCATAAACCTTGTCGTGCGGGTTTTCTCTCCCACCTTTTCTGAAGGTCATCTGGACTGTTTTCCTGGCGTTAATCTGGAGCTTGTTTTCTTCAGCCCAGGTTTCTAAAGCCTTGATTGCCTTTTGTAGCTCTGTTTTGTCCGGCGATCCGATAGCCATGTCGTCTGCATAAATGTAGAGGTTTATATTGTTTGTTGCTTCTTTTAGTTTCTCGGCGATATCGTGCATTGCGACGTTGAATAGAAGCAGGCTGGGTGGATCTCCTTGGAGCACCCCTTTAGTCTGTGTGACTCCTTTGGAGAAAGTTACGTTGTCCAAGATATACTGTACTATATTGTATTGCTTCTTAGCATGTTGTGAATGAGGACTACCAGCTCTGTTTTGTCGGTCAGGGCATCTAATTTTCTGTCTAGGGTGTTGAATACTTTTGAGTAATCCACAAATACAACGTAGAACTTTCCTTGTGGTACTCTAATGGAATTTTCAATGTCTTCTATGAGGATCCGAGTTGCTTGTAGGGTGCTTCTTCCTTTTCGGAATCCAAACTGTTCCTCTGGGAGTTTGTGATCTATTTCATTTGTTAGCCTGCTATTTATTAGTCTTGTGAGCACTTTTAATATGTTATTCTCCAGGATGACTGTTCTGAGGAAGAAGGAGACAAGAAATTGGAAATAATAGTTGCAGAAAAAGAAGAGAACCCGATAACATGGTTGGAGCTTGAAAGGGCAGTGAAAACAATAACCAAAGGTAAAGCAAGTGGAAAAGATGAATTCAATGCTGATATGATTAAAGGTAGCAGGAAGCATCGGCTTACAGTGGCTATATAGAGTCCTCAATGCCATATGGAAGGATGAAATAATACCTGAAGATTGGCAACAAGGAAACATTATACCATTGTTCAAAAAAGGGAATAGGAAGAAATGTGAAAATTATAGAGGTATAACTTTATTATCACATGGGCTGAAAATATTGGAGCAAGTCACAGACAAAAGACTGAGGGATATAACAGAAACACAGTTAGAGGAAGAACAATATGGTTTTAGACCGAATAGTTCAACAATAGATTTGATATTTACAGTACCGGTACGTATGATATTAGAAAAACATCTGGAAAGAAACAAGGAAATCATTTTCGTATTTTTAGATTTGGAAAAGGCCTTTAATACAGTTAAGAGAAAACATGTATGGGAGTGCCTACTGGAAAGGAATGCATCGAAATAAATGATTAATAAGATAAAAATGTTGTATCATGAGAGTAAAAGCAGTGTACAAGTCGGAAGTGGTGACTCTGAAAAATTCTATACAATAAAATGCCGCATTATCACCATTATTATTTATTATACTGATGGATGAAATTATAAAATGCGTAAAACAAGATTATTAGTAATGATGAAGTGAATGCCTTGGTATTTGCAGATGATGTGGTGAATTGGGGAAAGGGAGAAAAAGAAGTACAAAAGTACATTTGGAATGAAAATCTGAAGGAGTTTGGAATGGTAATTAGTAAAAATAAAACTGTAGTCATGTACTGTGGAAAAGAGAAACAGAAAAGTCAAGTGAACATAGATGGGGTACGGTTAGAGAATGTAGAACAGTATACATATCTAGGTAGCACTATAAATGGAAGTAATGACATCAACATTGAAATTAATAACAGACTAAGTAAAGGTACAACATATCATCACCAAGTCAGAGAACTTTTGTGGGATGACAAAGTACCCAAGAGAACGAAATTAATATTATATAAACAGTATTTCATACCAATTGTAACACATGGACTGGAAACACTGGTAACGAATAAAAGGCAAAATAGTAAGATACAAGCAGTAGAAATGAAATTTTTAAGAACTTCAGCTAAAAAGACAATTCAAAATACTAAAATCAGAGAAGAGTTAAATATGGAACCGTTAAATCAGAAGATACAGAAAGCAAGGTTACGTTGGTTCGGACATGTAAAAAGAATGGGTAAAGAAAGAGTAGCAAGAAGGGAATTAGAAAGAGAAGTCAAGGGAAAGAGACTAGTTGGAAGACCGAGAAGAAGGTGGTTGGACCAAATTTTGAAGGACATTGGAGAAGCTGGATTGGATGTGGCAGAAGTGATGGAACAGGATAAATGGAAGGACCGAAAGGAGTGGAGGAGACTTGTAAAACACACCCGGGTGACTGGAGTGGGACTTTGATGATGATGATGATGATGATGATGATGATTCTCCAGCGCTATTCCTCTGTAGGAGTTTGGATCTGTCTTGCCCCCGTTCTCTTTACAGGGGACTCTGATGGTGGACGTTTTCCATCTCTGTGGTATGTCGCCTGTTCTAAGGCATAAGTTTATCATTTCCGTGAGTGCTGGGAGTAAGATACGTATTGATGCTTTGAGATGTTCATTGAAGATTCCATCTGGGCCTGTTGCTTTCTCATTTTTTAGGCTTCTTATGGCTTGTTTTACTCTTCAGTAAACGGGATGGATCTGGTATCTGTTATCTCTGGTGTCTGTGGCTCGTATGCAGTGTAACGTGTTTTTCGAGGGGTTTTTATGCAACTGGCATAAGTCAGTAGGAAGCCATTCTATATTTATTTACGCGGCAAATTGTTCAGCCAAGAGAATTTTTCATGTTAATTTATTATTATTATTAATTTATTATAATTATTATTAAGGTATTTTCGGAGCATTTTATAAAAATTATTAGCATTCAGATAGGTTTTCTATGTATTAGAAAACGCTATCAAGCAAATTATTACGAACGACGATATCATAGAAAATTATGTGATTGCGGAATTTTACGGAGTTTCGTCAGTTAGGGTATATTGAGAGACGTGACTCACTGGGAATTCAAGTGCAAGTTGATTCCTGTCAAGAAGTATTACGCAAGGCTGGGTCGCAAGGTCTAGAAAAGGCGAATTGTTGGAACGGAAAACGACTTCTCCCTCTCGCGCGCCGAGTGTAATGAGGCAGAGTGGGGATCTAGCGGCGTGCTCAGCCAATCAGTGGAGACAACGTAAGCTGGAAGACGGTACCATGGTGGGGGAGCCAACGTGTGGATATATCGTTCGACGCGCCGTGAAACGAGGACTATCTGTGAAATACTTGAGGAGTACGGTTGCAAGTGCGTGTCGCTCCAATGTTCCGTGAAACGAGGACAATCTGTGTAGTTCTTGTCGAGTGTGGTTATACATTCTGTGTAAGACGAAAGCAGTCAGGTTGGACGCGGGAGTCGCTCCGATGTTCCGTGGAGTTGTACGAGTGTTTGGGTCCGATGTACGGACCATAGAATTATCTAATCTACCAGAATATCATCAAATTTCGACGGAGATGACGACGTCCAGGAGACTGTGGGAAGCACACAGCATCATCAAGTACGAGGGAAATGCTTTGGCAATTTCCAGTGGTAAGCGCATATGACGCAGAAATACGCAATCTCTCATTTCTCTTTGTTTTACATTTCATATTTCAGTAACTTCATAGCTTGGAAATAAGAGTAAAATCAATTTATCAGACTCCGTTTTCACGTAATTTTCTATCGGTAATATTAAAATCGCAACGCTCCAATTTAAATTTTATACTTATTATTATTAATTTTGCTATACTTGTTTTATATAATAAATTCATTTCTTTTACAATGCAATCTTTGCTTTCAGTAGGTAGCATTAGATATAGACCAATTCCTTTTCCTGATACAATTGTTTGTTGGGTTAATGATCAAATCATACCACGATCTGAGTGAATAGATTCTTGAAGGTGTTCTCCCAGAGCTAGACGTTGTTAAATACAAATTTAGATTTCAGCATTGCATTGAGGTCTTGGCGCCCATTAAAACAACATAGCTTAGGCAAAGGTCAACAGTTACATTTGTCTCCCAACAGTTTGGGGCAGCAAAACTGTTACATTTGTACGCTCAACGTGTGGGCAGTCAAAATGTTACACTTGTCGCTACCAACATGGGGCGCTAATTAACGTTACACTTATCGCCGACAACTTGGGGCTGAAAACCTAATAACATTTGTGGAAGGAGAAGGGTATATATTTCTGTGCCTGTATTTTGGGGGTTATTTGTCTTTATCAGTGTATATCATTATGGGGGATGAGAAAGAAAGACAGATGAGGTTACGTAGTGGTCATCAACTGGAGAGTGATGATACGAGCAGTATGTCGAGTGATGGTAGTACCGGGGTAGCGGAGGTAAATCCCGATACTGAAACAGGGAGTGTAGGCGGTCAACCAGAATTAAAAACTTTACTTCTCGAGTTCATGTATCAGAACAAAGTTAGTAGTGATGCCTTAAATGCAAAATTAGAACAGAATAATGCAAAATTAGAACAGAATAATGCAAAATTAGAACAAAACAGTAGGGAAAATAAAGAAAGTACAGAAGCTTTAAATAAAAAATTAGAACAGAATAATGCAAAATTAGATAAGAACAACAAGGAAATTAGTGTGAAAATGGAGCAGATTAGAGGAGAAATCAGAGGAGTAATGGAAGAGAAGGTTAAAGAGATCATTGCAGATGTAGACAAGAAATTAGGAAAAGTACAGGAGGAGTTGGAAATTAGAATCAGTACACAGGCTGAAAATTTAAAAGAACTAGTGCAACTGGAAACACAGCAGGTCAAAAAGCAATTGGGGGGAGAAATTGACAAAATTCAGGTAGCTACTAAAGAGGTTAAGGAACAGCTGGGGGGTAGAATTGAGAAAGTCCACTCGCAAATAGTTGCAGAAGTAAATGATTTAAGAGAGAGTAATAGAGAGAGCATTAGCAAGATTGAGGAGAAACAAGCAAAGCTATATGATAAAGTAGAAGAATCAGAAGGAAACATTAAATTAACAGTAAACAGTATTGAGAGGAAGGCTGGGGAGAAAATCGCAGAATTAGAGTTAAAATTAAAAGCTAGGATCAGGCAAGAAAATAGTCAGAATAGGCCAGTTTTTGTGAATAGCACACACAGGGAGGTAGAACTGGGTAAGTTCAGCAATCGACAGGGGTGCCCAATGGAGTTCATGAACACTATAGAAAATAAATTCGGGGAAAGGTTGGAAAATGGTAGTATTGAGTGGTGCCAGGTAGTTGAAATTTTAGAACAAGTGTTTGTGGGGGAAACGAGGAATTGGTTTGCTGTCTACAGAGACAAGTTTACTGATATTAATGATTTTAAATTGAAATTCTGTGAAAAGTTCTGGAATGAGGTTATTCAGTCGCAGCATCGTGAGGGAGTAGTGTGTGGTAAATATAACCCTAAAGGAAGCTCCACCATGACCGAATACTTTTTAGGGCAGGTATTAGTGTGTAAATATCTGGATGGCTTGAAGGAGGAAAGTGATGTGGTAAGGTTGCTACTTAGGCACTTTCCCTATAGGATCAAGGAGGCTGCTTGTATCCAGAATGTAAAGACTATATCACAAGTAGAAAATTTGTTAAGCACATTTGATGCACTAGGGAGAGGGGGTTATGAGGACAATTTCAATCGGAACCAGGGTAATAATAATAATAGACCTAATGAAGCCAGGCATCAAGAAGTTCAAGGGAACGGTGGCGAAGGGGCCAACGCTCAAAATAGAAATAATAATAATCAGCTAAATCAGAACAGAGGAAATGGCTATGGTAATCAGTATCAAGGGAGGAACAATGATTTCAGGGGAAATCAAAGGAGGAACAATGATTACAGGGGAAATCAAGGGAGAAACAATGATTTCAGGGGAAATCAAGGGAGAAATTATAATGACAATAATTACAACCAGAATAGGGGTCAAGGAAGAGGACAGCCTAGTGGTAGTAATATACAGCCAAACAATGACAACATAGCCCAGAACAACCAGACCAGTTCAGTAGTTAGTAGTACTACGGCCAGCTGTAGCGGTTCTTTAAACGCGAACCAGGCTGCGAAGTAAGGTCAGAATCTCAGTCTGTAGCATGCCCTGTCCATACAATTATACAGGAACCCTATGACCTAAATGTAAGAAATGAATTATTACATGAACTAAATGATGAAGGTATTATTCAGGAAGTGGTTAGTAAGAGCCCCATAGTTAAATTTAACGTGTCCGAGGCGTACACAGATGTTTTAATTGATAGTGGTTGTATGAAGAGTTGCATAAGTAGTGCATTTTATGATAAAATGAAAGGAACTGGAGTAAATTTTGAGGAGATGCCATTAAAAGCACTTTTGTTATCACAGCTGTTGGGAAGAGGTCTAAAGTAATTTCTAAGCAAGTTTTAGTAGACATTAAAATTAATAATCATGTAGAGAAGCAGATTTGTCTTGTAATTCCAAATTTAGTATTCAGTGTTATCTTGGGATCAGAGTGGCTAAGTAGAGTGTCTGGTAACTTATGTTATGATGTAGGGAGTTTGAAATTTAAATGGGGAGATTCTGAAGTAGAAGTAGCGTTCAATGACCATATTCAGAGGAGTAGTATTGTAGGTGTGATTTGTACTTTAAATGAGATATCGCCAGCTGTAGAGCGGGGTTCTCCATGTTTTGTGGGCAGTGTGATTACGAACGGAAGTCTAGAGGACTCGTTACGTGATGCGGCATTTCAGGGAAATATAGAGGTGGAACAATGTGTTCGGCTCTATGATGTGTTATTGTGTAATAGGAGAGTTTTTGAGGATCGCATTGGTATGGCCAATTGCTATACACATTCATTGAACGTTATTGATAGGTCAGTATTCACAGGACATAGATATCCTGTACCTTTCGCTTATCAGAGTGCAGTTGAGGCACAAATTAATCAGATGCTTGAAGATGGGATTATTGAGTATTCTAACAGTCCATATGTTAATTCTTTGATCACGGTACCCAAGACCGACGGCACTGTTCGTATTTGTTTAGACGCTCGTTTGGTTAACAGTAGAATTAGTTCAGATCAGCTGAAATCTATGTCAATAGAGGAATTAATGCAAACATTTGAGGGGAAGAAGTATTTCACTTGTGTAGATTTGAGTTCCAGTTTTTGGCAAGTGCCACTTATGTACGAAGATAGACCATTTACAGCTTTTAGTCATAAATATAACCTTTATCAATTTTGTAGAACACCTTATGGGTTAAAGAGTAGTTCAGCAGCTTTAATTAGGGCTTTAAACATCGCATTAGGGGATGACACAGGAGAGTTTGTAACCATTTACATAGATGATATGGTAATTAGTTCACGCAGTTTTGAGGAGCATCTACGTCATTTAAATATAGTTTTTCAGAAGTTAGATCAGGCAGGGTTCACTTTGAAGCTGTCTAAGTCGTCATTCTGTCAGTCAGAAGTGACATTTTTAGGTCATAGAGTGTCGAGTAGAGGTGTGACACCAGAGGAAAGTAGGGTTAGCAGGTGTGGACAGTAGCAACAGGGCATCGTTACAGACACTGAGAAAAAGGTAGGTAGAGCAACGTGAGGACGTTCATTTAAGGGAGCCACTTGCAAGGTTGGAAGCAGGTGACGTAGAAACATTTATAGTTTCCAAACGTATTGGGAAAACAGCACATGTGCTGGAGAATAGTGAGGGAAACAGATTATACGGGACGTATAATATACATAGTCTACGAAAATATGTGTCATAAAGTGAGTGTGTTTAGCTGGCGAGCCAGCCTATCAAATGAGTAAGTGTGGTATTTGGTGCGTGGGAGGAGTTGGTCTTCCAGGCAGGCGTATCAGAAGTCACACAGGGGGGTAGTATGTAAGTAAATGAGAGTTTTTAAGGTACAGGGAAATATGACGGGATTGTCGGATGCTCTTGAGCACTAAAATGTCTCGATACACCAAGGCCAGAATTTGGTAGCGCTGGTGAATTCCCATTTGCCTCCTAGAGATGGGTGAGCGCTTAAACAGGGTATTTTTGCTTAAGGCGTCCACGAGGCAAAAGATGGGCCATCAGAATGCGAGACAGTCCTTCATGAAACTCATACATATCAGCACACGTGATTTCTGTTTACGGCCTCGCCATGTAAGATTTGTAAGTGTGTAATTTAAGATAATTTGTACAATGGTATTATTTGTGTGAGGAGAAATGGTCTGTGTTGAGAACTAGTATTAAGTAGAATATGGTTAACGGGAACTTAACAAGACAGGGCGATTACGGCACAGAAATATTTGGTGTTATATGTAATGCGCATTTACTGTTTTTTTTTTTCAGAAGTCAATATTAATTTAATCTACTTTAAAGAGAGATTAAGTATTATGGTCACGAGGCGCTGCCACAATAGTGTGATCGTGTGCTCAGTGATAAGTGAGATTAAATTTCACAATAAGGAAGGAACCTCCAGTGAAATTAGGAAGTTCTATGGTGATATAAATATATCAGAACACCTTCAATGCGTGTGATATGACATCATAAATACATAGTGCTCACACATTAATTATGTCTATTTTTCCAACATAGGGAAATTTGAGAGGCGGAAATATCCGTGGAACACTATTCTATATGAAAAACATTGGACTGGTTGCAAAGTGCAATCCATAGTGACAACAAACTTTGACGCAAAGTGCGTGAAGAAAAATTATGAGTGTATATATCTGTAATTTAGGGTGATTTCATTGATGTAATATGTATTTTGGATGGGGTTTATTAACGTGTCTGGGATAATCGGATAATGGACCGTCGTCACGGTAAATCATCCGATGATCCGAGGCGAATATGTAACGTGTTTTTCGAGGGGTTTTTATGCAACTGGCATAAGTCAGTAGGAAGCCATTCTATATTTATTTACGCGGCAAATTGTTCAGCCAAGAGAATTTTTCATGTTAATTTATTATTATTATTAATTTATTATAATTATTATTAAGGTATTTTCGGAGCATTTTATAAAAATTATTAGCATTCAGATAGGTTTTCTATGTATTAGAAAACGCTATCAAGCAAATTATTACGAACGACGATATCATAGAAAATTATGTGATTGCGGAATTTTACGGAGTTTCGTCAGTTAGGGTATATTGAGAGACGTGACTCACTGGGAATTCAAGTACAAGCTGATTCCTGTCAAGAAGTATTACGCAAGGCTGGGTCGCAAGGTCTAGAAAAGGCGAATTGTTGGAACGGAAAACGACTTCTCCCTCTCGCGCGCCGAGTGTAATGAGGCAGAGTGGGGATCTAGCGGCGTGCTCAGCCAATCAGTGGAGACAACGTAAGCTGGAAGACGGTACCATGGTGGGGGAGCCAACGTGTGGATATATCGTTCGACGCGCCGTGAAACGAGGACTATCTGTGAAATACTTGAGGAGTACGGTTGCAAGTGCGTGTCGCTCCAATGTTCCGTGAAACGAGGACAATCTGTGTAGTTCTTGCCGAGTGTGGTTATACATTCTGTGTAAGACGAAAGCAGTACGGTTGGACGCGGGAGTCGCTCCGATGTTCCGTGGAGTTGTACGAGTGTTTGGGTCCGATGTACGGACCATAGAATTATCTAATCTACCAGAATATCATCAAATTTCGACGGAGATGACGACGTCCAGGAGACTGTGGGAAGCACACAGCATCATCAAGTACGAGGGAAATGCTTTGGCAATTTCCAGTGGTAAGCGCATATGACGCAGAAATACGCAATCTCTCATTTCTCTTTGTTTTACATTTCATATTTCAGTAACTTCATAGCTTGGAAATAAGAGTAAAATCAATTTATCAGACTCCGTTTTCACGTAATTTTCTATCGGTAATATTAAAATCGCAACGCTCCAATTTAAATTTTATACTTATTATTATTAATTTTGCTATACTTGTTTTATATAATAAATTCATTTCTTTTACAATGCAATCTTTGCTTTCAGTAGGTAGCATTAGATATAGACCAATTCCTTTTCCTGATACAATTGTTTGTTGGGTTAATGATCAAATCATACCACGATCTGAGTGAATAGATTCTTGAAGGTGTTCTCCCAGAGCTAGACGTTGTTAAATACAAATTTAGATTTCAGCATTGCATTGAGGTCTTGGCGCCCATTAAAACAACATAGCTTAGGCAAAGGTCAACAGTTACATTTGTCTCCCAACAGTTTGGGGCAGCAAAACTGTTACATTTGTACGCTCAACGTGTGGGCAGTCAAAATGTTACAGCAGTAGTCTTGTGGTCTGGGTTCACTACCTTAAGGAAGTGTTTCTCCCATGTTTCCATGTTTATCTTTCCGGTGGTTTGTGTTTTTCTGCCCCTTAAGGCTAAGAAAGGATCATTTGTCGCCGCTTCAATCAGTTTCGTGGCCTCGTGTTCTAGGTAGTCTTTTCACTTTAGTATCAGTAAGGCTTTGTAATTTTTCCTGGCATTGCTGTAGAGCCTCAGGTTTCCTGCTGTGTTTGAGATCCTCGTTAAGTGTAGAATTTGTAAGACTTGATGTTTTCAGAGACAGAAAATATCCAGTTATGTACATAAAATGTTTTTGAGCAAAGAAAGATTTCATATGTGGCTTAAACAATAGCAAGCACACCTTTGAGTCAGGTACCAGTGCTTATACAAATAGAGATGCACAAGTTTTCAAGAAATCCAAGTTTTGAGGAAATGTTTAATGTAAAATTAGAATCAGATATATCTCCTGCAGATACAGTGAATTTTAAATATGCGCCAATCACCTCATGTTAGTTGGTTATTGTTGATTTAATCTCCTCATGTACGGTAGAGTGAAGCTTCAGCCAATATAAATCACTTTTGCAAGACAGCAGGAAAAGCTTCAAGTTTGAAAATTTTAAACAACATTTTGTGGCATAGGTAGCAGAAATAGTCAATCAATGAATAAATAATAAATGAAAGGTAAGTGATCTGAAAAATAAATTGAATACTGTACCGGTACTTTAATTTATGAATCCAGTGCTTCTAATGTATTTTTGTAGGCTCTAAAAGTAACAAAATGGAATGTTTAGTGGTTAAATAATAGCTATGGGAGGGATCATGACTTTGATGTTGCAGGTATTTTAATTCAGCTGAATGATGATTTTGAAATATTTGTAGCAGAAGTATATAGAGCCACAAGTGGAAATATGGAAATATTCCTAAGACAGTTTGATTTACTTCTGAATATCATCATCAGCTTCTGAAGGAAAGCCTTGTCGTTGCAGCCATTTCTTACGGTCTTCAGCAGTTCTCTTCATATTGGCATAAGAGTCACATTCCATTTCCTTGTCAATGTTCTTGAGATATGATTGTCTTGGTCGTCCCCTTGGTTTCTTCCCCAAAATTTTTCCTTCAAAAATTACCTGGAGGAGAGTGTCATGTCTGAGTATGTGTCCCATGAATTTTGCTTTCCTTTTCTTGATGGTGTTCAACAGGCATCGATTCTCCTGAATTTGGTTCAGAACAAGCTCATTTGTCTTTTTTTCGATCCAGCTTGTTCGGGTCATTCGTCTCCAAAACCACATTTCAGCTGCATCAAGTTTTGATTCTTCTCTTTTCCCAAGTGTCCATGTTTCACAACCATAGGTCAACACACTCCAAACAAAGGTCTTGAGAAATGATTTCCTTATCTTCAAGTTGAGGTGCTCATTGAGCAGCAAATTCTTCTTATTTTGAAAGGTTTTCTTCGCCAACTCTATTCTTTTCTTAATTTCTGAGATGCATCTGTTGTCATAATTAATGACACTTCCTAAATAGCAAAATTCTGTTACTTGTTCAATGGCTCTATCATTTAACATTATATTAGCTAAAATTGGTTGTTTCTTTTTATCAACCACCATTAATTTTGTCTTCCGAGAATTAACTCTTAGCCCGAATTTTCCGAAGGATTTCTGAAAAACTTTTAACTTTCTATTCATTTCACATGCAGAGTTTGCTAAAAGTGCAATATCATCTGCAAAGCGAATGCTATGAACCTGTACTCCATTAAAATTTAACCCTTTTGTCTTCTCTTTTAATGCATTTACTGCAGCTTCTATATAGATATTAAAAAGATATGGTGATAGAGAACAACCCTGCCTTACTCCTCTTCTTCTTATATTTGCTTCTCATTTATTGCCATTAACGGTTATTTCGGTAGTTTGATTTTTATATAAATCTTTCCAGTCAATCCCGACTTTGGCCAATGTAAGAAATAAGGTTTTCCAATTGGCATTATCAAATGCCTTTTCTATATCAATGAATACTATATAGGTTTTTCGAGTAACTTCCAGTCTTCTTTCTAAAATCTGACGTAATGCTAGGATAGCCTCCCTAGTACCTTTCCTTGTTCTAAATCCATACTGATCAATATCCAGATGTTGTTCAATTTTCTTGCTTAGTCTATCTTTGATGATGATCAATAAAATCTCTGATGCATGTTAAAGAATGGCTAAAGTTCTATAATTAGAACATTCACAAGCATTTCCTTTCTTGGGTAGTGTGTTTGTTCGACTTTTAATAAAATCAGGAGGTACAATTCCGTCCTCGTAGCATTTAGTAATGATGTGAAAAAGGCATTCCTTAATGCTCACATCACAACATTTTAAGAGCTCTGCAAGAATGTTATCTACACCAGTTGCTTTATTTCCTTTCAGTTTAGTGAGTGCTGCATAAAACTCTGCTTTAGTTATAGTTGGACCTTTATCATCTTCTTCAATTAGATCTTCATCTTCTATATAAATACAATTGTCAGTAATATCTGGTCCATCATACAAATCTTCAAGGTATTCCTTCCATCGCTCACATACCATTGAATCTGAATCAAGTAGCCAAAAAATTATAGAAATATAATAGTAGTCTGTGATTTCAATATAGACTGGTTTGCACATGACAGGTCCCTCGAGGTATTCAAAGACATCGTCTTGTCATTTGGCCTTAATAATCTGGTCAAGGAGCCAACTAGGGTAACTAAACATTCTGAAACATTAATCGATTACATTATTACTAACATGCCAGACGAATTAAGTAATTGCACTGTTGTGGAAAATTTCCTATCAGACCATCGTGGCCAGGAATTAAAAATTGCATATCCTCATGAATCTCAATTAAATCAGTCTACATGGAAGTACACTCGAAATGTATCTAATAATAATGTAATGAAACTCACAGAACTTGGTAATGTTGATTGGGAGGAAGTGAGGAATATTAGGGATGTAAATGCTGCCTGGGAAAAATTCTGTTCAATTTTTAAAGTGTGTCTTAATTTATCCTGCCCATTAGTTAAAAGAACAAAACTGATCTATGCCATAGGAAAAAACAAAACATGATTGATGCTTTCAATAGCTACAAGCAAACAGGATTGAAGCTTTAGAAAGATAACTATACAAAATTTAAAGTAGAATAACAAATTCTAACAACTTTGCCAAAGAAGTATGGCAAATAGCTAAAGATATTTCAGGTCTTAATAAAAGCAACACATGGGAAAATATTTCGATAAAAATCAATAACAGTGTTGTTAATGCACCTTTACAAGTAGGAACTACATTCAATGATTATTTCATTCAGCCACCCGTTAGGAACAGTGTGAATGTAATCAGTAATAGAGCAAAATGTAATGATCATAATGTTGTAGGAAATAAATGTAGTAATAGCAGTATAAAGCAAATCATATGTAATAAGTCAATCTTCCTGAAACCAACTACCAAAGATGAAATAAGTACGGTAGTCAGAAAATTAAAAAATAAACATAGTCGTGGTTGGGATGAAATTTCACCCTGGTTGTTGAAACAGTGCTATGGTCCAGAACTGATAAATATGTCTCCCTTAAAGGGCATCTTCCCAGATATACTAAAGCTATCCATTGTTAAACCAATTTTTAAAAAGGGTGACAGACATCAACTAGGTAACTACAGACCGATCACCCTTATCTCAACATTTTGTAAAATTTTAGTGTATGTGATTTACCATAGAATAATTGAGTTTAATGATAAGAATGATTTAATAAATAAGAATCAGTTTGGTTTCAGGAAGGGCTTATCAACTATAAATGCCATTGCAGAATTTTATGAAACTCTGCTTGCTTCTCTTGATGATAATAAATGTGCTGTTGGGGTTTTCGTAGATTTGACAAAAGCATTTGATACAGCAGATCATCAATTATTATTGGATAAGGTAGAGGCTTATGGTATAAGGGGAGTAGCATTAGAACTGTTAAAATCATATTTGAATAATAGATAGCAATTTACAGAAATTCCTTTTAAGAATGGTGAAAGTATCTCCTAGTTCCAATCCACTCCTGGTTTAGTTAAAAAAGGTGTACCTCAAGGTTCAATCCTTGGTCCCCTTCTTTTTATTCTCTATGTAAATGACGTACCACAATCAAAAAATAGTTTGATTGTTTCGTATGCAGACGATACCTCAATTTTGAACTGGAACTGTAATAAAACAATTACTCTTCAAGAAACTCAAAATAGTATTGATCTTGTCACTCAATATTTTAATGAGATAATGTTAAGTGTAAACCCTTCAAAAACCAACTTTGTCATATTTAACAAGCATAAGGGAACTAATTTAGAAGTAGATCGAAAGCTTTACTGTGGATCTGATGATATTCAACAGGTAGCCTCAGCAAAATTTTTGGGTATTATAATAGATCATAAATGGGGGTGTAAGGGGTAGAACCTACCCAAAAGTCATCCTCACCTGCACGTGGTGCACCCTGCTTTAGACTGACGAGGCTCTGACGACCGAGTGACTCCCGGGATAAGGAGTCCACCTCTACCCGGTCAACGGCTCTCTAGGGAGGCGGATGAACTGGTGGAGGTTGGGGCACTCTCTTGCCCTTGGGGTGGGAAACTTCCCCTAAAGGCGGATGAACCACTTGTGGTCAACGGCGTAGAAAATGCAGCGTCTGTTCTCCAGGTTAGGGGCGGCTGCGCAAGGCGTCTGTACTCCATAGGAGCGGCCTTATTATCACCTCTCTGGATCACATCCAGAGTTGTAACTCGGGACCTAGTCCCTCATCGGTGTTACCGTGACAGTCAACCATGGAAAGTCTTTCAAGGAATACTCCACCGGCTGAACCTAGAGTTCAGAGAAAGCAGCATTCGGATCCGGTGGGCTGCAACCTACGAGATACCGTGATGTCGGAGGCACGGAAACATCCCAGTACAACAAACGCGAATAAGAAGAGATCAAGAATCAAACCAATGCAGATCACTTACTTCTCTACACATAATGTGAACTCCCTCATGCAAACTGGTAAGCTAAAGGTGATCACTGACATAATGGATCAGCACAAAATTCTTATCATGGGATTACAGGAATTGAGGAACACTGACCAGGATGCTTTGGAATCTCAAGGGTATCGACTATATAAGGGTATACCGGGGAAGAGAGTCATGAAGAATGTTCCACAATTTGGAACAGGATTTCTGATCAACCTTAAAATTATAAATTCAGTTCAAGAATTCCACTCACCATCGCCTCGAATCTCAACACTCACCTTTAACACATCTAATAAGATTTATACTATCACAAATGCCCATGCTCCCACTAATGTTAAAAACACTTCCCCCAAAGACCGTGAAGAAACAGAAGAATTTTGGGACCTACTGGATCAAACCATAGATAACATCCCCAAACACCACGTTAAATTATTAATTGGCGACTTTAACGCTCAGCTAGGTAGAGAAAGAAAATACCGTGACATCATCGGAAAATGGCCAGCACACAATAGAACAAATAAAAATGGAGAGCGACTAGTTGACCTGTGTCGAAACCATAACTTAATCTCAAAATCTACATGTTTTAAACGAAAACCTCAAAAACTTAAAACATGGAAACACCCTGATTACACTAAGGGAGAATGGCAACTGGACCACGTGTGCATGGATAAACACCACCATAAAGAGATCTATAACGTCAAAGTCCTCCGCGGAATTGACACAGGTTCTGATCACTACGTAGTCAAAATTAAAATTAAACTCACGCCCCAGAAGAGACAACAAAGGAAAACCCCCAAAACTAAACGAACAATAGATCCTATCCAGTTAATCAACAGTGAACAGTACCAAAAAGCAACTGGAAACATTAAAATAACTGATAAACTCGAAAACTTGGTTCACAACCTACAACGAATAGCAGAAGACCTGGCTCCAATTAAACTGCGGAAAAAACATCAATGGTGGAATAATGAATGTGATGAGATGATTGAAAAACGACACCGAGCGTGGTTATTACACCAATCCCAAAAATCTGAAACATCTTTTCAAAATTTAGTTACACAACGAAAAGAAACAACTAAAACTTTAAGAAGAATAAAACGGCAATATCATACTGACACCCTACAAACAATTGAAGAGGAATTCAAAATTTCACAATCGCGGAATTATTACAAAATCTTTAAACAACATCTGAAAAAATATGAAGCACCTACCTTATTGTTAAAAGATGAAAATGGTAAATTGGCCCACAACAACCAGGATAATGCACAAATTATGGCTAAATATTTTAAGACACTCCTAAACTGTGAAGAACCCATAGAATTTCTCCAATTGGATGTTGACACTCCAATAACAACACCACCGGAGAACATTAACCCGCCCACATTAGAAGACGTTTACATAGCACTGAATGAGATGAAGAATTTCAAAGCCCCTGGGGAAGACCAGTCTTTTGCAGAGATTTGGAAGTATGCTGGAAATTCGGCAAAAATCGCTCTTCACCAACAACTAGTCAACATCTGGATTACAGGAAAATTCCCTGAACATTGGAGATCAGCTATCATCCATCCACTACATAAAAAAGGGGATAAGACAGACCCTAACAATTACCGAGGGATTTCACTCCTGGATGTTACCTATAAAAATTTTTCTCGAATTTTTCTCAATAGAATTAAAGTACAACTTGAAAATGAATTAGGAGAATATCAAGGAGGTTTCAGGCCCTGGAGAAGTTGCCCAGATCAAATTATGAGCCTAAAATTGATAATGGATTATAATAGAAAAAGGAATAGAGATATGGTGATAACATTTATCGACTTTAAAAAAGCATATGATTGTATTCATAGAGAATCTTTATTAAAAATTCTAAGACACATGGGATTACACCCCAAATTGACAAATCTCATAAAACTAACTCTTACAGGCACCAAATCAAAAGTTAAATTCAGAGGTGAATTCTCTGACCCATTTGAGGTCACAACCGGTTTACGACAGGGTGATGGCTTATCACCAGTACTATTTAATTGTGCACTGGAAATGGTAATGCGAGAATGGTCTAAGAAATGCCCTCCAAATATAAAAATAGGGAGAAAAATTCAAACAAACTGTCTTGGATTTGCAGACGACATGGCATTATTGGCGAAAGATTTAGAGGAAGCCAAAACACAGATATCAGAGCTTCAGACATTTGCAAATAAAATTGGCCTTAAGATATCATTCGAAAAAACAGAAATCATGCCACAAAAACCAACACCATTAAAGGAAATACAAATTAATGATACAAAAATTAAAATTGTAACACGATTCAAATATCTAGGAGAGCTAATAACAAACAATTTAAATGAGAAAGCGTCAATTCAAATAAGAACCAACAAGCTATCTAGGGCACAAAAATTAACATGGGAAACTTACAAAAAGAAATGCTTATCAATTAATGCAAAAATTAAACATTACAATACAGTCATAAAACCGGAAGCCACATATGCAGCAGAAACATTATTCCATCTAAATTAACATTCTAAAACCGACAGATTACAGAAGATCGAAAGGCGAATTGGAAGAACTTGTATCAATAAAGGATATAAAAAAGATGGGCAATGGCGAATAATACCTAACAATATGGTCTATAACAACCTAGAACCCATTACTGACACCATGCGAAAGAAAAGACTAGGATTCTTTGGGCACATCATGAGAATGCCAGATTCACGTCTTCTAAAACAACTAGTGCAGTACAATCTTGCTTCAAAAAACACAACTGGATGCCGATGGTTAAAAGAAATCAGAGAGGACTTAAAAGAAATTGGCCTTACAACAGAAGATGCTGCAAATAAGAAAAGTTTAACTACAGCACTTAAAAATATGACGTTTCATTTTCCACTCACAAAGAAGAAAATTCCTACAAGAATATTTTCCGCCGAAAAACGGGCAAGACGATCAATACGCATGAAGAAGTACTGGGAGGACCGCAAGGCTCGTACAGTTCCTACAAGTCGACGAACTAATGGTTGGGTAAAGTGATCCTTTGTGGTCTCAAAAGAAGAAGAACAAGATCATAAATGATCATGGGAAGAGCATATACGGTAAATGAAATCTGAAAAAAAATTAACAAAAACTCCTTCGTTTTAAAGAGAATTTCAATATACTTAAGCAGCGAATACCAATTAACAGTCTACTATGGATTAATACATTCACAGATATCATACGGTATTGAGATATGGGGTGGGGCAGCAAAGAAGAATATGGAGAGAATATTTAAAACTGCAAAAACGAGTAATACGATACTTGTTTGGGTTGAAATCGAGAGAATCATGCAGAGTTGCATTTAAAAAGCATAATATTTTAACAATATTTTCATTGTATATTTTCAAAGTTATCTTGCTTGTAAGGGAAAATCAACATAAAGTTGTCACAATCAACAATGTCCACAATCATGAAACCAGAGGGCAGAATGACTATTTTCAAAATAGGGTAAATAAACAATATGCAAGGGGCTGATAACCTAGATGTTAGGCCCCTTAAAACAACAATTATCATCATCATCAAACAATATGCAGAAAAGGATCCTTTCAAAAAAGGAGCTATATACCGCAATAAGCTACCAAACCACTTAAAATCTTTGACTGGAACTGGGTTCAGAAAGTCGCTCAAGATATACCTAGCCCAGAAAGTGTTGTATTATTTAAATGAATTTTAATGAAACATGTAACTGTTTAATTATGTAAAAAAAGTTGCAAATATGTCAATTTAACTGTGAGTATGTTGTGTGACATATCCAATTCTGTATGATGCAGGTTCTGGAAATAAAGAGTTTTGTATTGTATTGTATTATAATTTCCATATTTAAGTATCTGGGAAGTAGGGGAGCGTGATGGCGCAGTGGCTTAGCTGCTCGTCTTTCACCCGGACGGCCGGGGTTCGAATCCCGGTGACAGCGGGGTGGAATTTTCACCTGAAATATCACATGGTGTCAGGAAGGGCATCCGGCCTTAAATCCCCGGCCAAAACCAAAATTAGCCTGGTTGGCTCCGGAGATCCCTATTAATTGGGAAAAGCCGAAGGAAGAAGAAGAAGAAGTATCTGGGAAGTGTGATATCAGCAACAGGGACCATTGATGAGGAAATCGCCAACAGGATTTCGGCTGGAGGTACATTTTATAGAGCTGTTCAAGACATCATATGGAACCAAAATGTGCCTCTGCAATGTAAACGAGCAATTTATCAGACTTATTATGTGCCAATTTTGACCTATAGCTGTGGAACTTGGACCATGAGGAAGAAAGATGAGAGAAGGATTCAGGCAACGGAGATGAGATTTGCCAGAGCCATGGTTGGTAAGACAAAAAAAACACAGAATTCGTAATGAGCATATCAGAGAATTGGTTCAGGTCGACAAACTACAGGATAAAATAACCTTGAAAAGGCTCATGTTATTTGGCCATATGCTAAGGATGGATGTTAACAGAATGAATGACAAATGTATGAACTGCAGCTTCATGACCGAAGACCAAGAGGACGGCCAAGAATGAGAAATGCAGACATGGTGAGAAATCACACCCAACAATTGGGTCAGGACTTGGACAGCATTGAAGAAGAAGAGAAGTACAGAGACAGAAATTGGTGGAGAGGCCTCATTCGCCGACCCATCTAATACCGATAGATGGAATGACATGGGATATGTATGTATGTATATTTAGCAAAATATATTAACACACTAGCAGAAGTACCCATTCTTCGAACGGTCGTCGGTATTAATAACCAGACGTAATCAATTGAGCTACTGTTGCAATGGTTAGGGGCTTGGAACCTGTTTGTCGACAAAGATAAATGATTAGTTGAAATATGCTCTGAAACTAATTTACCTAACGTGTACTTCCTGACGTGAAAATACAATTGAAAACCTCGTAGACGAAATGCAAATCACGTCACATAAAAACTGACCCACACTGTTGTGTCAAGTGCGCATCCAGAGGAAGACCCCTTTAATAAATTATAAAGGCTTGTGGTGCATGAAAATTCAGGTTTTTTAGCCTCCAATGGCCCAAATTCCTAAAAGCAAAAAAATAAAATAAAAAATAAACTATTTCAATTCAGGAATTTTTGAAAATAATATTGCTGTTTGAAGATATAATGGACCTTCTGTACGACACATCGCACGTTTAAGTCTTGTGAAAAAATCCAGGTTACCTCATGACCCCCTTAAGCGCATTGATGAATTTTACAGTTTTTGTTGGTTCCGTGATAACCTTATAGCCATTTGCAAACTTTCACAGATAAATAATAAATGGAGTGGCATTACTTCTTGCAGAAATAGATGGAAAGTTGGATGTACCTTTTTGAGACACTGTTGTCATGGTTACTGGCTTGCATTCCTACATTAGTTTATTAAATGAAATTAGTTTTCTGGGAATATCTCAGAAACTCTTGGTTTTAGAGCATTAAAATGTAGTTTCCGGGGACCCTTTACGACTGTTTAGGGGCCCCGAGTTTTTTTTTTCTGACACCAAGGGGCTGAAAATGAGCTTTGTCTCGTCGTTGTAGGCCGTAGTATCATCATCATCATCCTCTTGCACAGTTTCCAGCCGTTGGCCGGGTCTGTTTGGAACACAGGCCACTCCGACGTCTTCTGTCTTCCCACCATCTCTCAGCTTCCACCCCTGTCCAGTCTTCTCCTCTCTTCTTCACGCTTTCTTCCATCCCTTTCAGCCACCTGTCTCTCTGTCTTCCTCTCGGTCTTCCTCTCGGTCTCTTTCCTTCCCACTTCGTCTCGTGTATCCTCCTGAGTATCCTCTTATCCTCCATTCGTTTTACATGTCCATGCCATCTAAGTCTAGATTTCTCTATACCATCCCGTAATGGTTCCTCCTTTATTAATTCTCTGGTCCTCTCATTTCTTATTCTGTCCATCTTTGTAGCTCCAATACTGCTTCTCAAGAACCTCATCTCACTGGCCTGTATTTTGCTCTTCTCCCTTCCTTTCATAGCCCAGGTCTCCGAGGCATACGTCAGGATAGGGGCATAGTACGTCCGATATATGATCTTTTTTCTGTTCTGAGGGACATCCTTGCTCCATAACATGCTTCTCACACTCCTCCGGAATGCTTCTGCCTGTCTCCCCCGCTCATTTTTTCTCTATAGTTTCTTCCAATATCTTGTATCAGGCTTCCCAGATACTTGAAACTCTCCACTTTCTTCAGCTGTTCCCCACCAATTGTTATTCCCGTTGTGGTTCTTTCCTTCTTCCTTGTTGTGATCACCATCTCACTCTTATTTATGCTAAATTTCATCCCATATCCTTGTATTATTCCTTCCCACACGTCCAACTGTTCCTGTACCTCCTCCTCCTCCTCCTTGTTTCCCCAAATCATTAAATCATCCACTAACACCATTGCTTTCATCTTTCCTTCCCCAATTACTTTTGCCACTCGGGTCATTATGTCATCCATCACCACAATGAAAAGTAACGGTGCCAGTGCACTTCCTTGTTTCAGGCCGTTTCTCTGTTCCACCCAGTCCGATCTCTCTCCTCCTACTTTCACACAGCTCACGCTTCCCTTGTACATCTCCTTTATCCTCCTTATAGTCCATTTTTCTACTCTATCCTCCAGGGACTTCCATACTTTGTTTCTGCATACACTGTCATATGCTTTCTCAATGTCCAGGAAGGCCATCAGTAGATCTGTTCCATACTCACAGTGCTGTTCTTGTAACTAACTGCCTTACAGCAAAAATCAAATCCACTGTGGACTTTCCTGCTCTGAAGCCATGTTGTTTTTCCCTCATCCCTCCTTCTATCCTTGTCCTAATTCTCCTTTCCAAAACTTTCTCAAACATCTTTGCACAATGACTCATCAGTTTTATTCCCCAATAGTTTCTGCATTCTGTTCTACTACCTTTCTTGAAGATCGGGACAATTATTCCCTTTTTCCAGTCCTCTGGGGTCGTCCTTTCCGTAGTGTAATAATAATATTAATTATAATAATAATATAACAATAGAGGGATAGGGATATAATAGACCTACCGTAGCACACCAGCACGTGTAAATCGCGTGAAAAATTCTAGAGTACCCCTTGACCCCCTTAAGCGCATTATATGTATTGATGAATTTTTCAGCTTAGTTTGGTTCCGTTATAACCTTCTAGCCGTTTGCAAACTATCTCAGTAATGTAATAAATGGAATTGTATTGCGTCTTATATTATGGCAATAGATGGACCTGTGAATTTCTGTTGCCATGGTTACCGGCTAGCTTCCTTTCATTATTGTATTAAATGAAATTAATTTTCTGGGAATATCTCAAAAACTATTGGTTTTAGGGCCTTAAAATGTGGTTTTCGGGGTCCCTTTAGGGCCCCCGAGTTTCGTTTCTCTCATTGAGGGGTTGAAAATGAGCTTTGTCTCGCCCTTCTACGCCTATTTCAGCATGTATTTTAAGGGGGTAATCCCCCTTTTATGAGAGGTACAGAGAAGAGATACATCAATGATTGGTGTCCTGCCTCTGAAGGATATCTGTACCAAATTTTACGTTGATCCACTCAGCCGTTCTCGAGTTATAAGGACACAAAAAATTGTCCACAGACAAACAAACAGACAGACAGACAGACAGACAGACAAAAATTTCATTTTCGCGCGCATCCGTCATAAAACAGTCTAAAACGCGTAAATAACGCAAATTTCCGTAGAAATTCAGAAAAAACAGACAAACTTTCATTCTTATATATATAGAGAAGATATATGGTATGTACATATTTTGACACGTTTTAGTTTTATTGTCCATATTTTAAAAATATATACAGTATTTACATGTACATATTTTGACATTTTTTAGTACATATAAATCCTAGCTCTGCTACTAAAAAACCCTGGAACTCGCCTTGAGCAACAATGAGCCTGCATGTAGTTAAGGCTTTCAGGGCCCGGAATACTATTAATACTATTCATATTATTGGGATCATGCTGTGTGAGAATAAAATAATTAAAATTCCTATATGTTTCGAGAGGGACCTTGCCTCCTTTTTCAATAGAATTAAAATAATGTGGCCAAAGAATGTGTGTCAGTGAGCTTACAAAGAAACTAGAGAAGTTCCTCTGAAGCTATTGTATGGACCTTGGTAGAAAAACGCCCCATGTTAAGTAGAATGGCAGAAAGAGTAGTAAGAAAGTAGAGGGCAAAGAGAGCGGAGGAAAACATTGAGACTCCTTGAAGAATGAAGATGTCCAAATAAGGGGAAGGGGAGGTGGATGATATAAGCTCTGAGAAGGTTGTCTATCCCTCTTCCCAGAGATCCAAAGTGAGGGGAACTGCTTACCTCCCTTATAATCACAACATCACTGACTGTGTTGCTAAGATTCTCCGCAAGCACAAGATAAAAACATTTTTTTTTGCACTGTGACGATAATTAGTCAACGTTTAGGACTAAACAAAGATAAATTGTCCCCCATATAACACCTTGGGGTGTATTAAGTCCCTTGTACTTGCGGAAAAGTCTACATTGGGCAAACAAAACGGTCCATTGCAACTCGCATCAAGGAGCATCAAAGGAACCTCCGTCTAAACCAACCTGACAAATCAGCTATAGCTGAACATGCCCAGTCTTCAGGGCACGATGTACCGGTATGTTTCAAGGATGATCATGCGCTTGCCGTTATTAAGCACAACTGGTCTAGAATTATAAGTGAGGCAGTTGAAATTTGTAGAAACCCCAATAATTTTAACAGGGACATTGGCTAACAGCTAAGTGACACTTGGCTGCCAGTTAGTAAAGATCTGGGAAGATAGTTCCTCTCTCAGTTTCCCTATTTCTTCACTTGTTTCAAATTGTTCGGTTTCCTCTATCGCTCCAGGGCCATGACTTGATCTCCTTTGTTCATCACTGGAGGAGTTTCCATGTGTTTTTGCGCCAAGGCCTGTATGACTTTGGGTACCGTACAGATACACTTCCGTTTTGTTTCTGTTTCCTTACATCCTTCCCTCTCCCCCTTTCCCCTTATTTGAACATCCTCATTCTTTGAGGAGTCTCAATTTTTTTCCCCCGCCCCCTTTGCCTCTTCCTTCCTTACTATTCTGTCCGCCGTTCTACTTAATATTTAAACACAAAATGTGATAAATGTTCCGGCATAACTCAACAAATTGCAGCGTTTCGCCCCGGTGCACCATTGGGCTCTTCAGTTGGTAAAAGTACACCTCACCAAGATGCTGGCTAGCACACTCTGAGAAGGCCATTGCAAGACGTATTTGATACATGTGTACCCATGTCATGAGCAACACCAGTGCACTACTGTGTTTAAATACAGGATGTATCTTAATTATACCGAAAAAAAAAAAATCAGGGACGCTCTGCGTGTTATGTAAAAGACGATGCCGTAATCGGATTGGCGGGGAAAATTTTTCCCTTCGAGAAAATGAGGTTACTTTGTTACTTCCGGGCGCGCGATTCAAATCTACGAACTCGCCGTGTTTACTGACCCAGGGAGCAAGCCGCTGGCCACTGCTGTGCTTCAAGCAAGGGAAGGGAGTGTGATAGAAGGAGACCGAGATATGCGGGCGGGCATGCGGCAAGCCGAGGCGATCCAGGAAACTTGCGCATGCCCACCAGCATATCTCTGTCTCCTTCTATCACACTCCCTTCCCTTGCTTCAAGAACAGCAGTGGCCAGCGGCTTGCTCCCTGGGTCAGCAAATACGGCGAGTTCGTAGATTTGAATCGCGCGCCCGGAAATAACAAAGTAACCTCATTTTCTCGAAGGGAAAAATTTTCTCCACCAATCCGATTACGGCATCGTCTTTTACATAACACGCAGAGTGTCCCTGATTCTTTTGTCGGTATAATTAAGATACACCCTGTATATAATGGCTCAAAGGACAATACATATTTTTCTTTTGGAAAATTATATATTCTACTTAATATGGGGCGTTTTTCTACCAAGTTCCATACAGTAGCTTCTGGCTGCTATCTGGTGATGAACAGAGGAACTAGTCTAGTTTCTTTGTAAGCTCATTGACATACATTCTTTGGCCACATTGTTTTAATTCTATTGAAAAAGGAGGTAAGGTCCCCTCAAAACGTATAGGAATTTTAATTTTTTAATTTCACATGGCATAATCCCAAAAATATGAATAATATTAATAATAAGCCTGTATAGTTGGCGTAGGGATATGGCGACCCCATCGCCCAGTGGGTGACCACTGCAATCAGCCACCCGAGTATTGGCGGGAAAACCATACCTTTTTCGAGTAGGAGGAAATGCCTGCTCTTAGCCGGAAGACATCATGAGGCCCTCCAAGGCTCACAACCTTGGTAGTATTTTGGTCAGTGTGAAATATCACTGACCCCAATCTACAGTTTTTCAACTGTTCAAAGCATGGAGAAAAATTCAGCAGAAGCTACTACCCCAGGTGGTAACCAATCCACCTTCACCTTGAGTGAAGCATGCAGGCCTTCGGATTCTGGGGAGCCTGCACAGACATGCGTGGAGGTATCGGAGACTCCAGGAAAGATCAGTCACAAATGCCGGAATTTCATTGCTACTTTCAACGCAAACTCACTTCTTAAGATCGGCAAACTCAAACAGGTTACTGATGTCTTGTCCCGATATCAGATATTGATCGCTGCAATTCAGGAAACAAGATTCACGGATGAACAGTGCTTCGAGTCACAAGGTTATAGAATATTCAAAGGCAAGACCGTTAAACGTGTAGTAAAAACCATCCCACACTTAGGCACAGGATTTATTGTCAACAGGAAGATTTTGGGTTCGATTGTGGACTTCACATCCCCTAACAGCCGAGTCTCTACTCTTTCTTTTCGGTGTACAAATAGAGTTTATACAATGGTGAACGTACATGCGCCAATCAATCAGGCGAATAAGAAGGACCCGGAAGGAACAGACGCATTCTGGGAGGAGCTAGAATATATCCTCTCAAAGGTACCTGACAAACATACCATCATTCTCCTAGGGGATTTCAATGCCCAGCTTGGCAAAGAACGAAAATATCAGAAGATTATTGGAAACTACCCAGCTCACAGGAGAACTAATCGTAATGGAGAGAGGCTTGTGGAGTTATGCAGAGCATTCAATCTGGTCCTAAAGTCAACGGCGTTCAAACACCTACCCAGAAAACAGAAGACCTGGATTTCTCCAAACTCCAGCCTTGGTGAATTCCAAATTGATCATGTCACCATTGCACGGAAAGCGCAACGAGAGATCCAGAACGTGAAGGTTCTGAGAAGTGGCAACTTAGACTCGGACCACTACCTTTCGCAAATCAAAGTTAGACTAATTCCAAGAAATAACAAGAAGATTACTCCAAGAAAAACTGATAAGTTTGACAGAGACAAGCTAAGGAGCAACCAAGAATTCACCCACAAGTTGGAAACTTTAAATCCAGAGAATTGGGAACAATTACAAGAGGCTATAGTCAGAACTGCAAAGGAGACTGTCCCACTCACAAAATCAAGAAAGCATCCTTGGTGGGATCATGAATGTGATACAGCAGTTCAGCTAAGACAGGTTGCGTGGCAGAAATGGAATTGCCACAAAAATGAAGAGAATAGGGTCAACTTCCTAAACGCGAGAAAATCTGCATCAAAAACCTTCCGTGGCGTGAAACGTACGTTTAATAGGGAACAGTTGGTACAGATTGAGCAAGACTTCCAGAAAAATAACACACGTAACTTCTATAAAACCTTCAAGCACAGTCTGAACAAATACAACCCCCCAAGTCTACAGTTTAAAGATTCCAACGGGAAATTGGCTCACAATGATAAAGATAATTGTCAGATTCTAGCAAGTTATTTTGAAAACCTCCTCAACTGTGAGGCTCCAGTGACCCCTTTCGTTTATGAAATAAATCCAATCATCCACCCCGATTCGTCCCCACCTACAAAGATAATCCAAGAGCTGAAGGACAACAAGGCACCGGGTGAAGATTTGATAATTGCTGAACTGTGGAAACATGCAGGGGAAAAGGCAATCGACAAGCTTGTTGCAATTATTCAAGAGATCTGGGAGAGCGAAAAACTCCCAAGTGGATGGACCTCTGCCGTAATTCATCCACTACATAAGAAAGGGGAGAAAACCGATGTGAACAATTACCGTGGCATCTCTCTTCTGTCAATAACTTACAAGATCCTCTCAAAAGCTCTACAAAATAGGGCGGAACAACAAATCGATCCACAACTGGGGGAATACCAAGGGGGTTTCAGAAAGGGACGGTCATGTGCTGAGCAGATTATGAATCTGAAGTCCATCCTTTCATATCTGAAACTCAGGAACAGGGAATTCGTGGTGACCTTTGTTGATTTTAGAAAAGCGTACGACTCAATTGATCGAACAACCCTATTGCAAATCGAAGAGTTTGGCTTAGATAACAAGACACAATCAATTATCCAGCAAACCCTGACCAACACCACCTCCAAAGTGAAGTTCAGAGGAGAGATGCCCGATGCCTTTGAAATCAGGACAGGAGTGAGGCAAGGAGACGGACTCTCACCTCTACTCTTCAACTGTGTTTTAGAAAAGGTCATCCGAGAATGGCGGAAAGAAAAGAAAAATTCAAGGGTAGAAAATGGGGTAAGGCTAGGGTACAAGTATATGAATCTTACAATCGACTGTCTAGCCTTTGCAGATGATCTAGTGATCTTTTCAGATTCCATTGATACGGCAGAAGAACAACTTAACCAACTGAAAAATCAAGCATTGAAGGCTGGGCTTCAAATCTCCTTTGAGAAGACACAATTCATGACAAACATAAAATCAGCGCCCAGGGAACTGGAGGTCGGACTAGGAAAAGTTCAGAAGGCAGAAAAGTTTAAATACCTCGGTGAATGGATAGAGCCTAACCTATCAGAGAAAGAAGCCTTCGTGTCACGCATTAATAAAATGGAAATGGCATACAACCTGACTAAAGACATCTACAATAAGAGATCGATATCCTTAAACGCCAAAATTAGACATTACTGCACTGTTATTCGACCAGAGGCTCTGTATGCGGCAGAGACTCTAACAATGAACAAGAAAGGTCTAATGGAAAAACTAGAGGTGAAAGAAAGGAAGATTTTGAGGAAAATCCTGGGTCCTATCAAAGAAAACAGCGAGTACAGAAGGCGTCACAACCACGAATTATACAAGCACGTGCAGAAGATCAGTGACACGATTCGAAAAAGAAGGATTGCCTTTTATAGCCACGTGACACGAATGAGCCCAGGCAGGATATCAAAACGGATATTGACGTACTTTCAGGATAAGAAAACCAAAGGGGCATGGTTCACGGAAGTTGAGAAAGATCTACGTGAAATGGAAATTTCCCCTGAAGATATCCAGGAGCGTGTTCCACTTCAGGAAAAACTACGTACGCACAAAGGTTTCCAGGAAAAGCCGAAGCTGAAGACAGGGAAGGTGTGGTCCCAAGAGAGAAAAGAACAACACCGGAGACGAATGCGGGAACACTGGGCGGTAGTTAAAGCTCGGAAGAAGAGACAGTTGAACTGACGTGGTCCCTAGTTGGCCGAATCGAAGAAAGAAGAAGAAGAATAAGCCTGTAGTTTATTTATTTATTTCATACCCACATTGGAGCACTGTCGTTCCATATGAATTTAAGTCTTCAGAATAGTACCTGTAACTCGAGATTTACCTTTCAGCTCCTCTTCTGCTCCCAAATGTTTTCCATCCTTTCATCATACATGTTGGTGAGGTGTATTTTGATGTTGCCTAAATGTTCTGTACTGGTTTCGTGTTTTATGTTGATTGAATGCTTCATCTATGTTATTTAGTAAGGTATTTCTGTATGATGGTTTCTTTTAATTGTTTTAATTTCTGTAACTGTTTGTCTTCTAGCAATGGTTAATTCTCAGGATCCCTCAGTTTTTTTGTTGGTTGTTAAACCATGCCATGAGCTTTTTTTTTTTTGTCACAATCCTCATTCTACCAGACAATGTTTCTTTCTCCTCCCTATGGGAGTTTTTTTTTTTTTCAGTATTCTAATAATAAAGATTAATGTTGGTTGGCCTCCTAGGAGGCTGAGTTCAGTGCCCATGGGTGACCCTGTGCATCCTAATAAGGATGAAGGCATCACATACACCCAGGGGAATTAACTCTAGCAGAATAAAATACCAGATGATCCGGTCGGGATCCATTGGGCCAAAGCCTAGCGCACTAACCAATTTGTTCTTGGGAAGGACAGGTTATTGTTTATCAACCCTAGCTTGTTGATTAGAGATGTTTTGAATCTCTCCAAATATTCTGCATTATTTTTTAAATAACTGGGGTCATATTTCCTTCTCTTAATGCATTGGGATGGTTTTTTTTGTTAACTTTGTTTATCTTTGAGATATAATGATCTCAATCGATTTCTACCTTGTGGAGGCTTTGACTTCATAAATTTATTTGTGGTAATTTTTATCCATGGCTATATGATCAATCAGGAACTCCTCCTTTCTTGTTAGGTCATTAGTTTGTGAGGTTATCTCTTAAATCTTGTGGTTTCCAGAATGAGTCCATGGTCTCCACATAGCAAAGTTAGTCTTTGACCATTCCTGTTTGTTAGTTAATGAGCTGGCCATTTCCCCATCACTATAGGCTACAATTCCCTCTTTCTAAGCCTATTTTTGCATTGAAGTCTTCAAGCAAGATTTCAACGTGTTTGTTAGTTAGCTATTGTAGTTTTAAGGGGAAGAACAGCAAGGTCAACTGCCCTTTAAAATATGTGCATCAGGAATGTTTGAAAACAGTTTATCTATTAATAACAAATTGTTTAAGTAGTTAGTTATTGTTGTTTTGAGGGGCGGAACTATGAGGTCATCTGCCCCTAAATTGTATAAGAGATTGCCACCTGGACATGATGCCTTAGTTTGAGGTAGGGTAGTAAAATAATAAAAATGAGCCTTCTTAAGCAACATTGGTAATGGCCTGCACTTGGATGGGTGACATGTGTTGTTGGTTGGAGAAGGGAAGGAGGAGCAGAAAGGAATTGGCCAGCCTTACCACAAGTAAACTCCAGCTAAACTCTTTCTTCTTGTATGTAAGACATGTTTATAAATGTTTAAAAATCACTAATCTCAACAAAACACATTATGGCGCATTGATAGTGTTCAAATGTGGGCCCTGAGAAGCAAGAGTGACTCAAGGGATGTTATCAATATAACCTTAAGATCCATAGCTCTGGTGTCATATGTCATACTCACAGTAGCATGTGTTGGAAAGCATTGGAGTCAATGTCTGGCAGAGCTATGACTGATTGTTCTGTTTTGAGAGCTCCATAGAACATTGTGTAGAAAACTCCACTACCTGCCGCTAAGATTGCTTTGTGAGCTGGGTATGTCTGCAACATAGAGTGAGTTAGTTAGTTAGATATTGTTCTTTTAAGGGGTGAAACTATGAGGTCATCTGCCTCCTCTTAACACAGATAAAGTATACAAATTTGGAATGGAATTTAAAATTTAGAGGTGGCCACCTAAATTTGAAAAGACTGAAAATAAATAATAAAAAAATTAAATAAAACTTATAATTATAGGCTAATATAAACAAAAATTACGGAAAAACAAAAATTCAGCATTCAAAAACGAACAAGTTCTTGAGTCAATGTATATTGGAAAATTTAGAATGCTGGCACTAACCCACTCTCACTTATAAAGCGGATGACGAAATCAGAAGCCACCGCATCATTGGCTAACATAAGTTTGAGTGCATCTGCAAACCAAGGTTTCTTCGTAAGTCAGCAACATCCACACACTCGGTTAAAATGTTGGCCAGGGTGTAAACGGCTCCACAGGCACAAAGTGGGGGGGGGTCTTCCCTTCTCAATAGGTACAAGTGGGTGGATCTTGTATGACCTATCCTTAGCCTACACAAAATGACGGACTCCCTCCGTGACCGGAAAGAGCTCCGCCACATGCGAGTAATTCCCTTGATCGCCATCAGCTTACTGGGTATTGGGTCAGCTGCAACATAGAATTGCCCTGATTTTCAAAAGTCTGTATTAGAAAAAAGAAACATCTGAAATTCACATAAACATTGAAGTGATAACACTTTCTTTGGTACATTGCAGGGCTAGAAAGATGGTTATTTTTATAGACCAAACACTGGGTTGTCTTCCCTTTGTAACAATAGGCTACATATATATTTTCATTTGAGACTGTTTTGCCTCTCAGCATCCGATCTAGTCTGCAAATCTCTGTGTGCGAACATGTCGTATCCATGATCACTTATTAGCAGTTAGCACCGCGCTTTCTCTGCTTCTACACCTCTCACTTTGAAACCATTCAATTCTGAATCTAACACTCGACAGCCGAAATCATTAACAGCCTAGTTTTTTTTTTCTTTTCCATGTGGCCTCCTGAGAGGTGAGTGCAGGTCTTTCTAGTGAACGCCCCTGGACGACCTGCATGTCGGAATGAAAGATGAGATGAATGGATGAAAGTGAGCAAGGATGTGGAAGGAAGCGGCCGTGGCCTGTCAGAAGGTACCGTCCCAGCATTTGCCTGGAGTTGAAATTGAGAAACCACGGAGAACCATTTCAAAGACGGCCGATGGTGGGGCTTGAACCTACATCTACCGAGTCAGCAGAGAGCTTGGCACAATAGCCTAACGCTGCACTTCAGCGAACGTAGCCACTGCTGTAACCGCCAAGGTAATCTCTCATGACCCCACCATCTGAGTCGGCTCGTACGAACAGCTTCATCTAGAGCAGAGGTCTCCAAACCTTTTAGCCTAAGGGCCACACTGACTCCTCCACTAAGTCCCAAGGGCCAAGGCGTAGCTATCTCACCATACCAACATACTGTTAAGCGCAAAGTTTTGTTTCCGGAGTGAGATATCTATGGCGCATTATTAAAGAAAAATATTTACAAGTCATCTTGGCTGGAAGAGTGTTCCACTCACATAGTTCGAACAGCTGTATTAGTAGCTTTCTTTTTCAGCGTTTGTGGAAAAGCATTCACCAAAATGAAATAAGTTACACAAAAACATTTCATAGATCCCAATTAACTGATGAGCATTTGAAGTAGCTGCTGATAGTAAGCTTGATCCACTGCAAACAATTGACAGTCGAAAGTTACAGCTACATAATATTTTATATTACGGTAATGAATTACTAAATATGAAATTATTAATCATAATAATAGTGAATAATTTCATTCTGTAAATCACCTATGTGAGTCACATATTAAGTTTTTGTATCATCAATTACAGTTAAAATGTAATGTGACATATATTATGAATGTCAGTTATTTTCTTTCTTAACCTTCGGTCGGTCGCATGTATATCAGAATAATACGTTCATATTTCCATTTCAAATAAAAAGAGAACGCTAAGAAATAGCAAACTTTTGATGGCATATACGAGGTTTAAAATTTAATTTTTTATCCGAAAGGTCCTTATCACTTTTCATGCATCTCCAACGGTTAGCGAGTAAAACCTAAATTTGTGCTACAAAACACGGTCAATGCCGAGCAGTGTAGTTGGACAAAATGTACCATCCTTGCTCTCCATCCGCGCAGCACCTCGCCTATCCCCTGTTTTAACTGTCACCTTCACATTTTAATTTATTTATGACCCGTAGTGAAACATGGGTACTCCAGCTAGTAATAAATAAATTATTACACTGGAATATACAGAAAGAAATCAAACAATAGCAGAAATTAAAATGCATGTAGTGGGTTCAACTACCCTATTACGAAACCTATGTATCAGACTGATACATTGCGACCGACACCGTCGCTCATTTTTTCAGAAAATGTGTTAAAATAAAGGAAATGTGTATTATGCAAGTGAAAAATAACAGGTAGTATCGATTTGTTGAAGGTACCTGAAAGGAAACATGATATTCCATATATCCAGTACATCTGCCACAAAAAGATGACAGTACTAAGCCGTAGCTGGACGTCTTGTTTGAATGTATCATTATGATACATTGCGACCATTTCATGAAACATTAACGTTGTGACCGACGGAAGGTTAATTAATCGTTAAATAAAAGATCTGATTATAATTTGTAGGATTTACTATTATTATAAATATTTTATATTGTAATCATAATAAGCTATGCCGGGCCGAATTGGTGGTGCTCGCAGACCACTGTTGGCCCACGGGCCATAGTTTGGAGACCCCTGATCTAGAGTGTTTATTTCTAGCTTTGCCTTTATGTCTACATTACGAGTACCTTCCTGCCATTCTTCCAATCTATTTGTTTTGATTTGTAACATCTTTCCACTCGGTATCTGGATATTTTTGTGGCACTCGGTACTGGACATTTTTGTGGGAGTGATTTTAGAAAAGAGACAGAAGTGGATGGGACGGAAGTGCATGGGACGGAAACAATGAGCGCGCGCGGTGGCGGAGATCGGTACAACGACGTAGGCCTACTGTAAGCCATTTGACTATGTGGAATGTAAATCACATACGGTTTACCTCAAGGTTTGGAGGCCCCATTAAAGAAATCTCTACAATAAATCATCTTCAAGTTGTCGTTGTTTGGTGTGAAAATATTCATTATATCATATTTGCTGAAAACGATTACTATTTATTAAATCTTCATACTTTTGCTGTATTCTTATTTAATGTAATCACTCGATACCTCGAGTGCTATATCGCATCAACCAACACTCCAAACAACGTAGGAATTCAGTGTATTAACACAGACTACTAACAACAATTGAAACTTCGTTGGTCTAAACGTATTGTTACGTGCCACCCCCTAGTGGCACTTTTGTTAACTGGATTACGGAAGGCAGAAAACACAACACCAATTACTGCTTTAAAGAGAAGTTAGCTTTATTGCTTGCAGGAAGAGGTACACCAACTCCAGTTACTTACGATAGCTTGCTGCACGCTGTTCACAAGCTGGGAAACAATGTCACTGGGTTTCGTAACTCGCACGGCACTTCGTCACTACACTTCTGTCGCTCAGGAAAACACGCACTAGCTCAGAAACACACACCCACAGAAAAACTCAGTCCCCTCACTTTGAGGCCGCTTATATAGCAGGCTGGTGACTCAATGAATTCTAGAATCGTCCAGGACACACGGCTTCTAGAGATTTCCTTCACTGGCTGGGTCACGAATATTCTGGACCATCCCTTTGTCCTAGTAGCCCTGTTGCATAAGGCGCACGCAATACACGAGGCAGGGCAAGCCCAGCCCTGGGGCAGTTGTGACTCATGCGGCGAGCGATGACCCAAACTCACAGCCGTAACAACACCCCCTTCCTAAAGAGGGTGATCGTCCCGATCAATCATTGGTCCGTCCGTGTCCCTCCGTAGGCTGCCAGGCGATCTCGATGCACGATCTTCATCTTCGCCCTCGGGCTCCGCTGGATCCTGTAGACGACATCGTTGATCCGTTTCACGACTCGGTACGGGCCCTCCCAGGACTTCTGCAGTTTGGGTGACAGGCCTTTCTTCCGTAATGGGTAAGAGCCAGACCAGGTCGTCCTCGTGGAATCCGCCGGCATCCGTCTGCTGGTCGTATTGGGTCTTCATTCGGTTGGTCTCGATCCGCAGTTTCCTCCTGGCGAACGCGTGCACGTCCTCCAGTTGGTCGACCAGTTCTTGACAATACTGGCTTACCGGGATCGGATCATTCCCAGGTCGACCGAAGGCAAGATCGACAAGTAGACGGAGCTCCTTCCCAAACATGGCCCGGGCTGGTGTGCACCCGGTGGCTTCAAGCATGGCGGCGCGGTAGGCCAGGAGAAATAGTGGAAGATGTTTGTCCCAATCCCTCTGGTGCTCGCTGACGACTATTCGGAGATGGTTCTCGATGGTGCGATTGAATCGCTCTACCATCCCGTCGGACAGAGGGTGTAGCGGCGTTGTCCTTGTCTTCCCGATTCCCAGCAGCTGGCATAGGTTCTGGAACACCTGCGAATCGAAGTT
The DNA here is from genome assembly GCA_946902985.2 of Meconema thalassinum. Classification (NCBI taxonomy): domain Eukaryota; kingdom Metazoa; phylum Arthropoda; class Insecta; order Orthoptera; family Tettigoniidae; genus Meconema; species Meconema thalassinum. Next base: position 90,054,649 of record OX336393.1, read on the forward strand.
CCTCCCTTGGCCGGAGTGCAGCTCCAGGGGTACTCCGTACCGGCTGACGAATTCCTTCACCAGGGTCTCTGCAATCGTCGCGGCTTCTTGGTTAGGGAGCGCATATGCCTCCGGCCATTTGGTAAAGTAGTCGCCGACGACTAATATGTAGCGGTTCCCTGCCTCGCTTAACGGGAATGGCCCCGCAACATCGATGGCCACTCTCTCCATGGGGCCGCCCACGTTGTAGGTCTTCAGTGGACCCCGTCGTCTTCGTCCTGGGCCCTTGCTGGCTGCGCAATCGTGGCACCTCGCGCAGTGGCTCTCTACGTCTGTTCGGCATCCGATCCAGTAGAACCGCTCTCTCAGCTTCTCCAGGGTCTTCTTTATCCCTAGGTGTCCACCAGATGATCCTCCATGGACTTCCTTCAGGACTTCCTCCGTCATAGCCTTTGGAACGACGACTTGCTCCCGAGATGTCTTCCCGTCGGTGCTCTCCCAGGTACGGCATATGAGGCCATCCCTCACAACCAGCGAGTCCCACTGCGCCCAGTAGGACTTAAACTTGGGGCTGCAGTCACTCACAATGTTCCACCCGGGTCTGGGGACACAGGCCCTCTTCCATTCGGCTATCAGTCCCAGGTCATTATCTTCTGCTTGTGCCCGCATTAAAGATTCGCGGCTCCAGCTCCCTTGAAGTTCCACGGTAGTCCTTCGGCACTGTATCCCGGTGTTCTCCTCCCTTCGAGCACAGAAGGTGCAGTCTTCGGGGCACGGTCTTCGTGACAGGGCGTCGGCGTTAGAATGCAGTTGGCCTTTCCTGTGCTGAATGTCAAAGTTGTACTGTTGAAGCCTCTCTAACCACCGCGCGAGTTGACCCTCGGGCTGCTTGAAGTTCAGGAGCCACCGCAGGGATGCATGGTCGGTCCTGATGAGAAATTCTTCCCCGTACAGGTACTTGTGGAAGTGTTCAATGGTCTTCACGATGGCGAGCAGGTCCTTCCTGGTGACACAGTAGTTCCTTTCTGGCTTTGACAAGGCCTTGCTGATGTAGGCCACTACTCTCTCCTCGCCGTCCACTACTTGCGACAGGATTCCCCCTATGCCAAAGTCGCTGGCATCGGTATCGACGATGAACCTTGTTCCAGGTCTGGGGTAGGCCAGAAGAGGCGCGGTGCACAGAGCCTGCTTGAGTTGTTCGAAGGCACTGTGGCATTCTGCTGTCCACGTGAAGAGTTGGTCCTTCTCAGTCAGTCGATGTAAAGGTTTGGCGATGTCGGCGAATCCTTTCACGAAGCGACGGTAATAAGTGCAGAGTCCCAGGAAGCTTCGTAGTTGGGACTTGTCCTTCGGAACTGGCCAGTCCCTCACAGCTGCGGTCTTCTCTGGGTCGGTGCGCACCCCCTCCTCGGAGACGATATGCCCAAGGTACTGGACCTGCTTCTGGAAGAGCTGACACTTCTTGGGGCTCAACTTCAACTGGGCAGCCCGTAGCTTCATCAAGATCTCCTTCAGGTTGCTGTAGTGCTCCTCGAAGCTTCTCCCAAGAACGATGACGTCGTCTAGGTAGACCAGGCAGGTCTTCCAGTGTAGTCCCCTCAGAATGGACTCCATTAGCCTTTCGAAGGTCGCAGGGGCGTTGCACAGACCGAATGGCATGACGGTGAACTGCCAGAGCCCGCTGCCCACAGAGAACGCCGTTTTCTCGCGGTCCTTAGGGTGGACCTCCACCTGCCAGTAGCCACTCTTCAAATCCAAGGTGGAGAACCATCTCGACCCTGATATGGTGTCCAGGGTGTCGTCGATCCGGGGTAGAGGGTAGCTGTCCTTCTTCGCGACGTCATTCACCCGCCTGTAATCCCCGCAGAACCTGGTGGAACCGTCCTTCTTCTTCACTAGCACGACCGGAGAACTCCAAGGACTATGTGATGGCTCGATCACCCCTTGCTCCTTCATCTCTTCTACCATCCGGTCGACTTCGGCTTGCTTGACGAGCGGGACACGTCGGAATGGGGCCCTAATCGGTGCGCTGTCCCCAACGTCGATTCTGTGCTGGACCAAGCTTGTCCTGCCGAAGTCTTTGCTCCCCACGGAGAAGACGTCCTGGAATTCGCGTAGAAGGTCCTAAAGTTGGCGTGATTGTTCTTCATCTAAATGGTGCTGGGATCCTTGGTACAGCTTCTGTAGTTCTTCTGGCAGTGCGCGTCTTCTTCGGTTGTCCGTCTGCAGGTGTCCGTCCGTCGTGTCTGTGATGCGGGCAATCCAGGTAACGGGCTCGCAGACTCCTAGGTTGGTGTCCCGGTGAACCGTAATGTTGTAGTCGTTCAGGTTGGACAGGCGGACGTACGGCCGAGACGCCGTGTTGATGAGGGTCTTGGCAATTAGCAATCCTTTTGTCTGGATTTCCTCATATTTTGGCTCGATGACAGCCGCCACTCCCTCAGCAGTTCCGTCGACAATTACGGCAGCGCTGACCTCTGTCCTGGCGGGAACGATGACGTCTTCTCTCAGCCTTACTCGTCGTGCGGTGATGGACTCGTGCGCAGGTTGCAAAGCAAGTTCCTCACCTCCGAAGTGCAGAGTGTTGGTACTCAGATCCAAGGTGATGTTCTGGTCCAGGAAGTCCAGTCCGATGATCACTTCATTTGATACGTCAGCCACAAGCACTGGATGCTTTATCGCCCGTCGACCAATGATGAACTCCAGTGATGCTTCGCCATGTACCGGTGCGGTCTCTCCGGTCGCGGTTATTAGCTGGAGGTTCCTTTGTGTGGGTCGCGCTCTCCACTTCGGGATCACGGTGGGACTGACGATGGTCCTCGATGCTCCCGTGTCGATTAGCATGGGCCAGCTCTCTCCGTTGACGACTCCGTCGACCATCAGGCTGCTATTGTCCCTCCGTAACTTCGTCACACGAACTTGGACTGCCGGGGCTTGACGACTGTCACAAGCCAACCTTTGCCCCCCAAGGCTGACTGATACTTGCTTTCCTGGGCCGGGCGATTTCCCTACGACTGACTGTCCCGACGGAAACCCTTGGCGGCGGCGATTACCGCAGTCCTTGCTCAGGTGGCCTCTCTTACGGCAGGTCCAGCAGGTCGGTAGTCCTCTTCCGGGCCGCCTCTCCGGATGTCCTTCGGCTACGTTGTTGCTGGTAGTCAAGATTAATAGGAGGATTATCCATTTCTCAAGGTCCGTATTGACGTGTACAATGACAATTATAATGGGTTGAGGGGGTCTCCGCCCAATCAATACAAGTTTATTATTGGCAACTGTTAATTTATTGCCATTAAGGACATGTTTCGGGCCTCATGGGCCCTTCTTCAGCCGCATAAAATTAATAACATATTCAGATCCATCATAATACACAAAACACGTACACTTTAAGAAAAACATTAAAAAAGACTCTAAATTAATTCTAAAATATTATCTTATCATGCTGCAAAAATTAAAAGTAACATTCAAAATTAATTCCAAAATACCATCCCATCCACATTAGAAAAGAAGAAACAAGCACAGCTAAAAGAGATACATCTGGTCTTGGTGATCTTATCCATATTATGATCTAGCAGGTGCCCTATTCAACAAGCCATCGAAAAAATTTTGGTTAAAATGTTTAAAAATATATATTGGAGGTAATTAGATTGCGGCCAGTGGGTTCGCTGGCTCTCCATTTGTGTTTCGGGTTCCTGTTTTAAAGCCAATTTTCCTGACATTGGCCCGGGAAATTGTCTTGAACCAAAATTGGGCCGTTGTTATTTTCTCATTGCCGGATTGAGTGGAGACATTGCACTTTGAAGAAAACGTCATATGGAGCCTGTAGTGGGGTGAACCAGCCAGAGTTTAAGTCTGCTTCCCAACTATAAAGAAATAATGATGGGTTTTAGAAAAAGAATGCGTCAGAAAAAACTGAGGCTAAAACGAAAAATGTAGCAATAACTTACTTAGCTCGAATTGAAGGAATTACCGACTGTCAGCTTTCACCTGGAGGCTGTAATGGGACGAAAAAAGAAAAACTTTATCCTCGCCTACACACGTGAACATTGAGAGGAAGACTCATGCGCCGGATTGCTTACCTTTACTTGGTAGTTTGAGGTGCAGGCTGTGTTACGTCTGACGGCACGTTACTGTTCGATACTAACATACTTTTTGAAAATATTCAAAAATTTTTTCCGTTGCCACAACAATCATAGCAGTCAAAACACAAACACCATTATTGAAGCTTAGATCAGTTCGTCAGCTTCCTTGTTTATCTCTCCTCCCAAGTTAAGACACCCCCCCCGGCACACATAGCCTGCCAATTAGGTCACAACACAAGACAAACTCCGCTTTGTATCAAGTCATTCTTTACCCCCACACACATCTCCTCCCTCCCCCTCCCCTCCTCCTAGTTCCTGACCTGCCACAAGGTCGGACCAACTCAGCTCACACAGTAACGTGCCGTCAGACGTAACACAGCCTGCACCTCAAACTACCAAGTAAAGGTAAGCAATCCGGCGCATGAGTCTTCCTCTCAATGTTCATGTGTGTAGGCAAGGTTAAAGTTTTTCTTTTTTCGTCCCATTACAGCCTCCAGGTGAAAGCTGACAGTCGGTAATTCCTTCAATTCGAGCTAAGTAAGTTATTGCTACATTTTTCGTTTTAGCCCCAGTTTTTTCTGACGCATTCTTTTTCTAAAACCCATCATTATTTCTTTATAGTTGGGAAGCAGACTTAAACTCTGGCTGGTTCACCCCACTACAGGCTCCGTATGAGGTTTTCTTCAAAGTGCAATGTCTCCACTCAATCCGGCAATGAGAAAATAACAACGGCCCAATTTTGGTTCAAGACAATTTCCCGGGCCAATGTCAGGAAGATTGGCTTTAAAACAGGAACCCAAAACACAAATGGAGAGCCAGCGAACCCACTGGCCGCAATCTAATTACCTCCATTATATATTTTTAAACATTTTAACCAAATTTTTTTCGATGGCTTGTTGAATAGGGCACCTGCTAGATCATAATATCTCTTTTAGCTGTGCTTGTTTCTTCTTTTATAATGTGGATGGGATGGTATTTTGGAATTAATTTTGAATGTTACTTTTAATTTTTGCAGCATGATAAGATAATATTTTAGAATTAATTTAGAGTCTTTTTTAATGTTTTTCTTAAAGTGTATATGTTTTGTGTATTATGATGGATGTGAATATGTTATTAATTTTTTGTGGCTGAAGAAGGGCCCATGAGGCCCGAAACATGTCCTTAATGGCAATAAATTAACAGTTGCCAATAATAAACTTCTATTGATTGGGCGGAGACCCCCTCAACCCATTATAATTGTCGTTGCTGGTAGTGCCGCAACTATCGAAGAAACGGCTTAGCGCCTCCATCAATTCGTCGGCCAGGGGCTTGGTCTCGTTGGTATTTGCTGGTTCGTCGACGTCCACTTGACGCACCCGCGCGTGCATTCTAGATGCCTGTTTCGCCGTCTCGAACTCAAGTGCGTGGCTCAGCGCATCTGCCAGGGTCTTATTGCGCGCGAGTCGCAGCGCCTGTTGAGTGTCCGAGACCCGTAGCCCGTCGGTGAAGGTCTGCGTCGCAATCTGTTCCAGAAAGTCGGCCGGCGCTGTTGGGTAGGCGAGCCTTACGAGGCGTGCGATGTCCATCTCGAACTTCTGCAGGGTTTCCGCGTTCTTTCGTACCTGGGTCCGGAGCTGCATCTGGTAGGCCTGCTGAAGATGGCTGTCCCCATATCGGGACTCCATATGGGCGATCAGTGAAGCGTAGTCCTTGGATCCAGTCGGGATGGCCTGAAGGACGTTAAGGGCGTCCCCTCTCAGCGCTACAATGAGAGCTGTAGCCTTTTCCGTGCTGTTCCAGTTGTTTATGGAACAGGCTGCCTCGAACTGACGTAAATAGGTGCTCCACGGGACCTTTCCGTCAAAGGTTGGGGGCGTCACTCTGCTCTGTCCCGTTCCTGAGGTCCCCGGTGTACCTGTGGGCGGGCGTCGGCGCAGCTCGGCAACTTCCTCTTGAAGAGCGTTGAAATTTCTCTTCCACCCCCATGAGTGGGCGTTGGCGCAGTTCGGCAACTTCCTCTTGTAGGGCTTTGACTCTCTCATCCACCCCGGTCGGCGGGCGTCGGTGCAGCTCGGCGACTTCCTCTTGTAGGGCTTTGAATCTGTCTTCCATCCCTGTCGGTGGGTGTCGGCGCAGCTCAGCAAATTCCTTTTGTAGAGCGTTGAATCTCTCTTCCACCCCCGTCAGCGGGCGTCGGCGTAGCTCGGCAACTTCTTCTTTTAAGGCGTCGAACTTCTTTCCCACTGCCGTGACTTCCTCACGCAGACCCAGTTCTAATTTCTTCAGGTCCTGTGCTAACTTATTCTGCCCGTCTTCCATCTTCTTCTGGCCGTCCTCTAACTTCTTGGTTATATTCTTCTGGCCATCTTCTAATTTAGCAGTTAGGTCCTCGGCCAACTTCTTCTGGCCGTCCTCCATCTTCTTCTGGCCGTCTTCTAATTTGGCAGTTAGGTCCTTGGTTAAATTCTTCTGGCCGTCTTCCATCTTGGTTTCCATGCCACTTAACTTTTCTAGCAATGCTGCGAATTGCTCTTCCATTTTAGATAATTGTCTTGTAAGAGGCATGCGCTCACAGGAAAATTCAAAAAAATGACCTTCTCGGGTTTTGAAACCAGGACCGTCAGGTGTTGAGCTTGTGCTTGAGTTCGTAATCCCGCTTCTGACTCCAGTTGTTACGTGCCACCCCCTAGTGGCACTTTTGTTAACTGGATTATGGAGGGCAGAAAACACAACACCAATTACTGCTTTAAAGAGAAGTTAGCTTTATTGCTTGCAGGAAGAGGTACACTACTCATCAGCAAATACAAGCAATTGGAACCTTACTCCAGTTTCCTCAAGTCTCTTCCTTGAGCGCCCTTGGCCCTTTCACTTGTCAACAAACCACAGAAGTTAAACCGTCTTAATGAGTACGGTGGCCTTCACAGAAACTATCGGCTCCTCTCCCTTATGTACACCAACTCCAGTTACTTACGATAGCTTGCTGCACGGTGTTCACAAGCTGGGAAACAATGTCACTGGGTTTCGTAACTCGCACGGCACTTCGTCACTACACTTCTGTCGCTCAGGAAAACACGCACTAGCTCAGAAACACACACCCACAGAAAAACTCAGTCCCCTCACTTTGAGGCCGCTTATATAGCAGGCTGGTGACTCAATGAATTCTAGAATCGTCCAGGACACACGGCTTCTAGAGATTTCCTTCACTGGCTGGGTCACGAATATTCTGGACCATTCCTTTGTCCTAGTAGCCCTGTTGCATAAGGCGCACGCAATACACGAGGCAGGGCACAGCCCAGCCCTGGGGCAGTTGTGACTCATGCGGCGAGCGATGACACAAACTCACAGCCGTAACACCATCACTGGGAGAAACGCATTTAATATACCTACTGCACACCTAATTTTTAATCGCTCCTATACTTGGCAGTGCGCTATATCGGCAATAAGAGGCCATTTTCAACAACACCACTGGCATGGGTTCACTAACTGGCCGGTATAAAGCGCAGCTCGCATCAAGTAGGCAGTGGATTGCTCCAGCATACAGTTGCAGGTATATGGCACTACTGCAGATGCATTGGAGAATCCCTTCATGTTTGCTGGCAGTAATGCGAGTAAGTTATATGGAATTATTCGAATGACATGTCAGATGTTACACATCATATGCGACTACTGTAAGGCTCGTAATTTGTGTTGTTGTTCCAGCAATCATTCGTGCCACCCTTATATCAGTTACCTCTAGCTTATGTATCAGATAACCTGAATCTATCCAATTTTCACTTCCTTACACCAAGGTCAGTCTAAATACTGAGCGATGCAGTCGCTACACTATCTTCATGCATGCAGAATACTGTAGATTGCAACTGAGAACTTACTGCATTGGCTCTTATACACCTCGATTCTATTTCTAATCACATACCACCATCTTGAGAGAATACGCAACCCAAGTACAGGGTCATTAAACATGTGCGTGCCCAGTAAACATGGCAAGCTAAGCCGGCTGTGACTAGCGTAGATCGCGGCTGCACGCACCCGGTTCGGCCGGCTGTGGCGCGCTCCGCTGACTCATATTGTTAGTTCACACGTGTATTTGCAAAGCTTAGACGTTATTGTTGCACGTTTAGTGAGTATTGCGATTAATGTGAATGTTGGTCATGCCTAGACACCAATTAACATTGCGGGAACATGTGTATATCCATAATTCGTGTATGAAAAGCAGAAAATCTTGTTTTGAAACGCGACGAAAATTTCGAATCAAGTTTCCAGGAAGACCTGTGTCTAATGCCAGTACAATTAGGAGGCTCGCTAAATGATTCAAGGAATCAGACTCCGTAAATAATAAATGAGTTGACAAGACATTCTTTCATCAGAAGATGTCCAGTGTGTGTTACAAGAAAGGGAGGACATTTTCAGCATCGCCTATGAGCACTGTAAGTACACATTATTGAACAAGTTTAGTGAAAGTGTGAAAGTGCGCGCCACAGCCGGCTGAACCGTGTGCGCACGGCCGCGCTCTATGCTAGTTACAGCCGCCTTAGCTTGCGTGTTTCCTGGCGCGCACATGTTTAATGACCCTGTACTTAAAATGGTCCTCCTGCTCCAATTTAGTTCCTCCTATCTGGCATTCTTTCTTGTGTTTCTTCCCTGTATCATAGCCTTCGTATTTGAATGCTGTATTTCATACCATACTCCCTACACTTCTGTTCAAGTTGTAACATGTTGGCTTGTAAGCTTTCAACGAAGTCGGCCATTACAACTAGGTCATAAGCATAGGCCAGACTAGTTAGTTATTGTTGTTTTAAGGACGGAACTACGAGGTCATCTGCCCCTCATAGGCCTCATTTCCACCTAATTGATCCCACTCAGCCAGTTTGTGTCCTTGGTCCATATATAAAATAAACAGCAGTGGTGAGCAGTAACGTCTGGTGTAGAAAATAAGTTGTGTGCAGCATTTAACCCAAAAACTAAAAATATTTAGATAATATTGAAACACCCAAGAGGCTCTCCACTGAATAAACCTTACACATATACATATTCCTCATACAAAAGTAATTAAACACACAATAACACCTGCAAATACAAAGTATTCACTAACTCAGTAAGCTTGCCACGGTGGGCGAGTGGTTATCGTGTCCGACTACCAACTCCAAGCTTGCAGGTTCTCTCCTGGGGTGGTCAGTGTAATTTGAAATGCGGCAAAAATCTTGGTACGCATGTTATAAGTTGTTGGCATGTTAAAGAACCCATTTGAATTCAGTAGGCCGTGTTCATAATGGCAAGATTAATCTCAGGATTATTCGCCAACACAAAGTTCCTCCTAGAACTAGAAAGCGCTCTAGTGTCAAGGAGCTTAGATATCTAACCTCCTTGACTTTCATAGCACTCCAAGGAACGACAAAAATCTGACAAGCAATCTGCCAGCTGGCTGTCAAATAACAAAGCTTGCACCTGGCACCCGAGGCCATACGATATTATTATTATTATAGCGCACAAAAACAGAACTTCTCAGTGTTACCAAAAGCTTTAAAATGAAACCAGCAACTCCGTATTGCAAAATTACATGTTCTTTTGCTAAAGTGAAATTACAAACTAGTTGTGTAATTAAAGAGAATCACAATATCATGTCCTTATTTTGATAACATAAAAATTATAATTTTTTATAGTTCATTGATTCGTAAAATGTGGCTATAGAATAGGTAATTTGGGAGTATTAAAAGACCTCCTGGTGGGAACAGTTCTTTACTTCCTCTATTTTTTCTTCCCGTTTGCTTTGAGCGATCCCTCTTAAATGCTACCGCAGAGACTAGAAGTGGAAGGTGCCACCTGTCACGTTCTTATTTTGTGTGACAAGTGCTGCCGCTCTGTGGTACAACAAAGAATCACTGCGATGTCTTGGCCTGTGGTTTTGGCTGTTGTTCCAAAAGCACAACGAAAAAGTTGGGCACACATGCACAAAATGCAGAGGTCATGTTTGCTGGCAATAAACTCCGAAATTGTCGCTGAGCTGTGATCTGCACAGCCAGTGCCGGATGCGGAGTAGAGCGCACGACTAGATACTCCGTTGTGAGGAGAGTTGAAATATTTCCTATTCTTTGGCTAACGTCTCATTTAATGCGCTGTATTTTATTGTAGATAATATTATTAAAGTAATTAATTTTCAATTAAAACAATGTGCTGCAGCACTTCAGCACATAAGGTGCAGCCGCCCCGGGTGGTGAGGGGTTACAACCTTGCCTCACTCCTGTAACAACCTTGAGTCAAGAACTCGTCATACCATCAACTCTCACTGCAGCCTTATTATAATATTGACAATTATCAATATACTGGTAAAACTTTTGATTGCCTGTAGCAGCCTTCCTTCGATACCATAATCACTCAGGATGCTAAGCATCTTCTCCCTGGGTATTCTATCGTACCCATTCTCTAGATCTGCAAAATACAAACAACTGTCTATTCCTCGTGGCATTTCTCAATAACATGGCGCATACATAAAATTTGTTCTTGGCATCCTCGTTGTGGTCTAAAGCCACATTGGTTTTCAGCCATCTTAATCTCGGCCAACGATCGAACTCTCCTTTCTACGATTCCTAAGTACACTTTTTCTGGGTCACTTATCAAAGAAATGCCTCTATAATTATTGCAATCGTTCCTGTTACCTTGCTTATATATTGGTGAGATTACTGCTTTTGTCCAGTCAGAGGGTATCTTTCCCATGCCAAATCGAGTATCCTATCCAACCATTTCATCCCTGCTTTCACACTAACTTTACCATTTCTGGACGAATTTCATCTACCCCTGTCGCTTTGTGACATTGAACCGTGATCCTGTTTCAGTTCTCATTTTCTCCCTGCTGTTGTTGTTTGATTCTTCAGTCTTTCGACTGGTTTGATGCCGCTTTCCAGGATTCCCTGACTTGAGCTAATCGTTTCATCTCTACATAGCTACCACACCCTACATCCGAGGCAATCTGTTAAACATATTCTAACCTTGGTCTACCCCTACTGTTCTCATCCTCGACCCTTCCTTCTATAACTAAGTTTGCTATTCCTGGGTGTCTTAGTATGTGTCCTACCAACCTATCTCTTCTCTTCATTAGCAGTTGCCAGAAACATCTCACCTCTCCCACTCGTCTTAATACCTCTTCATTCATAACCCTATCTACCCTTCTGATCTTCATCATTCTCCTGTAACACCACATTTTGAGCGCTTCAATTCTCTTCTTTTCTAGTGCACCAATAATCCAAGTTTCACTTCCATATAGAGCCATGCTCCAGACAAAGGCTTTGAAAAATGACTTTATAATACCTAAATCTGTATTGGATGTCAACAGATTCCTTTTCTCTAGAAATGCTTTCCTTGGCTGTGCTAACTTACTTTTTATATCCTCTTTGCTTCGTCCATCACTGGTTATTTTGCTTCCTGCTTAATCTCAAAATCTGCCACATTGCCAGATAAGTCTCCATGAACATTTAGCAAGTTTTTGAAGTATTCCTGCCTTCTTCTCATGCTTCATTGGTATCTACAAAGAGTTTCTAAGAAATTATCCAGAACACTGCTCATTTGTCTTTCTCCTCTATTTCTAAGATTCTTTATAACACCCCAGAAATACTTTCCTATTGCTTGACCTAATGTTTCTGATTTACCTCCAAAGTTCTCCCATGATTTCCATTTGGACTCGACTATTATTTATTTGGTTCTGTTCCTTTCCGCTACATACTGTATTGCTCTCTGTCTGCTGAATTCCTTGTTTGGAGCCACTTTTTGTAAGACTCCTTTTTACTTTGACAACCGGACTTCACAATGTCATTCCACCAGGATATACGTGCGCATACTTCATATCATTCTTTCAGAAACAATTAATCCATTATGTAGTGTTATTACGTTAGGTCTATATCATCCGCGTCAGATTATCGAAGAGGTTATAAAAGCGACGAGGGGAGGGGGTCAGAGAGAAGGGAGGGGGCGATGACCACCTGTACCAGAAATGAGGGGCGTCAGCTGGCAAAGGTTGGGAACCACTGATCTAGGCAATATTTATTTATTCCATTACTATTAACTGAGAGTACAAAGAGACACCTGTTAATAATGTAATGTTTATTGTAACATGGTTTCAACCCTTTATTGGGGTAACATACTGTGTACTAAATGGGCTATTTTTTATGAAAAACATTATAATAAATAAAACTCAACTCTAGGAATCCAATTTTGAACCTACAAGTCTAAAAGAAATTGACGTCCTTACAAAAGTATTTATGAAAATAGTCAAACATATATTTGAGCTCAAATAAATGCTATTAATAGGAATACTGTTATCAAATATAAGTTACTGCACTAAAAATGTTGTATTTTTAATTATTACTGTAAGTATTTTGTTGTTGGTGGAACTTTAGTAATTTTTCGTTAGTAGAATTTTGGTATTTAATTGTTAGTAGAAGGTTAGATTTTTTGTTAGTAGAATTGCTCTATTACTTATTCTGAAAGGGAGTAGCAGCCTTTCAGAATAAATCAATTCTTTACTTGTCTTATAGACGGTTAAAATATTGATAATACAACCTGTGACAATAAAGTTCCGTGAATACCTGTACTTCCAACAATGCACAATGCACAACAGTGACCCTATCGTCCTTCGAAATAGTCCCCTCCCAAACTATGCAATGCTGAGATTGGCGATACATGTCCTGGAAACTTTGCAAGAAGGCGTCCTTTGGGATGGTGTTCAAAAGGCTCATCACGTTGCGTTCGGTGAATCAAGTCAGAATGGTCGACCTGGCAACATTGGCGACACACAACTCAACGTGTACGACCTGTTTGACACAGAGCGTGTTTAGAAGGATGAATTTATGCAACCTACCATGCAAACCTGTTTGGCGGGTTGCAGTGAGAAGGATGAATTTATGCAACCTACCATGCACATCTGTTTGGCGGGGGGCAGTGAAAACCATCGTCTTGGGCGAAGAGACCTGGTGTCTGAGTTACGACCCCGAAGTCAAGCGTCAAAGTATGGAGTGGTGGGGACCAGGTCCAGGGTCACTGAAAAGCCCTGAAGGGTCAGAGGTTTTCGAATATTTCGGACATCCAACGAAATGTGATGACCCAACTAAAGGCTATCCCTAAAAAGTTTCCAGGACTTGTACAGACATTCTCAGAAGTGCATAACCATCCACGGGGATTACTTCGAAGGACAGTAATTGCTGTTTCAGGTAAGCCAACAATCCGTTCGTAATATAGACCCATTCACCGAACTTTTCGGTCACGTGACGAGCCTTTTGAACACCATCCCAAAGGACGCCTTCTTGCAAAGTTTCCAGGACATGTATCGCCGATCTCAGCATTGCATAGTTACGGGAGGGGACTATGTCAAAGGGTGACTGTCATGCATTGTTCATCTATGTTGATAGTATAGGACTATTCACCGAACTTTATTGTCACAGGTTATATAAGCCAACTAATGGCTACACTGCGTTCTGCTGAACGGCTGAAAGCAACGGGAAACTACAGCCGTAATGCTATTCCCGAGGATATGTACCTCTCTTTGCATCTACACGGGAAATCAGGAGTCTTAAACGGAAAATTAGGAAATTATACAATAAAAGACATGATAGTGACAAGTATACAGGGTCTTCCATATAAAGTAAGAACGGCGAGCGGCGGTTTTGTCATTCGCTGCTGAAGCCGGCTTGGCCGAGCTTGTGACGCGCCATGGCCCCCTGCTGTAGTATTGAAAGCGCGCGCATAGTACAAACTTGACCTTGCAATAAGCGTGCATGTGTTGTCAGTCGCCAGTCTGAACCTCAGCTGCTAACATGTTGAGACAGTTACCATTGCAACATCGTATTTTTGTATGTACAATTTATTTTAATTACGATTCGGCTCGGCGGGTACGTGATGCATTTAATCAGCGATTACCTGATGAAGTGCCACCTTCACTAGCACAGATTCACGTAATTGTAAATAACTTTGACACTACTGGTTCAGTGCTCAATAAAAAACACAAAATAAAAAATCAGAAATAATACAGTGGCATGACTCACTCGCGTCAGCCAAAATGTGGTTACCAGATACAATGCCTGTATAACCCAGGAAGGACGACACTTCCAGCAACTTTTTTAAGGTAATATTTCATAGAGGATTGTACACACGCTTAGAGCAGGGGGCCACGGCTCGCCACAAGTTCGGTCAAGGTCACCACACTAGCGGATGACAAACCCGCCGCTTGGCGTTCTTACTTTATATGAAAGACCCTGTATGTTGAAATTTAAGTCCGTATCAAGAGAGCTCGTCTTAAAAAAGAGGGCTGCTCATGACAATTATATGCAAGGTTTACTTGGTTCGGGAGGCGATGGGTGGAAAAAAATTTACAGTTATGTTAGGAGAAGAAAGGGAAATTCAAATAATTTGTCGATGATAATATCCGGTGACGGTAAATTAATTACTGAGAAGCGGGCCATTGCTAATGAATTAAATGTCTTTTATGGTAGTGTGTTCAATAAATCCAATAGCTGTGTGTTGGACCTTACTGGTGAATCAGGGGCTCCACTTCTCCAAATAAACCAGTCAGCAATTGTAAAGATAATACAAAAATTACGTTACAATATATCGAAGGGTCCTGATAATATTGTTAGTGAAGTACTTAAACTAGGAGGTAGGGCCGTGGCACAATACTTAGAGGTGATGTTTAATGTGTCCTTAAACAATGCGCAAATCCCGGATGACTGGAAAAGAGCTACGGTAGTCCCAATATTTAAGGGAGGGAGCAGACTTGAATTGGGCAACTAGAGGCTGGTTAGTCTTACGTCCATCGTTTGTAAACAGATGGAGCATCTCATTTGCGACTACTTGAGGGAACAGTGGGAAATATTATCATGGTTTAATGAAAGGCAACATGGATTTCGGAAAGGTTACTCATGCGAGAGTCAGATGCTATCACTTTTTCAAGATATTAGCGAATCGTTAGACGATGGAGTTTCAGTCGACGCCGTAGTTATAGATTTTGCGAAGGCATTTGATGTCGTGCCGCATGACATACTACTCCATAAATTAGCTTCGACGAAGATTGATAGAAGAGTAATTTTATGGATCCAAGAATTTTTGACGGGTCGTTCCCAGAAAGTGAAAGTTGAAGGCCGATTCTCGGATGAAATTACCGTAACGTCGGGTATCCCTCAGGGCAGCGTAATCGGAACTTTGTTATTTTTGGCGTTTATAAATGACTTACCAAATGGGATTCGCAGTGACTCTCGATTGTTTGCGGATGATTGTGTAATATATCGAAAGATGCATGACTCACAAGACGATGCAGTTCTTCAAGATGACCTGAACCTGGTCTATAAGTGGGCGATTGAAAATAAAATGAAAATAAACACAAGAAAATGTAGTCTAATAAAAATAGGGAAAGTGCGAAGGCAAGATTTTCAATAGAACATTGGCTCGGAAATACTTGTAGAAGAAGATTCTTGCAAATATTTGGGCGTTCACGTAAGAAATGATATGAAATGGAGTAGTCATATAGGATGTGTAGTTTCTAAAGCTTACAAATCCCTGCACTTTGTAATGAGGGTAT
This sequence comes from Meconema thalassinum, assembly GCA_946902985.2. Taxonomy (NCBI): domain Eukaryota; kingdom Metazoa; phylum Arthropoda; class Insecta; order Orthoptera; family Tettigoniidae; genus Meconema; species Meconema thalassinum. The sequence goes on from OX336393.1 coordinate 90,070,240, forward strand.
TAAAAGGAAGTAGTACCTCTGCTAAAGAATTAGGATATTTGTCACTTGTAAGACCTATTCTGGAATACGCCTCGGCGGTTTGGGATCCGTTATCAAGTAGGGCTCATAAATGAGTTGGAAATGGTACAAAGAAAGGCCGCTAGATTTGTACTCAGTGACTTTAATCCCAGGAGCAGTGTGAGCCGTATGTCAAAGAAACTTGGGTGGGAATCACTTGAGGCTAGGAGGATGAAATCTAGACTCTGCGCTATGTACAACACGTACACAAATCAACCAGCATGGGGTGAGCTTAGCAAACATTTGGAAAAGCCTACTTACATGGGTAGGAGCGATCATCCTTTCAAAGTTAAGGGCAGACCACAACGAACAAATTATGGTAAATATTCTTTCGTAAACCGTGCCATTGATAATTGTAACTCTCTACCTGCCGCAGTCTTAGAGCCTTTTCCCAAACATATAGGTGTGTTTAAGAAAAGACTATTTGTGTAAATACTCCAGTTTAATTGTTAGTGAATTGTTATGTACAATTATTTGTTATGTATATCTAATTTGCCACCTGGGAACACACCCCCAATTGCAAATAAACGAATGAATGAATAATTATATGTGATGATGGCCTCCTCCCTTGTAAAATTCCAATCCGGAGGTAAACTAGTCCCCCGTTCGGATCTCTGAGTGGGGACTACTCGAGAGGGGGTTAACATCACAGAAGTGACAGAGGAAATCTGACATTCTACGGATCGGAGCGTAAGATAGTCTTTTATTATTACCTTATCGGGAATCGACAGTACATAGCATAATAATATGTATCCTTTATTTGTGTAGAATTAGCGGATGTTATGTTCTGTTGTATTTTCGGAAACATTTGGCGTCAAAATCTGTGTGTTTACGCAGTGTTAACAATTACCATGTGCTTTCGCTAGGCCTCCTCTCCTCTCCTGATATCCTCCAGACTATTAAATCAGGTAATTTCAGTTATTAAAAATATGTATACAAAGGAGAATTGTAGACGGCGATGGTTTTACACGATGGACGCTATGTCTTCACAGGACTGGATGCAAGGATCCTATGAGCTTCGACACCTGGTGACGAGGCTGTCAGTCACTTTAGACCATCCTTTGTATAAATATTTTTAAAAACTGAAATGACCTGATTTATTAGTCGGGAGGATTGAGTATTAGATGTTCACTGCTCCGCCGTCAGACCCCCGCCGTCCCGCCCAAATGGCGACACGACTTATTAGTTGAAATCGAAGTTCTCACCCCCATCTTTCTCACTGAGTCAGTATTGCCAACCCCACGCTTTTGATACTATTTCGCACGTTTGTTAAAAGTGATGAAAAGGGAGGATGGTCTAAAGTGAACAATAAATGACAGAACGACCATGTAATTTCAGTTGTGAAAGCTTACCGTAGGCTATCTTGTTTTATGCTATGGCCATTGGCTGCAATAAACACTTTAATGGCAAGGGCACAACTCAGAAAATAAAATAACTCAACTCTTTAATCTCAAAGCTAATAATGAGCTCACTCATTATACCATACCTTACACTATAGTCTGATCATATAATGATATTCATAAGAGCTACGGTATATTATTGGTATTTGAAACCAGCATTACCACGGTCTGACTGGGAGCAGTTCCAACAAGGAATACAATATCACTTCCTTCTCCCGATTCCAGTAAATGTTGCATGCGACATGGTAAGCTCCAATCTCCTCTCGCTTCGAGGTTTGTCGGCGAGGAATCCATCTTCAAACAATAAATCTATCACCAACACCAGGAAAATAATGTACTAAGTAAATGGCAAGCCATAACGAGGAATTTGAGAACTGATTGAGAATATGAGTGGATCACGCATTATCCGACTTTAATTTTATTACCGTAGGCTACTTGAAATGGTTCGAACAGCCCACGATCACGTTTCTCTGGCTCAATGTAATCCCACATGTTACTAGAATATAGGAGATAACGTAAGATGTCGATTCTATTCACATTCTCGAGTTGGGTATTTTAACGCTTCTTTATCTTCATTGTATAGAATTCCTCGTGTATGCTACGATACCAACCATAATAAGTATAATTAATGGCCATCGTGAAGCATATTCGCCGATCCCAACATAGGCCCGGAAATGTCGGCTTCAAAGAATATGGGTCGGCTTATGATTGGTGGAAGGAGTTACAGACACTGCCGGCTGGATCGCACCACTCCTGGTTGCTTTAAAGCGGCCAGGAGGGGTGAGATCCAGCCGGCAGTGGTTACAGATGATTCGCACTCTCGTCCACAGAGAGCGCACCACATCTATAGAGAATACGAGGAAGATGCAGTTGTCAGAAGAATATTTTTTCCTGAGTTTCAGATTCATCGTTCAAGCAGTTTCAGAGACTCACACATGTTTAAAAGGAAATGTGAAGTTTCTCTTTTGTAACTCAAGCAGTTTCGGAATGTCTTTCTTCAACCCATAATTTTTCACCAGTTAGAAACTAAATTTCATAAACTTGAAGTGAAAAAATAAATAAATCGTACCGCATGTCTAGAGGTTTTCGTCATGTAATAACTGCGTAGTATTTCATTGGTATTTCAACTTGCGCGTCTATTAAGTAGTGTTGTTGTTTCTGAATTGAGTTCTCCCGTTCATTAATGTTGGAATTATATCCACTTTGGTTGGAATTTCGATTATAATATCAGAAGGGTGGCAATTTCCCGCAAAATAGGCTACATTATATTTTCACGAGTGGGATAACAGACAAGATTTCAAAGCATTTCGTGATTATTTCCCCAAATGTACAGTATGTGCTAAAATACCTCATTGGAATATGTAGTAACAAAAGACGACTTAGGTCACGACTAAGTCAACTCAGTATAGACCATGAGCACTGGAAGGTAGAGGCTTTGTAACACATTGGTGATATAAATGTTGTATCTTGGAGCCTTCCTTCTTGAAAACAGCATTGACATCATGAGAGGGGGTTATAATAAGCTCCATAGAAGACCATGTTTTGGTACTATACCCGTAAATTCGGGAAGATGCCTGTCGGGAATCCATCGCAAAGCGAGTTTGCTTATTTCTAAGAGGGCTCCGGCTAAATATCCATTAGAAATTGCTCTAACAAGGTCTTCGAGAATTTACACAGTATTGATCAATGATATCGTGGATATACAACAAAAGTGACAGTCAGTCTGAAAGACTAGACTTTGTATCATTTTAAATGCTACAAATGCTGAAAAATGCTAGAAAGGCTCGAGCGAAGTTCAAACCAATGGCAAAGCAAGGTGAAGCGTGCAGGATGCCGCACGCTCACCAGAGCGCGCGGGGACTTGCCCCTTCCATCCAGTCTAAAAACACTTATAGTGGGCGATGTATTGAAGATAGAGATATGCTCTCCCGGACTTTTTTGTAGAACTTTTCATGCTGACCAATTCTTACGCTCATAGTATATTGATATTTTAACGGTTTGCCCTGCGTAAGCTTATGAAGCGCACGGACGCCATGTTTGTTTTCGACTTTTTCACTGAAATCGTTACTGATTGGCTTCCTTTGATCATACATAAATTATTTTCTACAGAATCTTTCCTCGAGATATCCTTTACAGAATGGTGAAAACCGCATCAAAATCCATCCAGTGGTTCTCAAGATTACCCGTGACATCCAAGAATCGGGGTTTTTGTCTTATACTAACGAAGTAGAGATTGTCGGGGAACACATGCACCAAGCGGTACTATGACGTCACACACCTCAGTGCATCTGGGTACTTTTCGTCCCGTCACCGTAACGTAACACCAGAACCCACCGTAACGACGAAGTCGGCAAGATCATTTAAAACGATAAAATACACTGGCTCAGTTGGAACACCTACCTTTATTTCTCGGGGTCTCTAGAGGGGCTTAGCTCCAACCTAAAAACGGATCAACGATGCCACAGTTTGTATTATATTTAAAATAAAGCACTCGAAGACAACAAAGAAAAACGAACTAAGTAAATTTATTTAAGAAATGTAAACTATAACTAACATTTAAACAATAAATAACAATTACTAATTAATAAATTAAAATACACACATTCATACGCTCTCCCCTACGACAACACATACACTACTGAATTTACTATCATGTCTGTTACTCAGAAATAAATTTTGACTGGCCTAAGCCTGCTAAAAGTATTAAAACGTTTAACACAAATTCCTGCGTGTTTAGCGTTCCTACTGGAATCTATTAAAAATGGCACGCGCCTCGCACAACACCTGGCCACGCGCACTCATTCATAGAACAAGACCAACTACAAACCTCAGACCTTAATGTAGAAATAACATGGCGGCGATGGTTGCCCTACCAATAGCTAAGATCATGTCATCGGGCTTGTCACAGTTCGTGTAAATTATTATTATCATTTCAAATGATCTTGTCGACTTCGTCGTTATGCTTGGGTCCAACGTTATGTGTTACGGAGACGGAGACGGAGACGGAGACGGAAGTGACGTCATGCAGCCGCGCGGGAAGGTAGAGCGTGACGTCATGCAGCCACGCGGGAAGCAGAAGCTAATGGTTATTGGAGTCTGTTGAAAGAGCGACCTGGGGCTCTAAAGAGATACACAAGATGCCATATAAGAATACAGGGTGCCTCCTAAAGAGGTGTGCAGGATGTCAGAGCAAAATACAGTACAAGATGCCAGATAACAATACAGGGTGACTCCTAAAGAGATATACAAGATGCCAGATAAGAATACAGGGTTACTCATAAAGAGATATACAAGATGCCAGATAAGAATACACGGTGACTCTTAAAGAGGTGTGTACAAGATGGCAGAGAAGAATACTGGGTGACCCCTAAAGAGGTGTACAAGATGTCACATAAGAATACAGGGTGACTTCTAAAGAGATATACAAGATGCCAGATAAGAATACAGGGTGCCTCCTAAAGAGGTGTGCAGGATATCAGAGCAAATTACAGGGTGACACTTAACGAGGTGTACAGAATGTTAGATTCAATTCAAATACAGGGTGACCCTTAAAGAAGTTGCGAGATATTTAATTCAATTAATAAGAGTTGTAAAAGATGTCAGACTCAAAAACAGGGCGACCCTTAAAGAGGTGCCCGCGCGGGAAGCCTAAGGTAATGGGTAATGGAGTCTGTTGAAAGAGTCCTGGGGCATCGAGCGAGGCGAGAAGCCCTCCTGAGCCTTTCTATCATGTGTAGCATTTGTAGCATGCGTCATTTGAAATGATATAACGTCTAGTCTTTCAGACTGACTGTATTTTTTTTTTACGAGACTAGGTTCCGAAGAAATATGCATCAATAATTTAGACTTTCCTGAATTAATTTATTTATATAGTGCTGGCCTCGAATTATAGGTTTCTTCGTCTTCACCCAAGGGGCAGCTATAATAGTCTCACTGTGGTTGAATAAGAAGATTTTTGACGAGTTATCACGATTTGTATTTAAGTTCAGTAATTATAGATTAATATTATCAGCAAAAAATCAAACAGATTCTGAAGTAGGAGAGAAGAAAGTACCCGGTTACTGAAATGCTGTCCCAGCACATGCAGAGTATTTGTATACACAATCGGAATGAGAATAGTTGCGTGAAATAATCGAACCAACGCCATAGAGATACAATTCAATTAAGACCTCTCGGGTAAAACATCACATCGAATTAGTTGATTGCAATATGCAAAGAAGTCGTCGTGTGGATATCAGAACATAATTAAAGTGAATACTAGCAGTAGTACCCGGCTTCGCCCGGTGGAATGATGATAATGTATCAAAGTCTCCTTAGAAATATAATGGACATAAAATCTAGGTCATTTGCCCCCCCCCCCCAAAGACAATGAGGGCGTAATATCTAGGTAATTTGCCCTTTTGATAAGGATGATAATGAAAACTACTGTTGAATTGACACGTCAAACTTATAAACTACCGTAATAGAAATACATATTTCAAAATTCACAGGCGAGGAAGACTTATTGTGTGTGGTGATTAATGGTGTAATGGGCGTAACATCTAGGTCATTTGCCCTTATGATGAGGATGATGAGGGAAACTACTACCTGTATTGAATTGACACTTCAACTTATAATGTACACAATGTACTGTAATAAAAATAAATATTTTAAAAATCACAGTCGAGAAAGACTTTATGCGGCGGTAATTAGTGGTATGATTCGCGTAACATCTAGGTCATTTGCACTTATGATGATGATAATAATAAGGTAATGAAAAAATGACTACTAAACGAACATGCTGTAATTTACAACTGATATAGTTAATTCAGATGTCTAGCTTCGATGTCTTCCAAAGTCTCAACCTTATTTTCTGGCTTAGGCCTGTACTCGATGCGTCTAGTGAAAGAGCTTATGGCGTACTGCTCGGCAAACAAAATGGGTCCAAGCTGCACGAACCTGAGATGATCGTAGATGATGACGAAATATGATGACACACGTTCGGGGTTCCCCGTCGTATTTAGATTGGCCGGGGTATCACTCACTCTTTCGCAACACCACAGTGGCTTGAGCAACGGCCCTGTGCTGGCATCAGTATAGACAGCTCTGGAAAGTCATCTCATGTCACCTCGCGATGAATCAGCAACCTATTCTCACAACTGCCCCCCCCCCTCAGAGTCTCACAACTTGTGGGACGTGGGTTGGCGACCACCGGACCCCAGCTGAGACTGACATCGCTTCTACTTCCTAGTGCCAGGCTCCTTTCAGTTCTCTTTCCTGTCGGCCTCCCTTGGTCAACTCTTGTTCTCTTCCGACCCCGACTGTATTAGGGCATCCGAGGGCTAGGGAGTCTTTCAATTTCCCGCTTAATTGGCCGTTGTCTCATCTTTCCTGAAGCCCTCATTTTTCGAGGGGTCTGCCTTCTATTCCGTTTCATTATATCTCCTGTCTTCTGCTCAAGGCCCTCAAAGAGGCAGGGTGTGTGTAGCCCCACCATTTCTGGTACACCCTCAAGGGCTCATGGCGGGTGAGTTAGGAAGCTGGCAACCCCGAGTGATTCCTGAGCTAAATAAAGGGAATGGAGAGGTATGTCAGAAATTTAAAGTGGACAACGATACTCGTTGGATTCCAAAGAGTAAGTATAAAAATTTTGATCCAGATTGGTGAAATGATGTAGATTTGTGACAAAGGGTCTAAATACAGGGAATGGAGTGCTCAGTCCGAAAGTTCAAGCAGACAGTGTTACTCGTCGGGTTCCAAAGGGTAAGTAACTTACATAAAGATTGGTTGAGATGGGTGAAACTAAGTAGATTTTTGCCAAAGAGCCTAAATGCGGTAAATGGAATGGTCTATCCGAAATGTCATGTAGAAAGTGTTACACGTCGGGTTCCAAAGGGTGAGTATGTAAGATTTGGCTCAGATCGGTGAAACAGGGTAGATTTTGCCAAAGGGCCTAAATGCAGGAAATGGAGTTGTCTGTCCAAAGTTTTAAGTGGACAGAGTTACTCGTCGGGTTCCAAAGGGTAAGTATACAAATTTAGGTTCAGGTCGGTGAAACGATGTAGATATGTGCAAAAGGGCCTAAATGCAGGGAATGGAGTGGTCTGTCCGAAATTCCAAGTGGACAGTGTTACTCATCGGGTTCCAAAGGGTAAGTATACACGTTTTGTTTTTGATCGGTGAACGATGTAGATTTGTGCCAAAGGGCCTAAATGCGAGGAATGGAGTGGTCTGTCCGAAATTTCGAGTGGAAGGTGTTACTCGTCGAGTTGCAAAGGGTAATTATTTGAGATCGGTGAAACGGTGTAGTTTTGTGCCAAAGGGCCAAAAAGCAGGGAATAGTGTGGTCTGTCCGAAATTTAAAGTGAACAGTGTTACTTGTCGGGTTCCAAAGGGTAAGTATGTAAAATTTGGGTCAGATCGGTGAAACGGTGTAGATTTGTGCCAAACGGCCTAAATGCAGGGGTTGGAGTGGCCTCTCCGCAATTTCAAGCAGACTGTGTTAGTCGCAGTGTTCCAAAGGGTAAATATACAAATTTTGGTTGAGATCGGTGAAACGGTGTAGATTTGGGCCAAAGGGCCTAAATGCAGGGAATGGAGTGGTCTGTCCGCAATTTCAAGCAGACAGTGTTACACGCAGGGTTTCAAAGGGTAAGTATACAGATTTTGGTTCTGATCGGTGAAACGGTGTAGATTTGTGCCAAAGGGCCTAAATGCAGGGAATGGAGTGGTTTGTCCGCAATTTCAAGCAGACAGTATTACTCGCAGGGTACCAAAGGATAAGTATCCGAATGTTGGTTCTGATCGGTGAAACGGTGTAGATTTGTGCCAAAGGACCTAAATGCAGGGAATGGGGTGGTCTGTCCGAAATTTAAAGTGGACAGTGTTACTCGCAGGTTTCCAAAGGGTAAGTATACAAATTTTGGTTCAGATCGGTGAAACGGTGTAGATTTGTTCCAAAGGGCCTAAATGCAGGGAGTGGAGTGGTCTGTCCGCAATTCCAAGCAGACAGTGTTTCTCGCAGGGTACCAAAGGGTAAGAATACGAATTTTGGTTCTGATCGGCGAAACGGTGTAGATTTGGACCAAAGGGCCTGAATGCAGGAAATGGGGTGGCCTGTCCGAAATTTTAAGTGGACAGTGTTACTCGCAGGGTTCCAAAGGGTAAGTATACAAATTTTGGTTCAGATCGATGAAACGGTGTAGATTTGTGCCAAAGGGCCTAAATGCAGGGGATGGAGTAGCCTCTCCGCAATTTACAGCAGACAGTGTTAGTCGCAGTGTTCCAAAGGGTAAATATAATTTTTTTTGTTGAGATCGGTGAAACGGTTTAGATTTGGGACAAAGGGCCTAAATGCAGGGAATGGAATGGTCTGTCCGCAATTTCAAGCAGACAGTGTTACTCGCAGGGTTCCAAAGGGTAAGTATACAAATTTTGGTTCAAATCGGTGAAACGGTGTAGATTTGGACCAAAGGGCCTAAATGCACAGAATGGGGTGGTCTGTCCGAAATTTTAAGTGGACAGTGTTACTCGCAGTGTTCCAAAGGGTCGGTACACAAATTTTGGTGCAGATCGGTGAAACGGTGTAGATTTGTGCAAAAGGGCCTAAATGCAGGGAATGGAGTGGTCTGTCCGAAATTTAAAGTTGACAGGGTTACCAGCAGGGTTCCAAAGTGTAAGTATACAAATTTTGGTTCAGATCGGTGAAACGGTGTAGATTTGTATACATAACAGACAGACAGACAGACAAACTTTGTGCTTTATATATATAGACTACACACAAGGGACACGACAATATTTTACCATCTAACCTATTAAACATTCGCTGTTACCGTTTGGAATAGTTGTACGCTGGAAATATTTGATTTAGTAAAGTACTATAGGTAGGAAAGCACCATCTCCCTCTTACGGAATTATCGCGGCACACCATCTCGCAATATAAGTATATAATTGGCAAGGTACTCACAACACTTTATTACACACATCATTATAAAGTATAACTTGCAAGCTGTAAGAATCACAAAAGTATGAATAATGACGGAACACAATGAGTTCGCTGTTTGGCACAGGGGAAACATCTTCCTTAACCAATACAACAGAAGTTTACTGTATTATTTGGCGTGTATACAAAGCAGTGTAGAACATCTGCCAGACTGGTAAGGATTTACGGAGGCACATATTGCTGAGCGTTCAAGATATCGTCAACGGTTTGGTCTAGCAGCAGATGCCCATTGCGTTTTCCCTTTATGTACTTCACTAACTAGCAAATCATTGCGGTGTATATTCTTGAGACACTTCTATTATGCTTTAGTCTTAGGTACTTCAACATCCTAAGTAAATGACACAATGCCATCGGTTGACTGGACAATCATCACGCAAACGAACCAGTCCATATTAAGCGTTTCATCACATATTAAATATGTAAATTTTACATACGATTGCAGTACATTAACGCGAACTGGACTTTACAGACATACAGAAGACTGATGAAATAGCAGCTTATTATAATTAACGACGGTCGATTAATTGTAACACTTGAGTGCTTTTATTTGAAATTGAATAGCCTACATTATAACAATATTACATGTGCTCTAAGCCCAACACAAGCATGGGAGATGGTAGAGTTTGTTTCCACAGAGTGTACACACAAGACTAGACACTGCCTTGCAATCCATGGTAATCAGACTTTGCCAGCGCTCTCGGCAACCAGCTTGAAGTATCCGAACCTTGTGGCAAGTGATCTCCTACACCCCTTCTCGTTGTCATAGGTTCGTATTATTGTAGACCCAGTTGTTCCACAATGTTCTGGAATGGTTCTCTAGCCAAAGGCTTCGTGAATACATCAGCTAGCATCTTGTTGGATGGACAATACAGCACTTCTATGATGTCCTTTCCTCGAAGATCCCGAAGCTGGCGATGACATACATCAATGTGTTTGGTGCGAGCCCCAAACCGATTTGACTCAATTAATTTAATACAACGTTGGTTATCTTCATACCAACAATCGGTAAACTCATGTCCATAAGTAATTGTCTGAGCCACAGCAGCTCCCGACTGGCAAATGATGCTGCAATGTATTCCGCCTCCGTAGACGACATGGCAACTGACGTTTGCTTCCGGCTTGACCATGCTACAACTCCTTCGCCAAGAAAGAAAACATAACCACTTGTAGATTTCCTGTTGGTCTTGTCACCAGCCCAGTCAGCATCCACGTAACATTTGAGCTCTGTGTCTTTAGTTGAAGATAAACGAAGTGTCTTGTGTATTGTAAATGCGAGATACCGCATCACTCGTTTTACAGCATTCCAGTCCTGTTGAGTAGGCTTCTCCACTCGACGACTAAGTAGACTCACTGCGACTGCGATGTCTGGTCTGGATACTGTGGCTATGTATAGTAGAGACCCTATGGCTTTCCTGTACAGAGTGTTATTTGGTAACTCTGCACTTGCAGTCACTTCACCAGACAAGAAATTGGTTTCCATTGGAGTCGCAGCTGGTTTTGGCTCCGATAAGCCATGATCCTCCAACAATGCTGCGATCTCTGCCGTTTGGTTTAGCAAATATGTTCATTTTCCTGTCGTTCCATTTGAATTCCCAGATAGTAACTAACATCATCCAAGTCTTTGATGTCAAAATAATTCTGCAATTCTGTACCAACTTTATCAGTTAAATTTGCAGACTGACCGGCTACCAGCAGATCATCGACATACAACAGAATGTAAGTAATCCTTCCATCTACTTCCTTTCTTGAATAAAGACACTGATCTGCATTTCCTTGTTGAAAGCCTAACTTGGATAATGTCTCTGTAGCTGTCTTGTTCCAAATGTGTGCCAATTGCTTTAAACCATAGAGACTTTTCCGCAATTTCAGAACTTTGCTCTCTTGACCGGGTTCCTCAAAACCCCGTGGCTGTTCCATATATAATTCCTCTTTTAATTCACCGTTCAAATAAGCACTGCTCACATCAAGATGCCGAACGTGAAGTCCCCTCTGTGCAGCTACATTGAATAAAACTCGAATAGTGTCATGCTTCACCACCGGCGCAAAAGTTTCGTCATAATCCTCACCATATCGTTGAGAAAATCCTCTGGCTTCACTCCTGTAAACAATTCAACTGGAGTTTTGTTGATACTCCGGCTCGTTGATCGATTCTGCAAATAAGCTGCGGTCAAAACTGCTTCTCCCCAGAAGCTGTTGTTCAGATCAGCATGCAACAACATGCACTTTGCAGATTCTGTCAATGACCGATTCTTCCTCTCTGCTACGCCGTTTTGTTGTAGAGTGTAGGGGACTGTGAGCTGATGTTGGATCCCCTCCTACCGCAGAAAGTTCTCCAGTTTTTGTGAAACGTATTCTTTGCCATTGTCTGTACGAATGGCAATCGGCTTCATTCCAAATCTAGTATGCATTGCAGCAATGTAGTCTTCTACGACGCCTGCCACCTCATCTTTGGTTTGTACCAGCCTCACTACAGTAAAACGAGAGTAATTGTCAATGAGTGATAGGAAATACCTATTTCCACTTGGCGTTGCAGTCTGGATGGGCCCACAAATATCAGAATGAATGAGTCGCATGGGCTCCTTCTCTCTGGATGTACTCTCAGAAAATTTTGCTTCGGTTAGTTTTCCCTTGATGCAGTCTTCGCATACCACCTTCTCCGAACATTTCGACACTTGGATTCCTGTAGCCAATTCCTCATTGATCAGACGCTGGATTGCAGCCGGATCCCGATGTCCCAATCGACGATGCCACTGGTGTAGGCATACAGCTTCTCTCGCCACATGAACTGACGAACTTGGTACCACAGTCTGATGTCTGAATAAATTCCCATCGTTCCTTGCTTCTGCGATGACCAGATGTTCTTTGTAGATGCTGCACGTGTCATTCTCAAACGTCATACGGTGACCTTGCCCTGTTATGCGCCTCACCGAAAGGAGATTATCATCTAATTGTGGAATAAACAGCACAGTTTTCAATAGTACTTCTTGGAGGTGCCCGCCTGGTACCTCACAGTAAAATTGTCCTCCAGCAGCTACCACGGATGGACCATCAGCAAGAAAGACTGTAGCACTTGTGTGACGAATAGACATGAAAAATTGCCTATCATTCGTCATATGACTGGTTGCCCCGGAATCTATGCACCATCCTCCAGTAGGCCTACATGCAGCATGTTGTTGATCCAGTGCCTTAAATGTGGCATAGTTCTGTGTGTTGCATACCTTCACCTCAACCGATGATCTTGCCGATTCTGAACCTGCTGATCTCTGCTGTTGACTTTTCTTGAATCGATAGCAATCTGCCTTTAAATGGCCAAGATTATTACAGAAGTAACATGCCCGTGTCTCTTTGCCACCCTTATTTGGTTTCCCGCTTGAATTTTTAGTTGTTCCACTTTGATGAGCACGACTAACCTTACTTGAGTCTGCGACCGCGGACTGTAGTGCAACCTATGAATAACAATTTCCAGGCACACCAGCTTCGGCACGCCTTTGGTATTCGTCAAGCATTTTTCCAGTTACATATTCCACCGTTAAATCTGCCTCGTCACGGCCCTCGAGCGCTGTGACAAGCCCTGAATAAGATTCTGAAAGACTCACCAGCAACACCGCAACAATCTCGTCGTTTTCAAGTGGCCTACCAGATCCACGCAGCAAACCCACTACTTCCATAATTGCGTCGATGTGATTGCTCATTGGTCCACCACGATAATGTACGCCGTACAGTTTACGTCGTAAATATAACCTGCTTCCGAACGTGGATCTATCGTACTTTCTAGACAGAGCCTGCCATGCATCACACGCATCGTTCAAATGTGCAAAATGAATGAGTTGACTGTCCTCAACACTCAATGTTATGTATGCTAAGGCTTTGTTATTTTTCTTCTGCCACACCGCGTTAATTACTTCAGGCTTTGGTTCAATGAAAACTTCCCACCTCATCACGCACTAATACGGCTCGCAACTTTGTTTTCCAAAATATAAAATTTCCACCATTTAACAATGGAATATTCAACTTGATACTTTATTGAGCCATCTTGTAACCGCACACACTCAAAGCACGCGATCGTTAAACCGACTTTTAATCCACTTACGCGCAGTTTGCCGTAGACTGGGCCTCATAACCTGATGAAATAGCAGCTTATTATAAATAACAACGATCAATTAACTGTAACACTTGAGTGCTTTTATTTGAAATTGAATAGCCTACATTATAACAATATTACATGTGCTCGATGTGCTCTAATTATAAGCCAAGGCCAACTACAATACTCAGACCTTAATGTAGAAAAAGCATGGCGGCGGTGGTTGCCCTACCAATAGCTAAGTTCATGTCATCGGGGTTGTCACAGTTCGTGTAAATTATTATTTTTACTCACCTAAGAGCATAAAAGATATCACAAGACGAGACTACGTTCCGAAGAAATATGCATCAATATTTTAGACTTACCTGAATTAATTTATCTATATAGTTCTGGTCTCGAAGTACAGGTTTCTTCGTCTTCACCCAAGGGGCAGCTATAATAGTCTCACTGTGGTTGAATAAGAAGTTCTTTGGCGAGTTATCACGATTTGTATTTAAGTTCAGTAATTATAGATTAATATTATTAGCATAAAATCCAACAGATTCTGAAGTAGGAGAGAAGAAAGTACCCGGCTACTGAAGTGCTGTCCCAGCACATGCAGAGTATTTGTGACACAATCGGAATGAGAATAGCTGCCTGAAATAATCGAACCAACGCTATAGAGATACAATTCAATTAAGACCTATCGTAGAATTGTCTAAAATCTCGGCTAACACATCACACCGAATTAGTTGATTGAAATATGCAAAGAAGTCGTCGTATGTATATCTGAACATAATTATGGAGATTACCACACACAAAGGGAAAGGACACGATAATATGTTACCATCCAACCTATTAAACATTCACTGTTACGGTTTGGAATAGTTGTACGCTGGAAATAGTTGATTTAGTAAAGTAATGTAGGTAGGAAAGCACTATCTCCCTCTCACGGAATTATCGCGGCACACCATCTCGCAATATAAGTACATAATTGGCAAGTTACTCACAACACTTTATTACACACATCATAATAAAAAATAACTTGCAAGCTGTAAGAATCACAAAAGTATGAATAATTACGGAACACAATGAGTTCACTGTTTGGCACAGGGGAAACATCTCCCTTAACCAATAAAACGGAAGTTCACTGTAATATTTGGCGTGTATACAAGGCAGTGTAGAACACTTGCTATAGACTGGTAAGGATTTACGGAGGCACATGAAGCTGAGCGTTAAAGATATCGTCAACGGTTTGGTCTTGACGTAGATGCTCATTGCGTTTTCCCTTTACGTACTTAAGTTCGACACTACCGTACTGAAGTGTACTAAGCTATTACTATATTGTCACTAACTAGCAAATCATTGCGGTGTATATTCTTGAGACACTTCTATTAGTGCTTTAGTATTAGGTACTTCAACTTCTGCAGTAAATGACACAATACCATCGGTCGACTGAACAATCATCACACAATAGAACCAGTCCATAATAAGCGTATTACCGCATATTTACACACGATTGCAGTACATTAACGTGAACTGGACTTAACAGACATACTGAAGGCACTAAAAATTACAGATGAGCAATAGTTTATCCACGGTCGACTCTAGAAAGGTCGGATGGTTCAACCTGACAACACTGTAGCTACGGCTATTGTCAGTCATACTTCGTCACGAGCGCCTGAACTGAAACAGCTGTTTGCTAGCAAGAGAGGCGACAAAAACTACGGAATTAATATTGGGCCAACATAATGTACATGGTTAGCAAAACATCTGTTGATTTTTATTTACACATGACCAGTGTTACAATCGAAAATAAATGAATAGCGTGCATATGATCGTGAAAAGTTGTTATAAGAGCCAAGCAGCTGATATTAGGCATGAGTGACACGGAAGTAATTCACCAACATAAAAGTGTTTAGAAAAATAAAGAAAATTATTTTGGTTTCTTTTCGTATTTTACTACTCTGGAGTATGGTAATAAAACAATTGGCGCTGTTATAATAATAATATGGAGTAAGTAGATGCAATTGAGGGTTATGGGATCCAAAAATGTAGGCTCTCTCCCATAACATCTTCATACTGTAGGCCTATAATAAACCTTCGATTCCACCGCACATGTATGTAGATAATTTACTATCATTATAGAAATAGTCTGTTGCTGCTGGTATTCCATAACTGTATCAGATTACTTCTGTTTCCTTCCTAAAGTGCTGCAACTTTCTCTTCCCATCACCAAGTTTGCTGACATCAACAGCATCATTCCTTGCCTGTGAATAATTGTTTAGCAATACAGTGGCAATAACTGAAAGTATTTTTTTCACTTAATTGACTGATTTATGCAATCTACGAACCATTTCGAAGGTTCTCTAATCCAGGCCTGGCGCAGATTTTCGTCACTTGGGAGCCTAAACACAGGTGTGTAGCCTCCCTTACTTGGTTAATTTGCATTACAGTTGGGGATACAATATGTATCTGGAATTGTTACGGTGCCGAAACATTCCAGGAAAATCAAAGTTTAAAACATGAAGTACGATATGTGATAATTCCATGTACCGTAGGCATTTAAAAATACCATATTTACCAGATACAAAGCACACTCGTCAGTGTGTTCTCGATTAGGGATTACAGTAAAAAAAACTCATCTGGAAGGGTAGTATAAACGCTACTATAAAGCGTATAAACGTAAAAACCGTAAGGAAAAAAATATGGAAGGAAATATCCCTTTGAGATAAACAAGAACACCTGCCAGACTGAACGTTTCCTCGTGTTCCCGCCTGACAAGGGTATGACTGATGAACATGTTGCCAAGTCTCAGCCTTCCGACCTGTCTAGAGTCGACCATGGTTTATCCCAACTTTCATCAAACGAAGCTAATCAAAGCTAATATTGTATCCCAGCAACGAATGTAAACAAACAATATATCGGGCTTTCGCATACGCCATTTTCACACTTTCGATACCTGCATTAATATACCCCGTTTAGACGTCTCGGTCGCGATCCCGATTATCACTGATCTGGATAATGTCCAATCGCGATCAACGGCATTTGTCATTGGATTGGTACGTGTTTAGACGTCTCATCATGACTCAACAGGATAATCGAGTAAAACAGCATGACATCGCTAAGGTCTGCCAACTTTTGAATTCCAAGCGTTATAGCAGAAATTTACAGTAGTTTGTTTCCTCCAGTTTTGAAGTATTTTAGTTATTGTTTATACATCATTCACCCTGTTAATGTATATTCATAAATATATACAAATCCTGAGGAGACGTGTAGGCAAATAAAAATATTTTGAAATATTTATGCACAGGTCTAGGCTATTTATTGCATAAATACTTCTTTGTTCGTCAAGAGTCACTTGGACCTATCGGAATCCCTTCTATGTCTATGACAATACATTTATGTATTTATTAATCGTCTTCTTCGACTTTCCCCAACGCTATCTTTTTCAGCGTTTAAACACTGGTATGTTTGTCTCCATCCATCATTTTGTGTCTCTCAGTCTTCATAATCAACCAACATAAATACAACCATCATGGCCAACATTACATAGGCCTACTTCTCGCTTTCCAAATACAAGATAATCCAACATGGCCATCATTTCCACTGCCTACTTCACTCACAAAGCAGGAGGATAGAACACACCGATGATCGCAATGGCCACGAACGCGATTATCTAGTTGTGGGAACGCGATCGGGCTGATCTTGTTGTAGGGAAAGTTGATCGCGATAACGTAATCCTGTTGCGTTTAGACGTCCCAACTTAATCTGGATCGGGGCCTGATCGCGATCGCAACCGGGACGCGACATTGCAAATTCTAGTTCAGTTTTAGCATTACAGACGGATACGGCTTCCTGATTGGCCGTTCGGACGAAACAGGGCATGTGATTAGTTACAGGGTGGAACCTATCAGCGATGTCGTTCCAAAATGAAAATGTTTAGCGCTTGCTTTTTCAGAATTTCGTATAATCTTGTTATCAACTAACGTTTTAACTTCGTAATTTGTTACTATATACTGTATCGTGTTTTTTTTTCGTATCTTTAACTCAATCAATTTCCAGTAGTATGTAGTTAAATGCATGCACCATTGCATCTATTTAATAGTTCATTTTTGCTGCAAAAGTGAGAAGTAGCCTAGTCTTATCATAGCCTATATCTCCAGATTTCAAGTGGTTTTACATGAGAGGTGGCGAATGTTTAATTCCCCACTGCCTCACTACTGATATATGGATGGCGACCACAGGTCGTAAGGCGGACTTTTCGTTTGTGGATGAAAATTAGATGTAATTCATTTGAGGGCCTTAGGACATTTTGGTCAGCAGCCGCGTGTCGAACTTCTGACAACCTGCATTCCTGTGATGACTTAAATAGTGTGCGTAACTTCTAAGGACAGGGATGGGAAATACGCCTCGGGACTTTAAAGGCATTTGGATGGAGTAGAAACACTTAAGATAGCTATTGTCAGCTCCGGAATTCGAACCTCTGATGACCTGACGTTCTGCCCTCGCAGTGTGGGGTGAAAATTACTAGCAAGCTATTTCCAGGTGATCTTGATAAAATCTGGTTCAATTCTCCACTGTAGCCCACACTTTTTAAAATAAAATATTTAATACTACAGGTATTATGTTCTATAGGCAACTTCCTCAATCCTTCGTTACACGATATCTTCTAAGAATATTCACTTGGTTTAAATACATCTAATTCCTGGTTTATTTATATACAGTATATATATTCTCCTGCACTGAATTCTTTCTTTTTTTTTGCTCCTATACAGCTGTCCTTTGACCCCCCCCCCCACTACCTGTGAGACTAAGGTAGCCTATCTGTACAGAGATAAAACTAAAGGGGAGCAACATTGGCAAATTTTTGGGGAGAGCTTCATTCTGCATTATTTTTCGACCTAGGTCACATTAGCAAATATGATGCAATTTGATGGCATTCAGTACAATAAAAATAATAAAAACAATCTTAACTAAGTAAAGATTGGGCCTCAGAAGATTTCAGTGAAATAATGGCTCTTGAGCAGAGGAGGATCCAACTCAACAAGGCATACTACGCTTGCAGAAAACTGTAAGTCTCGAAACATCAGTCGATGAATGTCAAACTAAGACACTATAATGCAGCAGTCAGACCAATGCTTGATTTGTAAAAAATGAAGTTTCGGTAGGCCTACCGTGGGCTTCCGGGTGGTAGTGGGTGGGGCTTTATGGAATATTGAAATATAGAGTTCTAAAACCGATATTTTTACGCTTTTCTGAACACCTTTAAAAATTACTCTGCGGACAAAATAGCCATCTATCCTCTGTGAGCTGCCAGAATAGGAGATTGATAGTTCTCGCCTCGCCATGTGGTCAGAGTACAATGTTGCCAAACAGTTAGAATAACAAGTAATCACACCGTACAAGCCAGTGACAAACCTAACCAGACACCCCATATATCCTCCTTGCCAGACACTGACGCATGTGGGCTGTGATATTGCAATGCAGAGTATTATGACATCAACTACGCGAACATGGATTGATCAAGAGGCAGAGGGGTGATGGCTGAAGTGGAATTTCCGGTCAAATGTCAATACCCTTCAGGCAGCTCACAGAGTATAATTTTGACTGCAATTTTAAATTAAATTGAGACCGCTGTAGCATAATTTTTCTTACCATAGCCATTGGCCTATATTAAATTTTAATGTAGGCCAACTAGGCTACCATTTAAACACTGTAACTTACTGTACATTATTTCAACTTTTATTTTACATAATTTTAAAAATTAAATACAGTCTGTTTGAAAATACACACATGTTCACCAAGAATCTTTTATTTCTTATTTCATAATTTTGTCTTCACCGTTTTCTGAAATAATTATTTATTATAAAAGGTACTGTGCTTGAAAATGTTTTACCTCACAGTTTATAAAATTGTTCAAAGTTTAGAAAGTTTTCTTTGTACGTGCCTCCTCTCTCTCTCTCTCTCACCTTGCTGTTAGTATCCAGACCGGAGTGCTGTCTCCGAAGCATCCAAGATTCCACGTACTTTGAAGTACAGTCCAGACAAAGACCAAGTTGACCTTGACTTACGGCTAACGTTCCACAGTTCTATAAATTGTTATAGGCTACTGTATATTCGACTTATCCCCCGATCAGAGGTTACGGTACTGTGTACCGTCACAAATCTAGCCCTGAGTTAGACCATCAATCCTCTTCGCAGCTGAGTGCCTGTTTCTAACTAAGAACACACCCGTAAGGGCACTCGAGGTACAGGGAAGGAAATTCTTATGGGAAATAGTGGGACCAAGGGTCATGCCAGATGGAAGACGATGGTACAAACCAAATTGCGAACTCTATAAAACACCAGGAAAACCTCACCGATGCCATCAGAAGGAGACGCCTGGCTTTCTACAGAATGGACCACCACAGTCTGTCTTGTAAGATCTTCAAGGTAGCCAAGAAGGGTAAGCCACTGGGTCCTTGTGGATCAAACAAGTTGAGAAGGATCTTGCTGAACTTAATATTCAGCAAGACACACTAAATTACAGGAGTCGCTACCGTCTGACAGTTGAAACCAAGCCTTCCCTCACATCCATTACAGAAGTTAACCACAACGCATTCAGGAAATGGTCCGAGGCATGCAAGATAAAGTTCA
Source organism: Meconema thalassinum (assembly GCA_946902985.2). NCBI lineage: Eukaryota > Metazoa > Arthropoda > Insecta > Orthoptera > Tettigoniidae > Meconema > Meconema thalassinum. The sequence goes on from OX336393.1 coordinate 90,090,377, forward strand.
GCAAGAAAATGGAAGATTACTGTTCCAATAGAAAGGCTCAAGATTCCAGTAAAAAAAAGCAGCTGCCAAACAATCCACCAAAAACACCAGAATTGGCAGACAACAGCTAAAGCACAGTGGTCCATAGGTGGCCCAAACGACTGAATATATATAATATAATTATGTCAACAAATATGGATGCCACATTCGGTGTTGCAACTTACATTATTTAACTCCAAAATGTCGCCAAACAAACCCATGTGATTGTATCAGTAACCAAAATAAATAAGACCTTCCATGAAGTTGTGAGGAAGTCCTTGCTCAAGTTAGGGACATCTTGTTCATCAGTCCTCAAACTTTGCTTTTCTAAATTGCCTTTTAAACCACTATATAAAAATATTAATACTTACTTAAGGTTTTTCCAGTTTTGCTGGGGAGCTATAGATGAACATGTACTCTTCTTCTTATACATTTTTATAATTGGTCCAAAAATGTTGACTCCTGTTATACAGCATATTTAAGATGAATGTTCAGAGAAGGATTCAGGAGTAGGAGAGAAATAAAATAGTACGTACCGGTATTTGCTTAATATGTCTTTATTTTTGTAAAATGTTCATTTCTTGCATATATAGGCCATGGAGGCAGAATTGAGACAAGCTGTTGAAGCCTAATGGCACCTCCCCTTTGAGATACTATAAGATGGTTGTTCTGATGCTTAAGCCAAAAACCACTCCAATTAGTCTTGGATTTTAGGGGCACAAAACTGCAATGACAACTTGAAGATTTCTTCTTAGAAAGGTAGAATACAGTTGTCATTGTCGATTGATTTAGGGGCTTTGTAACATAGTGGTCGTGTAGACCGATATACTTGGGTGAATGTGGAATTTGTTTGATAACCTGTATTATTGTGATGTCAGTACTAGTGTGTATTTGTAAATCAGATGAAGATTGGAAAGAAGGCTGCTGTGGCCATAAGTTAGGAACCATCCTGGCATTTGCCTGGATTGGAAGTGGCAAAACCACTTCCAGGATGGCTGAGGTAGGAATCGAAAACATCCCTTCTCAGTTTTGCCTCTCGAGGTTGAGTGTATCCTGTTCCAGCCCTCAGACCAGAATTAAATATCTTGCCAGAGCCGGGAATCAAACCCGGACCTCCGAGCTGACATGGTGGCATCCGTGATGTCATGGACAACACTATAGGTTTAAACAATGCATGCATGTTAACCCACTAGTGGTCACTATATGAGCGAAATGCTCACAGCTGTTGAAAATTAGCTTGTGTTTTAAACATCATGTGGTTTTGAACTTGAATGTCGGTATACCTTCCCACTTTGAGGGGAGGACGGATGCATTGTCACTTGCTTCCATGACCTTGTGAAGATACAGGAAGGGAGAAATTAAAACCTTCCCTCAGCAGTCACATTGGCACTAATTTCTGTGCGGTAAAGTTTCATGGTTGTAACAGTGTTCTTCAAAATTTATCAAAATTTGGTTCAGTTATTGAGTGACAATGAATTCAAGTTGTGCCTTTTTAGTTTGGTTTGGCGAAACTCCATGTGATAAGATCGAGGGCAAAAATAGTGACACTGACTGTGGATGTCTGGGGCCGATAACCTAGATGTTAGGCCCCTTAAAACAACAATCATCATCATTGACTGTGGATGTGAATACAATGAACATAAATATCCAACTGCTACGACGTGACAGTTCCAGAGTATTCCAGGGTACCAATAAGAATGAGACGGTTTTAACTGTATTTGATTTAAAAAAAGAAAAGAGAATATCTTGCCGTTTACATAAGATTGTAAAACCTTAGTTCTAAGTGTTTAAATTTTGTGAGATGCTTTCTTACTGTTTCAATTTGGAAATACATTAACGCATGAAATCAGTTGCTATGTATTATATAAACAAGTCATATGATAGTGTGAGCACCTTGCTCAACGAGCGACTACTAGCGTAACTTTCGTTCTAGCGACCAATGGTGGGTTAGATTCTGTGTGTTCATAAGGCTTTACATACAAACACAAACCTAACATGGGGCTTAATGCCCCAGAGCCCCTTGCTCTTAGTATAAGGAGTAATTTTCGTCCGGACAGTGGTATAACCTAGTAGCATCCAATGGTTGGTTATTTTCTCTGAGTTAATAAGGCTTTACATACAAACACAAACCTAACATGGGGCTTATGCCCCAGAGCCCCTTGCACATAGTACATGGAGTAATTTTCGTCCGGGCAGTGGTCTAACCTAGAAGTGACCAATGGGTTTGTCTCACCAAGGCTTTAGAAGAGTACAGTGCAACTTTCCAATTGAATTGGGCAACTAAAAGTAATGTATGAACATTCGTAACTCACCACACCTTGCACTTGAACACATGTAACTATATAGGCAAGTAACAAAGCACTCTTTGAAACCTCATACAGCCAACAAATATGGCAATTCAAGCCAAAACATCAAACTAACGATGATCAATGTCCGCATGTCATCCATGACGTCACCGACTACACTAAAAATTTCCCCTAGACAGGTACGTATCGTGCTTGTACGAAAACTGTAACACAATGACTTACGGGGCGTGGTGGCGCAGCGGTCAAGCTGTTGGCCTCTCACCAAGGTGGACCGGGTTCGATTCTTGGTCAATGCATGTGAGATTTTCGATGTGAAATGCCATATCCTGTGGTTCGGATTCCATGTTAAAAGGAGGTCCCGTGGCTCATGATCTCGAGATTAACAGTCACGTAAACTACAAGCTTCCTTACAATGACTTACATGGTTTCACACACCCACTAAACCCTACGTCTAACCACCGCATGGCAAGAATTATGTCGCTAGCCTAGGGCATACAGTTTACGCCACTGATTTTGGCTGGTCACCCCAGCCCTGCACATACGTACAAAGGACAGCCTGCGAGCCTCAGCGATGTGCAATTGATACGTGAGTTTTTGTAGCGAGATAAGCTGGACGGTGTCAAAATCGTGCTGCATGCTCTGCTGATGAATAAATGAAATGCAGAAGTTGACGATTATTTATAGTAGTTACTTCTAGTTCATTGTGTACGTGTTGGGGAACTTATAGAGAAGATTTTATTAGTGTTCAATCAAAACTTTGTGGCAAACCTCTTCACAGCCAAACTCATGACGTTATAAATAATGTGAATTTGTTTATGAAAAGTGAAGGAGCGTCGGATGAGGTCTTAATTACAGGATAGAATGGTAGCTGCAACAAAAGTGCCAGAGAGGACCGTTACAAGGATTATTAAAGAAGGAAGTAACAGTGTGGAACAGATTACCTCGTTTGGAACATCATGAAGGGCCCATCAGGTATGCAGTTGCATCATTGATATTGATGATTTTGATAAATGTGTTATTTGGCTACAAATGCATCAGCGTAATTAAAATGATTGTCGTCTTTAACCTCAATTCTAACAGCTAACGGTCTCTGAGGAATGGAGGGTTGTCGTATTTCAACAAGCTTAAAATGCCAATGATTAAAGTCGTGCTCGAACCTACTACGGTATCTCTTGGTATGGAAGCTGCCTACAATCCCTACGTCTTGTATCACATTCAATATCATCATTCTGTGACGAAGCACTCGGTGCTGCATTGATCTAAACAAAAGGGGTGACACGTCAGCCGTTCGCTTATCTCAACGGCTGATTATTTTGGCTATCAAACTACGGTCTAACTTGTGAACTACGAGGTTCATTTTGAGGGTTTTATTACGCAGGTCAACTAAATTAACATACACTCGTATAATTTTCTGGGTATGGCGACTTTATTTTATTTTTAGTTGTGATCAAAATGATGGACTGAAGATAAAATTCCAATCAGCTGGCGAGAATCCAGACTACCAGCGGAGCACATGCTCTAAGCAAGTCTCCTGTCAGCTGGTTCTACTAAACATTTCAATGTGCGAGCTCTCACAGCCACCTGCCAAAAATGGTGGTGTAAACTGTAACCTAGTCCTACCCTAATTGCCACATGGCAAGAATTGCTGATAATGGTCCTCACCTAACCGCCTTACAATGAGAATTATTACCACACTTAGTAATTTCAATGTTTTACCGGTTAAAATGTGTTTCTTAAATCTCACCATATCAGACTTAAACAGATGACTAAAGTTTGCCGTAAATACTTCACAGCCAGTGTCAGTCATGTACACTGTAAGTAGTACACTTATTTAACAATAAAATAGACAATTTTTTGATGCCGCAAAATTTTCACATGATTTTTTCTTAAATACCGTACATGCTTTCTTTATATTCTGTGCATTAGCGTTCGCGTGTATGCTTGGATGTACCCCATGGCGGCAATTAAAAAATGTGCGATGATGGTAACACTCAATGAAGTACCACTTGTTGATAAAATTTTCTTAAGTACTGAAATTAGCCAAAATACCTTTTCTAATGAAGAAAAAGAAATCAGGGAATGATGAAGTAATAAATGATTACTCCTCCGCAGCCCATAAGCCACCTGCCATCCCTTATTTAGATCACGACTTACATAGTAAAACTCCAACTGTGTCCACCATTATGCGCATGAGTTACCATCAAGTACAGTATTGTAAACCCCACGCTTACGGAACTACAGTGTATATTTTTTCTAATAGTAAAATTTGTTGAATATAGACCAATGGATTTTGACAATGGTTATAGCCTAACACGTCCAATCCAATGGTTTTTAATGGTTACAGCCTAACTCATCCAGATCAATGGTTACAGCCTAACACGTCCAATCCAATGGTTTTTGACAATGGTTACAGCTTAATGTGTCGTCAACAGTGCCCCACAAGTATCCCGCGGCCAAGGTCACACCTCAACCCAACCATTCTATCCTTGGTTTTGTCCAATCCAATGGGTCTTGACAAAGGTTTTAATCTGAGGGCCGCGTTAGCCATATATACGCCCCTGATATTAGCCATGCACAGTGGGGTAGTTAAAAGGGACATAAAACCAGTAACATTATTAGGTACTGTGGCTTTTAGAGACGCCGGGTGCTGGAATTTCGCCCCAAAGGCGATCTTTAACGTGCCAGTAAATCTACTGACACGGCTCCCTCACATTTGCGCACCCTCAAATGCCAGCTAACTGGGCCAGGATTCAATCCTGCAACCTTGATCACAGCAATCGAGAACGCTACCGAGTGGGAGTAGTTGTGGTGTATTTTGTGTCCCATATGTCGGCAACTAGTGACGTCAATGTGTGCGCTTTGGCAACAGTTTAACATACAGTACTAAATACGCTGTTGAACATGACTGCCGTTGTTAAATGACCAATACATAAAAACACATACTGTATTTACATAATTTAGCACATATATCCGGTGCAGTCGGTGCCGAAGTGACCAAGGTTAGTAGTTACAATTGATAATATCCCACCCAGAAGATGAAATTAGGTGTGAAAATTATATATTATCAAAAAGAAAGCAAAAAAGAAAAGAGTGATACCTTATTCAGAATTAATGTACAGTACAGATAGTCTTGTGAGGCAAAACTGAGAAGAGCTTGATTCGATAAGCTATCCCAGGAATGGTTTTCCGTGCTTCCCACTTCTACTCCACGCAAATGCTGGGAAGGTTCCTAATTTTAGCCCACAGCTGCCTCCTTTCCAATCTCAGTTTATTAATTATGCACGACGTATCACTCTTTTCCTTTTCGCCTCAATTTCGACAATATATCAGTTTCAAACCTTATTTTATCTTTTGGGGGGACATTATCAATTTTAACTACTATCCTTGATCACTTTTGCACCGACTGCACCCGATATATGTGCTAAATCATGTAAATATGTGTTATATTTAACAACCGGAGCCATATTCGTCAGATGTTTTTTGGTATGTGAAACTGCCGCAGTGATCACTCACGAGGTGCACACAATGACGTCAGTAGTTGCCAACATGTCCGGTACAAAATACACCAGACGACACACGAAACGTTGTAATTATGTGAAAAAAGAAATAATTGGGCTTTTGTGAATTATTTGCATTTGCAAATAATGTTTGTATGTGGCAATGGTGCCAACTTCACTTTACCAGAATCCCCTGTGCAAGGTTTGGGGACTGTCTGGACGAAAAATACTGATTGCACTACAAGCAAGGGGGTCTGGGCCGTAAGCTTCAGGTTAGGTTTGATTTGTATGTAGAACAGTATTGGTTTCGATGAAATTAAAAAGCGTGAATTATTACAGTGGCAAAATGCAACAATAATCACACATTCATTGTGGTGTCTCTGTAACAGCTTCAGCAACTCTTTGCAATCATTGTTTTTTTTTTTTTTTTTTCAAGATACCGCGCATATACGTAGTAGTACCGTAAATGTGGGGTTGGCAATATTGTATTAGTGCATAATCAATGGTGAAAATGGCGGACACAGCTGGAATTTAATGTATATAAGTCGTGATCCTATTTGGGACAGCGGGCGGGTTATAGACAGCGGAGTACTAAACATCTATAACTACATTATATCCAGATATTTTCCTGACCATTACTACAGATATTTGGTTAATTTTCCTACTTGAGAAACGTTATGACGGAGTCATACGTCATGCACGGCTACCCTAGTTTTAATTGCATGTACATATATGAATACAAACCACAATGTCTCACATTATACACACAGACCCAAGTACACAGGACTACATTACCATGATGTTACATAGCTCTTCTGTGTAATAGCAGGAGGTACCACAATCAGTCGCAACCATTACTGAAACAGATGGAAATTAAATGTTTAAAGTTTTTTATCTGCCTGCTTACCTATCCCTGAAAGAAATGCCACAGAATACAGACACAAGCAATAGTTACTGTGCCATGCATAGCGTCAATCATACTTCCTAGTTAACAAATAGCATTGCTCCCTGTAAAATGTGTTATATCGTATCTAACAGCAAAGTCGTGTCCAAGTGACATGTGAATAATGGATTTATCACATTGGGATGGATTCAGGTCACATTCCATAAACAATTTGTGGTTCAATTACACACGGAAATATGACTTGTGGAAGTCAAAAGATAAAAGGCTAATTCAAACTAAGATTATGTTGCTAAGTGTAGATTTTGGTACGCTATATTTAGGTTATGTTTGGATTGAATATAAAAGATAAAAGGCTAATTCAAACTAAGATTATGTTGCTAAGTGTAGATTTTGGTACGCTATATTTAGGTTATGTTTGGATTGAATATACAAAAAATGCAGTCAGAAGACTATTTCAAAAGATAACAACTATTTTTATTACGTGGGCTTTGTGCCCTGACTGAAGATAAACATAAATATAACATAGAATAAAGCACTTAAAGAACATGGCCAAATATTGGTTGCAGCCATCGGCACTGCGAACCAATATCCCAAATTTCAAAATCCATCCTGACAAGTTATCTTTCGTGGAGTTTCTCCTACTTCGTCCTCACGTGTTTTAGGGTTCTTCATGAAATCTAAATAAAAATGTATGCACAAATTAATTATAAAACAGTTTTGAAAACATTCAGTTGAGCGAAAATGAACACATAGGCTATGCTATATAATCGTAGTACTAACTGTTTTAATCAATATATTTTAGTAGCCTACTTACCGTGTACAATCCCATTAGACTTGCAATTCCAAAAGAAAGTGTGAAATTATTCAATCAAATGAGCAGCCACATAAATCAGATCAGTATTAAAGGAATTACAAATCTGTCATACAAATGTTGATAACATTCCTCGCAATATCACGAGTCTCGTCCCTCCCCCGCCCGAAATCACTGCTACATCGCACTCTCAGCTCTAGACAAAATTTGTAATTATTAGTACCACACACGAAAATTTAGTGGTATTGTCGTAATTTTTATTTTATTGATTGCAGCCAATGGCCATACAAGAAAATAATATTTGTAAAATTAGATGTAATGTGTTCAGGCATTCTGAGCGTAATTGACTAGTGACTTGGATCGTTTTTTACAATACTGTATGTGATATCTGTCACGTCTATCTCCACACAACACATACCGTACACATAAGTCACAATTCACAAGGGACATGAAATTTGTTATTGAGACAGATTAGGTGGTGTAATCCATTACACGCAAACCTGTTCAAAACATGTCTCAGTTAATAATTGTCATATTTGGACGTCAAGTATGGTTGGTTCCTTGCTCTAAGGTTGGTTCCATGGTAAAAAAAAAAAAAGACTGCATATAAGTGGTGCAAGGTGGCATCAATCAATGATAACATTCCGCTAATGATTCTTTACTTAAGAAGAAACGGAAACACATAGGGCCTAGGCTGCAGGGATCATACTACGATTGCTAGGAACATTACAATTCATAGAACTCAAGAAAATACTAAGTCAAAACAAGCGCGAGTTCTACACATTTATTTAAACATAGAACGACATTGCTGATTGGTTCCACTCTGAAACTAAACTGGCTAATCACAACCCTTGCTGCAGTTGGGTTTCGTTGGAACAGCCAATCAGGAAGCTGTATCCTTCTTCAATGCTGAAAGTGAACTAGAAAATGCAATCTCGCAACCGGGACGCGAGATTGCATTTTCTAATTCACTTGTAGCATTGAAGAAGGATACAGCTTCCTGATTGGCTGTTCCAACGAAACCCAAGTGCAGCAAGTGTTGTGATTAGCCAGTTTAGTTTCAGAGTGGAACCTATCAGCAATGTCGTTCTTTGTTTAAATAAATGTGTAGAACTCGCGTTTGTTTTGACTTAGTATTTTCTTGAGTTCTATGAATTGTAATGTGCCTACCAATCGTAGTATGATCCCTGCAGCCTAGGCCCTATGTGTTTCCGTTTCTTCTTAAGTAAAGAATCATTACCGGAATGTTTTCATTGATTGATGCCACCTTGCACCACTTATATGCAGTCTATTCTTTTTTTTTTTTACCATGGAACCAATCATACTTGACGTCCAAATATGACAATTATTAACTGAGATATGTTTTGAACAGGTTTGCGTGTAATGGATTACACCATGTAGGCCTAATCTGTCTCAATAACAAATTTCATGTCCCTTGTGAATTGCGACTTATGTGCACGGTATGTGTTGTGTGGAGATAGACGTGACATAAATCACATACAGTATTGTAAAAAACGATCCAAGTCACTAGTCAATTACGCTCAGAATGCCTGAACACATTACATCTAATTTTACAAATATTATTTTCTTGTATGGCCATTGGCTGCAATCAATAAAATAAAAATTACGACAATACCACAAAATTTTCGTGTGTGGTACTAATAATTACAAATTTTGTCTTGAGCTGAGAGTGCGATGTAGCAGTGATTTCGGGTGGGGGAGGGACGAGACTCGTGATATTGCGTGAAATGTTATCAACATTTGTATAACAGATTTGTAATTTCTTTAATACTGATCTGATTTATGTGGCTGCTCATTTGATTGAATAATTTCACACTTTCTTTTGGAATTTCAAGTCTAATGGGATTGTACAAGGTAAGTAGGCTACTAAAATATATTGATTAAAACAGTTAGTACTACGATTATATAACATACCGGTAGCCTATGTGTTCATTTTCAAAACTGTTTTATAATTAATTTGTGCATACATTTTTATTTAGATTTCATTCAGAACCCTAAAACACGTGAGGACGAAGTAGGAGAAACTCCACGAAAGATAACTTGTCAGGATGGATTTTGAAATTTGTGTCAAGTAAGTACCATAACCTACAAGGACAAGTTCTTTAAGTGCTTTATTCTATGTTATATTTATGTTTATCTTCAGTCAGGGCACAAAGCCCACGTAATAAAAATAGTTGTTGTCTTTTGAAATAGTCTTCTGACTGCATTTTTTGTATATTCAATCCAAACATAACCTAAATATAGCGTACCATAATCTACACTTAGCAACATAATTTTAGTTTGAATTAGCCTTTTATGTTTTATATTCAATCCAAACATAACCTAAATATAGCGTACCAAAATCTACACTTAGCAACATAATCTTAGTTTGAATTAGCCTTTTATCTTTTGACTTCCACAAGTCATATTTCCGTGTGTAATTGAACCACAAATTGTTTATGGAATGTGACCTGAATCCATCCCAATGTGATAAATCCATTATTCACATGTCACTTGGACACGACTTTGCTGTTAGATACGATTTAACACATTTTACAGGGAGCAATGCTATTTGTTAACTAGGAAGTATGATTGACGCTTTGCATGGCACAGTAACTATTGCTTGTGTCTGTATTCTGTGGCATTTCTTTCAGGGAGTTGATTCTCATATACTCGATAGGCTAGTAGGCAGATAAAAAACTTTAAAAATTTAATTTCCATCTGTTTCAGTAATGGTTGCGACTGATTGTGGTACCTCCTGCTATTACACAGAAGAGCTATGTAACATCATGGTAATGTAGCCCTGTGTACTTGGGTCTGTGTGTATAATGTGTGACATAGTGGTTTGTATTCATATATGTACATGCAATTAAAACTAGAGTAGCAGTGCATGACGTATGACTCCGTCATAACATTTCTAAAGGAGGAAAATTAACCAAATATCTATTAACCAAACGGCAGGTCAAGACCTAAGCGGTCCCTTTGATGTTCTGGTCTGTGAAAAGGCTGACGCGCAAGGACATAGTTCCCACTCTTTCTGCTTGTTTTTGCAGTACACGATTTTTCAGCGTATGTTACTATGTTTCGATGAACTGGCTAGATTACTTTTAAGAAATTCCTTGGTATAAATCTGTGGATAAGTTAATCATTTTCTCTTTAATTGGATGCTGCACCAACTTTGCTTTTCATATGGTTAATTGTGTGTGTGAATATAGTTTTTAGTGGCATTTGAAACGATAGGCAGAGTAATTCAGTACGAATTTGATATTATATGTATTTCGTTCTGTATAAACCTTGTTTGAGCGGCATAAAATTACCCAAGTCATTCGATTGTGTAGCGAATCAGGTTCAAATGTTGGCAATACTGTTACGAGTTCAACATGGCATCTTCAAGTACACAACGTGTTCAAACTGCAGCTGTAAAGCTTGAATCACCAATAAGATACTTCAAAGGTAACAAAAGTGGAGAGAAGTTGAGTAAAAGGTGCAAACAAATTATTTTAAATGTATATAGTAGGTTGAGGGATGACAATCCAGAGTGGACAGTAGAAGAGTTGGTGAAGAAGACTGCATACTTGACTGGCGTTTCAACATACAGTGTTTACTCGTCACGCGCTGAATTCAAAGTTCATGGCGAATGCAAGTCTCCAGCGAGAAGTCGACCGGCGTCACAAGGAAAGAGGGTTCGTGTGTCGCAGTATTCGGAATTTGTTTTGTGTGGAATTCGTAGGAAAGTGCATTCTTTTTTTTCTCAAGAATGAAATTCCAACTGTGAAGAAAGTGACATATGCAGTGAATAGTGATGAGGATTTCCCCAGTTTCAGTGAGAGTACTGTTCGTAGGTTAATGAAGGACTTAGGGTTTCTTTTCAAGCGACGGAAAAGAGCTTCAGCCTTGCTGAAACGCGATGATTTAATTCAGTGGCGTCACAAGTACCTAACGTCCATACGAGAGTACCGTGAACAAGGACGCACTATTTATTATCTAGATGAAACCTGGTGTAACGCCGGACATACAGTATCAAAGGTATGACAAGATACTACAGTTGAGAGTAAACGTCAAGCTTTCATTAGTGGTGTCAGTACTGGCCCCAAAAATCCTACTGGAAAAGGGGGTCGTGCTATTGTAGTTCATTGTGGAAATGAAAAAGGTTTCGTTGACAGTGCGGGACTTGTATTTCGAGCCAAGAAATCGAGTGGTGATTACCACCAGGAAATGGACGGTCCCAGGTTCGAAGCCTGGTTTCGGGAACTATTGCCAAAACTTGAACCAAATAGTGTGATTGTTATGGACAATGCCAGTTATCACTCTGTGAAACTTGAAAAAATTCCCACATCATCATCAAAGAAAAGTGACATGCAAAAATGTCTGAAAGAAAAGGGTGTTCACTTCGAGGTCAGTTGGATAAAGGCAGGGCTGATGGGTGTCATTCGAAGTATCAAACATAAGTATGAAGGATATCGTATTGACAGCATTGCTCAGCTGGCTGGACATACTGTGCTTCGCTTACCACCATATCACTGCGAATTGAATCCAATAGAATTAGCATGGAGCCAAGTAAAGGGCTACGTTGCTCGTAACAACAACACTTTTAAACTTGAAACTGTCGAAAAACTATTGCAGGAGGGAATCGCTCAAGTTACACCGGAGAAGTGGGAAAACTGTGTCCGCCACGTCAAGGGAGAAGAAAAGAAACTTTGGGATCTGGACTTTATTGTGGACAAAATGGAAGACAAATTTGTGATTAACATTAATGGTGATAGTGACAGTAGTGAATCATCTGACGGTGGTCTCAGTGGAATAGAAGCAATGGTGGAAGATTAGCGACAATATCTGTAAGTTGTATCTACACATGTTGTATCCTAACATTTAATCTTATTTATAGGAGAGTGTTTAGTTCTCAGTAGCCTATGTCAACCGAAAATATATTGCCTACTCGCAATGTTTTGTAATGACATTTTGATGATGGCTAATACGCCTATACACCTGATAATATTATTTTCCTATGCGCGGTATAATTATTGTTTTGTTTTATAATTACCCTCCACTTCACGTTACAGTTAAGTCTTTGTACTGACAGTAGATCATTCTGCCTTCTGATTCTCAAGAGTACGTTTCGTAACCCTTCAAGGAAGCAGCCTGTTTCTCCCCGTCTACTTTCGATCGTTCCCAAGATAAGATGCTTATGGATGACACATAAGCAATTAGTTTGTTCATAGGGTTGAAGGACACACGCCATTTCATGTTCGTTTATATGTCATACCTCGCCTAACACAAATAATGTTATGTTTTAATAATCGCACGCTAACGTAAAACTACAAGCATTTTTTAAAAATTATCACAGAGCCTCGGGTTTCGACTGGGTGATCCAACACGATAAAAAACATAATTATTTGGTTCAGTGAATATACCTTAGATAAATTCGTAATCGAAGGGAATCAAAGGTCCGAAAGCAATAAAGTCGTTTGTGGTTAACGTAGTTTCAAATACTCGATCACATGCGCGCCATGCTGGAAACACAAGACGGGACAGAGAGAGAAGACGCGCGGAGGGACAGAGAGAGAGAAGATACGCGGAGGAATATTTTCCTCAGGTCTTGACCTGACGTGGGGTATAACAACCCCACATTTACGGTACTACTTCGTATATGCGAGGTACCTTGAAACAAAAATTACAATGATTGCAAAGAGTTGCTGAAGCTGTTACAGAGACACCACAATGAATGTGTGATTATTGTTGCGTTTTGCCACTGTAATAATTCACGCTTTTTAATTTCATCGAAACCAATACTGTTCTACATACAAATCAAACCTAACCTGAGGCTCACGGCCCAGTCCCCATTGCTTGTAGTGCAATCAGTATTTTTCGTCCAGACAGTCCCCAAACCTTGCACAGGGGATTCCGATAAAGTGAAGTTGGCACCATTGCCACATACAAACATTATTTGCAAATGCAAATAATTCACAAAAGCCCAATTATTTCTTTTTTCACATAATTACAACGTTACGTGTGTCGTCTGGTGTATTTTGTACCGGACATGTTGGCAACTACTGACGTCAAAGTGTGCACCTCGTGAGTGATCACTGCGGCAGTTTCAAATACTAAAAAACATCTGACGAATATGGCTCCGGTTGTTAAATATAACACATATTTACATGATTTAGCACATATATCGGGTGCAGTCGGTGCAAAAGTGATCAAGGATAGTAGTTAAAATTGATAATGTCCCCTCAAAAGATAAAATAAGGTATGAAACTGATATATTGTCGAAATTGAAGCGAAAAGGAAAAGAGTGATACGTCGTGCATAATTAATAAACTGAGATTGGAAAGGAGGCAGCTGTGGACTAAAATTAGGAACATTCCCAGCATTTGCGTGGAGTAGAAGTGGGAAGCACGGAAAACCATTCCTGGGATAGCTTATCGAATCAAGCTCTTCTCAGTTTTGCCTCACAAGACTATCTGTACCGTACATTAATTCTGAATAAGGTATCACTCTTTTCTTTTTTGCTTTCTTCTTGATAATATATAATTTTCACTTATGTAAATACAGTATGTGTTTTTATGTATTGGTCATTTAACAACGGCTGTCATGTTCAACAGCGTATTTAGTACTGTATGTTAAACTGTTGCCAAAGCGCACACATTGACGTCACTAGTTGCCGACATATGGGATACAAAATACACCACAACTACTCCCACTCGGTAGCGTTCTCGATTGCTGTGATCAAGGTTGCAGGATTGAATCCTGGCGCAGTTAGCTGGCATTTGAGGGTGCGCAAATGTGAGGGAGCCGTGTCAGTAGATTTACTGGCACGTTAAAGATCGCCTTTGGGGCGAAATTCCAGCACCCGGCGTCTCTAAAAGCCACAGTAGCTAATAATGTTATTGTTTTATGTCCCTTTTAACTAGGCTTGCCATATTTGTGGTGAGTGAAATCGGGACTCATTAATATGGAATGGCCTTACCGGGAGGTCTGGGGGTATGGAATTTTTAAAAAATTAGAAGCAAAATGGTGAGTTTTAAGCCTTTTTTTACAGTAAGCCTCACAAGTGACGGGAGTGGGGAATCTGGCATCCTAAATTGTTAGTTCCATACACCTTTAAAAATAAAAAAAGGAATTTTTGCTACATAAAAGTATACAATTTTTCCTTTTTAATGATAATTCTTTCTGGTCTACCACCTAGAAAGGGTAACAAAATACAATTTAAAATACTTCATAAAAAAGTTTAATTGAACAATTAACTTACTAAATCTTATTTTTTTGAAAAACTACAACTTTTTGTCTAACTACAAAAACCATTTTAAAAAAACTTGTTTTTGTCAAAATAAAAAAAACAATTAATTAATGAGTTAACAATAATCATTGTTTTCAAACCCCTTATTTTTGACTTGAATGTACTTTTTTCATCTTACAGCCGTTTTCCGGGACATTGATAAAACCGGGCGGGACACCGGGACAAGAGCAAAATACCGGGACTGCCCCGGTCAAACCGGGACGTATGGCAAGCCTACTTTTAACTACCCCACTGTGCATGGCTAAAATCAGGGGGGTATATATGGCTAACGTGGCCCTCAGATTAAAACCTTTGTCAAGACCCATTGGATTGGACAAAACCAAGGATAGAATGGTTTGGTTGAGGAGTGACCTTGGCCGCGGGATACTTGCGGGGCACTGTTGACGACACATTAAGCTGTAACCATTGTCAAAAACCATTGGATTGGACGTGTTAGGCTGTAACCATTGATCTGGATGAGTTAGGCTGTAACCATTAAAAACCATTGGATTGGACGTGTTAGGCTGTAACCATTGTCAAAATCCATTGGTCTATATTCAACAAATTTTACTATTAGAAAAAATATACACTGTAGTTCCGTAAGCGTGGGGTTTACAATACTGTACTTGATGGTAACTCATGCGCATAATGGCGAACACAGCTGGAGTTTTACTATGTAAGTCGTGATCTAAATAAGGGATGGCAGGTGGCTTATGGGCTGCGGAGGAGTAATCATTTATTACTTCATCATTCCCTGATTTCTTTTTCTTCATTACAAAAGGTATTTTGGCTAATTTCAGTACTTAAGAAAATTGTATCAACAAGTGGTACTTCATTCAGTGTTACCATCATCGCACATTTTTAATTGCCGCCATGGGGTACATCCAAGCATACACGCGAACGCTAATGCACAGAATATAAAGAAAACATGTACGGTATTTAAGAAGAAATCAGGTGAAAATTTTGCGGCATCAAAAAAATTGTCTATTTTATTGTTAAATAAGTGTACTACTTACAGTGTACATGACTGACACTGTCTGTGAAGTATTTACGGCAAACTTTAGTCATCTGTTTAAGTCCGATATGGTGAGATTTAAGAAACACATTTTAACCGGTAAAACATTGAAATTACTAAGTGTGGTAATAATTCTCATTGAAAGGCGGTTAGGTGAGGACCATTATCAGCAATTCTTGCCATGTGGCAATTAGGGTAGGACTAGGTTACAGTTTACACCACCATTTTTGGCAGGTGGCTGTGAGAGCTCGCACATTGAAATGTTTAGTAGAACCAGCTGACAGGAGACATGCTTAGAGCATGTGCTCCGCTGGTAGTCTGGATTCTCGCCAGCTGATTGGAATTTTATCTTCAGTCCATCATTTTGATCACAACTAAAAATAAAATAAAGTCGCCATTCCCAGAAAATTATACGAGTGTATGTTAATTTAGTTGACCTGCGTAATAAAACCCTCAAAATGAACCTCGTAGTTCACAAGTTAGACCGTAGTTTGATAGCCAAAATAATCAGCCGTTGAGATAAGCGAACAGCTGACGTGTCACGCCTCTTGTTTAGATCAATGCAGCACCGAGTGCTTCGTCACAGAATGATGATATTGAATGTGATACAAGACGTAGGGATTGTAGACAGCTTCCATACCAAGAGATACCGTAGTAGGTTCGTGCACGACTTTAATCATTGGCATTTTAAGATTGTTGAAATACGACAACCCTCCATTCCTCAGAGACCGTTAGCTGTTAGAATTGAGGTTAAAGACGACAATCACTTTAATTACGCTGATTGCATTTGTAGCCAAATAACACATTTATCAAAATCATCAATATCAATGATGCAACTGCGTACCTGATGGGCCCTTCATGATGTTCCAAACGAGGTAATCTGTTCCTCACTGTTACTTCCTTCTTTAATAATCCTTGTAACGGTCCTCTCTGGCACTTTTGTTGCAGCTACCATTCTATCCTGTAATTAAGACCTCACCCGACGCTCCTTCACTTTTCATAAACAAATGCACATTATTTATAATGTCACGAGTTTGGCTGTGAAGAGGTTTGCCATGAAGTTTTGATTGAACACTAATAAAATCTTCTCCATAAGTTCCGGAACACGTACGGTACACAATGAACTAGAAGAAACTACGATACATAATCGTCAACTACTGCATTTCATTTATTCATCAGCAGAGCATGCAGCACGATTTTGGCACCGTCCAGCTTATCTCGCTACAAAAACTCACGTATCAATTGCACATCGCTGAGGCTCGCAGGCTGTCCTTTGTACGTATGCGCAGGGCTGGGGCTGACCAGCCAAAATCAGTGGCGTAAACTGTATGCCCTAGGCTAGCGGCATAATTCTTGCCATGCGGTGGTTAGACGTAGGGTTTAGTGGGTGTGTGAAACCATGTAAGTCATTGTAAGGAAGCTTGTAGTTAACGTGACTGTTAATCTCGAGATCATGAGCCACGGGACCTCCTTTTAACATGGAATCCAAACCACAGGATATGGCATTTCACATCGAAAATCTCACATGTATTGACCAAGAATCGAACCCGGTCCACCTTGGTGAGAGGCCAACAGCTTGACCGCTGCGCCACCACGCCCCGTAAGTCATTGTGTTACAGTTTTCGTACAAGCACGATACGTACCTGTTTAGGGGAAATTTTTAGTGTAGTCAGTGACGTCATGGATGACATGCGGACATTGATCATCGTTTGTTTGATGTTTTGGCTTGAATTGCCATAGTTGTTGGCTGTATGAGGTTTCAAGGAGTGCTTCGTTACTTGCCTATATAGTTACATGTGTTCAAGTGCAAGGTGTGGTGAGTTACGAATGTTCATACATTACTTTTAGTTGCCCAATTCAATTGGAAAGTTGCACTGTACTCTTCTAAAGCCTTGGTGAGACAAACCCATTGGTCACTTCTAGGTTAGACCACTGTCCGGACGAAAATTACTCCATGTACTATGTGCAAGGGGCTCTGGGGCATAAGCCCCATGTTAGGTTTGTGTTTGTATGTAAAGCCTTATTAACTCAGAGAAAATAACCACCATTGGATGCTACTAGGTTATACCACTGTCCGGACGAAAATTACTCCTTGTACTAAGAGCAACGGGCTCTGGGGGATTAAGCCCCATGTTAGGTTTGTGTTTGTATGTAAAGCCTTATGAACACACAGAATCTAACCCACCATTGGTCGCTAGAACGAAAGTTATGCTAGTAGTCGCTCGTTGAGCAAGGTGCTCACACTATCATATGACTTGTTTATATAATACATAGCAACTGATTTCATGCGTTAATGTATTTCCAAATTGAAATAGTAAGAAAGCATCTCACAAAATTTAAACACTTAGAACTAAGGTTTTACAATCTTATGTATACGGCAAGATATTCTCTTTTCTTTTTTTAAATCAAATACAGTTAAAACCGTCTCATTCTTATTGGTACCCTGGAATACTCTGGAACTGTCACGTCGTAGCAGTTATGTTCATTGTATTCACATCCACAGTCAGTGTCACTATTTTTGCCATCGATCTAATCACATGGAGTTTCACCAAACCAAACTAAAAAGGCACAACTTGAATTCATTGTCACTCAATAACTGAACCAAATTTTGATAAGTTTTGAAGAACACTGTTACAACCATGAAACTTTACCGCACAGAAATTAGTGCCAATGTGACTGCTGAGGGAAGGTTTTAATTTCTCCCTTCCTGTATCTTCACAAGGTCATGGAAGCAAGTGACAATGCATCCGTCCTCCCCTCAAAGTGGGAAGGTATACCGACATTCAAGTTCAAAACCACATGATGTTTAAAACACAAGCTAATTTTCAACAGCTGTGAGCATTTCGCTCATATAGTGACCACTAGTGGGTTAACATGCATGCATTGTTTAAACCTATAGTGTTGTCCATGACATCACGGATGCCAAAATGTCAGCTCGGAGGTCCGGGTTTGATTCCCGGTTCTGGCAAGATATTTAATTCTGGTCTGAGGGCTGGAACAGGATACACTCAACCTCGAGAGGCAAAACTGAGAAGGGGTGTTTTCGATTCCTACCTCAGCCATCCTGGAAGTGGTTTCGCCACTTCCAATCCAGGAAAATGCCAGGATGGTTCCTAACTTATGGCCACAGCAGCCTTCTTTCCAATCTTCATCTGATTTACAAATACACACTAGTACTGACATCACAATAATACAGGTTATCAAACAAATTCCACCTTCACCCAAGTACATCGGTCTACACGACCACGATGTTACAAAGCCCCTAAATCAATCGACAATGACAACTGTATTCTACCTTTCCAAGAAGAAATCTTCAAGTTGTCATTGCAGTTTTGTGCCCCTAAAATCCAAGACTAATTGGAGTGGTTTTTGGCTTAAGCATCAGAACAACCATCTTATAGTATCTCAAAGGGGAGGTGCCATTAGGCTTCAACAGCTTGTCTCAATTCTGCCTCCATGGCCTATACATGCAAGAAATGAACATTTTACAAAAATAAAGACATATTAAGCAAATACCGGCACGTACTATTTTATTTATCTCCTACTCCTGAATCCTTCTCTGAACATTCATCTTAAATATGCTGTATAACAGGAGTCAACATTTTTGGACCAATTATAAAAATGTATAAGAAGAAGAGTACATGTTCATTTATAGCTCCCCAGCAAAACTGGAAAAACCTTAAGTAAGTATTAATATTTTTATATAGTGGTTTAAAAGGCAATTTAGAAAAGCAAAGTTTGAGGACTGATGAACAAGATGTCCCTAACTTGAGCAAGGACTTCCTCACAGCTTCATGGAAGGTCTTATTTATTTTGGTTACTTTAGGATACAATCACATGGGTTTGTTTGGCGACATTTTGGAGTTAAATGATGTAAGTTGCAACACCGAATGTGGCATCCATATTTGTTTACATAATTATATTATATACTAGCTGAAGTACCCGTGCTTCGCTACGCGTCATAAATAAATTAAAATGTGAAGGTGACAGTTAAAATAGGGGATAGGCGAGGTGCTGCGCAGAGGGAGATTAAGGATGAAACATTTTGTCCAACTACAACGCTCGGCGTTGACCGTGTTTTATAGCACAAATTTAGATTTTACTCGCCAACCGTTGGAGATACCTTTCGGATAGAAAATGTAATTTTAAACCTCGTATATGCCATCAAAAGTTTGCTATTTCTTAGCGTTCTCTTTTTATTTCAAATGGAAATATGAGTTTGAAACCAAAGGGTGTAGTGACGTCACTAAAATGGTCGCCATCTTTAAATAGTGCAAAGTATTGTAATCAAAAGTAACCTATATGTTAACCAGGTAAATCAGCTACTTCCATGTAAAATTCACGTATATCGGACCAGTGGTACTTGCGTGATTGAGTAATACACAGACACACACCATCTCATTTTTAGCCTTGCTTCGCTCGCGTCATTACTTACATTACTTACATGGGTAGGAGCGATCATCCTTTCAAAGTTAAGGGCCGACCACAGCGAACAAATTATGGTAAATATTCTGTTGTAAACCGTGCCATTGCTAACTGGAACTCTCTACCTGCCGCAGTCTTAGAGCCTTTTCCCAAACATATAGGTGTGTAAATACTCCAGTTTAATTGTTGTATAATTGTTATTGAATTGTTATGTGTAATTATTTATTTGTTATGTATATCCAATTTGCCTCCGGGGGCCACACCCTCCATTGCAAATAAATGAATGAACGAATGAGTGTCATATTGTTATATAATGAAATGCAGTTTTAACCCCGTTAACACCCCTTTAGAACCTGAATATCCAAAAATCCCTCCTTAGTAAACGTTTTCGACACACAACGAACATATCCCCAAAATGTAATTCTTCTAACTTTAATAGTTTTGGTTGGTCGATGAGAGTGAACATCCAAAAATCATTCCTTAGTGGACGTTTTTCTTCCAAAATTTCACCCCTCCCCATAGGCTCCTTAAATTGCATTTATGAAAAAACGGTCGAACACCTATTTATTTTATTTATTTATTTATTTATTTATTTATTTATTTTTAAGCTGATTGATTTCCTCCGAGTTTCAAACTCCTCGCCTATGTCTTTTAAGAGATACACGCTCCGTTAGGAATCTTTCAACCCCCACTTTTCATTCCTTTAACCTCATAACATACACTACATGGAAAAACCATTAGACATGTGTCAGCTTATTTTTAATGATTAGTATATATGCCAAGTATCACATCCCCAAATGAAACCACTCGTCAGATATTGTTATTCAATGAAATGCACGTTTACCCCCTTAACTCCTCTTTAGAACCTGAATATCCAAAACTCTTTCCTTAGTGGACGTTTTCGACATACAATGAACATATCCCCAACATTTCATGTTTCTAATTTTAATAATTTTGGCTGGGCGATGATGAGTGAGTGAGTCAGTCAGGACATTTTTTCATTTATTTTTGATAATTTCACCCCTCCCCATGAACCCATTAAATTGGATTTATGAAACAAACGGTCGAACGCCTATTTACTTATTTAAAGCTGTTTTCCCCCTGAGTTTGATGAGTGACTAAGTGAGTCAATAATTTAGGACACTTTCTTTCCTGTTTTCCCCCCCAGAATTTCTCCCCTCTCCAAGGGCTCCTGAAATTGGGTTTACGATAAAACGGTCGAACACCTATTTACTTGTATTTTAAGCTGTTTTTCCCGCCGAATTTAAATTTTTTCGCCTATGTCGTTTCAGAGATACACGCTCCGTTAAGAATCCCTCAACCCCCAATTTTCACCCCTTTCACCTCATAATATACATCACATCGACAAACCCTTAGACATATGTCTGATTATTTTTAATGATTAGTTTCTATACCGAATATCACATCCCCAAAGAAACAAATCATGTGATATCGTTATTCAATGAAATGCACCTTTACCCCCTTGACACCTCTTTAAATCCCGAATAAACAAAAATCATTCCTTAGTTGACGTTTTCGACATACAACGAACATATTCCCAAAATTTCATGTTTCCAACATTAGTAGTTTTCGCTGGGCGTGATGAGTGAGTGAGTCAGACAGGACATTTTCTTTCAATTATTTTTACCAGAATTTCACTCTTCCCCATGGGCCCCTTAAATTGGATCGATGAAAAAACTCTTGAACACCTATTAACTTATTTTTTAAGCTGTCTTTTTCCCCTGAGTTTGATGAGTGAGTGAGTCAGTCAGTCAGTTAGGACAATTTCTCTCCTTTTTTCCCCCAGAATTTCACCCGACCCCATTGGCCCCTTAAATTAATTTATGAAAAAAAAACGGTCGAACACCGATTTACTTAATTTTTTAGCTGATTTTTTTTCGCTGAGTTTCAAATTTCTCGCTTATGTCGTTTAAGAGATAGGCCTTCACGCTCCGTTAGGAATCCTTCAACCCCCACTTTTCACCCCTTGCACCTCATAATAATACACCATATCGAAAAACCCTTAGACACCTGTCTGCTTATTTTTAATGATTAGTTTATATGCCGAGTATCACATCCACAAATGAAACCACTCTTGAGATATTGTTATTCAATGAAATGCAGGTTTAACCCCCTTAAGACCCCTTTAGAGCCTGAATATCCAAAAATCCTCCCTTAGTGTACGGTTTTGACATACAACGAACATATCTCCAAAATGCCATGTTTCCAACTTCAATATTTTTGGCTGGGCGATGATGAGTGAGTGAATGAGTCAGGACATTTTCTTTCATTTGTTTTTCTTCAGAATTTCACCCCTCCCGATGAACCCCTTCAATTTGATTGATCCAAAAAAAACTGTCGAACAGCTATTTACTTACTTTAAAGCAGTTTTTCCCCCTGAGTTTGATGAGTGAGTCAGTCAGTCAATCGGTTAGGACACTTTCTTTCCAGTTTTTTTCCCCCCTGAATTTCACCCCTCCCCATGGGCTCCTTAAATTGGATTTATGAAAAAACGGTCAAACAAATATTTACTTATTTTGTATGCTGATTTCTTTCCGCTGAGTTTCAAACTCCTCGCCTATGTCTTTTAAGAGATACACGCTCCGTTAGGAATCTTTCAATCCCTACTTTTCACCCCTTTCACCTCATAATATACACCACATCGAAAAACCATCAGACACGTGTCTTCTTACTTTTTAATGATGAGTTTATATGCCGTGAATCACATCCCCCAATGAAACCGTTCGAGAGATATTGTTATTCAATGAAATGCAGGTTTAACCCCCTTAAGACCCCTTTAGAACCTGAATAGCCGAAAATCCTCCCTTAGTAGACTGTTTTGACATACAATGAACATATCCCCAAACTGTCATGTTTCTAACTTCAATAATTTTGGCAGGGCGATGATGATGAGTGAGTGAGTGAGTGAGTGACAGGACATTTTCTTTCAATTTTCTTTTTTCAGAATTTCACCCCTCCCCATGAACTCCTTAAATTTGATTTATGAAAAAAACCTGTCGAACAGCTATTTACTTACTTTAAAGCAGTTTTTCCCCCTGAGTTTGATGAGTGAATCAGTCAGTCAATCAGTTAGGACACTTTCTTTCCTGTCCCCCCCACCAGAATTTCACCCTTCCCCATGGGCCCCTTAAATTGGATTTATAAAAGAACGGTCAAACACATATTTACTTATTTTTTATGCTGATTTTTTTTCGCTGAGTTTCAAACTCCTCGCCTTTGTCGTTTAAGAGATACACGCTCATTTAGGAATATTTCAATCCCCACTTTTCACCCCTTTCACCTCATAATATACACCACATCGAAAAACCCTGAGACTCGTGTCTTCTTATTTTTAATGATGAGTTTATGTGCCGAGTATCACATCCCCCAATGAAACCAATCGGGAGATATTGCTAGTCAATGAAATGCAGGTCTACCCCCTTAACACCCCTTTAGAACCTGAATATACAAAAATCCTTTCTTAGTGGGCATTTGCGGTCCTTGGGGAAGCTGCATACCAAATTTCATTCCAATCCGTTCGGTGGTTTCTGAGATTTCGTGATGAATGAATGAGTGAGTGAGTGGTATTTGACAAATATATAGTAGAAGATAGTGTCAAGTCTTTGTTATGCTAAACTCGGTTGACAGTGCTGTGTGAGTAGGTGAGTAACTAACGGGATTTCAAGTAAAGATGCTCATTTTCTATACCAGTAGTGCAGAGCACAACTGGCATCCAGACGGCCGTGTCTCGACTTGAGCTATGTTGCCATGGAAACTATCTGCCTTGCCATTCCTTCATGAGTATATTTTATGATTTGATTAGCCTGTGCTTGAGTGCCAAAGGTCCTAAATCAAAAGAATGAGAAAGACTATCGAAAATTCATGTAGCCAGCGGTTCCTTCCGGGTCCTAAACTATGTGTATGCAAAATTTGGTTGAGATTGGTGGAACGGTGTAGATTTGTATACGGAACAGATCCACATACATACCCACATACAGACTTTCACTTTTATATATTAGATGGTCGACCACTTGCTGTATTTGCTTATTTATCAAGTTTATTTCCCCCCTAAGTTTTATACTTTATGCCTCTATCTTTTAAGGGATACTTGATCCGTTAGGAATCCTTCAACCCCCCACTTTTCACACATTACACCTCATAATATACATTACATCAAAAAATCCTCAGACATGGTGTCATCTTATTCTTAATGATGAGAGTATATGACGATTATCGCATCCCCCAAGGAAACCAATCGGGGGATATTAATATTCAATTAAATGCAGATCTACCCCCTTAACACCCCTTTAGAACCGGAATATCCAAAAATCCTTCCTTAGTGGACGTTTTCGACATACAACGAACATAACCCCAAAATTGTATGTTTCTAACTTCAATAATTTTGGCTGGGCGATGATGAGTGAGTTAGTCAGGACATTTTCCTTCATTTATTTTTAAGAATTTCACCCCTCTAATGAACCCCTTAAATTGGATTTTAAGAAACCCGGTCGAACACCTATTTACTTATTTTAAGCTGTTCTTCCGACCTGAGTTTGATGAGTAAGTGAGTTAATCATTTAGAACGCTTTCTTTCCTGTTTCCCCCCGCCAGAATTTTGCCCCTCTCCTAGGGCCCCTTAAATTGGATTTATGAAAAAACGGTCGAACACCTATTTACTTATATTTTAAGCTGATTTCTTTCCGCTGAGTTTCAAACTCCTCGCCTATGTCGTTTAAGAGATACATGCTCCGTTAAGAATCCTTCAACCCCCAATTTTCACCCCTTTCACCTCATAATATACACCACATCGATAAACCCTTAGACATATGTCTGCTTATTTTTAATGATTAGTTTATATGCCGAATATCACATCTCCAAAGAAACAAATCATGAGATATCGTTATTCAATGAAATGCACGTTTACCCCCTTAACACCTCTTCAGAACCCGAATAAACAAAAATCCTTCCTTAGTTGACGTTTTCGACATACAGCGAACATATTCCCAAAATTTCATCTTTCCAACTTCTTATTTTTTTTCTGGGCGATGATGAGTGAGTGAGTCAGTTATGTCATTATCTTTCAATTATTTTTACCAGAATTTTACCCCTCCCCATGGGTCCCTTAAATTGGATTTATGAAGAAACGCTCGAACACCTATTAACTTATTTTTAAGCTGTCTTTTTCCCCTGAGATTGAAGAGTGAGTGAGTTAGTCAGTCAGTTTGGGCACGTTCTCTACTTTTTATTTCTCCAGAATTTCACCCCACCCCATTAGCCCCTTAAATTGAATTTATAAAAGAACGGTCGAGCACCTATTTACTTACCGTATTTTTTAAGCTGATTTTTTTCCCGCTGAGTTTCAAACTTCTCGCCTATGTCGTTTAAGAGATACGCGCTCCGTTAGGAATCCCTCAACCCCCACTTTTCACCCCTTTCACCTCCTAATATACACCACATCGAAAAACCCTCAGACACGTGTCTTCTTATTTTTAATGATGACTTTATGTGCCGAGTATCACATCCCCCAATGAAACCAATCGGGAGTTATTGGTAATCAATGAAATGCAGGGTTAACCCCCTTAAGACCCATTAAGAACCTGAATATTCGAAAATCCTCCCTTAGTGGACGGTTTTGGCATACAATGATCATATCCCCAAAATGTCATGTTTCTAACTTCAATAATTTTGGCTGGGCGGTGGTGAGTGAGTCAGGACTTTTCTTTCAATTTTCTTTTTTCAGAATTTCACCCCTCCCCATGAACCCCTAAAATTGGGTTTATGAAAAAAACTGTCGACCACCTATTAACTTATTTTTAAGCTATATTTTTTCCCTGAGTTTGATGAGTGAGTGAGTGAGTCAATCAGTTAGGACACTTTCTTTCCTGTTTTTTTTTCACATAATTTCACCCCTCTCCATGGGCCCCTTAAATTAGATTTATGAAAAAACGGCTGAACACCTATTTACTTATTTTTCAAGCTGATTTTTTCCCGCTGAGTTTCAAACACCTCGCCTATGTCGTTTCAGAGATACACGGTCCGTTATGAATCCTTCAACCCCCACTTTTCACCCATTTCACCCCATAATATACACCCCATCGAAAAACCCTCAGACACATGTCATCTTATTTTTAATGATGAGTTTATATGCCGAGTATCACATTCCCCAATGAAACCAATCGGGAGATATTGTTATTCAATGAAATGCAGGTCTACCCCCTTAACACCCCTTTAGAACCTGAATATCCAAAAATCCTTTCTTAGTGCGCCCTTTCGAAATACAGCGAACATATCCCCAAAATTTCATGTTTCTAACTTTAATAGTTTTGGCTGGGCGATGATGAGTCAGTCAGTCAGTCAGGACACTTAGTTTTATATAATAGATATTCAGTCATTTGGGCCACCTATGGACCACTGTGCTTTAGCTGTTGTCTGCCAATTCTGGTGTTTTTGGTGGATTGATTGGCAGCTGCTTTTTTGCTGGAATCTTGAGCCTTTCCATTGGAACAGTAATCTTTCATTTTCTTGCTGAACTTTATCTTGCATGCCTCGGACCATTTCCTGAATGCGTTGTGGTTAACTTCTATAATGGATGTGAGGAAAGGCTTGCTTTCAAATGTCAGACTGTAGCGACTCCTGTAATTTATTGTGTCTTGCTGAATATTAAGTTCAGCAAGATCCTTCTCAACTTGTTTGATCCACAAGGACCCAGTGGCTTACCCTTCTTGGCTACCTTGAAGATCTTACAAGACAGACTGTGGTGGTCCATTCTGTACAGGTGGCCGTAGAAAGCCAGGCGTCTCCTTCTGATGGCATCGGTGAGGTTTTCCTGGTGTTTTATAGAGTTCGCAATTTGGTTTTTACCATCGTCTTCCATCTGGCATGACCCTTGGTCCCACTATTTCCCACAAGAATTTCCTTTCTGTACCTCGAGTGCCCTTACGGGTGTGTTCTTAGTTAGAAACAGGCACTCAGCTGCGAAGAGGATTGATGGTCTAACTCAAGGCTAGATTTGTGACGGTACACAGTACCGTAACCTTTGATCGGGGGAAGAGTCGAATATACAGTAGGCTATAACATAATTTTTAGAACTGTGGAACGTTAGCCGTAAGTCAAGGTCAACGTGGTCTTTGTCTGGACTGTACTTCAAAGTACGTGGAATCTTGGATGCTTCGGAGACAGCACACCGGTCTGGATACTAACAGCAAGGTGAGAGAGAGATAGGAGGCACGTACAAAGAAAACTTTTCTAAACTTTGAACAATTTTATAAACTGTGAGGTAAAACATTTTCAAGCACAGTAACTTTTATAATAAATAATTATTTCAGAAAACGGTGGAGACAAAATTATGAAATAAGAAATAAAAAATTCTTGGTGAACATGTGTGTATTTTCAAACCGACTGTATTTAATTTTTTAAATTACGTAAAATATTGTGGTGTTTGAAGCCATATTTTCAGTGTAGCCTTAGTAAACAAGAGTTTAGTGCTTTTCAGTCGGTCAACACGAATGTACCCAAAAGAGATGGGTTATGCCCTAATCCTGAAATAAATTACATGAGATTAATAAAACACTAGGATGACCAGTTTCGATCGTCAAGCGATCATCATCAGATCCAATACACTTAGGCTACAAAATCTATGTTTGAAATACAGGTGAAAATATTTACAATTTGTACAATTATTTAGTTGCAGTATTGGTACTGCAACTGTCAGTGTATGCTAAATGCAGTATATATGTTAGGTGAAATGCTAAATGGTGATAGCTATCTGTAGATTGTACTATAGAGAGATTATATGGTTGTAAACTATGGTTAAACTATAAAATTTTAGGCTAACTACTTATCTGATTGTCTTCCGTACAACAGCTACTCGCAGTTTTCGTGCTCACTGGAACGCACTTTGCGGTCGACTACGGTGGTTATCTTAACGACTGGTTTTCCCCTGCTTTCTCCCCCCTGCTCCTACGTGCTGTGGGGAGTGATAGCGATGTGTTTATGTGAGGTGTTGCCAACCTAGATAAGATGTATGTTATTGAATGAGGTGGGTCTGCAACTATTAAAGACCGTGGATTAGCCCTCGCCACGCGTGGAGCATAACCCATTCGAACTAAGCGTTGACGGTCTTATGAGGACGTCCCGGCACCTTTAATACTGCCACGAATATGGGCCTTGGTTTATTGCAGAAGAAAAGTGCATCGTACACCTGATCCAGATAACATTTACCTATTAATAACCCCCTAATTTCCCCCCTTTTTTTAATCTAGCTTGGCTGTGTCGCTAAATTGTGTTTTGTTTCCGTAAAGACGTAAAGACAATGACCTTTCATATTCCATATTCCGGAAAGCAACACAAACCTCGCATGCAATCGACAATCAGTCTAATCACCCCAGTACGCACAAACTAGCGGGTTTCAATTCAATGGTGCACAGAGCTTTAAACATACCCATGTCAAAAGACAACTATAATAAGGAAATAAGAACTATTATGCAAATAGCAAAGGAAAATAACTTCTCGCCAAGCAAAATAAATCAAATTATAGCCAAACATAAAAATAAAGATAAAACGATTCCCAAACCGGACAGTAATGAGAAAAAATTTGCGCGTTTCAACTATGTGAATGCGAATACATATAAAATCACTAACCTATTCAAAAAGCAAGGCATAAAGATAGCTTTCACGACGAAAAACACAACCGCTAGGCACCTCCTAAATAGTAATCTAAATAAACGTGACCCGTATTCAAGGTCAGGGGTATATTCTATAACGTGCCAAGACACCGATTGTCAAGCTAATTACATCGGGCAGAGTGGAAGGCGAGTAGACACACGTTATAATGAACATAGGAATGCGATAAGATACGGAACACATTCAGCCGTGTGCGAACATATGTGTGACGCAGGGCACAGCTTTACCAACATAGAGTCGGACCTTAAAATAATCCATCACGAATCGAAAGGCAGAGCTCTTGACATAAAGGAAGCAATCGAGATACACCTAGCCAAAAGAAACAATCCCAACAATCTAAATGAACACACGTTCATAGAGAGCTCACCCCTCTTCACGCTACTAAAAAACACACCCTGTCGGAAACAAAACACAATTTAGCGACACAGCCAAGCTAGATAAAAAAGGGGGGAAATTAGGGGGTTATTAATAGGTAAATGTTATCTGGATCAGGTGTACGATGTACTTTTCTTCTGCAATAAACCAAGGCCCATATTCGTGGCAGTATTAAAGGTGCCGGGACGTCCTCATAAGACCGTCAACGCTTAGTTCGAATGGGTTATGCTCCACGCGTGGCGAGGGCTAATCCACGGTCTTTAATAGTTGCAGACCCACCTCATTCAATAACATACATCTTATCTAGGTTGGCAACACCTCACATAAACACATCGCTATCACTCCCCACAGCACGTAGGAGCAGGGGGGAGAAAGCAGGGGAAAACCAGTCGTTAAGATAACCACCGTAGTCGACCGCAAAGTGCGTTCCAGTGAGCACGAAAACTGCGAGTAGCTGTTGTACGGAAGACAATCAGATAAGTAGTTAGCCTAAAATTTTATAGTTTAACCATAGTTTACAACCATATAATCTCTCTATAGTACAATCTACAGATAGCTATCACCATTTAGCATTTCACCTAACATATATACTGCATTTAGCATACACTGACAGTTGCAGTACCAATACTGCAACTAAATAATTGTACAAATTGTAAATATTTTCACCTGTATTTAAACATAGATTTTGTAGCCTAAGTGTATTGGATCTGATGATGATCGCTTGACGATCGAAACTGGTCATCCTATTGTTTTATTAAACTCATGTAATTTATTTCAGGATTAGGGCATAACCCATCTCTTTTGGGTACATTCGTGTTGACCGACTGAAAAGCACTAAACTCTTGTTTACTAAGGCAACACTGAAAATATGGCTTCAAACACCACAATGTTCACGGCTAGTCAGGCAAATCGTGAAGCCAAGAAATTCAAATCACTCAGGCTTAAACTCATGAATTTAGACAAGTCAATTTGGTTCAACAAAAAATGTATAGAACTAAACCTCACCCCTAAATACGTACCAATTAAAACCGTACCGAACACACCAGCCTCGATCATTTCAACCAAACAAGCCAAAGCGCTTTGGATAAAAAACGAATTAAGATTTGCATACATAAGAAAGCAAAAAATTAACCAACAATTGTGCGACATTCAATTGCAACTAAGTAATTTCTGGCACGCAGCCCAATGGGACAGCTTCACCGAGCACCTACATGACACCATCAAAATCAGAGCAACGAGGAAGCATGAAACGCTAGAAAATAAGTTAAGAAAACTAGGAGAAACACAGAACCATCAATCTAACGAACAACACACGAATAACAATGAATTCAATTTCCACAGCGGAGTAAACAACAGAACGAACGTAACCTTTTCTCAAGGTGAAATGAATATGTTAGACAAAGGTTTGAAATACAACTGCACAGACGCACACACGGACCACAATATAAAACAGTTAATCACAGATATTGAGATAGCCAGTCACAAGCTCCCAGCAGAAGACAGGGAATTAACCAAAAATCTCGCCACCAACGAAGCCAAAAAAATCCTCAAACGAGAGGGCGACGGCAATAACATTCAAAACAACAAACAGCTCAAAGAAATAAAGTCGTTGAAACAAAAAATAAAAGAACATGACTTAATCATCACAAAAGCAGATAAGGGAAACACTACAGTAATTTTGAACAAAACAGAATACATTGAAAAAACAGTCGAATTCCTAAACAACAACGAAATCAAGGAATTAACAAAAGACCCCACCAACAAATTCCAAAAACAAATAAAAAGTGCGCTAAAAGAAGCAGAATACATACTGACCAAAGCCGAAAAATCAAAACTAATAAACATGAACCCGAAAATACCGTCATTGAGGGGACAACCAAAAATACACAAAAAGGAATGCCCAATGAGACCAATAGTCAATTGTAGGAATGCTCCTAATTACAAAATCAGCAAAGAGTTACTAAAAATCTTAAAATGCCGTCTTTCCAACGACAAAAACAACTCTGTAAAGAACACAACAGAACTAGTAACAGCATTGAACACCCTACAAATGAAACCTAGCTTCAGGCTAGTATCCTTCGACGTAACTAACATGTACACCAATATTCCGATTATTGAAGCAATCAACACTATCGAAAACAACTTAAAATCCAACAATTCGGTAAAAGAAATTGAAGACATTGTGAGATTACTGAGGGTCATTCTCACCCAAAACGTGTTTCAATTCGACAATAAAATATACACACAGAGAGAAGGCCTAGCAATGGGATCGCCACTAAGTGGGTTAATCGCTGACATCTTCATCAATGCACTAGAAAATGCGTTCTTAAAAAAGACTTCAACAAAGGGAATAGTAATATGGAAAAGATACGTAGATGATGTAATTTGCATCTACGATACTGAACTAACAAGCGAAGAAACAATTCTCCAATCCATTAATAGCCTGCACCACTCTATCAAATTCACTAAGGAATCCGAAATAGACCGGAAAATAAATTATCTCGATATAACTATTGAACGTAAAGACAATGACCTTTCATATTCCATATTCCGGAAAGCAACACAAACCTCGCATGCAATCGACAATCAGTCTAATCACCTCAGTACGCACAAACTAGCGGGTTTCAATTCATTGGTGCACAGAGCTTTAAACATACCCATGTCAAAAGACAACTATAATAAGGAAATAAGAACTATTATGCAAATAGCAAAGGAAAACAACTTCTCGCCAAGCAAAATAAATCAAATTATAGCCAAACATAAAAATAAAGATAAAACGATTCCCAAACCGGACAGTAATGAGAAAAAATTTGCGCGTTTCAACTATGTGAATGCGAATACATATAAAATCACTAACCTATTCAAAAAGCAAGGCATAAAGATAGCTTTCACGACGAAAAACACAACCGCTAGGCACCTCCTAAATAGTAATCTAAATAAACGTGACCCGTATTCAAGGTCAGGGGTATATTCTATAACGTGCCAAGACACCGATTGTCAAGCTAATTACATCGGGCAGAGTGGAAGGCGAGTAGACACACGTTATAATGAACATAGGAATGCGATAAGATACGGAACACATTCAGCCGTGTGCGAACATATGTGTGACGCAGGGCACAGCTTTACCAACATAGAGTCGGACCTTAAAATAATCCATCACGAATCGAAAGGCAGAGCTCTTGACATAAAGGAAGCAATCGAGATACACCTAGCCAAAAGAAACAATCCCAACAATCTAAATGAACACACGTTCATAGAGAGCTCACCCCTCTTCACGCTACTAAAAAACACACCCTGTCGGAAACAAAACACAATTTAGCGACACAGCCAAGCTAGATAAAAAAAGGGGGGAAATTAGGGGGTTATTAATAGGTAAATGTTATCTGGATCAGGTGTACGATGTACTTTTCTTCTGCAATAAACCAAGGCCCATATTCGTGGCAGTATTAAAGGTGCCGGGACGTCCTCATAAGACCGTCAACGCTTAGTTCGAATGGGTTATGCTCCACGCGTGGCGAGGGCTAATCCACGGTCTTTAATAGTTGCAGACCCACCTCATTCAATAACATACATCTTATCTAGGTTGGCAACACCTCACATAAACACATCGCTATCACTCCCCACAGCACGTAGGAGCAGGGGGGAGAAAGCAGGGGAAAACCAGTCGTTAAGATAACCACCGTAGTCGACCGCAAAGTGCGTTCCAGTGAGCACGAAAACTGCGAGTAGCTGTTGTACGGAAGACAATCAGATAAGTAGTTAGCCTAAAATTTTATAGTTTAACCATAGTTTACAACCATATAATCTCTCTATAGTACAATCTACAGATAGCTATCACCATTTAGCATTTCACCTAACATATATACTGCATTTAGCATACACTGACAGTTGGAGTACCAATACTGCAACTAAATAATTGTACAAATTGTAAATATTTTCACCTGTATTTCAAACATAGATTTTGTAGCCTAAGTGTATTGGATCTGATGATGATCGCTTGACGATCGAAACTGGTCATCCTAGTGTTTTATTAATCTCATGTAATTTATTTCAGGATTAGGGCATAACCCATCTCTTTTGGGTACATTCGTGTTGACCGACTGAAAAGCACTAAACTCTTGTTTACGTAAAATAAAAGTTGAAATAATGTACAGTAAGTTACAGTGTTTAAATGGTAGCCTAGTTGGCCTACATTAAAATTTAATATAGGCCAATGGCTATGGTAAGAAAAAAATATGCTACAGCGGTCTCAATTTAATTTAAAATTGCTGTCAAAATTATACTCTGTGAGCTGCCTGAAGGGTATTGACATTTGACCGGAAATTCCACTTCAGCCATCACCCCTCTGCCTCTTGACCAATCCATGTTCGCATAGTTGATGTCATAATACTCTGCATTGCAATATCACAGCCCACATGCGTCAGTGTCTGGTTAGCTTTGTCACTGGCTTGTACAGTGTGATTACTTGTTATTCTAACTGTTTGGCAACCTTGTACTCTGACCACATGGCGAGGCGAGAACTGTCAATCTCCTATTCTGGCACCTCACAGAGGATAGATGGCTATTTTGTCCGCTGAGTAATTTTTAAAGGTGTTCAGAAAAGCGTAAAAATATCGGTTTTAGAACTCTATATTTCAATATTCCATAAAGCCCCTCCCACTACCACCCGGTAGCCCACGGTAGGCCTACCGAAACCTCATTTTTTACAAATCAAGCATTGGTCTGACTGCTGCATTATAGTGTCTTAGTTTGACATTCATCGACTGATGTTTCGAGACTTACAGCTTTCTGCAAGCGTAGTATGCCTTGTCTAGTTTGATCCTCCTTTGCTCAAAAGCCATTATTTCACTGAAATCTTCCGAGGCCCAATCTTTACTTAGTTAAGATTGTTTTTATTTTTATTGTACTGAATGCCATCAAATTGCATCATATTTGCTAATGTGACCTAGGTCGAAAAATAATGCAGAATGAAGCCCTCCCCCAAAATTTGCCAACCTTGCTCCCCTTTAGTTTTATATCTGTACAGATAGGCTACCTTAGTCTCACAGGTAGTGGGGGGTCAAAGGACAGCTGTATAGGAGCAAATAAAGAAAGAATTCAGTGCAGGAGAATATATATACTGTATATAAATAAACCAGGAATTAGATGTATTTAAACCAAGTGAATATTCTTAGAAGATAATCGTGTAACGATGGATTGAGGAAGTTGCCTATAGAATATAATACCTGTAGTATTAAATATTTTATTTTAAAAAGTGTGGGCTACAGTGGAGAATTGAACCCGATTTTATCAAGATCACCTGGAAATAGCTTGTTAGTAATTTTCACCCCACACTGCGAGGGCAGAACGTCCGGTCATCAGAGGTTCGAATTCCGGAGCTGACAATAGCTATCTTAATTGTTCCTACTCCATCCAAATGCCTTAAAGTCCCGAGCCGTATTTCCCATCCCTGTCCTTAAAAGTTACGCACACTAAGTCATCACAGGAATGCAGGTTGTCAGACAAGTTCAACACGCGGCTGCTGACCAAAATGTCCTAAGCCCTTCAAATGAATTGACATCTAATTTTCATCCCCAAACGAAAAGTCCGCCTTACGACCTGTGGTCGCCATCCATGTATCAGTAGTGAGGCAGTGGGGAATTAAACATTAGCCACCTCTCATGTAAAACCACTTGAAATCTGGAGATATAGGCTATGATAAAACTAGGCTACTTCGCACTTGTGCAGCAAAAATGAACTATTAAATAGATGCAATGGTGCATGCATTTAACTACATACTACTGGAAATTGATTGAGTAAAGATACGGAAAAACACACGATACAGTATATAGTAACAAATTACGAAGTTAAAACGTTAGTTGATAACAAGATTATACGAAATTCTGAAAAAGCAAGCGTTAAACATTTTCATTTTGGAACGACATCGCTGATAGGTTCCACCCTGTAACTAATCACATGCCCTGTTTCGTCCGAACGGCCAATCAGGAAGCCGTATCCGTCTGTAATGCTAAAACTGAACTAGAATTTGCAATGTCGCAACCGGGACGTCTAAACGGGGTATTAAGGTCTGAGGGCCGGGTTCACCATGGTTCGTTAAAATGTTAACAAACCAATTAAGGCCGTTGACGGACGATTACCGAAATGTAGTGGTTCACCAAACTTTAACAATCCATTAGCTTCCCTAACAAGCCGTCAAAACTAATTGCTCTGTTAACATGGAATTAACGACTTGACGGTCGATTTACGTAGCAATCAAATCCAAAATGGCGTGCGACGAAAGCTGGAATAGTCGTGCATTAGGCTTTATTCTCAACGATGACGATGTTTTTGAAGATATGCTAGATTTTCTTCGACCACTAACTTATAAATAACGAAAGAATTACTTGAATGAATGCGACGACATAGAATTTATTATGAGATTTCGGTTGTCAAACCTTCTGTGTTGATGAATGTTCTACAGATGACAGAACCTAACCTGGAATTCCCATCTGATAAGTAAGATAGCCTAGGCCTATGTACCATTCTTTATTTATGTCTAATATCGTGTGATGCATTACGGTGTAGCACATGTAGTTAATTTAATAAAAGACTACCTAGACGTCTCAACATCAGTACTCTTATTTATTTTTACGTGTAATGAATTACGTTATAAAACATCCTAGTTAATTTAATTTAATAAAAGACTACCTAAACGTTACAGCATCAGTCCTCTTATTTTCAACGATTTCACGATGCTCATCCACCGAGTAGATAAGGGTGGATAATAATTATGTTTCTTTCATTTAACGAATATTCCACAGTCCCCGGCTCTTCTTGCTCTTTTCCTCATCAGCCATGTTTGTTTTTAACCAAGGAGCATGTAACTTTTAAGCAGTGGCGGCTGGTGATTTTTCACTTGGTGGTGCCAGCATATTCAAAATTTGCAATAAAATCATTCAAAGTTGCAGGTACGGATAGTGCATATTTTATGCAATAAGTTATATGTTTAACATTATTTAACTGTGCTATTGTAGAAGACGTTTTTAATTGAAGTGTCAGCTGAAGTGAATTGAGAAATTGCATAACTACTACAAATATTTTAGTCTCGGGATTTTTCGCCAAAACAAGAGTTCCTCCTTTCTCTACTAGAAAGCGCTAAAGTGTCAAGGAGCTTAGATATCTAACCTCCTTGACTTTCATGGCCCTCCAAGGAACAACAAAAATTCGACAAGCAAGCTGCCCTTTGGGTTTCAAACAACAACGCTTGCACCTGGCACCGAGGCCATACGATATTATATCATACACATATTTTGATCCATATGCATTTTAAATAAAAACCACTTTTAAGAATTATAATTGAACAAACCTCTCAGAAAAATAATTTGAAGAAAACAACATATGCTAGGCCTACTCATCAAAAATATTCGTTCCAAAACCTCGATCGACACCTTCATTTGAATTAATAAGAGCGGTCCTATCGCTAAATGGAGATTGTAACAACTCACTTATTTTATTCATTGTTACACTTCCGAAAGGTGACACAGAGCTCATTGAGATTCCTACGGCTTCGTACGTTGCGCTCGAGCTATGCGATCTTCAAACATGAAACAAATCAAATTGTATTAAGGAACCTAGCTTGCATGTATCGATTCAAAAAGCACACTTATTAGATTAAAACGGTGTTTATATGGTCAATGCCACATGATGCTATGCAAGTTTATGTAACATGTCTATATAGGAAAAAATAAGCATGGCTGTTGCTAACACACACGTGACCACAGCCTCTTTGTCGCAATTTCAGTTGCTGTCTCAAAATAAATAGGTGAGATGAAATGAACACGATGACCTACCTCCAAGACAACCTTACTTATCGTATATACGGATTGATTGGAAAGGATATCCCCTGCATCTAATATAAATGAACACAAAAGCTATTTAACGACGGACACTATTCATACACATTTGCAGTCAAACTTGAGAATTTGTGTTTACGCTTGGGACGTGAAACTGTGCCGCCAAATTAAATTAACGAAACACAGTAAAACTCGTTGAAAAATTCCGAATTTTTACATTACAAAGAGAGAACAAATAATCCCCGACATCAATATGAGCCTAAAAAAGTTGCTAAATGTCAAACAATAAAGAACTAAAACTATTTTGTGGTTTGAATTTATTTAATAGTCAAGACACAGTGATATATCGTCAAGCTGGTACCACTGGAGGTGTGCTGCCATATGCTGTACTCTAGTGGTTGAAAGATAAAGTAGTTCAGCAGTTCTAACGTGTATGTAATGTGTGCTTGTACCTGTGACGTGCTGCTATCTCGTGGATAGAATTGAAGCTCCGCGTCACGGGGCCGTTGGCTCCGTAGGTAATCTGTGGTTGGCTCTACCTCAGGGTAATATGCGTCTCAACACACCACAAACAAACTCAAGCCAAACTAGTCCTTATTGCAGTACAGTGTCTGATGCGGTCTGATGTTCGTAGGTAGTGCCGGTTGGATCTGGCTCAGTAATTCAATAAAGCGCCACCAGAACGCATGTCAGTTTGCGCGCTCGTTCAAATAAATGCAGAATATGTATACAATTTCCTCAAAATGTAAATGTAATATAAACTGTTCTTGAGAGGGAAAAGTCACATATTCTCTCTTCATTACACTGGTGGTGCCATGGCACACGGGCACCACCTCAGGAGCCGCCCCTGCTTTTAAGCCTTTTCAGTTAACAGTCTGCTCGATTACACCAAAGAATAAACAAATACCGCCACAATCATCATCATTCAATGAGTTTTGTATAGCCCTTAAACATAACACTTCGTTTGCTAATGCCAATCGGTGAATGTGCTGGTGAAGCGCCAACGAGCTTAATGCCGATGTTAAAGTTAACAACGCATTTACTGACGGCCTGTTAACGCTGCGTTGGTGAACCCGGCCCTGAGTATTGTAGTTTAATAAGCCCAACACAAGCATGCGAGATGGTAGAGTTTGTTTCCACAGAGTGTACACACAAGACTAGACACTGCCTTGCAATCCATGGTGATCAGGCTATGCCAGCGCTCTCGGCAACCAGCTTGGAGTATCCGAACCTTGTGGCAAGCGCTCTTCAACAAAGACACTAAGGGTGGAATTCAGAGACATTTCTTGAGGACACCTTGAGGAGACCTTGGGCTTGAGGAAGCCTTAAGGAAGCCATTTGCATTCAGAGAGCTTCCTTGAGGAAGCCATTTGAAGGCTCCCTTGAGGCTTCCTTAAGGAGACCTCAAGCCTTCCTTAAGGAGACCTCAAGGCTTCCTTGAGCAGAAATACTATTCAGAGACATTTCTTGAGGAAGCCTTGGGCTCAAGGACTCCTTCGCGACTGCGCACGACTTGCCGTGTGCTAAGGTAGGTTACAAGCTACCTTAAGGAATCCTTATCACAAGAAAAATGGCGTATTCTTGGCGGACGACGACTATCTTGATTATACTAAAGCATTATTTGATGACGAAGACGAGCCAAGACGATATATAAGAGATTTCTAGAATCCATAGAAAATATTTTCTGAGCTGCCGTTTTTCAAAACATGTTGTGACAAACGTGATTTTGCCTTTAGTTCAGTTTGAAAGACGGCGAAGCAGAAGATGACTTCCACTTTCTCCAATGTTACAGATTTTAGTTATTAATCTACGGTTTGATGCCACGATAAACTTTCAGGTATCGGTAATAGGAACATTCGAAATAAAACCAAATGGCGGTACGAAAAGTACCTAATTAAGGTAGGCCTACGGTAAAAGTTCCCATTCTTTTGTTGGTTAGGTACGGTACTACAGCGTAGGTTAATTTTTTTAAAGTGTATTATTTGTTTATTTAAAGATATTCTGACTGTATTGCATTAATATTCATCACCCACAATAATTTGGCTCCCGTCCGTTTGTATTTTCCACAGGAAAAGAGCCGTAATTTATATCATAGGCCTACCGGTAGGTCAACTGTATCGTATCAGACTGATATGTAGGCCTACGTGTTTTTTATTAATTAGGTTATACACAAGTTACATGATTAGCCTGTTAGCCTATTTTGATGCAAGCCGTTCATACCTCCAGTACTGATACACGGCCCTAAATAACCTACAATACCGGTAATGTAAAGTAGCCTATTAGCTCATAACCTACCGTACCGTGCCTTAGGAATACGTACGCAAGAAACACGCATTAGATGACTTCTCGTAATACTCCTGTTTCCTGGCCTCATTATTGGGTTAAAAGTGGTTCGATACAAACATGCACACTACTGATAAGTCTATAATATGCAATCTACTGCACGAGGCTGATTACCAATACCCTACAATGAATTAACAACAATATAACACGCAAAATAGTGATCTCAGTAGTTAAAACCCAGCATTGATTGGAGACACATCCCAGACAATAAATGGAAAGAGTAGCCTACCGTTCTTTGAATTTCCTGTGAAAAATGAGTGTCTTAATAGCCTAGGTGAAAGTCATGAAACAGGCTGTTGCTGTTTCATTCAGGGCCTTGAACATCATGGTCATCAACCCCATGTACTTACCGGTAGGCTATGTGGATAATCTGACTGACATTGAATGGGTTATTGTGTGTCTGTGTATTTGTAATTGATGATAGTGTTAAGGAGAAGGTGGCTATGGTCTTATAGGAACCATCCCAGTATTTCCCTGGAATTGAATTGGAGAATCTCAGAAAACCACTTCTAAGATGGCTTACATGGGGATCGAACCCATCTCTTCTGTTCTTCCTCATAAGGTGCGAGTACCTTGTTCCAACCCGCAGGCGAGAATTAGAAAGCCTTAGGAACTAGGTTCTGACCAAGATGTTCCAATTCATCTACACATTAAAATAGTACAACAGATGTTTTAGGCTAATCCGAAGGCCATGTTTCATATACCGTAGGTCAATGGATCAATAACCTGCTCGGGTCCAAGCTCTGTGAACTTGTGGGGTGAGGAGAAAGAGCAGGAAAGGGTCTGGCGAGAAGAGAAGGATCTGTCAACAGCCCGCCGTGATATTTGGTATTCCTTTCTATTCCAATACTGCTAACATACGGTCGTTGCTCAAACCACTGTGCTATTACGAATGAGTGAGTGAGTCACCGACCAATGTATTTGGTTCTGTACGGACCGAGAAACCTCATCACTCGTCAACATCACTTCCCATAGTCAGCGATGCACATTCCTCTCAGGTTCACGCAGCTTAGACCCGAGCAGTAGTTCAATGGAATATTTTTCTGGGGAAGATGACTTCAGTGTTCCACCAAAAAAAGCTAGCCTATGTTACAGACCAGTTACATAAAACTTCCCGTTGATAATATACATTATCTGAGAAAATGAATGTGGACTTATCTTCCTTACCACAAAAATATAATAACTTTCTGATTGATGACACAATAAAATTTTATTGACCATGTGTAGGCTATGTCTCACCAAAATGAAACCGTGTCATTAAACTCTGAATCGTACAAAAACAATACTGTAACTAGACTCTCATCCTTTTTCTTTTCTGACTGTATGTGGTGACCTTCGGGGAGTAAGCCTATCTAGCGCATGAAAGGCTGTCTTATATCCGAGCATTTAGCAAAGCAACTTCGAACATACAGTATGTAAGAATCCTGAACTCTCAGGAAAAATATGATAGGAGGCAGAGGAAATTCTAACAAATGGGGTATTTAACAAATCAGAGGGTGCAACGACTGTACCCACATACCTATCAAGAGCCATGGTGGACCAATGGCAGAAGTCTATAGAAACCATAAATGTTCCTTTTCTCTAAACATTGAGTTCACGATTCGAGAATATTCAAAACAGCTTCATCAAGTTAAGATTCAATGAATGTGCACGTAGGTCTTTGGAATCTGGGGAGCATACACCAATTACATACACATACATTCGTTTATTTGCAATTGGGGGTGAGTCCCCGTGCTTAGGGGAACTGCAACCTATTAGAAATTCTATGTCTAAACGTACAAAACTCAGGACGAAGCAAAAATAATACTTTGGGATACTAAACGTTAACTCACTACTCAAGTTTGGTGAGCACAAAGAACTGACGACGATGATGCATGAACATAACATATCAATACTGGTATTGCAAGAAACACGATATCAGGACAACGATGTAATGGACACAAAAGGATATAGAATCTATAATGGAGTTTGGTAAAAAATATGCCGGTGTTTAGCATGGCGTTTGCTGTAAATAAGAATGTTATCAGCTCAGTGGTTAACTTCCGTAGTGCTTCAGAGATTATTTCTTCTAACCGCAGCAGAAACGCACATGCACCCAGCAATGAGGACAACAGGCTCGATCCCGAGTAAGTGTCGTTGTGTTGGCAGAATTGCCAGAATGCAACATAACCTGAGGTGGCCCCGTCTCTAGGCACGTTTTTATACAAGAGTGATCGACTGAACTAATAATTTCATGATCCTTGGTCAGAACAGTCGCTGCCAGAGCCAGGATCCGATCCTGGATTTAACACTTCTGGCTACACCTTAATGTTACTATTATCTTATTGTTAGTTTCATTTATAGTAGGTTGTTTTCTTAATTAGGCATCTGTCTCAACATTTTTAAATAATCAAAATTTAAATTTAACTTGTTTCAAGCAGCAGTTTTTCTCAATGTTCTGCCTCCTGACCAATAACCATCTGTAAGTTACATGAATAAAAAACTCTGTGTCTCAATCTCGTTTTTCTGTCAACATGCTACAAAAAGGCTAGGGCCTTAATCAGTCACAGTGCAACAATGACAAATCTTCTTGGGATAAAAAATTAACTATTTGCGAGTAATCATCTTCCTATTCTAATTACGGTACTATTATTGTTTAAAGAGGTGGGACATCAACGGGATGTGCCCCTATCTTTTTATTCTACCGGCTAAGTTACATCGACAACAATGGCCTACAAGTTCAGCAGCTGTTTGCAATGTTCCACAGTTTACTTTTTATTTTAAATACATGATGCAAGGGTTCATTTTCATAGGTATTTATTTACATACTATACTGTACAATTAATAAATACATTTCATTTGGGACAGAAAGTCTGCTGTTTCAGAATTCATTCCTTGCTGACTTGCTTAACATGTAATTCTTTTTCTTGCGCCAACAGGGTTTGTATTCGAAGACACCTTTCTTGTATGCTAGTTTTTTCTTCAGAGCCACTGCATGAGGCTCTCAACTTTTCTTCATTGGAAATGGCTCTGAAACACATAAAACCTACATGTAACACATTATGAACAAGGTCTGGAATTCCTTTGATAGTTCATGTAAACTATAATTATATTAAATGGGCACTGTTATAAAGAAAAACATTTTACTGTGATATAATTATAATTCATTTTATGGATATGTGGTGAAATCTTCATAAGAATGTTGTGTGATGAGAGTCCTTACTGTTGAAAGAGTTTGACCTATTCACCGCCCTTACAAAAGTAATTTAAAGGTTGCACTCTATTTAAGTTTCTGGCAAGTACAATTTATGAGAATACTCTCAAGAGGTTCATTTAATAGAATTTTTTTAAATTTCTCATTGCTCTAAAATACAAATCAGATAATATAATGCACAACACAGACTGCTTTGTGTGGAATTAAGCCATGAAAGGTAAAATTGTAATTACTTAATTTACAGGTAGAACTCAAGTCGATCTCACTGGACAGGGAGTGGCCGTGGCCTATCAGGAAGCAAGGAAGCTTGTTGTTTTACGAGTCTACTAAGTTTGTGATCATAAGCCACGTGACGTCCTCGTTATGTGGAATCCAAGCCACCACATTTCTCCTCATCAGCCCCTAATTTTGAGGATGGTAACTTCCCTTACCACTACCAACTACAGCATGATTAATGTAAAACTATTTTATTTGCTTAGGAATACACCGAAATTTTTCATTTACGTACTTATTTATTTTAATTTATCTTCTGGCTTTTAGTGCCGGGAGTGTCCGAGGACATGTTCGGCTCGCCTGAGTCTGTAGCTGCTTCAAGCGGACACCCTTATTAGGGTGAGCTACAAGTTCCGTTCAATTTCAAGTAGTTCCAACTTTCGCTACCAGATGTCAATGATACCTAGTGGCGAACGTTGAAACTTTGATAGAGCATTCCGATGAAATCTAACCTAACAATTTAGCTTTACACAAGTTTAGTGTGTGAAAGGATCTTTTACATGTCATAAATCTATGACATAGGACCGCCGGCTTTACTTCCCCTCCGAAGAAAGGCATACTGTAGGATTTTTAACGCTCTTAAAAAATCCGACGACTTCGGCCGGGTTTGAACACGCTATCTTGGGCACAGCAGTTCAGTATGCTACCAACTACGCCACCGAAGCCGCTATTTACGTACTGACAACCTTCAACAGCACAGTCATCTGCCAGATATTCTGGACATTTAAGAGGCTATAGCATGTTACTAGCATCCTCCATGTCAAAATAAACATGATCCCTCAGTATGCCTTCCTTCGGAGGGGATGTAAAGCCTGCGGTCTCATATCATAGATTTATGGCATGAAAAGAACCTTCCACTTACTACACTTGACGGGGCTGTGTGGCGCAGTCGGTCGAGTCGCTGAGCTTCTAACTGAAAGGGAGTGGGTTCGATCCCCACCCAGGCAGTGTATTTTAGAAACAAAACTACCACTTTCGGAAACGCAAATAGCCCTGGGGTTCACTCAGCCTACACAAGAAATGAGTACCTGGGTAATTCCTGGGAGCAAAGACGGCCGGGCATGGAGCTGACAACTCCATCCCATCTAGTGCCGATGTCACAAAGAGTGGAAGCCTCTACCTTCCACTACTTCCAGGGCTTCCATGGCCTGCACGGAGTTGGCTTTGCTTTGGCTTTACTAACTACACTGCACTTGTGGAAGCTAAAATTTGTAGGTTAGGCTGATAACGCTT
The DNA here is from genome assembly GCA_946902985.2 of Meconema thalassinum. Classification (NCBI taxonomy): domain Eukaryota; kingdom Metazoa; phylum Arthropoda; class Insecta; order Orthoptera; family Tettigoniidae; genus Meconema; species Meconema thalassinum. Next base: position 90,134,560 of record OX336393.1, read on the forward strand.
TATATTAGTTCCAACGTTCGCCGCCAGGTGGTGACTGCGATGGCATTTAGTAGCCACGTCCGCAGCTAGGTGTCGTGGATGGTAGCATTTGGTAGCAAAAGTAGGAACTACAAGAAAAAATTAATCGTCTGCAGTCCTTCTACCTGAATCACAGATAACACACACTAATACAGTCCTCACAATTAACACCAATTATCAGACAGATTCTACACACCCAAAGTACACCGGGCTACATGACCGCGTTGTCGCAGCCCCTAAACTAAGGGACCAAGCAAAATAAACATGAAATGAAAAGCATGTGTTTTATATGAATCACCCTGTACTTACAAATAATTTACATACTATAAGACAAAAAGGAAAATAATAAAGAAAAAGGGAAAATAGAGTAAGAAGTGCCCTCAACCGTTCAAGAACGATGATGGATGGACTTTGGAAGGAAAGGGAATATGCAGAAAATCCATCCCAAAGCCACTGGGAAACAGATGAAGCTTAGAGTTGCCAATTCCCAGGCTCACTAGCCATGTTCATGTTGAGCAGGTGATACCCTGGTTAATGTCTCGTCTCCCTAGTGTCCAAACTATGCAAATTTTGAAATCCCATTAATTACCTATTATTATACCTTCAATGTTTAGTTGACAGACAAGTAGGGCAGATCCCAAGTTCCTAGTGGCAGTTTGGCCCTTAGAAGGGCAAAACTGAAGTTTGTTGCTTTCATCTAAACAACAAAATAGCTAATAGGGAGCTGAAGGTGTACATGGACAACCGGCAATTGAGACACAATAGATACTCTAAATATCTGGGGGTCACATTGGATAGAACGCTGTCTTACAAACAACATCTCCAGAATGTTGCTGCAAAAATAGATACCCGCAACAACATAATTCATAAGCTATGTGGAACAACTTGGCGATCCTCAGCTGCAACTCTGCGATGCTCAGCTCTAGGTTTGGTATACTCGACTGCCGAATACTGTGCTCCTGTCTGGCTCAATAGTGTTCGCACAAATATTGTAGATACCCAACTGAACAGCACAATGCGTCTCATCACTGGCACAATCAAATCTACTCCCACACATTGGCTACCAGTGTTAAGACATATTCCACCTCCAGATCTCAGACGTAAAGATCTCCTAAAAGAATTCAATAAAATAATGAACAATCCAGGACTGCCGATACATGATGACATCAGCGATGCAATTACTGGTCGCCTGCGTTCCAGAAAACCATCAATACGAGATGCCATGAACTTGAGGAACAGCAACTACCAAACGTTCGTTGAGTGGCAGAAGAGACTCTACAACAAATGTTGTCCAACAATGCCTCCTGTGAAGAAGACTCCGCCACCTGGTTTCAACCTCCCTCGTAGACTATGGTCCATATTGAACCGGAAACGAACCAACCATGGGAACTGTGCAGCCTTCCACTACAAGTGGAACAGAATTTCAACGCCTGAGTGTGACTGTGGTGCTATAGAACAGACGATCCTGCACATCATCACCGAGTGAAGCAAAAGAAAGTACCGTACAGTGGCAGTGCTAGTGACTTTGCTCTCGTAACCCCAGAGACTATTGACTATATTCAGAATTTGGATATACATATATAAATTCCTACTGTATCTCTAGCCATAAGCTAAATAAATAAATACCTATTATTATAAAATTAAAATATATTTAATATAAAAACTAAGAATACTACAGTAAAACTAATCAGAATCACTGAACTTATGGATGCATTGATATAGAATGAGTATAAAAATTTGCAACATTATAGCTGCAGATCTGATAGGCAAGTTGCAAATTTTGTTTCAAAAAAATGGGAAACTGAGGTACGGTCCATGCTTTCATGAACAAGGTGTTTGAAAGAAAGTTTTAGAGTCACTATGTGACAGAATTGTAGAATAGTACTTCTGCCCATAAAGCATGTGCCGCAAATATTTCCATGGCTACAAAACTATCTTCATAATTCATGTCACATTCTCCACTAGATTAATGTCATTCATACTACTGGGGACTGGTCCCCAAATAGTACACAGAGGCGTAATTATACCAACAAATTAAAAAATGGATATTTTTGCGATTGCTGACCAAAACTCAGTCGTAGTGTGCCTTAAGTACAAAGTCAAGGTTGAAAACATGAAAGAAACTTCTATATTTCACGCAAAAAAGTACCCTGGAGAAGTCACTGAGCGCTGTACGCATTGCAGCACTGCATTTACTACTAACGCCCCCCCCCCCCCTCCCCCCCCCCGCGGCTCTTGTCCGGACACACTTCCCCCTGATAACCCCTCCCTCTGAGCCTTGACTGCAGGTGAAAGTTACCATACACATGAAATGTAGCATACTGACAGCCACGGCTAGTAACGATGGTTGGTCCAAACTTCACCTGCATTATACACATAATGTATAACCTACATGGCTCTCTGATTTACAAATCCCAGACTCCATAGAAATGGGAATAATATCGGATAGGAGAACATTGTTCTGCAAACAATCTTAAAACTATCTCTTTGCAAACCTGTTGGGCTTTCATAATTCGATGTACTGGTGCCAGCCTTATCTGTTTCTATGACCAGCTCGATGATAGACTCTTCTTATATTGATGCTGCCCCTTCAACCTGCCTATCTTGTGTGACTGTCCAGGGCAAACAGTATTTCGATATCCATCTGCCCCAAGAGAGAATCAACAGCTCGGTCATGTTCTAGAGCTCTTTTTTCGTCACACAATTGCTTTTCTCGTAGTCCCAATTTTTTGTTTATTTGTTCAACCATTTTCTGAAAAGAAAATTCATTATGCTAAGGTACCGGTAACACTCAAGAAAAACACCAATTAATAATATCAGAAAAAAAGGATAAGTAATATGGCCATTAATATTACACTAGTAAAAGTACCGTAGCCCACAGGTTAAGTTTATGGCACTGCTTTCAAAAAGCAGTAATTTCATTACAAGAAACTGGCATGGTTCTATTTTTAATCAGAATTAGAAGTCCATTCCAACTTTATTCACAATAGTTCCCTCTCCTTTAATGTTCATTATAATAAATAACTACGGTATCGTTATTATTCTTTGAATGTTATATATACACCGCGGACAGGCCAACAAGGACCACGCAAATATCACTTCTTTATAGGTCTAGTTTCCTTCTTTCTCTTCCAGAAGTCTTTCATCCTGGTCGACTGTGCAGCTCTTCTTTCAGCAGTCCATTCTCCTCTGTTGAGATTTTTCTTCTCCCCGACAAGAATTTTGAGACCAAAATTTTTTTTTCTGTACTCTATTCGATTTAGACAATCTTCTTCAGTAATTTTGAATTTTTGAAGTTCTTCTTTCATTTGTTTTACATAGCCTCCTTGTCCTTTATAGTTCCAGATTTTATCAAAAATTTGTTTGTTTAACCTTGAGCAATCCATGCGGACCATATGTCCGTAGAACTGAAGTCGCCGTTTTCTGATCATCACTTCAAGGTTGTCGATTTTACTATAAATTTCTGCATTCGATCTCAGTCTATAACCTTCCTGTGTTTTCCTAGGACCATAAATCCTTCTTAAAATTCTTCTTTCTATCTTGAGCAAATTCTCCATTCCGGTTATATTTGTAGTTTCCATGCCGTACAAGATGACTGGTCTAACAACAGTATTAAAATGTCGTAATTTTGCATTGATAGACAGGTTCTTTTTATTGTATATATTTTTTGTACAAAAATTTAATCTTTCCAATTTTCCTTTTTTGTTCTCGATTGCCAATTTATCCGTCCCATTGCTACTAATTATTTCTCCAAGATATTTAAATCGGTCAGTGACCCTGGTGCTCCCATAATTTGTTTTTATCATTTTCTTAGTGTATTTCTGATCACTTGTCATCATCTCTGTTTTTACCAACGAAATCTGTAAGCCCGCTTTTTCCGCCGTTTCTTTTAACTGATCAATTTGGTTAATAGCTTCTTGTTCTGATTCAGCAAACAACGCTACGTCGTCAGCAAATGCTAAACCTTTGACTCTGAGGTTCTTATTCTTTGTACCAATTTTAGCACTTGAATCGTTCTTCTCCCAAAACGTCCTCATGACTTTATCCAAGACCAAATTGAAAAGCAGTGGTGATAGACTGTCCCCTTGTCTTAGCCCAGTTTTTACCTCGAAGGGCTCGCTAACTTCATTTAAAAATTTGACTCTGAAAATCGTATTAGTTAATGTAAGTTTTATTAAATTTATGGTTTTTTGATCAACTTGGTATTCCTTCAATGTGTCAAAAACAGTATCCCTATCCACTGAATCATACGCTTTCTGAAAATCAACGAATGAGATAAAGATATTCTTTGGCCTGTTGTTGTAATATTTTAATATCAATTTTAAACTAAGAATTTGTTCTGCACACGATCTATTCCTTCTGAAACCTCCTTGGAACTCGCCAAGCTGTGGTTCGATCTGTGGTTCAAGTCTGTTTAAAAGTAGTTTGGCAAATATTTTATATGTGACAGACAACAATGAGATCCCCCTATAACTATTGACATCAATTTTTGAGCCTTTTTTATGTAGTGGATGAATTAAGGCGATTAACCAGTCTTCTGGAATTGCTTCCTCAATCCAAATTTTCTGGAATAGATTTGTCGTCGCTATTAAAAATTCATCATCTACAAGCTTCCACATTTCTGCAATTATTCCATCTTTGCCTGAGGCTTTATTGTTTTTAAGTGAGTTGATAATACATTTAACTTCATTTACATCTGGGGGCGTAGAGTCAAAATTTTGTGTTGTAAATTTGAAACTCAACTTGTCTGTCGGTTTTGGACAATTTAACAACTTCTCAAAATACGCAGCCAAGATATCACAATTTTCCTTGTTGTTTAATGCTAGCGTACCATCTTCCCTTTTGAAATTTAAACTCGGCGCTGAATATCCAGTGATTTCATTCTTAAATGCTCTATAAAACAATCGGGTGTCATTTTTCTTAAAATTGTCGTCCATTTCCATTATTTGGTCCTTCATATATTTTCTTCGAATCGTTCTTAAAGTCTGGTGGGCCATTTTCCTTAATCTTTGTACTTCCTCTAAATTTTCTGGAGTCTTGTTCCCGTTCCACTTGTGCCAAGCACAATGTCTTTCTTTGATCACTCTTTCACATTGTTCATTCCACCAAGCATGTTTCCTATAAAAGTTCAACGGTGCAATTTCCTGAGCTGGTTCAAGAAGGTTATTAGTAACATCATTCCAATTGGTTGGTATTTTAAGTTTTCCTTGAAATTCTATCCTTTTTTCATTTGTAAGAACCTCTCTATTAATTTTCGGAATTTTAATTCTAGTTGTATTTTGTTTGCGTGTAAAAGGTATGAAATTCATCTTGATTTGAGAAAGGTAATGATCTGAAGTTACATTAATGGATTTTCTGACCTTGACATTTTGAATTTCTTTGAAACAATTTCGAGAGATAGCTACATGATCTAGTTGAAACTCACCCAGCAACGCATTTGGGGAGACCCATGTTTTCTTTTTACTTGGTTTTGCTTTAAAATGTGTGGACATAATCTTTAAGTTTAGATGTTCACAGAGTTTAACCAATCTCTCACCATTCCTGTTGGTTCTATTGTGAGCGGGATATTTACCTATTATATCAGAAAATTTTCTCTCAGATCCAAGCTGAGCATTGAAATCTCCAAGTAAAATTTTTACATGATTAGAAGGAATTTTGAGAATTTCGGCTTCTAACTCGTCCCAAAATTCATCAACTTTCTCTGGATTCGTTTTATTATCCTTATTTATAGGAGCATGGGCGTTGATTAGCGTGTATCTCTTATTGAGAGATTTTATAGTTAGAAAAGATAGTCTGGCATTCACACTTCTAAAAGCGATAACTGCGTCCAAAAATTTCTTGTTGACCATAAAAGCTGTTCCAAGATGTGGCATGTTCTTCATCACTCTCTTCCCAACTTTTCCTTTGAAAATTCGGAAGTTGTCAGATTCAAAGGTGTCCTCATCCAAGAACCTGGTCTCTTGAAGGGCTAATATTGTAATGTGATGTCTATGAAGTTCTGTTGTTAGTTGTTTTAATTTTCCAACCTGAATTAAGGAATTCACATTGTATGTTCCAAAAAAATATTTTCTCATTTTCTTGAATCTTGAACTGTTCTTGTGGTGCTCCGATTCACCATAATGTAACCCTAAACTGCTAGGCACCCTGGAATCCGATTTACGCCTAGCATTGTCTTCAGGGTAATCATGACCAATAGAAGCTAAATCCATGATATTAAAGTAAATGTGGGTTGGACAAAGTCCAACGTTATACAACTAAGATTGTGAGTCCTAGAGGTTGCCTCAAGATGTGTTCTGGCTCTTATTTTACGGCTTAAGCCAACCCTCCTCCTTTCTCCGGGCTTGGGACCGGCAACAGAAACTACTGAGCTACTCAATCCACCCAGTAGATCCTGCAGGCGGAGTTCTTTGAATGTTATAGTTATGTAAATATTTTTTGTGCAGTTCATGAGCTGAGAAGCAAGAATGTATGCTACAATTTGTACAGTCTCAACACAATATTATGTGCATCTAGCAAATATTGGGAGTAAGTACCCTTGGTTTTCCGATGTGTGACAGAGTGCCTACCATCGTATGTACTAATGTACACTTATGCAGTACAACTGTAATCTATCCGAGAAGGAAACATTTTAATTCAGATACCCCCTTGCTCATGCTCCACCGGTGGAAAGACCTATGTAACTTAGTGGTTTTCTCTCCACAGTGATCCCCAATACTTTCCTCTGTAATATACTCCTGTGTTGGGTACGATAGCCCATAGTGGCAATTAAGTTGCTCTTTACTGCCACTGTCCTTCTATGGCATAAATAGTCCATAGAATACCATGTTATACAATTGGGAGGCTGTCAATATGCCAGCATTCCTATCTCGTACGCTTATTAAACACCTAATAAGACCGAGAATATCCAATACCTCCGGATTTTGGTTGCTTATTACGCGAGGGCCCTAATAGGTTATGGTACGGTAACCTTAAAAGTAGGCTACTACTTTACGTTTTTGCTACTCTTTCATTAATGTTCCTTTTAGTCAGTAGGCCTATTGGACGTATTGGTGCTTTAAAATAATCAACAGGTGTGTCTTACTACAGAAATAATACAAAAATTGAGGAAATCTTACCTTGTGCTCAGGCACGTAGTTGAACGTCTCCGTCATATTTTGACATGTTCTCTTCTTTTTTCCACGGTAAATTCGTCCGTCTTATTATTTTCAAGTATATTTTTATACTGGAGGACGATTTGCACAACAAAATGTTTATCCTCTACACACAACTTCTTTATTACTCCACGTTTGAAATACCGGGGTGCGAAGATTGCTTCATAGCTTGTCTGGAAACAAAAGCTACACTGACCGTTGCCAAAAGTCTCAAAAAGTGATATTGAAATAAGTACGCGCTAATCACACATGTATCATACGTGACTAGCTGACAATCAATTATAATGTTTAACATATCAACGTTAATATCATGCAACATCAGATTATATTGTAAGACACGTCAACTTTAATACTTATTCGAATAACACTAGTGAAACTTTTCGTATGTGATTGGTACCAGTGGATCTTACTTTCGAGGAAGCCTTGAGGATCCCTTGAGTAAGGAGACCTTAAGGAAATGACTCGGACGGTAAAATCAATCTCAAGGAGACCTTCAGATTGGAGGAAGCCTCAAGGCCTCCTTAGTCAAGGTCTCCTCAAGGTGTCCTCAAGAAATGTCTCTGAATTCCACCCTTTTAAAACTTACAGATGAGCGACAGTTTATCCCAACTTTCCTCAAACGAAGCTAATCAAAGCTAACTAGTGTATCCCAGCAACGAATGTAAACAAACAATATGCCGGGGCTTCAGCATACACCATTTTCTCACTTTCGATACATGCATAGAACAAGAGCAACTACAATACTCAGACCTTAATGCAGGTATCGAAACCGTGAAAATGGCGTATGCGGAAGCCCGAGATATTGTTTGTTTACATTCGTTGCTGGGATACAATATTAGCTTTGATTAGCTTCGTTTGATGAAAGTTGGGATAAACTATTGCGCATCTGTAATTTTTAGTGTCTTCAGTATGTCTGTTAAGTCCAGTTCACGTTAATATACTGTAATCGTGTGTAAATATGTGATAATACGCTTATTATGGACTGGTTGGATTGTGTGATGATTATTCAGTCGACCGATGGCATTGTGTCATTTACTGCAGATGTTGAAGTACCTAAGACTAAAGCTTTAATAGAAGTGTCTCAAGAATATACACCGCAATGCTTTGCTAGTTAGTGACAATATAATAATAGCTTAGTACACTTCAGTACCGGTAGTGTCGAACTTAAGTAAGTAAATGGAAAACGCAATGAGCGTCTACGGCAAGATCAAACCGTTGACGTTATTTTGAACGCTCAGCTTCATGTGCCTCCGTAAATCCTTACCAGTCTAGCAGATGTTCTACACTGCCTTGTATACACGCCAAATATTACAGTGAACTTCTGTTTTATTGGTTAAGGAAGTTGTTTCCCCTGTGCCAAACAGTGAACTCATTGTGTTTCGTCATTATTCATTCTTTTGTGATTCTTACAGCTTGCAAGTTATTTTTATTATGATGTGTGTAATAAAGTGTTGTAACTTGCCAATTATGTACTTATATTGCGAGATGGTGTGCCGCGATAATTCCGTAAGAGGGAGATGGTGCTTTCCTACCTACATTACTTTACTAAATCTACTATTTCCAGCGTACAACTATTCCAAACGGTAACAGCGAATGTTTAATAGGTTAGATGGTAACATTTTATCGTGTCCTTTGTGTGTGGTAATCTCCGTAATTATGTTCAGATATCCACACGACGACTTCTTTGCTTATTTCAATCAACTAATTCGGTGTGATGTTTTAGCCGAGATTTTAGACAATTCTACGAGATGTCTTGATTGAATTGTATCTCTATAGCGTTGGTTCGATTATTTCAGGCAACTATTCTCATTCCGATTGTGTACACAAACCGCGAACTTTCTTCTCTCGTACTTCAGAATCTGATTGATTTTATGCTAATAATATTAATCTATAATTACTGAACTTAAATACAAATCGTGATAACTCGCCAAAAAGCTTCTTATTCAACCACAGAAACAGTGAGACTATTGTAGCTGCCCCTTGGGTAAAGACGAAGAAACCTATAATTCGAGGCCAGCACTATATAGATAAATTAACTCAGGTAAGTCTACCGTAAATTATTGATGTATATTTCTTCGGAACCTAGTCTCGTCTTGTGATATCTTTTATGCTCTTAGGTGAGTAAAAATAATAATTTACACGAACTGTGACAAGCCCGATGACATGATCTTAGCTATTGGTAGGGCAACCGTCGCCGCCATGTTTTTTCTACATTAAGGTCTGAGGATTGTAGTTGGTCTTGCATAGAATGACACACATTCGATCAGCTGTGAGGCTGTCTTCCCTCAGAAGGCTGTGGACTGCTAACAACTCTCCACATTATATAATAGACTGGCCTTGAGATATTTAACGGGAATACACATCCCGTCACATTGGCTATGTCCGCGCTACCTAGCGTACGGTCGTCTTGTTTAAATCTACATTTATTCTTTACAAAACTGCTTATATCTCCTTCACTTCTCAAGCAAACACATTCAAATTTTAATAGATAGATAGATATATGGATTTTATTAATTCCATTTGATCAAATACATGTATACAATACATTTTTGATATAGGACACGTCAGAATTTACATCTATAAAATAAAAGTACTATTAGGTATATAATACTAATACTATAACTATTTATAACTTATTAAAATAACAGATCTTAAGAGATACAATCTTATTGGACAACTATTTACACCTTACTCTATTATCATAATATGAAAACTTAATTCTATAAATACAACAACTTACAGCTACGTATTACAATTAAAATAGAAAAGTAAAATATAATTATTGATTTCATCGCTCCTATACATTAAGATATTCAACTACAGAGTAAAAACAATGGCACTGCAGATAAGCTGTCAACATTCTATCAAAAGTTTTAATTTTTGGGGCAAGTTTTATATACTGGGGAAGTTTATTGTATAATTTAACTCCTGTGTGAAAAGTTCCTTTTTGATATATGCTTGTGTGTGTGTGTGTGTGTGAAATATGAATGTTTTGATTTTGTCTTGTGTTATGCCTATGCACATCATTGTTTGTTTTAATAAAAACACCCTTATTCATTAAATTCATAAAAAACATAATACTTTCAAAGATATATATGCAGGGCAGTGGGAGAATGTTTAAATCTTTAATCAGAGGTCTACATGATTCTCTAGTGTTTACATTTGCCATAATTCTAATCGCCCTCTTTTGTATCCCAAACGTGCTTAGAACATCTGGCGACATACCCCAAAATATGACCCCATATCTTAAGTATGAATGGAAATAAGCAAAATAAGTATTTCTTAATGTGTGCATGCTAGTGCAGGTTTCCAAATACGTAACACAAAGCACATCGAGTTCAGTTAAGTATTCAGATATTGTATATGTTTATTCCATTTCAAGTCATGTTGTTATCCATAGCCCTAAAAACTTTGTTTCTGATTTATTTTCTATTTGATGACCATTTAATGTTATATTGGGCTTCGCAGGATTCCTATTCTGTATAGTGTGGAAATTATGACATACTGTTTTTTATAGTTTATTACGAGGCGATTATCTTGTGACCATTTGGTTAATTCTCCTGTAACGGAACAAGCAGACTGCTGTATGACCTGTTTAGTTTCACCTTTTATTACGAGTGTTGTATCGTCCGCAAACAAAATTTCCTTATGTGAATGAACGTTCTGTGTTATATCATTGATATATAGAAGAAATAGTAGTGGGCCCAAAACCGATCCCTGGGGTACTCCAAATTCAATAATTCCATCATTGGACAATGTTTCATTAAGTAATTTAGTTCCATCATCCTTGTGTCTCAAGCTTACTATTTGTTTATGCCATGTTAAGTAAGACTCTATCCATTTGTTAGCTAGACCTCTCATACCATATTGATTTAGTTTCGTAAGGAGGATTATATGGTCAACAACATCAAATGCTTTCGATAAATCCAAGAATAGGCCAGTTACATGTTCCTTATTGTCAATTAATTTCAGTATACTATTAATACATTCATAAATTGCTGTCTGTGTAGATTTTTCCGCTCTGAATCCATGTTGTGAGTTTGATAATTGTGCCAGTCGTTTCGACCGACACAATGTTTTGTTCCCACCCCTCCCGCTCTCGCTGGGCTGCTTGTCCCGGGAGCCGGGATCTGAACTCTGATTTTCAAATATTGTTAAACTCCCGCCGTTCCCCCTCTCTGTCATGTGACGATACTTCCGGCCTTGGAAGCGACGAGACGTCACGAGAAGCCGGGAGAACTTTCTCGAAGCTCCCAGACTAAATTCATAATACCGGCCGCGCCAAAAATTGCCGTGGTCTGATTGGCTGGAATGGGCGCGCATGCGCCAAGTGCCGATGTGTGTGCGGGTGTCCTGAGGACGCTATGTATCTACTTGGAGCATCTGAACCGAACGGACGTGCTTGGACGAGCAAAATGTAACGCTCGTGCAAAACGTGGCTTGGGTCCTCGGACCAAGCCGTATATATATTGCGGCGAATCAGGTACTGTTGAAGGATATTATTTGTATGAACTCTTGAGTATATTTTCCTTATTTTTTTACTCCCGTCGGAGTTTTCCTTGGTTAAATGTTTTGTTGCTTCTAGTGCGGGTCAGAAGCTTTGCGTCTGTGAACTTTTGGACATGAATATTGTGGGACCACGTAATCATATAAATTCTTATTTCACGTTTATGTTGAACTATATCCTTGTTGATATTTCGCTCTTATTATACCGAGCTTGGTGCGATATGGCACACCTTGAAAGGCATCACATAATTGCAAACACGTGGGTGATCGTGTTATCATAACGGTTACGGTGAAGACGCCAACATAACTATTTGAATAACTTAACCTCAACCTTTGAAATTCGTATGGACAACGAACCATTCTTCGAAACATAATATTGTAAATGAAAATCTAATTGGTTGTGAATTTTGGATGGGGAATATTTCATGTAATTCACGGCGACATAAGCTTTTCTATTGTCGTCGGGCTGGTCTGGCCATTGTCTAAGTGCATTGTAGCACAGGTCTCCTTAGGCCAAAGGCCTTCTGCTACGTTATTGCTTGCAATGCCTGTTTAATTTGAGAACTTCTGTAGTTCGTGTAAGCCCTCCTGGGCGATAATATGTAAATTCAGCCACTAGTTTGGAAACACGTGTTCGTGTAGTAACGTAGATTCAGTGGTTTCTCATACCACGTTTCTCCACCCTATTACGGCCTCGGTTGGCAGGTTGCTGTTCTTGTTCCCGCTCTCCCGAGCCTTAATTTTATTAATTTTTAAATTCTGTTTTCTTACGGGTTGCTATGCCCGAGGTTACGGACAGATTAAGGGGAACTTCCAACATTTTTCTTTTAGGCCCAAGAGTTTATTTTGTGTACGCCCCAATCCCTTATGTAACCCCTTTTGGATCAATATATTTTGTTTGTTATCCCTTGTTTAAAATGACTGTTATAGGACATCAAGCAGTAAAACCCCACCCCCTGGATTCTTGTCCAGACCACCACTCCAAGGTCGTTCTGACCTATGTTACCGATCCCGGTACAGAGTGGTAACAGAGCGTGTTTTAAGTCCGTATATCCTAGCACCGTACGGCCGGTACAGTAAGTGGTAGCAGAGCGTGGTTGATCGTGCGTCATAACGGTCACGGTAAAGACGCCAATATAACTATTTGAAATAACTCAACCTCTACCTTTGAAATACGTATATTGTAATATTATATGAACATGTTTTAATTTTGGATGTCGAATATTTCATGTAATTCACTGCCACATAACCTTTTCTATTGTCGGCGGCTGGTCAACCCATTGTCTAGTGCATCGTAGCACCAGGTCTTTGTAGGCCTAAAGCCTTCTGCTTCCTCATTGCTTGCTTGCAATGCCTGTTTATTTTGAGATGTTCTGTTGTTCATGTAGGCCTAGGCCCTCCTGGGCTACAATATGTAAATTCTGCCAATAGCTTGGAAACACGTGTGCGTGTAGTAACGTAGATTCAGTGGTTTCTCATACCACGTTTCTCCACCCCATTACTGCCTCGGTTGGCAGGTTGCTGTTCTTGTTCCCGCTCTCCCGAGCCTTGATTTTATTATTTCTAAATTTTGTTTCTTCGGGTTTGCCATCCCCTTGGTTTCGGCTAGCTTAAGAGGAACCTCCAACATTTTTCTTTATGCCCTAGTGCTTATTATTTGTGTTTGCCCCAACCCTTTATGTATTCCAATTTTTGATCAATATATTTTATTTGTTATACCTTGTTTAACATGCCTATTATTACTGGGAGGACATCTAGCAGTAAAACCCCACCCTCTGGATACTTGTCCAGAGCACCACTCCAAGGTCGTTCTGACCTGCGTTACCTTCCCGGTACAGAGTGGCAGCTGAGCATTGGTTACGAAAACTGCTGCCGGTGTCCCCCGGTGGTTGCTTGGATGATTTTTGAGTCATGTCTTTTGTTTTGGGGCAAGTTACTTCATGTAAAAGTTAACTTCAGTAAGGTTATGAGACCTATATATGTGTTGTGAAGTATGCTGTGTGCATAATTCTAATCTCTGTCTGTTTTCTGTTTTTTTTCATGGCCTTATGCTTATTTGGAGCGCCACGATAATTGGAGCGAATGTTGTGGTGCTAATTTCATCAACTGTGATGAGTTGAAAATGAAGAACTCCCTAGGTCTCGATGAGCTCTGGTGTTGCTGCTCTCCCTTTCTTGTCTCTGTTTCGCTGTGTTGCTGCAGAAGACCTCGCCGTGGTAAGTTCAGTTATGTACAGTAGTGTTGAGTTAACCTGTAATTCGTTGTGCCTACATGTTTCTGCATCAGTATGATAAGTATCGCGCTCAAACTCCCTGTGTTTTTCGGTTGTAATTGTTTTGGAGTTTTCGCAGCCGTGTGGTGCTGTTTGATGCACTCATTGTGATAGCGCAAAAGTTCTTCTGCTAAAATTTAGAGATTTTTCTGACCGAATAACCTTTGAAAATTTGAAAGCCTATTGTTGGCAGTGTTGACAGTAGTCATTGTTAATGTTCCTGGCAGTTGGTCGAGCCGTAATTGTAGAGTCAATTATTACTGGCAGTAAGCCAAGTGAAGCTGTATGCTTGTTTATTTTCTGGCAGTGTAGCCAAGTTGCAGTGTAGCTGAGTTTGAGTTAAAGCTAAGTGGAAGCCGTGAGTGCTTACATTTTCTGGCACTGTAGCCATGTACTTGCAGTGTTGCCAAGTGTTGAGTTAAAGCTAAATGCCAAGCTAAGTGAAGCTGTGTGCTTAATAGTTATCTGGCCGTGATGACGATATTGAAGGTTTAAGTAATGTTTCTGGCCGTGTTGCCATTTGGAAGTTAAACCTATTTGCAAACTGTGTTGTCAAGTTATGTTAAATGTCAGGCTGCGTGCCAAGTTGTCGAAGTAAAAATCTTCTTAAAATTTCCTATGAAAAGTTTTATCGGTGTTAATCCGCATATTTCGAGGCCAACATTGGTGTAGTGGTACTCCTTTTTCTACTAATGTAGCTGTAGACAGTAGCTGTTTGATCCCGTAGATCTTTTTGAAGTAGAGCTGTCCTCCTAATTGTTTTGCTGTGACATTTTATGTGAATTTTCAGGGAACGTGAAAGTGAATTATTAGTGTTCGGTGGTACACCTGCCAGTGGTATCTGTGCTAAATTCGAAAACGTGAAGTGTGAACCTGCTATTTTGAAAAATGTGTATTTCGAATTCTGAAAACCTGTGTCTGTAAATTTATGTTCACGTCTGCTATGGAGTGCCAAAGTGTGACTGCAGTGTACGTGCTGTGGTGATGTGGCACAAGGTTGCCAACTGTGTCGGTGATATATTGATATCAGTTGCTGCGTGCAGTTCCAAATTTTATTATTTCAGCTTTAAGGTGAGCTGTGCGAAAGAGTGCTGTCGCGTGACCTGAGAGCTGTGTGTATCGAGCGACTGTTGTGTGAAAGCCAGTTAACTTTGATTTTAATAGTTTGGTGGGAATGTAGAGATAGGATCTGCATTGAGATTGTCAATTGTGAGAATAGTGGATAGCTCGAAAATTATTTTATTTCAGGATTTTTGGATTTTCTTGTAATGAACCCCGTGGACTTGGATGTTGGTTGAACCTGATCTGACGTGTTCTGACGTTGCTGCGACGTATTGCTTGTATGCCGTTCTTGTCGTATGCAGTTAAGAAGAGTTCCTGTTTTGAAATTCTTTGGTCGTACCATTTTTGATTTTCAGTCGGTGACCAAGTGAGCTGTTTCGATTTTTTAAATTTCAGGTGGTTTTGAAATTTTGGTTAGCTATGGATTAGCTGTAGAAGAACGTGCTGGGACCTCGGGTATGAATGGTTGTTGCTGTTGCTTTTATTTTTAAGTTTTCTTGTGTCTACCCTGGACATAGCCTTGTGCTTCCTCGAGTTGGTGCCTGTCTCCGTTGTACCCCGGCGTCCTTTGGTTGACTGGCCTGTGATGTCTATTACGTCAACGTTCGGAAGGAGGAAAAGTTATCCTTATGTGTCATGTGTCGAGCTAATTCGTCCCCTTCTGTCATGTGAACTGGTGGTGTTTACCTTGTGGCAGAAGAAATTGTAGTGTGTGTGTTTGGTAATTGCGAAGACTTTATTTAATATTTTGTGTTGGAGAGTTGGTGCCTGTCGACATGTTTGATTCGTTATGGTGGTACTGCCCCCGTAAATTGAATTATCCAAAAACCCCGATGGTAGTATTTGGGAGAGCATGAGTAAAGTTGCAGCCGTCACAGGTATTACGTGTTATTAATGACGTAGGCACGGCTGGCTCATAGAAGGATCTATCTTTGGTACAACTTGACGTCTCAAATGTTTAAGTAGACATTTCCAGTGCCAGAGCAGAGGTATTAATTGTTAGAAATGATGTTCCCGGCGTCCAGGATAAAGTAGGGGATGTCCAAAAAGAAATTGCAAATGTAAGAACTGAGGTATCTAATGTTCAGTTTGATATTAATAATATACAATCAGATGTAACTGATGTGCAGAGCGACATAAATAAAGTTCAAGTTGAGGTCAATACTGTATTTGTTGATATAGCTAGAGTTCAAACAGACGTTAAAAAAGTTCGAGAAGAAATCGAAACCTCTCAAACACTCTGTACTCGTAAGATCAATGCACTAACAACTCGTTTTGTAGATGAGTCAGTTAGAACAACAGCCTCTTTGGCTGGTTTGAAATATGATGTCGAAGTCATGCGTACTCAAGTTTTAGACCACAATAGACTATTGAAGGAAGACATAGAAATAGACATAGCAGAGATGTTAAAAACTAATGTAACTGTGTGGAAGGATGAGTGGAATAAATCAAGCGGGGAACAGGTAAAACAAATTCAGGACCGCATTGAAAAAAATAGCCAGTACCCAAATAGAAATTAATAACGAAGTTATTCAGATTAGGAAGGATTTAAATGTAAGGATGGATACGCCGTCCGAAAAACAAGTCGAAGATAGGACACAAGCTGGTCAGGAGGTGCAAGCCTTAAAAGAATCGCTAGAGGAACAAATTCATGAAGTGGTCCCCGATGTAAATGAAACAGCGAATAAACTTCAGAATTTGAACTTAGGTGAAGACTTGATAAAGAAGGTAATCTCTGAGATTGAAGATAAAGGACGAGAGAGAATGAATAATGGAGATGATAGGAATTTCACGAGAAGGAGTAATCTAAGAGTAGAAGAAAGAGAGATTAGCCCCGAGGAACGTTTATTCAGGTTCAAAGAAGATGGTCAGGAAAAGAATAAAGAGCCCGAATGGCAAAATAGAGATTTTAGGAAAAACGATCAAGATTCATATCCGAGGAATGTGACGGTGATAAGGAATTTTGAAGATAAACCGCAAAAATTCAGCAATAATGATAGTCTCACCCCGATTGAGTATATCCGTAATCTCAAGGATTACTTTATCGAAGCTCACATACCACGAGAAAGGGAGATGATGATAGTGGAGAGATATTTGGCAGAGGGCCCTTTATAATGGTTTTGCGCCTTCCGTTGCACGTTCAGTAACTTTGACGAGTTTGCGGAGGCCTTAATCAAGAGTTTTTGGTCGATTGAAGCGCAGAACTCCTTACGAGCAGAGGTCTATTCAAGAAAATATTTAGGTACTCTACCTACTCGTTACGCTGACTTCTTTACGAGTCAATTATCTCGCTTGAGATATCTTCAACCTCCGTTATCCACGGAACAATTTATTGATGCTATATCGAGAATGTTACCAGTAGAGGTGAGAAGGCTAATTATCTCCTCCAATATCTGGGATCTGCCAAGCATGGATGAACTACTCAGGAGACTAGACTATACGAGTCCTGTACCGAATGTCGTACATGAAGGTCAAAGGCACGAGTTTAAAGACGTAAACACTGTCTACCTTGACCAGGTTCAACAGACCGAGTCTCCCAAGGAAGAGCAGACAGGAAACGTAAGTCCGGATAGGAACAACTATTTCCGAAATAATAGGTTTCGAGGAAGTCAACCTTACCAGCAGCGGCGAGGCTGGGGAAATCATCGTGGGAACAATTATGGAAGAGGTGGTTATTATAACAATAATGGTTACAATAGACATTACAATCGGAATAACCAATATCAGAACCGAAACAATAATTCCCAAGACCAGGTGATGGCAAAAGAAAAATATGACAAGGAGGTAAAAGAAAGTCAACAATACTTAAAAGACTTGAGGGAGAAAGAAGCAAATAATCAAGGGAAAGGCAGGACTTGGTTATAGACCCTGGACCTTACACTAGTCAAAAGGAGAATTGGGGTTCGCATAGACTGTATACTGGAACCGTAGGTAGAGAAGATAAAAAGTAGAGAAGCTAGGATACATTACACACGCAATAAAAGCCTAGAGAAGAGACAGATGATTAAGGAACATTAAATAAATATTATCAGATAGTAGGCTAAATATAATTCAATTAAGAGTTCAAGTGATATATCTATAAACTTGTAACAAAGAGGATAAGAAAATTAGTAACTGGTTTTTAAAACGTGGTGATGGGAGAATGCCCCCGTGAATTGAATTACCCAGAGACCACGATGGTAGTATTTGGGAGAGCATGAGTAAAGTTGCAGCCGTCACAGCTATTACGTGTTATTAATGACGTAGGCACGGCTGGCTCATATCTCAGGCAGCAGGGAGGCTTCGATGATATTCATGACGACGTATAAGAATTTTCGAGAAAGCTCTGGAAGTATGACGCATATAGAAGCTATGGAGGATACGCCCCTTGTCAAGGTATGTAAACGATGGGAACGGAGAGCCGAAGCTCTTTCTTATAATACAGTTGACGAGTGAAGTGTGTTGTTGGGTTAACGTAGTCCCAAAAGTTTCGTCAAGTCCGAGCGTGGAGGTTGTCCGCTCGTGAAACATCACAGTTTGTGTAAGCTGCAGTGCATTATACAACTCAAATCTAGGCGAAGTTAAAACGCAAGTATAAGTGACATTATCTCATGAACATACACAATTAGGCTTCAGCGTATATTATAATCAAGCAGTGTAAGTCTATATAGAGCCTGTGTTAAAAGCAGAACATTCCAGCTTTTATAATTTGGGAAGTGTTTTAACAGGTCCCAGAATCACTTTTCACGCTACACACTTTGAACATTCAGAGGGCAGGCGTACTGCAAGGGTGAAACAGAACATTATTCAGTTGTTGCTACAGACAATTGACATTATAATGGCAGTTAATACTCAGTTATTATATTTAATAGACATTAATATGAAAGGAGTGATGTAGTATTAAACTAACTATGCACCTGGGACATATATCGATAGCGTGAAGATCCAACATGGAATTACGATAGTCAGTATTCTTGGAATACTAGCATGGAGTGGGTAACCAGCATTTACACTCATGCATATCTATCAAACGCTGATATAACATCCATACGGCAGTGGAAATTTATTCATTATCCATTTTACATGAATATTTCTGCCTCGCATATACAATGGATTTCATGGTTAATTTCGACGTAGAACTTTGGGGATTTTCAAGAGTGGCTAGGGTATCCCAGCACAAACAGAAGAAGTTGCCAGAAGGAAGTTGCTTGTTAACACGGATGGGTGTATTCCGGAGATAGAATCCTTCTATTATCCGAGGTCGCTGTTCTGATGTTCGAGGACTGTCCAGATATGTACTCTGGTTTTAAAGGAATATCTATAGTATTCTGTGAATACTCTTCAAGAACGTCTGAACATCATATAAGCTAGCCGTGATATTTATTTTGTTATAATGTGAGCTGTATAGTGATATTTGAGCAACGATCGTT
Source organism: Meconema thalassinum (assembly GCA_946902985.2). NCBI lineage: Eukaryota > Metazoa > Arthropoda > Insecta > Orthoptera > Tettigoniidae > Meconema > Meconema thalassinum. The sequence goes on from OX336393.1 coordinate 90,153,978, forward strand.
CCCATATTTTATACTTTAATATGTTCTTGTTTTCTGTACACGTTTCAGGTGTATTATATTTTCTTTAGTGTCTTGAGATCTTAGTCCTTCATATTTATATTTAAATTCTTGTAAGCATCAGTTTTATTGACAGTTAAATATTCTTTAGAGAATGTGGATTAATTTTGCAGTCACGGTTTGACTTTACCATTTCAAGTCAGAATTCAGACATCGAGTCATCATTTCAAAGTAATGTCTCCGTTAACTTACTTTGAACATTTTTCTGTCCAATTTCAAGAGAGAAGAAACCATTGAACGTTAATTAGAGCGTTAAAAATATGTGACTTTACGACGTTCTTTTGAATTACTAGTCGTTCTTCAGAATGTGTTGTTGAAACAAAGACAATATCATTAGATAATCAAAAACATTTCAGCGAAGACAACTTTATACAACTTGAGTTTTGAATGATCTTTATTCAGTTAACAGTTGAAAAGAACTCTTTTGGTAGAAGATTTCATATCTTAGGCTAGGATATCGATGCTTGCGGATTCCAGTCTAGATTGACTCCTATCCGACCTGATTTAAATAACCTGCAATTATTTGAATTCTCTTGAATGTAATATTTTATTGTACTGCGATAATATTATATTGATATTTTTTTGATAGACAAGTGAGGAGAGTGTGTTTGTATTTTTATTAATCATATTTGTGACTGGCCGATTTTTATTTCATATCGTTTTGTTAAAGATACTCATGGTGGTTAAAATTATGCAACAGTTTGAATACGTTTTGATAATGTAGAGTTTTCGAGAGGAACGATGGGATGTATAAATTATAGCTCAGTGGACGTGTGAAATACACTGATTGATAGTGCCCTTGTTGAAGGATGTTTTCCCACGAGATTGTCTATAACAAATTAATCATTGGTGATTTTGTTTAAACAGTGCAAGTTTTTCCATATATGATGTGATATATATGAGGTTGTTAAGCCATAGTGTGCTTGGAGTGAGGTTTTCCCGCTAGTTTAGTGATGTTATTCCCCATACAGATTGTATTCATGTAAATTTACTGTTTTATTTAACAGAGGGTGTGAGTTGAATAACTTTTCGACTTCAGATAAAGATTTGTGTCACAGATATTCCCTATTAAAATTTATTAAACACGAATTTGTAACTACATGCAAATAACCTTAATTGGTCGGTTGTATTTGAACTAATTTTGTAACTATGACCCGTCATGACGTGTGTGTAATGTATCAAAATATTATAAAAGAAATATAATTTCTATATTCTAATATAAATTCAATTGTCGATTGACGACATTTTCAAAGACTCTAAATTTATTTAGGGATCATTTAAATAAACACTTCGGTGTAGTGTTTAGCGTTTCGACCATATTAGGCTATATATAATCATATAACTATGTAAAATAAATCTGTAATTAATATAATAATATAATAATGTTTATTAGGGTCATATAATAATTTGTTAAAATTGAATTTTGTGAATGAATGACGAGTAAATGATGAAAATTTTGTAAGAGTGAATCTAGAACTGCATTGGTTCGAAACAATGTAGGGTGTGTCTGGATGAGTGTATAAAATATTTCATGGTATTCTGTAATTTGGTTCAGTGTTATCAGCTTTTGTTTAGAGGCAATGATCTAGCGTATTCGAGACTGCTTCTCGCATGTTGCTAGGGACCGGCCGCATTTAACAGTGGGGGAGGCAAGGTGTGTGTGTCTCTCATTCATAGTCCAGATAAGGACTTGTGTATTGAGGTCAACGACTCTGTGGCCTTGCGTATATGTGTCATTGGAATGAGGAAGTTACGTCAAGATGCACAGCGAAACAGCTGAGTGCTACTAAACGCTTCATGTTTTGTTTATATAAAATGATGTTTTGACTAGCTTACAGTAGTCCGATTAAGCTCATAATTTTTGAGTAATTGTCTTACAGTCCAATGGTGGCTGAGGAGAATTTGTGATGGGTTCACAAGATTCTGATTTGTTTCTGTATATAGTTTTATTTATATTTATGCCAAATAAAATTTTACTGTTCAGTTTTCATAGTCTTTGACGTGTGGGTTCAATTTAAATATCATGTATGTGAAATATTGTGCGGACACACTTTGGGAGATAGGGTGCCACCCATAAACCCCGAGATTGGTAATCAAGGTAAGTGTGTTTCCCCGTGTAGTTTGGTGTGTTCCACAATATTTTTGTAAACTGCTGTGCTATGATCCCGATTGTGTTTGTCAGAGCCATTTCAAATAATGTAGTAGAGCCAGAGCATATTGAGGTAGGCAATCCGAGTGAGGGGACGGATTTCTGACAAACGGCTTTCCGGATTATCGGGTACAGTACCAGGTCTATCAGAGTTGAGATATTGTGGAAGTATTTGGAGTTCAGTGGTCTCATACTGTCTACATGCGAGGTAGCAATTTTATTTCGGGATGGTGTTTCCCCGAAATTTTATTTCAGGAAGGAGAATTCCCTGTGTGTTGTAAATAGTTAGTTTGTCAGGATGCTGTGCCCTGAGCTGAAGTTTATTGAAGGTTGCCAGGAGGTAGTTCCCTGAGCTTTTGTGATATTGACGTTATTGGTAATGACAAGAAGGTGCATTCCCTGTTGTGTTGGTAGCCAAGGAAGGTCATTGCCCTGAGGTTGTGATGTGGTTCAGGATGGTGTATTCCCTGACTGTTGGTGGACCCTGAGTCGGTCATTTATTTTTCAGGATGGTGTATTCCCTGATTCTTTTGGTGGACCCTGCGATGGTCATTTGCAGGATGGTGAATTCCCTGTTGCCCGTGTGGTATTTTAATCAACGTTGAGTATGTGTGCCCCCTGATCTTGCCCATTGTGTGAGTATTGTCAGGCTGGTACATAATGTGGGGTAGGTTTAGTCTTCTTGTCGTTGGAACAAGTGGCAGATGTCCCAGTCCTTCCGAGCGACGACTGTTTTCTGCATAGTTTCGGAATTTTTAGTTGATTTTTGAGGGATCGTAGTAGCCTTCTGTGTGAACCGTGAACTTAGTTATGATACCCCAGAGGAAGTTCCTGATTTGGGACGGTGCTGTTTCGAGGAGTTGGTTAGACTTGAAGTGTTTTTAATGGGGGAAATTTGATTTTAATCTTCATTCAGTCCTGATGGACGTGTGGAAGTTGGAGTGAAGTAGTGTCACCTGAGTCTGCTCGATGGCGCTGAAGTGAAGCTGTGCGTTGTGGACGAGTGAAGTGGCGTAGCCTGAGTTAGCTCGGTGATGCGTTGTGTTTCTGTGTGAGGTTGGTAGACTGGTTTGATACTTAGAGAGTTGGTGCGAGGTTTGTTTTGTGCCTGGAGTAATGGTTGCTCTAATTGGTGCGATTTGTTTAGCAACGTTGGGTGAATGTTCAAGTGATGCTGTATGCCTGCGTGTTGCTGTCGAGGAGAGGTCTTGGTCGGTTGTTTTGTTGGCAACATTTTGTTTTACAAGTTCGGTTTTGAAAATTTATTGTTCTACAGGTTCAGGTTGAAAATTTATTGCCTACAGGTTCTGTTGAGATGCGGTTGCTTCTTGGCCCCTTTGTTGGGCGGCCTCCTTGAGTAAGAGCCATACTTGTTGACAGTGCGTTTGAAACGCTATATTACTATAAATGTAAATAACTGTACTGGCTGACAACCCGGCAGGCACTTGTGCTTGTTGACCCTGTGTTGGTCGCACTAACTATGAGAGCAGAGTCACCTTGTCCCTATGGGAGGTTTCTTGTGTACGTGGCGCATCCGCAAATTTAATTTCTGTTGAAATATTATGTGAATTCAGGATTTTGGATTGGGACAAATAACTGTACTGGCTGACTACCCGGCAGGCACTTGTGCTTGTTGACCCTGTGTTGGTCGCACTAACTATGAGAGGAGAGTCACCCTGTCCCTATGGGAGGTTTCTTGTGTACGTGGCGCATCCGCAAATTTAATTTCTGTTGAATTAGTATGTGAATTCAGGATTTTGGATTGGGACAGTTGGTTTGGTCCTTCAGACAATTTAAGTGGGTTCCTCTCCTCCCCTTTGGTATTTTGGTAAGAGTATACATTTCTATGGTTCTGGTGTTGTCCTAAATTTGATGGTGTTAAATTGATCTTAAAGTTAAAGTTTAATTTGCTAACTCAAGCGGTGCGTGTGCGTCGATCAGCATTAATTATTACCTCTCGTGATCTGAGAGAGTGCCTCGTCAGTTTGAGCACAAAGTGTGCTGAGTCCTCCTTGAATAAAGAGTGTTTCCCCCTGAGTGTTCTTCGTGTGGTCAGCTGTGTGTGACCCACCCGCTACATCATCGAGTATGTGTCCTGCTATATGACAGAGAAAGTGTCGGCTCGACCTATCCTGTCGAGCCAGCTGCTGTGTATGGACGGTTCGCTGCTGGTGTCTGATTTGTTTCAGCTAGGTCCTGTAAGGGTGTAGCCCAATGGGGGCAGTGACCTGAGACCTGGGTCACTGTCGGCCCCGACGATTTTCATCTTCTGGTGGTGGAGCTTGAAGGCTGCTGGCGGTCCTGATGGCGATACCTACCTGGTCGTCCTTACCTGGCTGGACACTCTGAGCTCCGGTACTGGGCTGTTCCATGGTGATGGCATTGTTGTACATCACGACATCATGATGATTCAGATGAGTGATAATGGGAAAGAACTGTACGAGTGCTGCATGATCGATTGACAGTTATAAGGTCATATGAGTGAGTCGCAAATGGTATACTCACCTGTCAACTTCGCCCCCCCCCTTTCCTCCCCATTTTTCGATGGCAGAGGGGAAGACTGTGCCAGTCGTTTCGACCAACACAATGTTTTGTCCCCACCCCTCCCCCTCTCGCTGGGCTGCTTGTCCCGGGAGCCGGGATCTGAACTCTAATTTTCAAATATTGTTAAACTCCCGCCGTTCCCCCTCTCTGTCATGTGACGATACTTCCGGCCTTGGAAGCGACGAGGCGTCACGAGTAGCCGGGAGAACTTTCTCGAAGCTCCCAGACTAAATTCATAATACCGGCCGCGCCACAAATTGCCACGGTCTGATTGGCTGGAGTGGGCGCGCATGCGCCAAGTGTCGATGTGTGTGCGGGCGTCCTGAGGACGCCATGTATCTACTTGGAGCATCTGAACCGAACAGACGTGCTTGGACGAGCAAAATGTAACGCTCATGGAAAACGTGGCTTGGGTCCTCGGACCAATCCGTATATACAGGGTGCTTCATAAAATGTATACACACTTTAAACTATCGTAGTTTTCCCGCTATACAAGGCTAATGTTATATTTCTTCGCCAGGTGGCAGCATAATCGTCCCTCTATGTTATATTGTCAGTTGGAATTTGTAATATCAACATGGCGGACGTACGTTTGAGTTTTGAAGAACGTAAGCAGGTTATTAAGTGGTACTGGAAGTTTGAGAATGTAAATGAAGTTCAAAGACAGTGGAGAAGGGAGTATGATACAGAACCACCTTCAAGATTAACAATTACACGCATACGAGACAAATTCGAAGTTCATGGAACAGTGTGTGATGTGCATAAAGGTCATTCAGGTCGACCTCGAACAGCTACAAGTGATGAGTCATCAACGCCAGTCTTGGAACTGTTTCAACGCTCTCCTAACAAATCTTCAAGGCAAGGGGCACGTGAAAGTGATGTAAGTGCTAGCAGCGTGCTACGCATTCTGAAGAGAGGCAAGTATCGTGTTTACATTCCAAGGCTGGTGCAACAGCTAAGTGACGACGATCCAGATCGAAGGTTGCAATTTTGTGAATGGGTTCAGGAGATGGTGATACGTGAACCGGGATTTATGGGTAGCATCATTTGGTCGGATGAAGCCCAATTCAAACTTAATGGAACTGTCAATAGGCACAATTGTGTTTACTGGGGTGAAGAAAATCCTCACATTACAATTGAAAAAGCTGTAAATCTGCCTGGTGTAAATGTGTGGTGCGGATGGTCTTCAAGGGGACTCATTGGACCTTTTCGATTTGAAGGCACTGTAACTGGTATAACTTACCTAACAATGCTTGCTGATTCCATATTTCCTGCCATTCGTGCATTATACGGTAATGATAATTTTTATTTTCAACAAGATGGTGCCACGCCGCACTATCACAGGGACGTACGAGCTTACCTGGATGAAAATTTGCCGGGCCAGTGGATAGGACGCAGGGGGCCAATCGAGTTTCCAGCACGCTCACGCTCTCCAGACCTTACACCACTGGATTTCTTCTTATGGGGCACAGTAAAAGATGAGGTGTACAAACGTAAACCACGTAACCTAGACATTCTTTGGAATGAGATTCAAGCCGTGTGTAGAGAAATCTCATTGGACGTTTTGATACGATGTACAGAATCAGTGGTGACTCGTACTCTGAATTGTATTGATGCTGCAGGTCGCCAATTTGAACAGTATTAACATTTGTTATTTATGTTTCATTTACATTGGACTTGCAGCTTTCTAATTTCCTGAAATTCAACTTTGTAGAACGGTAAATACATTTTCTATGGAAGTTCAAAGTGTGTATACATTTTTGAAGCACCCTGTATATTGCGGCGAATCAGGTACTGTTGAAAGATATTATTTGTGTGAACTCTTGAGTATATTTCCCTTATTTTTTTACTCCCGTCGGAGTTTTCCTTGGTTAAATGTTTTGTTGCTTCTAGCGCGGGTCAGAAGCTTTGCGTCTGTGAACTTTTGGACATGAATATTGTGGGACCACGTAATCATATAAATTCTTATTTCACGTTTATGTTGAACTATTGAACCCATGTGCCATCGGGTCCATGGATGGTCGAATCCATGTATTTGAGGAAGAAATGAAAGAAATGTAAAGTTTCTAATGTAACATAGAGAAAGATCAAGCTAGGTTGTTAGCTTAACGTTGTGCAACCAACGAGGACCAGGTGTTCGAGAGATGAGATCACCCCTCTTAACATTCAGAAGGGAGCTAGTCATGAGTATTAATAACTGAGTGGAAATTTCCCACTGTAAGACAAGGAAGCCTGATTCGGAAATCGAGCTGAGCTTGCTGGAAAACGACAACACCGCTTATGCGCCAGAAGAGGAATAATTAAATTTAACCCGTTTACGAGTATAAAAATGAGTAAACAAGTACAGTACGGTGAATCATTTCGAATAAGAGATTTTTGAGTAAAGAAAAACCCTTTAATAATTGCACAGGAGAAAACTGCAAACGCAAGTAGACGTCATCGGGGAATTACCAAGGCTGGTGTAGTGGGGAGAGTACAAAAGAACAGCAACACCCACACAATTGAGGACGAGAAATTAATTAATATCTCCGAATTGCACAATCGATTCTTAGGCGCAATGAGATTATTTGACATTGAGAAGACGAGCTTTCGGAAGGTATAATTTTTATAATTGTGCAACCATTATTTTAGAAGTTGGCCACGGAAAGGGCTAGAGTCTTATCTTTTTGTAGCGAAAAGGTATAAAACTCCTGGCCTCACCAAGCCAATCATGCAGTTATTCTGACAACCCGTGAGGGGTGTTACTACGCATCAGTACAAGCAGGTCCAAATAGCCCAAGGGGGGCGTTGCTACGCATCAGTATTCAGACAGCCGTGTGGGGCGTCATTCTGCGTTACATCGAAGACAGTTTACCAGTACTCCTTGAGGGGAGAAACGCTGTATTACACCGCAGAATTAATATCCGATAGCCATAGGCGTCGCAGTATTAACAACTTGCTTGCCTCCATAAGGAGTTGTAAAGAAGAAAATTTAAAGTATCACCGTGTTGAAAAATTAGGAAAATCCTAGTTACAGGATTTAGGTCCGAAAGTACACAAGTTTACAGTGAAAAAGTTCGTGAAATATAGTCAGAGCAGGTTGCGAACGTTGGACTTAAGGCGATAGGTCTTTAAATAGACGAACGAGTATATCATAACGTACGGACGTACCGAAACAGAAAGATAAACAGTTATCTAAATTAAAGAACCCAAAAAGGGAAAAACAGAGTAAGGTTCGTAACGTGATTCAGAAAGTAGGAGTGCTAGAACCGATCAAATAAAGAAGAACGGAGACTATAGAGATTATCTCCAGAAAGCAGACGAATTATTCTAAAACGCTGGACTCGAGAAGTACTAGCTGCTATACAATAAATCCATAGATCAGCGATAGGTTATCAAGGAGACCTCGATCCGAACAGACTTTCACTAGGATCGATAAACCAGATCTACAAAGAAGCCGTTCAAGCTAGAGAAATAGCCGGTCATCCAGAATAGGATTCGAAGAATTAGGATTCCAGGGAAAAGTAGATGTTTCGAGACTTTCGTATTCTGCAGGATAGGAAGCCGACATTGAATAAATTTCACCCTTGGAAACGGGAAATTAGGAGGTCACGTGTGATAGGCTAAGAAATACGGCCTAGTGATCAAGAATTGTGAAGTGTAAATTTATCAAGATTGTGTGTTAAATTATTATTTTTTAGTGTTTATTGTGTGTTCTAAAGGGACACACCAGTATATAAAAATGTCGTCAATGTTAAGTGTATTAAATATGTGTCAAGAAGTGTTTGCAAATAAGATAAATTTCTATAATATGGAGTAAAATTTCAAAGTGGGCCAAAATGAAACACCGCACAAGAATAAAGGTCATGGGACGACCTTAAAAACATGTGAGTAATAAATTTCATTATATTTTGGTGTCAGGGAATTATTGTGTACAAATCCACCGGAGTTTTTGAGTAAAAGGGATGTGTTTTAATAAATAAATACTGAATAAACAAGAACGCGGTCTGAACAAAAATAGAAATTTGAGAAATTATAAATAATTATGTAAAGAATAAATCCAGTAAAGGAAATATATAAAATGTTAATGTATTTAACAAATGTCATAAGAGCAAGCGAAAATATAATAATTATCATGAAAGATATTTAATAAAAGTAAAATTTGAGATATGAAAGAAATAGCTTTTGAGCTTGTGTAAAGAATAAAGATATGAATTGATAATAATAATAACCAAGTAAGGAAATATTAAATAAAGATCAAATAAATTGATGTGAACATAAGAGCGTTAGAGCCTTAATAAAAAGTATAGACATGATGTTAAAATGCAAGTTCTTGAAATAGAGAAAATTATTGTCAAAGGAAAAGAATAATATAACAATTGAAATGTGTTTCAATTGTTAATATGATATTATCAGTTCTTTGGATGACACTAGGCTTAAAATGAAGTATAGCGCAAAAGGAGCGCAATTAAAGTAAAATGTCACGCTAGGAACGCGTAAAAGTTAATGTACTTGGTAAATTATTTATGAGAGGTAGTTGATTGTAGCGAATTGAGATTTGGTATAAGTCCTCTATTTGTGACGTAGTATCACGAGGCATTGTGTATGTATTTGAAAGGGAGCAAATGTATGGTATTGAGCGTAGGTCTTATAGCTTTTTGGCTGACCCTAAATCGCATTTTGTATAGTCCTCTATAAGGGAAAGGTTCCCGAGGCATGTGAAGAGATTCGAACTCAGAATCCTCTTATTTTGAAAGCCCCTTTATTATTCGTCGTTAATTACTCTTCCACAATCAATGAGGACCTTTCATAATTAATAACGCCAAGATTACGAATGTGGGTTATTGAGCCCAATAATATTGTAGTACGTACACGAAAAGTAGAAGGCCAGGTCTCCACCAAGAACTGAGAATGAAAAGTTTGTGTTTTGTAACAGCATTTAAAGAGAGCTCTAGCGCGGGCGAGACGGGAAGGAGCCCGCATAGTCATAAATAACTATCAAGTTTCACGGCCAGACCCTCGGAGTAGGAGGGGGTCTGAAGGTCGTCTAGTAAGGAGTAATGAATACACCAGGAGTGTTTAAAGTAGTTAACGACCCGGGCGTTGATCCGAGGTCCTTGTAGATTGATATTTCCGCTTGCCTGTTCAGATCGTGGTTTTCTAATGTGATAATGGTCTTATAAGACGTAAGAAATAAATAACAATCCCTATTGTAATGTTGTATGGAAGTAGGATTCCACGAGTTAATTGAAGACAACTAGGTTTCGGGAGTAACTATAGTTTTTTTGACTGTGTCAAGTATCTTCATACTCTGGAGTACACAATTAATTTCCTGATTACCTTAATGTAGTTGTGGAACTAGAGAGAGATGATAACAGCTGAAAATGTGTGAACATGCCCAAAATATTGAGTTAGATAATTAACATATAAATTTAAATGTAATTATACATTTGTTTTGAGGATTAAGAAAATATAAAAAGTAGTATTTGAGGTGTACAAAGAATGACACCGTTATTATAAAAAGCATGGAGCCAAAAGAGCTCGGAGTTATATGAAACTAACAGTTGATGCTTTATGGAAGTAAAAATAAGTAGGAATTGTTGGTTTATGTGGAAACCATATGTTTTAATACAATGTTTGTTTTGTTCTATTGTGATTCCTTGTTCATTTGGAACAAGTAGATGATTATGGGTCAATAATTTAATTGTTAAAGTGTTTGTAGCGCCATAATTTTTATTAATTAAATTTGTTAAAATAGGAGTTGATTTTGTTGTTATTTTTGCAAGTGTATCCTCTGATTAATCCAAAATATGTGAGTCACAGAGTGGGGGAACTTACCGCTGCCCCGAAAATTCCGAATTGAGCTACGCTGGTATACTGTGATTGGCATATTTCTTGCTAAAAGGGCACACTATATCCTTGTTGATATTTCGCTCTTATTATACTGAGCTTGGTGCGATATGGCACACCTTGAAAGGCATCACATAATTGCAAACACGAAGGTGATCGTGTTATCATAACGGTTACGGTGAAGACGCCAACATAACTATTTGAATAACTTAACCTCAACCTTTGAAATTCGTATGGACAACGAACCATTCTTCGAAACATAATATTGTAAATGAAAATCTAATATGTTGTGTATTTTGGATGGGGAATATTTCATGTAATTCACGGCGACATAAGCTTTTCTATTGTCGTCGGGCTGGTCAGGCCATTGTCTAAGTGCATTGTAGCACCAGGTCTCCTTAGGCCTAAAGCCTTCTGCTACGTTATTGCTTGCTTGCAATGCCTGTTTAATTTGAGAACTTCTGTAGTTCATGTAAGCCCTCCTGGGCGATAATATGTAAATTCTGTCACTAGTTTGGAAACACGTGTTCGTGTAGTAACGTAGATTCAGTGGTTTCTCATACCACGTTTCTCCACCCTATTACGGCCTCAGTTGGCAGGTTGCTGTTCTTGTTCCCGCTCTCCCGAGCCTTAATTTTATTAATTTTTAAATTCTGTTTTATTACGGGTTGGTATGCCCGCGGTTACGGCCATATTAAGGGGAACCTCCAACATTTTTCTTTTAGGCCCAAGAGTTTATTTTTTGTACGCCCCAATCCCTTATGTAACCCCTTTTGGATCAATATATTTTGTTTGTTATCCCTTGTTTAACATGACTTATTACTGGGAGGACATCAAGCAGTAAAACCCCACCCTCTGGATTCTTGTCGAGACCACCACTCCAAGGTCGTTCTGACCTACGTTACCGATCTCGGTACAATAATATTTTATTTTTTTCTATAAAACTTATCAGTCTCTTATACATGATTTTCCCCCACAATTTTGCAATACCAGTTGGTAAGGTAATAGGACGATAGTTATCTAATTCATATTTTGAACCGTTTTTGTGCACTGGAATTACTTTTGATAACTTCAAAATATCCGGGTACGTTCCTGAGAGAATTGAACTGTTTCTTAAGTGTGTAAGTGGATTTATTATATTTTCTGCTCATTTCTTTAAAATTGCATCAGGGATGCCATCAATGCCAGCACAGACTTTATTTTTTAGCTCTTTTATAACTATTCTTACCTCTTCACTTGTGACATGATTTATAAATAAAGAATCACTACATATATTTATTTTATTATTAGAATTTAGTGTATTTACCTGTGATTTATTTAATAATTTTTGTGGAATTTTCAGAAAATAGTCATTAAAAGCGTTTGCTATTTCCTCTGGATTATTAATCACTTTATTATTTCTGGTCAGTGTAATGTTCCATTGTACTTTAGCAGATTTTCCAGTTTCTTTCTTTATCACGGGCCACATAGCCCTGTTTTTATTAGATGATTGGGAAATAAAATTATCATTATGCATTTTCTTTGCTAGTCTTATTACCTTATTTAATATGCTAGTGTATTTTTGTAGTATAAATTGAATTCAGGTGTTGTGTGGTATTGTTTATATAATTTGTGTAGAAATTTCTTTCTTTGACATGAATTTATAATCCCTGTTGTTATCCAATTGCCAGTTTTGTTATTTTGAACAGTTCTTTGTGTAAAGGCGAATTCTGTTTCAAAATAGTGTTTTAGGGTAAGGTACTGTTAAATGCATTAAATTTATAATTTGCATTTTCTAGTTTATAAATTTCTGACCATGTTTCCTTATTTAATAAGTCATTGAAATATGTAACATTTGTTTCGGTGAATGACCTGCACTTTGATTTTACTCCATCATCATTATTATTGATTTTTTCGGGTACTTCAAGACTCAGTATATGTCCATGGTGGTCACTAAAACCCGGACAATAGACTTCTATTGAATGGTGATATTTATCTGTATTAAAAAAATGATCAAGAGTGGTTTTACTAAATGTTGTTATTCTTGTTGGGGTATTTACTGTCGGTTTCAGTCCATAGGAAATTAGTAACTGTGTTAATAATTCACAATTTCTATCAAATTTTAAGAAATCCACATTTACATCCCCACAAATTATTATATCGAAATTTACTTTGGTCATGTTATTGAGTAACAATTCTAATTTATCTATAAATAAAGGAAACATTCCTGACGGAGAACGGTATACGCATACAATTATTAACTTAAACTGCTGTATTTTTACGGCAGAGAATTCAAAATCCTGTTCCATACTTAGATAATCATAAGCTGTTAACTGTTCATGATCTAAATTATATCTTAAGAAGATACAAGTACCGCCATGGCTAATATTAGATCTAGAGTATTTACTAGCTTGTATAAATCCTGGGAATTGAATTAATTCGAGTTGTTCCTCTTTCAGCCAATGTTCTGAAATACATAGTGCTGAGATGTCTTTAAGTTAATTTTTAAGCATTAGATTTATGTAATCAATTTTATTATAGAGAGACTGAACATTCTGGTGGTAAATTTTAAATTTGTTACTTTTGCAAGCTTGTGTTGGTGATTTATTTACATTATCATAATTGTTATTATTATTGTTGCAAACAAATCCAAAATACCATTGTTGGACTCAGTGAAATTTGACATCAAAAGATCGGAATGCCAAACCTCACGTTTGACTTCTTTTACCAGTTCCCTGCTTCCACTCTAAAGATATAACTGTTGAACTAATCTTACCATTTGAATTTACAATTTTGCAGATTTCATCAGTAAGATACTCTTTTCCTAACCTATTTAAGTGTAGGCCATGCCGAGTGTGGAACTTCTTGTCTAATTTACTTACATCTATAATTTGGACATTTGGAAAACTCTAACAAATTTTATGAATTTTTCCATTTGTAGCCTCTATTTCTTCATTTACACATGATTTGGGAATTAAGTCGTATCTCTGCGGAATGTTTACAATGATGACATTTGTATTATGTATGGATGGCAATGTACCCTTTAAATCTTTGATTACCTTTTTACTCTCGTTTCTATAGACGTCGTTTCTCCAGCGATGATTACTGCATAGTCCTTTGAAGTAAGGGACGCACACTTTCTTACCATCCCGTTTGTGACCGCTGCAATTGGTGCTCCTGGCTTTACTGTCGAAGTGACCTTCATTTCTCCGCATCTCTCCAATACGCTTGCTGCTACATCTCGCCAGTGACTATCCGCAAATATCCGCATCTTCCTGGATTTTCTCTTTATCACTTTCTTCTTTTGTTCTTGAAGAAAGTCATCATTTTCTTCGACGAGCGCTTCAAATGAATTTGAGACGGGAATTTCAGTTACATGTACCGGTACTTCATTTACAGGCCTAGGCATATTCAATCTTACCTTACCAGCAACCACTGTCGACCAAGTTTCCTTGCTTTCTTCTCTGTTTCCTTTTAATTTATTCAACTCTTCCATTAACTTAGTAATATCTTCCTTTAGCAGCTTTATAATTTCATCTTTTGAGGACAGTTCGTTTCTCAGGTTATGACATTCGCATGACGGTACCGGTAGGACTACATTACGACAATCGGTCTCACTTTTCTCTTCACTCAATTTTACCTGAGATCTTGTGATGATTTTATTTGCATTTTTTACTTTTATTTTGCACGACGAGCATAAATCCGTAACGGTTACTCTACCTGACGAGACACTAACACTGTTTACTGTCGACATACTAGAGATCTAAGATGGCCTTGATATTTACACCAAATTACACTAAATTTATTTCAATTATTACTACCTAAATGAATTAATCTAATTACCTACCAATAAAGAAGAATGTGAAATACGTATATCTTCCAATCGGGTGAAAACTCGTAAAAGCACCACTGCCCTACTTGGTTCAAACAGTGATTGAAGAAGTCACCGAATCTTTGGATACACGTTCCCACAATTTAGTTTAAGTTTATTAAATTACCAATAAGAATTTCTAAATACTATCAATATTCCATATTTCACTTGACCTAAGGAAAGTAACTTTATAGATTTTAAACCTCTGTTATAATATTTTACCACTTTTATCAAATATTTACACTAGCTGCTATTTCACTACACTTTCACTGCGACGCCATCTTGCATACCCTCTCGACATTCATGGCTGTCGGAGTTGTTCAATCACACTTAACAACTTGAAAACATTCATTTCAAAAACATCCATACTAAAATACACTACTATTCCAGAAACATTTGATCGCATAAATAATAATTATTAAAATAATTTCTATAATTATATAATTGTGAAAATGATTATTTACAAGTACTGGATCGTTATGTTTAACGTTATATAATGGAGTCTTAGCTCCCACTCAAAGTATACCTTTCTTTCAAGTATTTCACTATGTGTTCTTCACATAAAATTCCCTAATCACACACAAATGATACTATACTGCACACACTTTGTCAAAATTAGGTGTATAGACAAAATCTGTCAAATGCGTTCAACCACCAATGGTCAATTGCACGTAGATACTCAACTCCGTGTTTTAATAAAAAGATTAATAAAGGTATTAGTCAACAAATTTCTTTCTCAAATTAATTTCCGGATATACTCTCATGTCAACACTGCTAAGTCGTAAATTTACATATATCGGAGTTCTTAACACAACGACTCCTTTCTATTAATGCCATGTTCTTAACAAAAGAACTATACTTCTTCAACTTCCCTCAAATGCGGTACAACCTCGCATGAGCTCAAACATCTCTTCAAATAGCCTCATATACACCCAGCATATGGTATTAAAATCACCTCTACTATGTTGAACAATTCTTAACACAAATTCATTGTTACCAACAGCTCTTCTGTAGGACTTGCATTTAAATTACTGGCATTATCATCAGCGTTGTAACATTCAATCGCTGGCATACTGAACACTTCCTTCTGTTCCTTCTTTCTTAAAAGAAACTTCCATTAATAAAATACGACCTTAAACATGTCGTGTATGGCCTCCATAAGTTTACTTTATAAAATGATACTTAATTGTCCACACACTGTCACATATACCATTGATAAAAATACTTTTTCGTCCACCATTCTTATCTAGCTTTAAATTACACGTCTTTGCAATTTCAGGTCCACAATACGACGTGACACCACATATAGTATGTAAATAACCACACATGTTATTTGTTATGTCCAATAGAGTTCAATCTTGATTGGGGAAAAACTAACTTTGAGTTTCATGTCGTAAGATAAAAATTATCTTCTATCAAGTTAATCTCCTCATACAATTAAATGACTAAAGCTCTTAGCTTTCTTAAATAAAGTAAGGATTGTCAATTCCGCAATGTGTCTCCATTCTAAACAAAGAATGTCTATGAGTGTATGACTTCTATCATATCATGACGAATATTTTTTGTCAGATCGACGCGAAATTCATAATACAGGGTCCGGCAGCATAACTTCCTTTTTTAAAATGGACGCCATTCAGTTGGTTGATGTCGTAGCCGAGCGCTAGTGATCTCTTTCTTGAGGTGGAACTTTAAAGTTTTGTCCCGACACAGTTCAATCACCATCATGCGTTGGAACAGGGAGGAGTGTGCTTTTGCCATTGAGTCCTACTTTTCGAGCGGATGTTCTGTGATCGCAACCCAGAACGCCTTTCAGATGCGCTTTAATTTAGCCCCATTGGCCCCTGTCCCGGACCGGAAATCAATTGTTACGTGGGTCACTACGTTCAGACGAACTGGAGGTGTGACAGGACGAAGAACTGGAGTCCTTCGGCCTATTCGATCACCTGAGAACATTGAGGCAGTGAGAGCTTCAGTGTTGCGATCACTACGGCGTTCTGTACGCAAACATGCGTCTGCCCTTGGACTTTCCGATCGGTCTATGAGGAGAAATCTTTGTGCTGATCTTCATTTCCATCCGTACAAGATGGCGAGTGCGCAGGAACTTTCTGAACGTGACTTCAATTGTCAGCGGAACGCGTGTGAGGTTTTTCTCGAAGTAATCCTCAAGAACTGCGCCAAATGCCTCTGCATTCACCTAAAGTCACAGTGTGGTGTGCACTGTCGTCATCTGGAATTATTGGTCCCTAATTCTTTGAGGAAAATGCAGTCACAGTTACAGTGAATTCGGACCGGTATGTAAGCATGTTACAGGATATTTTTTCCCACGGCTGGATGAGTTGGACTTTGGGGACATTTGGTTCCAACAAGAAGGTGCAACGGCACACACTTCAAGAGCATCGATGGCTTTATTGAGGGAACACTTCCCGGAGCACCTCATCTCACATAGGGGCGATTTTGAGTGGCCGGCCCGCTCTCCCGATTTGCCCCATTGTGGTTTTCTTTTCTATGTTTTTTTGAATACCGTGTTTATGTGAAGCGCCCAAGGACCCGACAAGATTTGAAGACCGACATCCAGGAAGAAATTGCCTACACAACGCCTGATATGCTGGCAAGAGTCATGACAAACGCCAGAAAGCGGTTTACTCAGTGTATGGAGAATGGGGGACGTCTCCTACCTGATCCTCTCTTCAAAACTAAGTAAAACAAAAATTTATGTATGCGCCTACATTATAAAAAATATATAATAGTATTCTGATTCATACAATGGGTTTTATTGCGTTTTTAAAAAGGAAGTTATGCTGCCGGACCCTGTAGTAATGATGATATAACAATATCATTCGTAGTTTCTTCTGCTGTTGATGATTTCTTTACAATAAGATGCCCAAATTAAATTTCTTAAAATAATTTAATTGGCACCCACGACTAAATGTCTATAGTCTCAACTCAAATTAAAATTCAAAACGTCGGAAGTTAAAATGACTGGTCTGAAATAAGGAATACTGATTCCTGAAACAAATAAACATGTCAGTTCAGAAACTGATCCGTGGAATATAAATGTGAAAATGATGAAAAACAATCATCTCTAATAATCTAGTAGAATAAAATATTTTTACACACATGAAATATAAATATATGTCGAAACATCGAAATACAGAAAATATGGAGTAAAGCGTTTGCTCTGAATGTCACTATATAGCTCTCAATACAAAAGAAAATAACACTGCTACCTTATCAGACGATTTCTCGAAGATCACGTTAAGTATTTGGGAATCTTAGATGTTTCCTCAATCCAAGATTGTGAGATGGACCCATGTCCATTTCCTCGGACCAGTGACCGTGGATAAGGAAGGAAATTCCTCTCCGTTAATCACCAACCTCCAACTGGAATCGAACCGCATCCTCCTGGCATAATTCTTCTGGGTTGCCGGGACTTTCCCTGACATCTTGACAAATCTTCTTATGATGCATCTTCATTCTCCGTCGTAGATATATTTCAGTGTCATTGTTGAGTAACATTGTAGAAATATTCATGTAGATGGTTAATGAAATATTTCTAGAGCTCGTTGATGTTATATAAAGTTCGTGAAATCACGTTAATGCACAAGAGGTTAGCGAAGCTCCAAGTTGCACCTAAATCTCTACTTCAAATATGTCCCTCGCGCATAAAGTTCTTATCTCATCATCGCAACATTGTAATAAATATCGAACAACAAGTCTTGATGAACATTAGCAATCATAATGAAAATGTTTGTATACTGCTCCAATGTGAAAGTAAAAACACTGTTACTCTTTGGCTTGTGTTCACTGTTGTCTCGTTCCAACTAAAATGCTTTTCAGCTTCCGCGTCTGTCATTTTCCTAGTTCACTCTTAATAAGTCTAGATCTCCAAAACTATTCATTCTGTGACGCTTAAATTTCAACAAATACTAGTATTCAGTCTGTACTGTATAACTGTTCAATTGGCCGAAGTCTATCCTCAATTATTAATGAGTAAACGCAATATGTAATGTGTTGTAAACTTCACCTAGTTTCAAAGCACGGGATCTCCTATATCTTCCCGGCGATCACGCTGTCGCCACTGTGACATTTTTATGATAAGAGCGCTCAGGTGTTGAGATATTGAACTAGGTGTTTGTGAGTGCATATCTGTGGAGTCAAGGAGAAGATGATCCAACACTAGGGTGGTGTCATATCTTTAGAGGGCAGAGAGGAAGGAAAAGGAGTAAGCAGGAGATTGTTGTTGATAGGAGGTACCAAAGAAATAAAAAAAGGAGGATTGGATAATATACGAAGTAATGTGGTCTTATAAAAATACTGGAAGTGAATATATATTATATTAAGGTGTCTAGACTGCTTCTTGATGATAATCCCATCAATCTTCTCACAAAGAAGAGTTCTTATAATAAAGAAAACTTAAAAAATCATATCACACTGCAGTACTGTAGTTATATTATGTATCATAATATGACAACTGAACCGTAAGTAATATTCTCGGTAAATGCTTGTTTATTGCAGTGAATATCAAAACAACATCCCAAACTGATTGTATCCGGGTTGGTATATATTTCACCCTGCACACTGATTTTATTGAGAACTCGTGTTAATATTGTTTTGAACTTAAGTTTATTACTCTAATACATTTGTATTTGAGTTGGCGCCCAAGGGGATTTCTCTATTTTATATTCTGCTTGCTGGGGGGACTCTTCAGGGTAGGATACAGAGAAAGCTACTTAGTAGTAAACATTACAATTGGCACCTAAACTTGGGACTCGAGAACCAGGATGCATCAGTGTGGGAGTAGGAGAGTGCGACTTGTGCAAGTGTTATCTGAGGGATAGGTTATGGTGTACATATTTACATGGATGATGAACGAATGAGAATGATGAATGGGAATGGAGTGAATGGTAGCAGGATGGAGATGAACGGAGAAAATATGGTGGTGTGCATGTTGGAGAGTGATGGGAATGAGACTGGCAGTAGTGTGATGGAAGGAGAGATGACTGGTGTACTAGTACAGGAGGTTGTAAGGCCAGTACAGGATGTGTTAATGCCGGTGCAGGATATCCTAAATATGTTAAGGGAAATGAAGAAAAAAATTTAAAAGGATAATCAGGGGTTGAGTAAGAAATTGGATAAAGTAATGCATGTTAGTGAGGAGTTGGATAGGTAGTATGGATTGTTACAGCATAGTATTGTGGGGGTGAGACAGGAAATTAGGGGTGAGGTAAGGAGTATGGTGGAGGAAAAGGCGGAAGCAATTATAGAAGAAGTAGATCAGAAAATTATGAAAATTGAAACGAAGATACCAGAGAAATTAAATGATATGACTAGAGAAGCAGATAATAAATTGGAAAGGGTACAGGAACATATTCTAGAGAAAATTGAGAAGGTTGAAGGCGCGACTGGTGAGAGGATATTAGATATGGAAGTGAGATTAAGGTCTGAAATAAAACATGAAAATGGACAAGAGAGGGAAGAAGTTGAAGGAGGACGTCAAATGGAGGAAGAGAACGAAACTGAGGACAGGGGCGAAGATGAGATAGAGGGCAAGGTAGAAGAGAAAGGAGAAACGTATAACAGAGAAGGTGAAATGGAAGAAAGTAAGAAAGTAGGGGAGATGGAAGAGCCTGAAGAAGAGAAAGGAGAAGCAAAAGAGGTTAAAGATGAGGATGAAAGTGCAGGAGTGAATCACGATGACAACAAAATGAAAAACTTTAGGTGAAGGATCAGAAGAATAAGAAGAAGAAAATGAGGAAGGGAAGAAGAGAAGTACGGTGGAGATGGAAGATGAGGAGTACAAGGTATGGAATGACATGGCGGATGAAGGGAAATACGAGATGGAAGGCAGAGAAAGAAAGAAGAATGGAGACGAAGGAGAAACAGAAGAAGAGGAAGAAGGGAAGGAGACAGGGACGGTGGAGATGGAATATAAGGAGTACAAGGTATGGAATGACATGGCGGATGAAGAGAAAGACGAGATGGACGGCAGAGAAAGAAAGAAAGAAGAATGGAGGCGAAGGAGAAACAGAAGAAAAGGAAGAAGGGAAGGAGACAGGAACGGTGGAGATGGAAGATGAGGAGTACAAAGTACGGAATTACATGGCGGATGAAGAGAAAGACGAGATGGAAAGCAAAAAAAAAAAAAAAAAGAAGAATGGAGACGAAAAAAAAAAACAGAAGAAAAGGAAGCACGAGAAAAGGAGACAGGAAGTATAGGTACATCTATGCCTGGCATTTAGAGATAGGTATTTTGAATGCAGAGTTTATGATTTAGTTAATTATATTCATGTAAGAAGTGTGTATATGATGGAGGTAGATTTGGAATTAAATGTGTAGGGGGCGTGTTACGCGACTTCCTTATTATTATGATTCATGTTTTTGAGGCATATGATGCCTATGTTGTGATCTATCTTAGGATATATTTGCACAAGGTACATTTGTTGGTTTGCTGTAATGTACATATCTTTTAGTGAGAATGTTATTTAATTTTCTTTCTCATTTTGTGTCAATACTGAGCCCGTCAGAGGAGCTGCCAGGACAGCCAACAACCGCAATGACTTCCCTAACATCTCATCCGCCGGACCTAACTGCCGAGAGGATCAGGTGAACTTCCAAACAGGCCAAAGCGGCACGAGAAACTATCGTCCACGGGGATCGTGGTACATGGTGACGAAAGATCATAGACTGCCTAAGGAAAGGTTCACCTTAAAAGCTAGACTGAGAAAAGAAACATCCAGACTTATGTAAAACATCGTGAAAATTTATTATAAAATTGACAAACCCCTATCCTAGTTTGGAGGGTTTCTATCGGCTAATCCGCAAGCTAATAAATAATCAAAAATAAAGAGCAGGTCCCTACCTGAGACGTTACAGTAAACCCTCGCGAAAGATCCGTCTCACAATAATAAAGCAACAACAGCAACACTAGGAAAATGGTACGACGAAAACCCTAGGTCAAGTTACAAGATCAAGCTAATATCGGAATTTACATTTAACAGGATACCAAAACAAATCTAAGTTAGGATGATACCATCTCCACATTTACATTTAATATTAATTCATCTAGCTAAGTCCTATCAATTAATTACAAAATTTACGGCGGTAACGTCCGTAATATCAAACAATTACAATCAAAGCTATGTGACAAGCCATAAAAAACATCAAAGACATTCTTACGAATTAGGTGCTAATCAGCACACAAAAGGGTAACATAGAGGATTCGTACACTTTTACATCAATAAATAAATACATACAAGGCCACAGTTTTATTCAAAGCCTGCCTACACCTTGGTTTACTGTTTGTAAGCCATAGTCATTTAACGTGTGTAATTACGGTGACGACTGCGTAGTGAAGACTACGTCTAACATCGTATGGCCTGCGCTCCACAAGCTACGAACTAAAGGTTCGAGCAAGCTTCAGTCGCAACAAAAAGTGTCAGCTGTCCTCAAGTCATCTCCTCCAGGAAATACCTTCAATAGCATGGCTATGTCAGCAGGTTCCAAATGCAAATGAACAAGGTTAAATAGAAAGGATTCGTTAGTTATATTTTGTTTATCAAAATTATGCGTTTTATTATTAAGATGTCGGTTTAGGTTATCGTTGGTTTATGGCGAATAATAGCTGACAAGCCTTGGCACGGAGCGTCTCCCTGAGATCATCTCTGCCAAAAAGCCTCGACTCAAAAGTCGGAATACAATCAGCGAGCAATAACAACTCGGACACACAATAACACAAGTTACCAGCGGCGCACAGCTCGCGTTCAATAACTCTGGGACAGGCCTGGACACATCAGTTACCCTCCTTAAATATCTGGTCCACGGGAACAGTCCCGGACATGGTACACAAAATACCTTCGTACATGAAAAACCCTCTTCACGGGCTAGCCTACAACATACTATAAGAAACCTGACATAACTGTACTCGTCGAAACAACGGTACACGCAAAAGGCGTTTAACTAACAAATGACAATCTAAAGAACATATGAGCAGATACAGAAGTGGACACTGGGTTCCATGAGCTATCAATGCAATGAAAAACAAATGAATGCTACAAACATTCTGTCCTGTGTTAACATCAGTCTGTCTCACTTAGAAGCAAGCGCTCTCAGTCGGGCGCTGGGAAGTATTCAAAAACCTGTTCGTGTCACAGCGGGCTACAAGCTCCCTGCGCTATTAGACACAACACGTTAACTGGGCCGGCTATTTAAGCAAGAAAATAACTGTAAAACTGGCCTCATAATAATACCTTTACCATAGGTTATAAACCTCGAACAATGTGTGCATTAAAAGCACGCTATAAAGCTGAATATAAACATATAACTCTGTCTTTCATAACAAAGACGTTTAAAAGGTAGCAATGTCACTCATTGCTGGAGCTCTCTGCTCTCAAAGATAAAAAAACTTCATTTGCTACTTGTATCAAACATCAAATAAATCTCGTGTCATCACACTTGACACTAACAAAATAATATTATGGCGCAAACTCCACTCTTTGCTGGATCTGCTTAATGATACGTTGGGAACAGGGTTCGATGCTAGGCAACAACGAAACATCCCTTTTACTTGTAAGGTCCACACTTGACCTGGATGGCTTCTGAGCACATCTCGAATGAAATATAAATGCAGTTACAAAACTGGTAATTACAGTCGATTACCCAAATGATACGACTACTCTAATGAAGTCAGGGGCGTAACATTGACTGGCTGCAAAAAGTGCAGTTAAAGAACATGACCATGGCATCAGATTGCCATAACAGAAGTCTGCTAAGACTTGAAAAATCACCCCAGATAGGGTTAAACAAAGTAGCCTCAAAATGACTACAGTCACGTTTAGCAATAGACAGAAATTGGCGTCCTATGACGTCCATCGGGTTGCACCAGGGTTGATCAAAATATCAAACCCAAGGGTGACTCACAATCACTGTAAATAAATGACATCTAATTATACTAATTACATTCCCTACCTATGAAATGGCTGTCACAAAGTTCGGCTGATTTACAATCTACACCAATCCAACTGTACCACCAATTACTAGAACAAAGAAGGGTTGTACAAACTGACGATATGAAGGAGCCCACACTTAGCCCTCTGTCCAACGACAAGGGTTGAACAAAAGCACCTCTGGCTTTCAGGATTGGGCTCGTCCTTATCAGAACCTCCATCTTGGCTCTCCCAAAGACCAGGGTTCGGTCTGTCCCTGTAGTTGACATCGTGAATGGGTTGGACATGCCTAGGAAAGGCATCCTCGATCCCTTCCTTCTCGTTCGATGTTATTGAAGTTCCATAATCATGCTCGTTCCGTCCGAGACATCTCCCTCATACCATAATGGTACTATCCCATTATCTCCGACTCGAACATGGTGTTGTAAATGTCGAACACGTGGTCGGTAATATTAGACATCATGTAGTTCATTATAACTTGAAAATTACAGTATGCTTCGTAGATATCACAGGCGTTAAACATATATCTGGTAATACAGCCTCTACACATTGCAGATATCATTAATAAATGGCCATGCACTGATCTGCTGTTTCACACGTGCACAGATTCTACTTTGGCAATCACGTGGCATCCGTGAAATAGGCGTCGATTTCTTGTGGATAAATCCACCGTAGCAATTTATATATAATGTATTTTTAGTATAACACTTGTCTAAAGTAAAAATATCACATTTACCTGTATATTTCGCACCAGGCTCTTGGCCCTCCACAAATCACGTGGGTATAAAAATGTGGTGCGACAGAATCGTCGGAAATGCACAATACTTGCCAAATAAGTTCACTTTACTATTCGTGTTGATCACTACACATTAACAACTGTGATTCGCAATACAATGGTGCTCGATGGCACTTGATAAAGATTCCTCGCTAAAATGCGGACATTTCCCACGTCTAACACGACGGGTATTATAACACGCCTCAACAGGGCGGATTCTCCTGACGTAGTGCACGGAACTGTGTTCCTCGTGGAATCAAGTCGTCAAACTAAGTCGTTGAGCGACTACTTACATTCCTGTTTGCGTATCTGCAATGATACTACCATACCTTAAAGTGAAAAAAACATTCTCCAAAATGTTTCAATAATACTGAATGACGAAATTGAATATTCTGAGTCTCGTAGAAAGATAAAATTGATTAATAAGACCTCAGATAAATAATTAGCAGACTTCACCAAAGTCAAAAGTGCGATTCTCCGCTACTCCAAAGAGAATCGTATAAGCTCTCAGCTTCTCGTAGCTTTCTGGGTGTGTTCAAAGGAAGTACATCCCATCATAAATGTGTAGTCATGAAAAATATCACATGAACCTCTGCTCATCGGGTTCATCTGCCTCTCCGTCTTTTCAAATAAAATGTAGGGACGACATTTTTATTTGACTCAAAGTTCATTCTTGAGTGATATTTTTTTAGATTAGCTGCGTTGAAGGTTCCAATGCGCTCTCCTGTCCGAATGTCTTCAATCACGTAACTTCCATTGTTCAGAGGTTGTCGGATACGACTGGGGCCATAATATAAAGACCGAAATTTCCCATATATGCGGTCTATAGGACTTGAAATTTCGGGTCTCCTTATAAGGACAAGGTCTCCCGCAACTAGTGGTTCTCTGAATCTCTGGCGTCTAGTTCTTCTCAAACGTTTCGCAGCTTGTCTGTCCAAAGTGTCCCTTGCAGCTAAAAGTCTGCTGGCTTGTGATGGTTGTAAACAAGGTGGATTTACAATCACACGATTCCATATTCTCATCGGCATCTGGTTCAAATGCAAAACCATGGGTATTTGACCAGTGCTCTCATGGACTGTTGAGTTAATACATTTCGCCATGATAACTAGGACTTCGGTCCAACGTCAGTGTTCTTCCTGACAATACAATCGACAGAATTTTGCGATAGTAGACATTACGCATTCTGCTGGGTTGCTCTCTGGATGGCGAATAGACGATAAAACATGACCTATCTCCAACTCGTTCATAGCATTGGCGAATTCTGCGGAGGTGTACTGTGATCCATGATTCGTCAACAGGAATTGTGGCTTTCCTGCCTCCGGTATCACTTGTCGTCTAATTCTCTGAATAATCTGGTGTGCGGTGGCTTTCTGAATTGGATGAAGCATCGTATATTTCGTGAACACATCAATGGTTACAACAATGAAGCGATTCCCACGGCGGGCCTTTGGTATTTGGCCATAAAGTTCCTGTGCGTATAACTCTCTAGGTTGAGTTGGGAGTATTGGCCTAGGAGGTTCCTTCAACAAGTGTGACGTGTACTTGTTCCACTGGCATGCGTCGCAAGCACGTAAACACTGTCTAACGGTGGTTCCTAGCATTTTCCAAGTAAAAGACTCCTTGATGGTCGCAATGGTCTTGTCAGTCCCACCATGTCCAATGGATAGATGAACCATAAGAATGACAGATTCTTGATATCTCCTCGGAATGACTGCACGCAGTTGAGTGTGGTCCTCGTCCACAAACTTATAAAAGACACGATGATAGATCAAATAGTCATCTGCAAGAGCAGCTGTCCTCGCATAGTGAGCATCCTGTGGATCCATTCGTCGTTCCAGGAAGCGGATAATGTTCCTGAGTTCCTCCTCACGTCGTTGTCCTTCTGGTAGATGATGAAGTCGGCGAAGGTGTTCCTCGCATTCTCCCTCGATGTCAATGGCATTCACAGTGGCTTCAGGATTCCGGCTGAGAATGTCGGCCAACACATTCTCTCTGCGTGGTCGGGAAACAATTTCCTAGTCAAACTGTTGGAGAAAGAGCGTCCAACGTGTGATCCTGTCGCTTGCCAGTCTTGTTCGTAAAATGAAGGTCAGCGCATGGTGGTCGGTCCTCACAATAATCCTCTGGCCTAACAAAAGTTTCTGCCAGTACTCAAACGCGTAAACAATCGCAAGTGCTTCAATCTCAGTGGTGAAATAATGAGATTCATGCGCTCTCAAACGTCGACTTAAGAAAGCGATGTAATGACGTTTCTTCTCATCATCCTCCTGCAATAGGATGGCACCTATTCCAATCGCAGATGCATCAGTCTCGAGTAAAATTCCGGGAGTAGTCTGGATATTCTAACTGAATCGAATCAACCAGCATCTGTTCAGCTTTTCTGAAAGCTGTCTCGCACTCGTCGTCCCAAGCCCATCTGCAATTCTTCTTCAGCAAACCTTGCAGTGGTGCGACAGTCTCAGAATACCTCTCACAATGAGCAGCAAAGAATTGGATAATTCCCAGGAATTGTCTCACGTGTTTCACACGGGTTGGTGTCGGAAATGCAGCAACGGTTCTGATTTTCGCCGGGTTCGGCCTGTATCCATCTCCATTAATGATGTGTCCCACAAATTCGACTTCTCTCTGGAAGAATCGACACTTGTCGAACTTCACTTTGAAATTAGCCTGTCGAAGATTCTCAAAAACAAGGCGTAAAGTTGCTAAATGTTCTTCCTCCGTTTCCGAAGCTATGATGATGTCATCCACGTAACATATCACCTTCTGTTTTACTTCAGGAGTCAGCTTCGCATCAAGTGCTCTAAATAATGCAGCTCCGGCATTTTTCACTCCAGAGGGTAGTTTTCGAAAGACATAGGTGGTCTGATCGAACAGAAACCCTGTATACTTCTGAGTATGCTCAGATAATCTTATATGGTAGTAGGATTGTACTAGGTCCAATGACGAAAATATCTTCTTTCCCTTAAATTTTCTGAAGATGTCCCTAATCTTGGGTGGTCGGTCATGCTCAGGAGCTAAGCGTCCGTTTAAGGGCCTCGCATCGAGACAAAGTCTCAAGCTTCCATCCACCTTAACCACAGGTGTTATAGGATTCAATAAAGGAGTCGGTGTCTTCTTAATTGTACCTGCTGCTTCCATCTCATGGATCTTCCTAGCAGCTTCCTCGCGGTGTTTCTCTGCGATAGGATAAATCTTCTTCTGGAACGGGGAATCATCCAGTAGTACAAGATCGTACTCGTAGTCCAATATCTCACCAGGTGTGGTGTCGAATATATCCTCGTATTCGCTTAATATTGCATCTAGTTTCTCTCGTATGGGTGCTGATAATTGTTCTGCCTCTTCGTCGGCATCTTGTGTCTCCTCAATTTCCTTGCCATTTAAATTCTCAACAACGTTGACTTCGGATTCAAATTCGGGTTCTTCCTCTACTAAATTCATTTGAATGGGTTCGTTCGGCTTAAACTCCACCGTGTTACGTCCCATATCAATGATTCCATCGTACTTCCGAATGAAGTCTGCACCCAATATGGCATCATGATGCAAGCCTTTCATCACTAGAAATTCGTGCAAGTACACGCGGCTCGAAATTTCTAAAGTGCATAAAATCTGAAATTTGCACGTTACAACACGGTCAGGTATAACTCCTCTGACTCTTACTGCAGAAACTGGCAGCTCTATCACCTCAGAGTTTGCTTTCAGTCTGGCATGGCAATCGGCGGAAATGACACTTATCATCTCTCCAGTATCGATGAGAATGACTACGTCACATCCATTCAGGGTTGCTACAATCTTCGGTAGACGCGTCAATTCGTAGTTGTGGTTCGTCGTTCGTCGTCCGTCTAATAGATTTTACTGAATCGGCTCCCAGAGTAAGATAGTGGCAGTTACTCTGTGCTCAATCGGGTAAGAATCTACTGGTTTTTCGGCGTTTTTTTCTCTTGGCGGGAAGTACCGGGCTGGTTTCGCACCGTTTCTTCCACCGGAATATTTCGTGTTTCCCGCGAGGTCGGGTTTTGATCTCCCCCTTCTTGGATTTCTTGGAGTTCTCGGAGTTGCTGAAGGTATTCACGACTCTCCTGTGCTCTTCCTCTCCAGTCTCGATCGGTCTGGTATCTGGGGTCCCGATCTCGATTGTATCCTCTGCTATAGCGGTAATCTCTGTGGATACTTCTCTGCTGTGGGTTCCGGTTGTTATTCCCTCGGCGGTCGTTATCGTGACGACGGTCGTCGTTCGTTCCTCGATCAAAGCGTCGGTTCCAGTAACTACGACGGTCATCTCTCCGGTCTCTAGCGTATGGAGTGTTATTCCAATCTCTCCGACCACGATTATAGTCATTGCGCTGTTCAAAGCTCTCTTGATTCTGTGTTTGCTGTGGCGTCTGGCACACTTTGTCCACAGTCGTCAAGTTAACGTGTCGCTCTTCACGTCTGTCAGCCTTCTGTTGACGGTGTGTTAGAAACTGTTCGGTATTGGCGTCCAATCGTCGCAAGATCTGATAGCACTGCTGGATTGTAGATGCTCCTGCAGCGATCAATACTCGTTGCACGTCTGCAGGGTATTGCCAGACGATGGTGTTCACAAGGTCTTGCTCTGACAGTGGGGGTTGTAAACAATGAAGTTTCGCAAGCTGGGTTGCGAAGTTGTTCGCATAGCGCGTCGGAGTGTTCGAGCTGTATCGGCGAGTGTACATCTCAGCTCTGATACTTTGCTGGATGTCGCTTGACCAGTAAGTCCTCAGTAAGGCTTCTCTGAAGTCTTGGTAGCCTACGAATGAATAACGGAAGGCCCTGAACCAAGTGCTGGCTTGTCCCTCAAGCAAACGCTCAATGACTCGGAGTTCTCTCTCCGGAGTTACCATTGTGTCTCTTAAGTAGCTCTCCAAATTCGCCAAGAATTCTACAGGAGTGATGCCACTTCCAGTGCCTGAGAATCGAGCTGGTTGCTCTTCTCGCGAACGGATGATTGTCACGTTCCCCTGCGTGTGCGCGGGTCTGAATGAACTCGGCATATAATTATGCGTTGGCGTACTCGTCTCTTGACTTTGTCGATTTGGTGCGGGTTGGAAAGGATGCGCGTCAAAATTTAACGCTTGACTCTGCGCTGAACCGGTCAATTGAGACGGTTGCGGTTCCATGGGTGCGCTAGGTTGAAAGTGTGCAGGCATTATCCCTGCGGATTGCGATCCTGGTGTTGCCTGAGAGTCTCCCATCTGTGGAGGTAAATGTATCTCCCTTGGATGAGTCTCAAGTCGGTCAAGACGTCTCTCGATAACTTCGAGCCCTGGGATAGTCTTAGCTGCGACCTTGTTTCCCAAATCGTTGAGCTGCAACTCAATTCTTTCGACTTTACCTTTGAGGTTGGTGTCGACTTCACGAATAGCTGTCCTCAAGTTGTAACTGAGATCTAACCTCTCGGTTATCGCGACTTCCTCAAATCTTTTCTGCAGTGAGTCAATTTCTTCCTCAACTTTTGACATGTTGTCCTGGATCCTACGTACGTCGTCCTTGACATCGGCTTCCTTCGCCTCCATAATGGTCTTATGCTCATTAAGGTCACCCCTCAACAGCATTACATCGATCTTATTCTCTTCTCGATGAATGTCTACTGTTTCTCGTAGCCCTGTTACGGTCTCGGTTAATTCCATAATGTTCCTTCGGTTTGTATTCAACTCGTCCTTGACATCGATCATACCATCGACGATCGTCTTGACGTTATTGTTGAAGGCGTTCGCTGCACCTCTCATCAATATGAGTCCTATGTTCATGGTAGCCATGTCCTTCTTGACGTTGTCCATGGATCCCTCGACGTGAGTTAATCGAGTTCCAAATTCCTCTCGAGTATGCTCTAAGTCAGCCCTCATATCAATCTGGACTCTATTAATCGTTGTCTGAATCTGAGCGCCGTGCTCCTCTAATCGGGTCTGCACGTCCTCCCTAGCTCTATTCATCTGATCTGTTAAACTATCGATGCGCTGGTTAGCCTCCTGATGGTGTCGTATCACGTTAACCCTAACAGCTGCTAAACCTGCCGTAATATCATTTCTGGCCTCTATTCTATGAGCGTCCATGTCGGCCCTGACCTGCGTTAGATCAGCCCTAACATTATTAATTGACTGTGTGTTGACCTCGAGATCTTGTCTAACGTTATTAATTTCATTTCTTACTTGGTCCATATGACCACTTACAATATTAATCGATCGGGTGTTAGCCTCAAGATCCTGTCTAACCTGGTCCACATGACCACTTACATTGTTGACAGCTTGGGTATTCTCACCTAAGTCACCCCTTACAGTACCTACTTCCTGCCTGACTTCACCTAAGTCAGCAGTAATCTGCTGGAGATTGGCATTGACACCTGCCATCATCTCCCCAAACACACGACGAATTGTTTCCTCATCCATGACAAGAAATTATTGAGAAAGAGAGGGATCAATCTCTAATGGAACTTACAGCTATGATTAGTTACTTGGTGGTATAAAGCTTGTTTCATTTAAATAAACATCACGAGTACAGCTGGAGTATGCAAACTAAGTGCTTCTACATTTACAAAGTCAACGGCGAGCAAAGCAAAGTATTACATTTACTCAGGATGAGGCATCATCAAAGAAAATCATATCCATCATTTATCTAACACAAAAGCCTCACCCCATGGATTTGTATCAAACATGAATGCCATGCGGTTAATTGATCTGCAGTACGACTTTCTAAGTTCGTCCCAGTCCGGTCAATTTACCATTGATCAACATTAAGACCCTCTTAAATAACATGGAACTGACGGTCACCACGTTAACGTCGGCACATGAGTTGGGCACCATTTAAAATAATAGTATATAGTTATGAGCCCGTCAGAGGAGCTGCCAGGACAGCCAACAACCGCAATGACTTCCCTAACATCTCATCCGCCGGACCTAACTGCCGAGAGGATCAGGTGAACTTCCAAGCAGGCCAAAGCGGCACGTGAAACTATCGTCCACGGGGATCGTGGTACATGGTGACGAAAGGTCATAGACTGCCTAAGGAAAGGTTCACCTTAAAAGCTAGACTGAGAAAAGAAACACCCAGACATGTAAAACATCGTGAAAATTTATTATAAAGTTGACAAACCCCTATCCTAGCTCGGAGGGTTTCTATCGGCTAATCCGCAAGCTAATAAATAATCATAAAGAGCAGGTCCCTACCTGAGAAGTTACAGTAAACCCTCGCGAAAGATCCGTCTCACAATAATAAAGCAACAACAGCAACACTAGGAAAATGGAACGACGAAAACCCTAGTTCAAGTTACAAGATCAAGCTAATATCGGAATTTACATTTAACAGGATACCAAAACAAATCTAAGTTAGGATGATACCATCTCCACATTTACATTTAATATTAATTCATCTAGCTAAGTCCTATCAATTAATTACAAAATTTACGGCGGTGACATCCGTAATATCAAACAATTACAATCAAAGCTATGTGACAAGCCATAAAAACATCTAAGACATTCTTACGAATTAGGTGCTAATCAGCACACAAAAGGGTAACATAGAGGATTCGTATACTTTTACATCAATAAATAAATAAATAGAAGACCACAGTTTTATTCAAAGCCTGCCTACACCTTGGTTTACTGTTTGTAAGCCATAGTCATTTAACGTGTGTAATTACGGTGACGACTGCGTAGTGAAGACTACGTCTAACATCGTATGGCCTGCGCTCCACAAGCTACGAACTAAAGGTTCGAGCAAGCTTCAGTCGCAACAAAAAGTGTCAGCTGTCCTCAAGTCATCTCCTCCAGGAAATACCTTCATTAGCACGGCTATGTCAGCAGGTTCCAAATGCAAATGAACAAGGTTAAATAGAAAGGATTCGTTAGTTATATTTTGTTTATCAAAATTATGCGTTTTATTATTAAGATGTCGGTTTAGGTTATCGTTGGTTTATGGCGAATAATAGCTGACAAGCCTTGGCACGGAGCGTCTCCCTGAGATCATCTCTGCCAAAAAGCCTCGACTCAAAAGTCGGAATACAATCAGCGAGCAATAACAACTCGGACACACAATAACACAAGTTACCAGTGGCGCACAGCTCGCGTTCAATAACTCTGGGACAGGCCTGGACACATCAGTTACCCTCCTTAAATATCTGGTCCACGGGAACAGTCCCGGACATGGTACACAAAATACCTTCGTACATGAAAAACCCTCTTCACGGGCTAGCCTACAACATACTATAAGAAACCTGACATAACTGTACTCGTCGAAACAACGGTACACGCAAAAGGCGTTTAACTAACAAATGACAATCTAAAGAACATATGAGCAGATACAGAAGTGGACACTGGGTTCCATGAGCTATCAATGCAATGAAAAACAAATGAATGCTACAAACATTCTGTCCTGTGTTAACATCAGTCTGTCTCACTTAGAAGCAGGCGCTCTCAGTCGGGCGCTGGGAAATATTCAAAAACCTGTTCGTGTCACAGCGGGCTACAAGCTCCCTGCGCTATTAGACACAACACGTTAACTGGGCCGGCGATTTAAGCAAGAAAATAACTGTAAAACTGGCCTCATAATAATACCTTTACCATAGGTTATAAACCTCGAACAATGTGTGCATTAAAAGCACGCTATAAAGCTGAATATAAACATATAACTCTGTCATTCATAACAAAGACGTTTAAAAGGTAGCAATGTCACTCATTGCTGGAGCTCTCTGCTCACAAAGAAAAAATACTTCATTTGCTACTTGTATCAAACATGAAATAAATCTCGTGTCATCACACTTGACACTAACAAAATAATATTATGGCGCAAACTCCACTCTTTGCTGGATCTGCTTAATGATACGTTGGGAACAGGGTTCGATGCTAGGCAACAACGAAACATCCCTTTTACTTGTAAGGTCCACACTTGACCTGGATGGCTTCTGAGCACATCTCGAATGAAATATAAATGCAGTTACAAAACTGGTAATTACAGTCGATTACCCAAATGATACGACTACTCTAATGAAGTCAGGGGCGTAACATTGACTGGCTGCAAAAAGTGCAGTTAAAGAACATGACCATGGCATCAGATTGCCATAACAGAAGTCTGCTAAGACTTGAAAAATCACCCCAGATAGGGTTAAACAAAGTAGCCTCAAAATGACTACAGTCACGTTTAGCAATAGACAGAAATTGGCGTCCTATGACGTCCATCGGGTTGCACCAGGGTTGATCAAAATATCAAACCCAAGGGTGACTCACAATCACTGTAAATAAATGACATCTAATTATACTAATTACATTCCCTACCTATGAAATGGCTGTCACTAAGTTCGGCTGATTTACAATCTACACCAATCCAACTATACCACCAATGACTAGAACAAAGAAGGGTTGTACAAACTCACGATATGAAGGAGACCACACTTAGCTCTCTGTCCAACGACAAGGGTTGAACAAAAGCACCTCTGGCTTTCAGGATTGGGCTCGTCCTTATCAGAACCTCCATCTTGGCTCTCCCAAAGACCAGGGTTCGGTCTGTCCCTGTAGTTGACATCGTGAATGGGTTGGACATGCCTAGGAAAGGCATCCTCGATCCCTTCCTTCTCGTTCGATGTTATTGAAGTTCCATAATCATGCTCGTTCCGTCCGAGACATCTCCCTCATACCATAATGGTACTATCCCATTATCTCCGACTCGAACATGGTGTTGTAAATGTCGAATACGTGGTCGGTAATATTAGACATCATGTAGTTCATTATAACTTGAAAATTACAGTATGCTTCGTAGATATCACAGGCGTTAAACATATATCTGGTAATACAGCCTCTACACATTGCAGATATCATTAATAAATGGCCATGCACTGATCTGCTGTTTCACACGTGCACAGATTCTACTTTGGCAATCACGTGGCATCCGTGAAATAGGCGTCGATTTCTTGTGGATAAATCCACCGTAGCAATTTATATATAATGTATTTTTAGTATAACACTTGTCTAAAGTAAAAATATCACATTTACCTGTATATTGTTTTAGATCCCTTATTTGGGGGGGATCTAAAAGGGAGAGTTATTGTACTAATTTATAAGGTTGTGCCTAAAAAGGGTAGCTTCCCTTGGCAGGGCAAGCTGACCAGTTTAGAGTGTTGTGGTGTGCTAGGAACTAGGGGGCGTTCCTATAAATAAGGTAGTAGTGTTTGAAGTGATGGGACCCAATACAAGGGTCACTGTTCTGGTCGCTCAGCTGAGCTGACTGCTTATTATGTAACTGACTCTGTTCGTATCAGCCGAGTGGCACGTGCTGCTTGCTGGCAGCCGGGCCGGCTCGAGGAACACAAAGATACCTGAGTTGGCGCTATTAGACTACCGTCTGTCACGTCTTACCGTGACGGGAATAAGGAAGGGCGTTGGGATGTAAAAAGGCGTATAAACAGTAAAGCGTGTGTAGAGTGTGGACCAAGTGTTTATTGGTCTGTAATTCTGAGTATGAGTCCCTTGTAGGGAATGTAATTATGTTCACAATGTAGTACAAGTTGTGGGTTACAGGTTACATAAGTAGGAACTCTGAACACGATTGACTGACTCACCTCGGTTGACACCAGCGTAGCCTCGGGCCGTCTCGATGAAGCACTGACAATGAAGAGCCCCTTTGACCTCATTACGATGCCTTCTTATACTCTCCGGCGCTATGTTGTCAGCAATGTGTTGGCATTGCTGGCCCAGTTAATTGTATGTCGCTATGTGTAACCATTGTGCAAGGACTAAGCTGCTTTTTAGAGTGGCAAGCTGTCCCTGCTACGTTTTATGGATGTTGGCCCGGCTTTCCAAGGGTTGCCATTTAGGGGATTTAGCCAGATGCCGGGGGGATGGACTCCAAGGGGTGCATACCCCTGGGAGGCTGTACAAGCGTCTTCCTTCATTTGTTCGCGTCCTCGCGAACGGGAACGGAACTGGAGGTTGGGATGTTGACGTAGTGGTCCTTGAAACCCCCTCGTATCTCCTGGTGGTGTCGTATCGAAGTGTGGGTGTGAGGTCAGCCCGTGTTCAGAGGGGAGGGTTATGGGACGTACAGATATATGTATACACTGATATTGACATTGTGAAAAAACAAACAAAAAAAATTGACATTGCGAAAGATTTGATGTCGAGAAAAGATTAACATTGGAAAAAAAATTGACATTTGAGAAAAATTTAACATTAAAAGAAATTCGACATATAAAAAAAATTTGCCCTTGCCATTGCTGGCATATTGCTAGTTTGAAAAAAAACATGGTTTTTGATGGTGATGCGTTACATAGTTGTGCAGGGAGGAAAAACCCAGCTAGACGCGGAATTGTGTCGTCTGGCTCTACCTTGGGGAAAAAATGCTCCCTGCAAAATAGAAAGATAGGAGAGAATAGAAAAAAATGGGTGTTCCAGGGTATAATTTAAGGGATATATTCTAAGTATTTATTTGTTTGGGAAAAAACGGAACACCCTGACAAATGGGGAAGTTAGAAGAAGGAAAAATGAAAGAAAACAAATCATACACATTATGTACATTGGTGGTCTTGATAAGGGTAACAGATATGACCCGATAATAATAACAATAGTAATCCTTACAGTTGTAAAATCCCTGACAAGTTGTAGTTGAACATAGTAAACATGTAATGAAGATGAACATAAAAAAAATAATGTTTGCCATGTGGGTACCCTGTACGTATAAGTACTCTTGCCACTCTTGTGGACCCTTGCAACTGTATGACATGGCGAGAAAATACGAAATAATTTACACTTTATAATTATTACTAACATATATATATATAAACTTATAGAGCTCTGTTACCTGGCCAGTTACTGCATACCTCTTATACTTGGCGCGCATCGTGCTATTATGCCTCGCCGACCATTCTCTAATCGGTCGTTCCTGGTGAGGTTTAGTGGCTAGTCCACTATCCTCCCCCTGTACTTATTACATAACCTCGTGGTTTTCCGTCGTGGGTCGGAGTCCCACCTTAGGGTCGAAGGTCCGGCACTTACAAACATTGTGTCGCCCTTTGAGCCTGAAGTAACGCTTCATTTGCGTATTCTGAAATGTTTTTGCGTTCAGCGATGGTCATCATCCCACGTATGCTGTCCACCGCTGACCGCTGGCGTTGTCACCTTTAAGGGTGCAACTAAAACTGATAAGGAGTGTAATTGTGTATGCCATGTATGTGTATGTGGGTGACATGTTTACCATAGACATATTCACGTTCTTGGTTACCTGTAAATCAAAACAGAACAAAAATGCATCCATATTAAGATGTTTATTTCCTCGTATCTCCGTGGTCTTCCTGTGTGGGTAAAAGTGGGTTAATTATGAATATTACAGTGCAATACATTATGATTCATGACAGGTATATATATATATAACCTTCTTCGGTAGCGCTTAGTTTGGAAACTAAGTGTAGCGCCACCGAAGTTTAACTTACCCTAGGTTAGCCTATTTTAACCTAGTTTATCCTAAGTATTGTCGGGCTTACCTCGGTAACGGATTTTTAGTCACCGAGTGCCGAAATATTCTATTGTGATCTATATATATAAAAAAAAATAGCCTTCAATGTAGGTTTATGTTACCCTACATCTTACATTACTTATTTAACTTATTGATAAAATTACTTAACTGTAAAACTATTCTGTATTTACATGCCGAGTGGACCTTATTCTAAAGCCGAAATGTGCTGTGCTATTATTAGCAACAGCTGTTAGTAAATTTGCTTACATCTAAGTGACCTTAACATGGCACTATGACTTAAGTACTAAAATTTAGATGGAGGCTCGTCCGTCCGATTTCTCTCGCGGGTGCCCTTGTAGTACATTGCCGGGACCGGAACCCGACAATGTCTCGTAGTCCCCTCCGTTTTAATACTAGTGTCGACATCTATTCTAGGTCTTAATACTAGTACTAACCTATTCGCAGGCGGCTTACGGTGCCCCTAATCTAACCGTTTCGCCCGCTGTAACTTCCTTGTTCATGACCGTTTGCTGTTCCGATTTATCGTAGTTGAGCCGCCCACTTGGCTCCTGTGAGGGGCGCGCAATGCCCCTCTCTTAATGCCCTCTGGTTGCCCGATGCGTCGCCATTTATGTGGGCATTGGACAGTGTGGTCCAATGGCATAATATTGTCTTCGCCTTTATCGGCCGTCGCAGTATGCTTTTCGCATTGATATATGAATTTGCCTCTATGGGCCGCAGTAATATGTATTTCGCAGTTATCTTCCACTCCAACGCATAGGAGTTTTGCTTCCCGCTATGGAAGCCGTGCCTACTTAAATTTAAACTTAACTAGAAGTCTAGTCATAATGGGGTCGTCTCTAGGGATAGTTCCCGAGGCCGGCGGTGAGTGAGCTATTTCTCCCGCCATCCTTAGAAAGTCACCCTGCAGGTCTCGGCTTCGATGACCGTGACACATAGTGGGTGTAACTTTCTCCGACAAGGGGGATGGGCTAATATGCACCCCTAGATCTCGATGTTTGCCCGTGTCCGGTCCCGAATGCTTTGACCT
This sequence comes from Meconema thalassinum, assembly GCA_946902985.2. NCBI lineage: Eukaryota > Metazoa > Arthropoda > Insecta > Orthoptera > Tettigoniidae > Meconema > Meconema thalassinum. Next base: position 90,191,625 of record OX336393.1, read on the forward strand.
TACGTAGTTCGTCTGTTTGGTCTAGTCGTCAGTTAAGTGAGGTCGCTGCGCTGTCGAGCCAACTGGGGTAAGGGTCCACATCGCCTTCCCCAGCTCTCAAAGTGTGGTTCTCCTGACCTTCGGCTTACACCGTTGTCAACAATCAGATCGTATCAGATTCCTTTGTAAAAAAAATGTAGCGTAACCTGTGTAAATAGTTTAATCTCTGTGTAAAATGTAAAATATTTCCAGTGTTGCGGGGTTGTAGAACTTCTAAGTACATAGGCTACTTCTGGTCTATCATCGCTACGTCAGCTTTCCAGCAATAATGCTTTCTTTACCTTAATGGAGGTGTTAGTAGGGTCTGTAATGTCAGGTACCCTGTTATTAGGATCTGGGGGTAGTTATTTGTTGAGTGGGCTTAAAGTATGGTAGGAAGGGTTTGTGCACCTTTGGGTTCCACGTTAGTGGTGGCCTGGAACCGGTGATGCCGCTGGGATGCTCCTATAGTGAGTGGACTGGGGAGGCAATTCCCGGGATTGCAAAGATACGTAAATTTCATGCAGGTTTTATATTAAAATCCCCGGTAAATGGATGGGATACTCATGCATGTGTCTGGATATGAAGTTTCTGCCTTCATGTACGGATAGGTGTGGGGTGGGGCATAATACCAGTATGTTCCTTCATGCGGGAGTGTTTAAGTACTAAAGAATGGTTAATATATATCTATGGCCTCCTCTCTCATCTGGAGAGGCGCATTATGCTTTCTTAATGTTTGCTGAGCCACCCCTAATACTCAGGTGGTAGCATCGTGACGCAAGGCGTAGCATGCCTGCTCTTTAGACGCATGAAGTCCATCAACCCCTTGTGTGTACTTTGTAATGTAGTGTAGCTGTTTTTGGTCGTGTAGCTATGTCTGCGTTGTTTATGTTGGGCGTGAGAAGGTTATGGGAAGGGAGTAAGGTGGTACGCTGGTAGCCTGTTCTCCTGTCATCCTCCCTTGGTCCATGTTGGCTGTCTATCCGCGCCTTGGGATAGTAGAGCTGCATGACCTAATCTGGTCTGCCATTTGTAGTGTAGATGTGGCCAGTGGTCGTAGTGCGACTGGTCATGTGCTAGTCATCTGTAATGACTCCTATGCCTTGCGATCGATAAGAGAAGTTATTATGGGGCGATCTTGTCTGTGTTTGCTCCTAATTGTTGAGTGCGTGTGCGTGTGTGTGCCTATGTTCCGCTACACCACGCGGACGGTTGGTCTGTTGCAGGCCAAGTCGTAATATGTATCGCCTGTGTGGGCAGAAGGCGCCCGTGGCTTGCCAACGTCTTTGCGAACGTGCCCTTATAGGCCCAAGATAAGTTCCGCTGTGTCATGTCTTGTCCATTGCCAAATGTTATTGCAGTGTGGAGAAAAAATGTATGGTGTTATAATTGTTATGTGTTTGTAATTTCACGGTCACTGGCTATACGCAATAGTGTCTTGTCACCGCAGTATTGCAGTGTAAATAATCTGCTGTCAGCAGTTGGTATGTGCTTTTCTGCACGTAATCAAGTGTGGTCATTGTTTTAGATTCCTAGCGGACTAATGTAGCAATTCGTCCTAGTTAGGTAATGACGTTGTGTGGCCATTGTTCCCTAAGACTTGTGTCTTGCGAAATTTTCCTACCTGTGTTTGTGAAATGTATTCTCTATGTCTGGTGTAATTCGAAATTTTATGTCTGGCCTTTGGTGGGAGGAAATGTAGTATTCCCTGTTCATGCATTTGTATGGGCCAATTTCAGTATGATTGGACGCCTGAATAGCTGTTTTCCTTTGTGTCTAAATTTTTTACTGGAACTCAGACCCGTGACCTTATGTCATTCTCTGTGTTTTATGTTTGCGTTGTGTTTCAGCGCTTGGGGCTTCCCCAGTGTGGTTTTTGCTTGTGTTCCGCGTACCAAAAATACCATTGGATAGTTAGTTTTTGGTACGAGTGTGGTGTGTGGTCATGGGTTCGAATCCGGTTGTCTGTAAAGACTTGGTGTGATCATTTCCGTGCCGCATATATTATGGCACGTTCCCGTGGATGTGCAATGCGCAAATGAAAGCATGCATACCTGTGTAGAGTTGGTATGTTTTTGATTTCCCCTTGTAGTGTAATTTTGGAAGATATAGGGTCTCTAAATCGGGCGTGAATGATGCCGTGCGCTCTGCTCCGAGAGCTGTTGTCTGTAAGCTTGCAGGTTATCACTGAGGCCTGCGTTGTTGCTGAGTATGGTGGTATCGGATTACAATGTCTTGCGCGCTCGCTTGTTACTTGTCCTGATAACGCTGTGTGTCCGGCACATGTGTTTTTAATCGCTTACTCTCTGTGACTGTGATTAGTGCTTTTCGCATTGTGAACGAAAAGAGGGGAATTTGTGGTTTAACGTGACCGTATCTGGAGATCATGAGCCACGGGATTTCCGTTTTACTTGGAATCCAAACCACAGGCCATGGCATTTCACTTCGGAAATCTCATATGCGTTGGCCGTACTTGTAGAAGAACCTTCCATTGACTACATTTGTGTCCCCAGATTTTGTGTTACTGTGCCGTGGTTCGATTATGTCCCTACAATGGTACGAAATGTCATTATGCCCGCGTATCTCCGGGACAGTTCTGTGGGGTGTTAGGATCGTATCCCGGTGCGGTCAGTGGGCTATTTCTTGGCCCTCTTTTCACGCCTGCCCGTGGGATTACTTCCTTTACTTTTGGCAGTGTTTCCGCCTTTACGTGTACCTATGTATTAAATATATATATATATGTTTAACTTGGCCACCTTTCTTTCATCGGGCCTAATGCCTGCGTCATAGAAAGAAAATGAGCTATGCCCCGCTCTGGATTAAGAGAGCACTTTGAAAGAAAATAATAGCAGGTGGCGATAGTCTCTAAAAATTATGTCGTGAACACTATAAAAAATGTTAAAAAAAATGTGCTTGGGACCTGAGTGTAGTATTTACAATTTTGGTAACGTGAGTACTACCGTAATCTGGTTACGTCTCAGGGGAATCTACCGACACTGTCTAGTACACATTGGGCAGGCCATTGCAAGACGTAATTGATACACTTGTATCCACGTCACGAGCAAAGCCAGTGCACTATGGGAGTCAAACCTGCCCTTCAAAGTAATTGTAACTCACCAAAATGACAGTGTCTCGTCCCGGTGTGCAATTGGGCTTTTCAGTTGGTTAAAGCACACCTCACCAAATTTTTGAAATTAGTTTGAGATTCTTAATTCCTGCCACACTTACGGCTTTCGCCCGCAACAGGAGAATCTATCAAACTGTGGAACCCTAACATAGAACGTTTAGTCATTTCTACTTAGAAAGACTCACTTAAGCTTTATGCTGTGATTTTATGCTTAAGTTGTGTTCAAAATATCTCTTTTTCGGCCTGAAGCCTGCTTGGCTTCCACTTGGCTTAGCATATTAGAGACTTTACGTTATGGCGTTAACCACTTCGCCCCATAACCATTGATGGCCTGAGAGAAAAATGCCATGGTTCCGAAAAAAAAAACAAGAAGGATTTAGTATTGTTCCTTCTAATTTGGCTATGTTGCACTGTATATACATAAAATAAGAAAGAAAAATATGCCATTTTATGTTTATTATTTACTTGTTGGACCATTTTCTTATCGCCCCCGTGTGAAAGAACTTATGTGGCCTATAATGTTGGCGTTAGCGATGTTAGTTTATTTCTGTGGCCCTGGTGGAAGTCGTTATCCTCTTTCGAGCTTCAGTGCTCAGAAAGGTGAAGGGTTTTGCCCTGTTATTAGATGATAGGCCTCTGGAATCCACTGGGGTGTTCCTTTGCTACTTTCCGGCGGAATTTCTAGCAAAGTAAGCTTTGGCCTACTTCCACCGTAGCGCGTGTCTATAGGTTTGAGTGTACCTGTATTCGAGGGCCTAATTGTGCTTGACGCTGCCCTAGTAGATTTTACGGGAGTGTGTATATATTTGACTGCGTGGTTTTGTGGGATGGGTAATAACACTTTTCCTAATCCCCGTGTACTGTGTGGTAATGCCTGGTCAAAATGTGCGTGCGTGTATCGTGCATCCTGAGGGACTAATATCGGTGTTCGCCTTCGTTCTGGCAAATTTGCCCTTTGAACTGGCGGTAAAGGTCGCTTAATGGCTTGTGTCTGGCCTAGCAATGTGGTGGCGTGTAGTCTGACCGCTTTTCGGCCTGTGGCCACGGCAGACTCCTGCCATTGCGCTAGCCTATCTGTGTACGTGTATGTAGGCTTTATGTGCTGTAGGGCGGGCTCTACGTCCTCAGCCCATGACGTGGTTATGTCCCTTTGTTTCCCTGTCATATCATGTGTGTTTAATGGCCCTGGCCTCAACTCCCTCTCGTCCCTTTGTTCCGAGGGGATTGTTCTAGGCTCTGCCCCTCGGTTTGGCAAAATTGCCTTCCGATCCGGAGCTGAAGGACGTGTGTTTGTGTTAGGTTTATTTTGTAGTAAGTTGGAGCCTAACCTGGCCGTCTTCTTGACTGTGGCCACGGCGCACTCCTTCCATTGTGTGGCAGTACGTGGCGAGAGGGACATCCTCGCAAATTGTCGAGCTAGCGTATCTACGCTTATGTCCTCTCTCGGCTGGGCTGGTGGCCCTACCATGAACTCAAAAATGGCCTTATTGGCTCGGAGCTCACGGTATTTGTCCCAAATTTGGGTGTACTGCCTATTGAGGCTCATGGCCTGCTTGCAAATTACTGTATTAATGTATTAATGTTTCTGTGCTCTGTATAGTTTTGTTGCCGCTAGTTGGAGAAGCGTTTGGACGCGAATTAGCTCCCTGTATTGGGCGTGTAAACCTGTGTAGTGCACCCTCATTCTCTCGAGGGTTGCATTATCTATTACGGGACCATGTGTGGTGATTAATTGTTGGTATATTTTGTTTCTTTGTATATGGAACCTATTGAGGTGTTCATGTGTGTGATTCAAGTGCTTATGTACGCATCTTAATCGCGCTGTCCTACCCTCTGACAGAGTGTACGGTTGTTTGCCCTGTATTGCCCCGATTTTTGTTTGGAGTGCCCGTATTTGTGTTTGCCGGCTTTGTATGTGCCTCTGGCATCTGAACAATAATGTTAATAATATTGGCGTACCCCTATTGCCTCTATGGCTTGCAATCTCTGCATGAGGTGCCATTCTGACTGCAGTGTATGGGCCTACAATAAGAATAATAAAAAAAAAATCTGTGCGTGTTTGACAATGTATTCTTATATTTCTCTGATTCTGTATGGGGCTAGGGGGTTGGTTTATTAAGAATTTCCCCCGTGTAGCTAGTTTGGAGCACACAAAAAAAAATGGTGCTTTTTGTCTGGGGGATACAATTTCTCACTATTTGCTTGGCTTTTTGCGGTACGGAAGGGGTCGTTTCTCCTACGAGGGCTCGTTGGTTGAGTCCCGTTCTACTGTGCGTAGGACCGCGCCTCCACCAGTGTTTTAGATCCCTTATTTGGGGGTGGATCTAAAAGGGAGAGTTATTGTACTAATTTATAAGGTTGTGCCTAAAAAGGGTAGCTTCCCTTGGCAGGGCAAGCTGACCAGTGTAGAGTGTTATGGTGTGCTAGGAACTAGGGGGCGTTCCTATAAATAAGGTAGTAGTGTTTGAAGTGATGGGACCCAATACAAGGGTCACTGTTCTGGTCGCTCAGCTGAGCTGACTGCTTATTATGTAACTGACTCTGTTCGTATCAGCCGAGTGGCACGTGCTGCTTGCTGGCAGCCGGGCCGGCTCGAGAAACACAAAGATACCTGAGTTGGCGCTATTAGACTACCGTCTGTCACGTCTTACCGTGACGGGAATAAGGAAGGGCGTTGGGATGTAAAAAGGCGTATAAACAGTAAAGCGTGTGTAGAGTGTGGACCAAGTGTTTATTGGTCTGTAATTCTGAGTATGAGTCCCTTGTAGGGAATGTAATTATGTTCACAATGTAGTACAAGTTGTGGGTTACAGGTTACATAAGTAGGAACTCTGAACACGATTGACTGACTCACCTCGGTTGACACCAGCGTAGCCTCGGGCCGTCTCGATGAAGCACTGACAATGAAGAGCCCCTTTGACCTCATTACGATGCCTTCTTATACTCTCCGGCGCTATGTTGTCAGCAATGTGTTGGCATTGCTGGCCCAGTTAATTGTATGTCGCTATGTGTAACCATTGTGCAAGGACTAAGCTGCTTTTTAGAGTGGCAAGCTGTCCCTGCTACGTTTTATGGATGTTGGCCCGGCTTTCCAAGGGTTGCCATTTAGGGGATTTAGCCAGATGCCGGGGGGATGGACTCCAAGGGGTGCATACCCCTGGGAGGCTGTACAATATTTCGCACCAGGCTCTTGGCCCTCCACAAATCACGTGGGTATAAAAATGTGGTGCGACAGAATCGTCGGAAATGCACAATACTTGCCAAATAAGTTCACTTTACTATTCGTGTTGATCACTACACATTAACAACTGTGATTCGCAATACAATGGTGCTCGATGGCACTTGATAAAGATTCCTCGCTAAAAAGCGGACATTTCCCACGTCTAACACGACGGGTATTATAACACGCCTCAACAGGGCGGATTCTCCTGACGTAGTGCACGGAACTGTGTTCCTCGTGGAATCAAGTCGTCAAACTAAGTCGTTGAGCGACTACTTACATTCCTGTTTGCGTATCTGCAATGATATTACCATACCTTAAAGTGAAAAAAAAAAAACATTCTCCAAAATGTTTCAATAATACTGAATGACGAAATGGAATATTCTGAGTCTCGTAGAAAGATAAAATTGATTAATAAGACCTCAGTTAAATAACTAGCAGACTTCACCAAAGTCAAAAGTGCGATTCTCCGCTGCTCCAAAGAGAATCGTATAAGCTCTCAGCTTCTCGTAGCTTTCTGGGTGTGTTCAAAGGAAGTACATCCCATCATAAATGTGTTGTCATGAAAAATATCACATGGACGTTAGCTCAGCGGGTTCAATACATTGATTTTGATTCATGTCTTAACTGTAATTTGAACTTTGATTTTGCATCTAATAGTTTGATTTTGTACTGTAAATTTGTTTAATCGAGACATGATTTCTAAGTTTTTGGATTCGAGAAGTCTAAATGGGGAAATGAAGATTGGTTATCATAGACAGGTGTGAATCTGTGTCAGATCAACGGATGTGGCATCTGTATTGCAATTACAAAATACATGATGGAAATTATATACACCAGTTTTGTGGAATGTACATTATAGTTTGGCATCTACAGAAGTGCAGCTTATCAAGAAAATGACCTTTAGACCCTATATTATGTTGAGGAACTTGGTCATCCATTTGAATTACTAGGAGTTCTTGGAAAGGATCCAAAGAAGAAGAGATTGTTTATGCTTATGGCAATCTGGATGTGTAGCCTGCCCTCAAGGAAGTTGGTTGGGACATCGAACATTTTGGTCTTTCAAAGAAAATGTGGAGGAATCTGGAAGAGCAGGCCTTGTGAAGTTGCTGCTTGCCCTGGAAAATATGTTCTTTTGTGACGGAGATTATGATTGTGGTTCTGACAATTTTCAGGCCTTGCACGAACTAACCTTGTATATCATTTGGTTTGCAAAGTAACTGCTATTTATACCTGGAGATTGAATGCTGCCAAGTATTTTACAGTGGAGTGTTTGGTGAAACATTGTATGAAGATGTATATGGTCTTCGATTTAATATCTTATGTACTGATGGATATTTGGGTAAAATGTGTGTTAGAAATCCCTCCAAAACAACAATGTTGTATAGATTTCTGGGGGCGAATGTGACATTTTTTGATAAGAGCGCTCAGGTGTTGAGATATTGAACTAGGTGTTTGTGAGTGCATATCTCTGGAGTCAAGGAGAAGATGATCCAACACTAGGGTGGTGTCATATCTTTAGAGGGCAGAGAGGAAGGAAAAGGAGTAAGCAGGAGATTGTTTTTGATAGGAGGTAACAAAGAAATAAAAAAGGAGGATTGGATAATATACGAAGTAATGTGGTCTTATAAAAATACTGGAAGTGAATATATATTAAGTTTGTTCCAACACGAAGTTCTGAACGCATTCCGAACTGGTACCACCTTTGTTCAATGCGCAGGCGACAATTGAGAACGAATACTGAACTAGTTCGGGATTTTGTTTGTTGGAACACTTTGGTAGTGTTTTTTTTAACCTGCGTAAACAACGGCACCAAGGAGTTGTGGAGGCCATGAGTAAAGAGCTCTTTGGAGGTCTTAAGATTCTTTGATAGTTTTCTTTACTCTGTGCGAGTTTTGTGTGCTTTTCTTTCTGTTGGCATTGGTTGGCTGACCACCTTGTTGTGTAGCGACTTACGTTCTTGACAGCGCCCCGGAGCTCCAGATTCGATTCACGGCTCTGCCAAGAAACTTTAAATTTGGTGTGAGGGCTGGAACGAGGTATACTCAGTCTCGTGAGGCAAAACTAAGAAAAGGAGGGGTTGATTCCCACCCCAGCCATCCTGGAAGTGGTTTTCAGTGGCTTCGCACTTCTACTCCATGCAAATGCTGGGATAATTCCCACCTTAAGGCCACGACCACCTCCTTCCCAATCCCATACCCAATTTACAAATACACACACTAATACAAACATCACAATAACACAGGTTAGCACACAAATTCCACACACACACACACACCAAATTCACGGGGCTATATGACCACGATGTCGCAGCCCCGAATATAAACTATTCAGGATTATTAAACTTAGTTCACTCATTATTATGCTCAAAACACATTTTATAATATGCTTGCAGGCAGTTTCAGCTGTTTTTGTACAGCTGTATAGGGTTTACATGATAAGTGCCCTACAATAAAAAAAAATCATGAATGTTCCTTTGAGCTGTTGGTAATATTCACGGCTACAACATACACCAACATAATTGATTCACATATTCAGGAAATATTTTCATATTGTTATCCTAAAATATATATTATTTTTACTTCCGTTGGGTAAAAAATATTCTCTTAATTGGGAAGTATACTTGATACACAAAACATCTTGGGGTATGTTGTTTATATTAGTACAATACACAATCAAGCAAAAATTCATTGAGATATATTGACTAGTATTTTAAGTAGTTCCAACTTTCGCTACCAGATATCAATGATACCTAGTGGTGAACGTTGGAACTTTTATAGAGCGTTACAACGAAATTTAACCTAGAAATTTAGCTCCACACAAGTTTAGTCTGTGGAAGGATCTTTTACATGCCATAAATCTATGACATGGGACCGCCAGCCTTACTTCCCCTCCGAAGGAAGGCATACTGAAGGATTTTAACACACTTAAGAAATCCGACGACTTCAGCTGGGTTTGAACCCGCTATCTTGGGCACAGCAGTTCAGCATGCTACCAACTACGCCACCGAAGAGATAATTGAACGGCTATAATTATATTATTATTATTATCATCAACACATTGCTTATTACCTAAATAATTCTCGTTCTTCCTTCATATACATTCCATTCTACGTCTTCATCGGCGCTTGAATCATAATAGAGGTCGCTGTCTCCTTCGAAATCACTCATTTTAATAACACAACATGAGCTACCTAGGTGTATTTTGAAAAGAGCGCGCTAGGGTTATGTTTCTTCTTTCGCATACAACAACGGAAGCAGCTGTGAAGATGGCTTGTGCGCATGATCAGAACTCCCAGTTCCTGCTCTTGACTGAGAACTGATTTCACTCGTTCCGAACGAGTTCCAGATCATGTTGGAACAGAGCAAATAGAGAACTAGCAGTTCAGAACTCGTTCGTGAAGTTTGTTGGAACGGTTCCTGCGCTACTGCGCAGGCGTCGACAGTTCTCGAACGATAATTCGCTGTGTTGGAACAAACCTATTATATAAAGGTGTCCAGACTGCTTCTTGATGATAATCCCACCAATCTTCTCGCAAAGAAGAGTTCTTATAATAAAGAAAACTTAAAAAATCATATCACACTGCAGTACTATAGATCAGCGGTTCCCAAACTTTTGCGGTCCCGGAACCCTTCAGATGTCATTTTCATTCCGCGGAACCCTAACTCTATCCCTGATTTTTACAGAACATTGTGAACCCACTCACTACCTTATTCCTATTTTCATCCATTCTTATTGGCTGGGTGTGTTGTATAGCCTAACGCTAACGTAGTAGGTTTGGAAACAAAGAGAAAACAATTTAAATATACATACAAGCCTTTATTTTGGTACAAAAATATAAACAATTATTTTAGAACAATAAAAATTGGATTTCCATCTAATTTCTAATGTGATGAATGAAATTGTTTCATTCTCGTTCTTAAAATACTTTTGAAATCGGGCTTTATGTCCGACAGCTGAATACGTAAATCAGGGGCAGCATTCAACTTACTCCAAAATTTGTTTTTGGTGTAAGCATAAGCAGAAAAGCCTGCTTCGAATCGAAAGATGGACACGAAGGGGAGCAGAGCTCGGATAGCCTTTTCGGCTACTGACTTGTATACGTCTATCAGTCCTACCCAAAAGTCATTCAGCGGCACTAATTCAAATTTCGTTTTAAACGTGGAGGTACATTGAATTTCAATAAGATATTCATACTCAGGAAGGGACATGTGAAGTTTATTTCGTTGGCAAATGGATTTTGCTGTGATAAAAGTCATAAAACGAAGTCCTAACGTTGGCGAATAGGTGTTTGGATATAACACTCCACCTACTTTCACATTAGAGACAATCTGATAGTTAGCCTCGTGTGGTTTTATTTTAAAATCAGTTTTAAATTTGTTTTTTAAGATTTATCGCGGAACCCCTGCGATGCCTTCATGAAACCCTAGGGTTCCGCGGAACCCAGTTGGGGAACCGCTGCTATAGATATATTATGTATCATAATATGACAACTGAACCGTAAGTAATATTCTCGGTAAATGCTTGTTTATTGCAGTGAATATCAAAACCACATCCCAAACTGATTGTATCCGGGTTGGTATATATTTTACCCTACACCCTGATTTTATTGAGAACTCGTGTTAATCTTGTTTTGAACTTTAGTTTATTACTCTAATACATTTGTATTTGAGTTGGCGCCCAACGGGATTTCTCTATTTTATATTCTGCTTGCTGGGGGGACTCTTCAGGGTAGGATACAGAGAAAGCTACATAGTAGTAAATATTACACCACGAGTAGTCTCAATACCGTACTTGGTCAAAACCTTCGGGATCTCGGTTAACCCGGTAAACACTTCTACACTCTTTGAAGTCTGTAGGATAAAGAACCTCGATAATCGGCTCTCCCTCTCCAAGTCGAAGTTTTGGCGGCCATTTCTGACTCCCTTCAGAAATTTAGCGCACACTTTAGTAAAGCTTATTACTGCGTAATTCGTCCTTTCGGCGACTTTCAAAGTATCTGTAATATTTTCCTATAATTTTCTTCTCATTACCAATGCATAAAATATCCTTCTTGGGGCCTAAGTGCGTAAATTCTCCATATAATATAGTTGAAGGTATTCCCGTCTTCAATAAGACCTCTCCTCATTGGCTGTGGGCTTATGTCCAATGACATAAATTATAACAATATTTATAATATTCCGTAAGTAAATCACTGTTGCTATGTCGAATGCAAGCTTCTAGAAGCCTCTATTGCGCAACATATCACGTGATCGGAATCTCCCTGCCTGCTTGCTTGCTAACACGACTGGTTTGTGTCAGGTTCCAGGATTTATATTGCCATGTTAAACTGTATCATGAGTAGTGGAGTAGTGGTGCTTCTGACTCAGTCCAGAACCCCCTTGCCCCACTACTAAGCCTCGGCCATGTAATATTTTCGATATCTCTCGAACGCATGGTCCGATCTGGACAAATGAGGTGTCGTTGGACTCCGGCTGACGGGGGCTTTGCTATGGACCACTCGAATTTTTGAAAATTTTTGTTTTCGAAAGTAGGTGATAGTTTGAAAACCAAACATGATAGAACGTTGTGCCATGGCTCAAACGAATGGTCTTTATGACTTTATTTTCTATAATGAAACCTTTTTACTTTTTATGTTTTTTTGGAAACACTCGAATTTTGAAAATCCTATACATTGGAAACTAGGAATTCTACAACAAAAATTGTTTGGCATAAATGAAAGGTCCCTACGCCCTCTACCCCCAAAATAAATTTCAAGTCTCTAGGATAAAAACCTGACAGTAGTGTCAATTGGGGGAGCTGGGCCACTTAGAAAGTTGTGAGCCCCTGCGACCTTGGAATGGAGGGAGTGATGCTAGGACGGCGTGCTTGGATTCGTTTTTTTTGTCTCGTTGCGCTCCTTACGGGAATGTTGGTGTCGAAAAGGTGAAATGCCGGGAACACGTTTTTTGGGGGTAAAAAACGTGATTTTAAACTTTTTGCTATATCTCGCGAACCAATGATGCCAGAGGCGTGTACGAGGGGTCCAAGGACTCGGGGTGACGTCCTCTTTGCGATGGACCACTCGTTATATATTTAGAAACAATTTGGAAACTCGTTTTTGGGGTAAACACGTGCTTTTGTGATTTTTGCTGATATCTCACGAACCAATAAGCCTAGAGACTTGTACGAGGTGTCATTTTTTTCGCCGCGTTGTCCTCTTGAGCACGAATGAAAAACCATGTTGAGGTAAAACCGTGATTTTAGACTTTTTGCTCTATCTCGCAAACCCATAACGCTAGAGACGTGAACGAGGTGTCCTAGGACTCAGGCTAACGCCCCCTTTTTGAAACTATGTTTGATATTTTGACAAAGGGCCTGACGCCATACATGTTGGAAAAAAAGTCTTTACCTGTTTAAAATATTCATGATGCGTGGTGGTTGAGAGAGACGATATGGCTGGGTGTGTGTGTTTCAACGAACCTGTCGCTGACCACAATGACCATGCTTAACAGAACAATCGATATTTCGGCGGGTTGGCTTATGACAAAGCGAGGGTGCGTTTTTTTCTGACATTTTACCCCCGAAGGGGATCTTTAACGTGTAAACGATGATGAGAATTTGGTTCTATGTTGGTCGAAGCGAGTACAGAAAACAAACTTGCCAAGGAGCAGACGAGCAGGAGGTGAATGTCATTTGAGCTTATTGGAATGCGCTGATCTGACTTGACAACAGGTGCAATGGGAAAATGACAAAGACGCAGTGGACACTTGAAGGATAAATAATCCAACAACCGTGGTGGCGGGGAAGAGCGAAATGCATGTGAACACGTGTAAGATGACATGTACGCTAAACCAGTTACATCCTGTCTTGCTTCGTACGTGACAAAATGCAAGTTCATGTGAAATTTGACCCGGCACAGGTGTTCACCTTGGGCGTTATCTGTCCACGTGACCGATAACAGAATGTTCAAAGCATGGGAAAAAATGATTATACATGCAACGTAACATATATAAAGACATGTCGTTATCATTTCCACTCTCACTTAGGTGACTACCTTTGAACACACTGCGTTGCGTGAAACACTTGGTCTTGTTTAACAGTTTTGGTGTTGGTGGAAAATACTTAACCTTGTTGTGGGGTAGGTATTTATATATATATTTATTCATTTATATATTTATTGATTTATATATATATTTACATGCAATTATTTATTGATTAGGTAATTAATGATTTTATTTATTTATTTATTTATTTGTTTGTTTGCAGATAACCGGTATACCTTACATGTCTGAGAGAGAAGAAACCATTGCACTTTTGAGCCCACTAGAAGGAAACAACAGCAAGCCACTGCAAGTGAAGGTGAGATTATTTTTTTAAACTAACTTGTCTCATTTTTTTGGTTTCATATTTTATTTTGTGAAATGCATGTATTAACCTAAATTTAGGTATTTATAGCGTTTTATTTTATTTATATTTTAGAAATTTGGAAAGAAAAGCCTTACCGCTGTAGCAGTTGCTGAAAACCCGAGACGCAGTAGAGCGAAACCATTGTTTCCAGGCAGTGAACTATTGAAAACTCAGGTAAGCCTAACATAAAATGCTATTGCATTTTACCACTACTGAAAAAAACTCTTACACACAAAAAAAATTCATCACCTGTACATGACTGGGACAATGATTGCTTTCTTGATTAATGGCTATGTTGTTGTTGACTGGGAAACGTACAAGGCCATGTTGGATTTTCTAAAAACAAAAACAAAATTAATTTATGGGTGGTTCCCTATGGACTCAACGAATATCCACAGGTTTGAACATAATAATGTGAACAAAATGACATGACATTCATTTTTGTTTATATATTGGTTAAAGGGGTGGGGGATGTAAATGACTGTAGCTTTATAAAAAGAAAATAAGTACATGGGTTGCTGTTAGTGCCAACATACAGTTTATTTTTAATGGTGTTTTGATATATACATGCCAATTAACGCTAACGTTTTATTTACAAGTATTGATTGATAGATTGTTTGTTTGCTTTTATGTGTCGCCATGTGCCATTAACGTAATGAACAGACAGTGAACAAGCATGCATTATGCTTTAAAGTACTCTGTGCTCTTGTGCAACGTTAATAACTTACAAAAAGAAAACTGTTTTATTATAACACATGGCGTCAGTACCAAATACAACAAGTGAGCAAGTTGGTTTACCACGTGGGTTCAATTTAAAATCAGAAAATGATCGTTGGTTAACATTTGAATCCTTGGCCTGTAGGCTCTTTGTCGACACATAAACTTGCAAAAGCCGTTTTTTTTACTTGAGCAGAGAAGATGTGATGCGCTGTGTGTTTTGTCGTATTGAACTTTCACACTGGGATGAAGAGGATGATCCCTTTAGAGACCATTTGCGATGGTCTCCTTGTTGTCCTAACATGCTTGGAAAACAAGTGGGTAACCTACCAGTGTATCCATTTTACCGAACCACAAGGCCATTGGCCGCTACTTACGTTGCTGAATCACAAATAAATGATAATAATAATGATATATTACCAGCCAACAACGGTTGTGTCGATATATGTGGTCCATATGCCATAGACAGTGTTGAATTGGCGTGTGCTTTTGAAAAATTGGGAGTTTGCAAGACTAAAGCACTAGCACACCCAGAGTACAGCTCTGTTGAAACACGTTTAGAATCTTATAAAAATGTTTGGCCATTAATATTAAAACACCTTACCAAACAGCTAAGTGAAGCTGGATTTTTTTTATACTGGTGAAGGGGATAAAACAATATGTTTTTATTGTGGATTTGCTTTAAAGGATTGGCAAATGACTTATGACCCTTTTGTGCAACACGCTCGTTGGTTACCAAACTGTAAATACATGGTGTTGCTTAAAGGTCAGGAATTTGTGAACACTATTCGTAAAGAAAACGTGATTGCAGCACAAGACATAAAAGTGCCTTTAGAGTTAGAACACGCGGAGCAAATACATGAGGCTGAAAGAAAAGACTTGTCTTACGAACAGATACAAAAGTGCGACCAACAATTATGTAAAATTTGTTATCAAGATGAACTAGGTGTTGTATTTTTTGCCTTGTGGACACATGATAGCATGTGTCAAGTGTGCATTAGAACTTAACACTTGTGCTATATGCAGAAAAGTAGTATCTGCTACAGTTAGGGCATTTCTTGCATAACTAGTATAATTATTAGCCATGCATAGTGCAAAATCCCTAATTGCACAATATTATTAAAGCTGTTTTAGAGTGTAATATATATGTTTTTGTTTTGTTTAAAGACTACTACAATGAATGTTTTGAATGCTGTGGGACAATCATGTAGCTTAGAGACAAAGAAGCTCAGCGAATTGCCAACGCATATTCCATTCCGCATTATCAAGATTCGGAAATTGAAAACAGCATATGGTGATCGTGTGCCTCCGTGGCTTAGGCGGCAGCACGCCGGCCTCTCACCGCTGGGTCCGTGGTTCAAATCCCGGTCGCTCCATGTGAGATCTGTGCTGGACAAAACGGAGGCAGACAGGTTTTTCTCCGGGTACTCCGGTTTTCCCTGTCACAATTTCATTCCAGCAACACTCTCCACTATCATTTCATTTCATCTGTCATTCATTTAATCATTGCCCCAGAGGAGTGCGTCAGGCCTCGGCAGCCGGCACTGTTCATATCCTCGCCGCTAGTTGGGGGCTTCATTCATTCCATTCCTGACCCGGTCGGAGACTGGAAGCAGGCTGTGGATTTTCATTTTCATATGGTGATCGTGTACTTTGTGTATGTGAAAACTTTGAGACATTTCTGCCTATACGGTTTGGTGGTATGTCGGAGAGTGTTTTTAATGGAGTCAATAATGCTGTGCAACCTGTAAATTTAATTTATGAAGGTTTTAAAAACAATACGTGCATGGTTGGTTTTAATTAAATAAAAAAACAAATGTCAAATAATAATGGAAGACATAAGTGATGACAATGGACTGAAAGAAAAATATGTGTATAGAATAATAATGTTTTAGTTTTTAGTATTGTCTTAAAACATATTATCATGAAACCAAAAACATGTATATAAAGTTTGTAAATAAATGCAAAATGATGTTACAATGCTGTTTTATTTTATACAAAGTTAGTATATTTAACATTGCAGAGTATACATGATTATGACAATAGATGCACACTGAATACAAGCCTTTCTCTCTTTACAATAGTATGCTATAGTTTTAAACACAAGGCTCGTTGTAGATCATTTTATAGCAATGTCCATTCACTGTTGTTTTCGAAAACTGGGGAAGCCGCAATGGTTGTATAGGCATAAAACCTTATTGTTATTACTATTTAGTCATTTTGATCCTCTTGCATATCAAGAGCAGATGACCTAGTTGTTCCACTCTTTAAAACGACAACAACAACACTACCTCTTGCATAGTTTGTGATGTTGATGGCTCTTGCGACGTGGAAGATGGATTAAAAATAACTTTTAGAACAGGGGTTAAACGTTGCTCATTAAACAATGCAATATTTTGAGTAGCAATATGGTTTTCTTGATTTTTGTCGACGGCAACTGTGTTTCATGCAGTACACTACATTGATGATCACTGACACTTAAAACCTCACTATTTTTACTTTTTAGGTCACCACGACAATGTTTGGAACGTTGCTTTGAACAACGCCAAATAACAGTTCCATTTTTATTGGTTCGTTTCACAATATATGAATATCCTTTATAGTATGCGTAAGGCTTACCATACCTAGTCACTGATACTTCCATGTCAACTGTCAAGCATAGACTAAGCTCTAGTAAAGTCAACTTGGTAATAAGAATAATAGTTTAATGTGAGAGCAAATATGGATCCAAAGAGTTCAGGTAAAAGTGGAAGCAAATAAGCAAATATAAGAAACAGGAGTGGGGGTAAAAGTGGTCGCAAAGTGGTAGACCCATTACACAATAATTTCAGCACGACGAAGATCTTGTTCAATTTCTTTGATTTCCCAATCGTAACCGGTATGCCCAGCTTGTTGTAAAGCATGCAATTGTCGAAGCCGTTGAATTAGCTTACTGGGTTTGATCCAGTATACACATTTAACAAATGGATTTTTAGGTGTAAACAAAGCATTACCATTATCATGATGATGATCATCATCATCATCATCATCATCATTATCATCATCATGATCATCATTATCATCATGTCCATCATCACTATTACTATATAGTCCTTTTTGATCCTCTTGCAATACCACTTCATTTATAGTCTGAGTTGATTTTGATAGTGTTGAAGGATTCTTGGACGTTGACAACTGTCTTAACATTACTTTTTGAGGACATGATAAGTCCTTTTGAACAAACACTGCACTATCTTTAGCCGCAATATCCTTTTCTTGAACTTGCTTTTTAGCATTTTGATAATTGTTTGTAAACAGCAAGCGTGATTCGTTTTGAGCACTACATTGATGAACACTCACACTTAAAACCTTTCCATTTTTACTTTTCAGATTGCCTCGACATTTTGTTGACCTCTCTTTTGAGCATC
This sequence comes from Meconema thalassinum, assembly GCA_946902985.2. Lineage (NCBI taxonomy): Eukaryota > Metazoa > Arthropoda > Insecta > Orthoptera > Tettigoniidae > Meconema > Meconema thalassinum. The sequence goes on from OX336393.1 coordinate 90,209,503, forward strand.
GCCAGAATATTATTCCATTCACATTCTGGCGATAATAGTTATAGAAGCAGCCTTGATAGAGTGCACGTAGCAAACAAACAAACAAATAAATAAATAAATAAATAAATAAATAAATAAATAAATAAATAAAATCATTAATTACCTAATCAATAAATAATTGCATGTAAATATATATATATATATATAAATCAATAAATATATAAATGAATAAATATATATATATAAATACCTACCCCACAACAAGGTTAAGTATTTTCCACCAACACCAAAACTGTTAAACAAGACCAAGTGTTTCACGCAACGCAGTGTGTTCGAAGGTAGTCACCTAAGTGAGAGTGGAAATGATAATGACATGTCTTTATATATGTTACGTTGCATGTATAATCATTTTTTCCCACGCTTTGAACATTCTGTTATCGGTCACGTGGACAGATAACGCCCAAGGTGAACACCTGTGCCGGATCAAATTTCACATGAACTTGCATTTTGTCACGTACGAAGCAAGACAGGATATAACTGGTTTAGCGTACATGTCATCTCACACGTGTTCACATGCATTTCGCTCTTCCCTGCCACCACGGTTGTTGGATTATTTAACCTTCAAGTGTCCTCTGCGTCTTTGTCATTTTTCCATTGCACCTGTTGTCAAGTCATATCAGCGCATTCCAATAAGCTCAAATGACATTCACCTCCTGCTCGTCTGCTCCTTGGCAAGTTTGTTTTCTGTACTTGCTTCGACCAACATAGAACCAAATTCTCATCATCGTTCACTCGTTAAAGATCCCCTTCGGGGGTAAAATGTCAGAAAAAAACGCACCCTCGCTTTGTCATAAGCCGACCCGCCGAAATATCGATTGTTCTGTTAAGCATGGTCATTGTGGTCAGCGACAGGTTCGTTAAAACACACACACCCAGCCATATCGTCTCTCTCAACCACCACGCATCATGAACATTTGAAACAGGTAAAGATTTTTTTTTCAACATGTATGGCGTTAGGCCCTTTGTCAACATGTCAAACATAGTTTCAAAAAGGGGGCGTTAGCCCGAGTCCTAGGACATCTCGTTCACGTCTCTAGCGTTATGGGTTTGCGAGATAGAGGAAAAAGTTTAAAATCACGGTTTTACCTCAACATGGTTTTTCATTCCTGCTCAACACGAGTATCCTCGGCAAGAGGACAACGTGACGAAAAAATGACACCTCGTCAAGTCTCTAGGCTTATTGGTTCGTGAGATATCAGCAAAAATCACAAAAAACACGTGTTTACCCCAAAAACGAGTTTCCAAATTGTTTTTAAAAATATAACGAGTGGTCCATAGCAAAGAGGACGTCACCCCGAGTCCTTGGACCCCTCGTACACGCCTCTGGCATCATTGGTTCGCGAGATATAACAAAAAGTTTAAAATCACGTTTTTACCACCAAAATAAACCGTGTTCCCGGCATTTCACCTTTTCGACACCAAAATTCCCGTAAAGAGCGCAATGAGACGAAAAAAAAACGAATCCAAGCACGCCCTCCTAGCATCACTCCTTCCATTGCAAGGTCGCAGGGGCTCACAACTTGCCAAGTGGCCCAGCTCCCCCCAATTGACACTACAGTCAGGTGTTTATCCTAGAGACTTGAAATTTATTTTGGGGGTAGAGGGCGTAGGGACCTTTCATTTATGTCAAACTTTTTTTTGTAGAATTCCTAGTTTCCAAAATACAAAATATAGGATTTTCAAAATTGGAGTGTTTTCAAAAAACATAAAAAGTAAAAAAGTTTCATTATAGAAAATAAAGGTCATAAAGACCATTCGTTTGAGCCATGGCACAACGTTCTATCACGTTTGGTTTTCAAACTATCACCTACTTTCGAAAACAAAAAATTCAAAAAAAAAAAGAAATTGAAAAATATAACGAGTGGTCCATAGGAAAGAGGACGTCAGCTCGAGTCCAACGACACCTCATTCGTGAATCTCCGACCTCGGGTTCGAGAGTTATCGGCAATGTTCGCAGGAAAGTAGGCTGTGAGTTTAAACCATCACTACTCCCCTACTATCATGGGTTCGGAAAATATTCTCATTCAAGTCCCAAATAATTCATTTTTCGCGGGCAGTACTTCATAAAAATTGTTCCGTATTTCTAAAGAAAATCTACGTACGGTACCAGTATTCAAATCTGTTGGTTGGTTCTTAAGATTAGGGACTGCGACAACGCGGTCATGTAGCCCCGTGTACTTTGGGTGTGTGTAGAATCTGTCTGATAACCGGTATTAATTGTGATGACTGTATTAGTGTGTGTTATCTGTTATTTAATTTAAGTACAGACTGAAACTTAGAATTTTTCAAATAGTTCCTACTTTTGCCGCCAAGCGCCACCGTCAACGACTACTAGGCCAAGTTCAGAACTTAGCTACTAGACGCCACCGCAGTCGGCTCTTGGCAACGAACGTAGAAACCTAAGAGCATTGTTTACATTCTTAACCTATCCAATTTAGCTTCACACAGGTGCAATTAGTCGAATGTTCTTTAACATGCCATAAATCTTTGACATGGGACCGCCGGCTTTACTTCCCCTCCGAAGGAAGGCATACTGAGGGATTCAAATCTAATGTCTCATTCGACAACACCTAAGATTTAAAAAATCGATAACGAAACAATTCATTCGTACGAAAAAATGTATCCCTGCATCCCAATCAATAAAATGATGGACATAATTAATTCCAACCTGTTACAGAATGGAAAATTGAGAATAATTGAATTCATCAATATCTTGAAGTTCTCTTTAAACAATAACTATTTTTAATTTAATGTAGTTGACCCATTTCTATTCTTCGAGAAGATAACTTCAGGTCAACAAATGATTACATCCTGGATTTTCGTGTAACAACCTAGCGGGTGCTATTGGTACCTAAATTTATGTGAGCCGACGCGAGATAGTGCGGCATGTATTTTCAGAGAGTTTGTATCGTTTTGTCATATATCGACCTACGTTCGATTGTTTCGACCTGTTGTTAACGGTAACAGTTGTTACTGACAAGAATGAGTTGAGATTTTCGATCCGCAGAGTGAAGATGTGAATTGACAAGAGCTGTAGAAGGAGAAGTTTTGGACGGCTAAGGCCGGGCCTAGAGCTTCTAAGTCTTATTTAATGTGAACTCAACATCATACTTACTCATATTAACTACCACCGTTGGAACCCTGTTTTATTCTGAAAACGTTAAATATCGTATATGTCTTGCCATTTTATGCATGTGGCGAAGTTATGCCCTGAAGAAGAAATAAATATCATTATTTAATATTTACCAAAATATAACTGTGTTTGGGAGCAGATAAGGTACGTTCTTATGTTTAAATGTGGAGATGAAACGGTTGCGTTCGTGAAGCTTTTGTAATGTAAATATGTTTGAATGATTGCTGTGTTTATGTTGGCAGGATATGCGATTGAATGAATGATATGCATTTGGTCTAACATGTTTAACCTATGGGTTGGTAGTTCGCTACTCATGATTCTGACTTCGGCATATGAGTTGATTTGGTCAAGGGTTGGTATGACTTTAATTGTGTTTTGAAGGGTGTTATGTATTGGTCTCACATCTTAACCTACTTCAGGTTTGTATTTATTTCCTGGTGACGTTGAACTTATTAATGATGGGTGTTTGTTTGGTATATGTGTATGAAGTGGTATGGTATGTTTGTCAGTGTGGTTGTTATGTAGTGGCCTCGCATGTGACCTTCGTGGTCTGCAATTTATTGTCGTGACTTTGGCCATACATATTATTGGTGTCTGATCGCGTGTATGTTTGCAGGTTATGTATGACTTGATATACACTTGGTTCATGAAAACAATGAATTTAATCTCTCAAGTTTTGTCTTGTAACAATTGTTTTCCTGTCGAGGTATTTAATTTAATAAGCTAATCCAGACACTCCCTTCTGCGATACCAGTGATCTTGTTGTTTTTCCATGGGATTTTTCTCTACCTAAGGTTTTTTATTTCAATTAACTTCTCCCTGGACCTTAGTATATCCACTATGGATTATGTGGCGTGTGTCTTCTGACACTTAAATATTTGTTATTTATTTAACCCTCGATTCGACTCTGCCAACGGTCTGTATTTTTTTTTAAATTCCGTTTTTCACGATTCCATCTTCTCTGATTCTCAACTTAGATTTGATTTTTCTTTTACAATGAAATGTTTTATATCTTGTTACATGCATGTATATATATATATATATATATATATATATATATATATATTTAGATTATATTGTTTTCCATGAAAATTACTACTCAGTGTTCTTTTTTGACAGTAGATACTAGTGTATTTAGTCTCTCTTTTGATATGGGTAATGGTAAGCAGAAGTTCAGCACGCATTCCTCCCCAAGTATCTTGTCTTCTTTGGGTTATTTACTTATGTAAGGTTGTATAGAGCCTTCCTTTGTGTCAGTAGTATACGAACAAAAAGATGGTCTCAGAATGGGTTCTCCTGCATAGGTAATAATGGAGTTAGACGAATTGCGAGATGAAAATCAGTTGTTTTGACTTTCACGCCAGGAGCTTCCTTTTAAGTTCTCTGCATCTCTGTATACGAGAGAGGTGCGCGCTATCTATGTACGAGAGTGCGAATCAACTGTAGTTCAACCTCCCGCTTCCACCAACCATAAGCCATTATTTTAATTCTTCGGTGAATTAATGCTTGCCTTGAGGTAAATGACATACTGCGGCCTGAACAGTTCGGCTCAGTTTCGGCTATGGAGGTATTATGTTTCTAGTTTATGTTCTCTATGGAACTTGGGTGGAGTGTATATACGCTTTTACTCTGTGACGATATTAGTTGTAATTGCTCAATGTGTTAAGATGTAGATGAGATATATGCCTTGATCTGAAGGAAATTGATAAAGATACAAATCAATCTCTTCACATTGAATCTGTCAACTCAGTGCAGTCAATTCAATATATTTTACATGCATATAGTACAATCTTTGAAGAAAAAATTGGATGCGTTCCCAATATTGAAGTAAAACTGCAACTCAGAGAGGGGGTGAAACCTGTCTTCAATCGTGAACGGGATGTCCCTTTTGCTCTTCGGGAACGCGTCGAAAAGGAACTCGCTTCATTGGAATCGGAAGGAATTATTTCTCCTACAGCTTTAAGTGATTGGGGATCGCCTCTTGTTGTTATCCCAAAACGGGATGGGGAGTTAGGTTATGTGTCGACTACAAATGTGGAGTGAATTCAAGGTTGATTTATGCAAACCATCCCATAAGACCAGTTAATGATGTTCTACATAGTCTTAGGAACTCAAAATTTCTCTGCAAGTTAGACTTATACAAGGCATATCTACATCTGAATGGATGATGAAGACAGTAGTATGATTCAAATTATATCCACTCACAAAGGAACCTTCAGGATGCACCGACTGAGTTTTGGCATCAAAACTGCCCCCTCAGAATGTAATAGGATATTATCACAGATTCTTCAAGGTCTTCCAAAAGCTGAAGCTTATTTTGACGATATCATAATACATGGTACTACGAAGGAGGAGTGCACCAAGAACTTAATAGCCTGTCTAGAACGGCTTTCAAAAAATAATCTGCATTTGAACAAAAGCAAATGCTCATTTTTCAAGGAAAACACAGACTACCTAGGACATACTGTATCATATAATGAGATCCGCAAGTCACCAAAGAAAGTTCAAGCTGTGTCACAAATGCCACGTCCTAAAAACATTGAAGAAGTGAGACGCTTCCTTGGTATGGTGACTTATTACGCAAAGTTTATTCCTAATTTTTCAACGAAGCCCCACCCATTACGGCAGTTATTGCGGAGAGGTGAGCGGTTTTTCTGGTCTGCAGCCTGTGAAGCAGCTTTCTTGAATCTCAAGTCCGAGTTATGTAGTGAACGTGTCCTTACCCCATTCAATCCATCACTGCCTATCATCTTGTCAACCTATGCCATTCCTACTGGTGTTGGAGCAGTATTAAGTCATGAGATGTATGGCCAAGAAAGACCCATTGCCTATGCATCTCGTGCCCTAACACCAGCAGAATGTAATTACAGTCAGCTTGACCGGGAAGCGTTGGCAATAATTTCCGCCACAACACACTTCTACAACTATATTTTTGCTAGAAATTTCATTCTTGTGACGGACAATGAACGTCTGTCTCGTATTTTTCATCAGAACAAGGGCCTGCCACAAATGACATCCGCAAGGCTCCTAAGATATGCATCGTTTCTCTCGTGTTTTGACTACACGGTAAGAGTGAAAAAAGGGAAAGATAACGAAAATGTTGATTGCCTATCCCGAGCCCCTGTTGCATCTACCTCGCCAAACATTGAAACATCAATAAATGCAGAAGTTTCACAACTCTATGCTGAAACGATTCTTCAAGTGTCAAGTGAGGCCATTACGTACGAAACTATCCACGATGAGACTATGTTAGACCCAGAACTTAGAGCCACCCTGCAACGTCTTCAAACTCAATCCTTGGATGAGCCATATACAGTTGAAAATGGTATTCTATTCCGTCAAGACCGAATTGTTATCCCAAAGAAACTACAAAGAAATTTTTTGGAAGAGTTACATTTAACACACCTCGGCATTGTGAAAACGAAACAGTTAGCAAGACGATATGTCTACTGGCCGCAATTAGACAAAGACATTGAGAAGCTTATAAAATCTTGTGAAGATTGCGCGCAGTCTCGTTCAAATCCACCAAAAGCTCCAATACACCCCTGGGATGAACCAGAAGAAAATTGGGAATGCATACATATTGACTATGCGGGACCATTTGATAACCACCATTTCTTGATGTGTGCTGACGCGAAATCCAAGCGGGTCGAAGTCCGAATAGTGAAAGACGCTCCATCCACTGCAACTACTATCAGTCTGCTTGACAATATCTTTACCGTACATGGGTACCCGAATGTCCTTGTGTCAGATAATGCCACTATCTTCACGAGTGATGTATTCAGATCCTATTGCAAGGAGAGAGGGATTTTTCAGAAATATACTGCACCAGGGCACCCATCAACCAATGGGCTCTCCGAGAGAAACATCCAAACTTTGAAGAGACGACTTCGTGCTTCTGTAAATGACCCGGCACCATTATCGACTAAGTTACAGAACATCTTGTTTCAATACAGAGCAACGCCATTGGCATGTGGACAGTCTCTAGCTGAACTATATTTGAAACGTCGGCTACGTATCCAGTTGGATTCTCTACTTCCAAACCAAAAGAGCTTGACTACATCCAGTTTCTCACCCCCTGTTCGCTCTTTCAAAGTGGGGGAGAGAGTGCAAGTCCGGATTCACCAGAAAATCCGTGATATTTGGCAGTTTGGTGTTATACAAACTAAACTCGGCCAGCACCACTATGATGTGAAATTGGATTCGGGACGAATTTTAAAGCGGCATGTTGACCAGTTATTATCGACTCTCGTGCCAAAGAAAGATAAGCATGTCACTTTTGCTCCAACAAATTCTCCAGTGCGTGGTGTTCCAAATATACCAACACCAACCCAATCAAGACTCTAGAATGATGATATACCTCCTGCAACCCACACTTCAGATGATACAAGGCAGACCATCCTGCAACCAGATGAACGCCCTGATCGAAACAGCCTTTCACCACCTGCTGATAATTATTTAAGAAGATCAGCCAGAGACAGGCGACCTCCTCAGTATCTGCAAGACTATGTGCCCAAATGAATTTGAATAGTCCCCTTATTTGTTTTTATATAAGCATGGGAGACTATTATGTATCTAGTTTATGTCCTTTATGGAACTTGGGCGGAGTGTATATACGCTTTTACTCTGTGACGATATTAGTTGTAATTGGTCAATGTGTTAAGATGTAGATGAGATGTATGTACATATTGAATAGCTATAATGTGCTTAATCAAAACATAATACGAGGCAAACGCAGTGCACCGCTAGCCGTGCTGCGATTGGTCGCGTATGCCACGAGATCATTCCATCTTAAAAGAACTGTTCCTTCAGTGTTCTTAGATAGAGAGCTTTTGACAATGTTTGTATACATAATCTTATCATCAAGCTCATACATACTTCATCCCTGCCAAACTACCTTATTAAGAGTATCTATTCATACTTAAGGAACAAGTCATTTTATGCTACCTGCGATGGCGAGAGGTCCACGGTTCGTACCTTGCACGCTGGTGTACCTCAAGGTGGAGTCCTCTCGCCAACGATGTTTAGCCTATATGTGAATGATCTCCCCACTGCGTAGGGAGTAGAACTGCAGATGTTTGCTGATGGCATTGCAATTTATACCTCCAAGCATAAGAAATCCGATGCCATCAATGCTATGCAACGCTGGATTTCTGTGTTCTGGCGTTGGTGTGTTCTTAATAAAATTAAAGTAAATGGCGAAAAAACTCAAGCCATTCTCTTTACTCGCCGTCGCCCCCAGTTTGGCCAACTCAGTTTGCATCACACCCTTCTTCCTTGGTCTAGCAGTGTCAAGTACCTTGGCATACTGCATAGACAAATCCCTCACTTTTCGATTGCATGTGGCCCGAGTCTTACAGCTTGCAGCGGCTAGGAAAAAGGCTATTTTTGCTCTCACTAGTGATAAATATTTGAGCTAATTTATTAAGAAGCAATTATATCTTGCTCTAGTCCGCCCTATCCTGCTGTATGGCTGTGAGGCCTGGGGCCACATATCTAAAACTCATATTGACAAGATGCAAGCATTCCAAATTAAAACTCTCCCACAGTTCCTTACGGTCAAGAGGTCCGTCAAAAGAAACTCGGAAATTAGACGTGACCTTAATATTCCTCTCATTGATAAGCATATCAGAAGGATCTGCAAGTTGGTCAAACGAAGAATACACCATAATATCTAATCTGGTACTAAAGGCCTTGATAGTATCTACAAGGCTATTAATATTAAGCAGCCAATTACTAGGCGCAGTTTTCCAGGTCCTTGGTTTGTTTATCAGAAGCTTTAGATTTTTAATTTGATATTATTTCCAAATTTTAATTGCTAACAACGTTTAAGTTAGGCAGGTAGCTGCCTTGTGTTACATTTAGTTCTTCTTTTCCGTTATACCGTCTTGAGGGTTTCAGCTCAGATTGATTTCTTCCCTCCTATGTGTAATTAACAAGCGAGCTCATCCGACTTAGGTACTCCCCTTTCTACTGACGAGTCATAAGGCTTTTAGGGTCTTGATGCTTTCGTTTATCTGGTAACAAATATATAGACTATATATATTAAGGCCTATGCTATATGAAGTGGGATCGGCGAACATGCCATCGTGACGATGCCATGTAATAACCAATCAATTTATATGAGGTGGTCAGTTTCAAAACAGCCTATGTCACCCTTTGGTCGAAATTTAGTTTTTTGTTTCAGTGCATTCCCTAAGCTTCCCTATACATAATATTACCATCACTTTGCATCAAAATGTCCTAGAAACCACCTAAAAAGCTGTTTAAATACAGCTATTGGAATCAAAACGGTTCTTGTTCATAGCTGAATGGCTGCCTTATAATACATCCATTTTGAGATCAAAATGGCTCATTTTCCCATATGCCATTAAAAGGGTCTAGCCTCTTAGGTTTCAAATCGTCTCTTGTTTGTCTCGTAAGTTGCCTAGAGACCAAGGAAAAAGAGCACATTTTGATATAAATTTCATTGACTTCTCCTTGTATACGGCAATGGAAAAGTTTCAGAGTGGCAGGCTTGGTGACCATCTGGAACCAGGGCCGTATTTCTCAATGGGCTAAGTAGGCTGCAGCCTAGAGCGGAAAATTTTCAGGGGCGGCAGTTTGGCAATTTATTCAATAGTTAAAAAGAAGTATTTCAGAAGTTAATGATATTTTCCGTACGAATTTAAGAATACATGTTACTTAAAAATATGTCTTAGTCCTTCTACATAGCCTACTTTCTAAAACTAAACATAATACAAATTCACAGCACATAATCTTGTTTTATAGCTTTCTTTTAGAGCAATCTAATTTGGTTTGACAACACTGGCACAAGCGCAGCGATTCGATCTGACAACACTGTAGCCGAGCTGGCAACACTGTTGGTAAAAGGCCCAGTGGCTCGCATTTTTTTTTCAGCCCGAGCCTAGCCACAGTATGTATTTCCGAGCCTCTTATTGGCTGTTATGTCATGCCATTCTCCTGGTTCCGAATCGAGACGGTAGATAGTAGCAGGGTCACATCCGATCAAACACGGAGGAAGGTTATCGAGTGAGATGTGGATAATATTCGATGTTGAATTGAATTGAATTATTAGCATGAAACTTGCTTTAGATCAAGTTTAAAACAACCCATGCAGCAAATGAATGCGTTCCAATCAACGTTTAAGGTGTAAGTGAAATCATTCGACATTTAATCACATGTATTAAGACCTATGATAATATACGTCATTTATGAGCGCAGATGTTCATAAGTGGTATCGTGCGAGCTTGGTAACTTTGTGTCCCGGGGTCAAGACTGCCCTAGGGAAGAAATTTTTACTTCTTTTGAATTATTTTATTATATCCTCCCTACTTTTTACAGCATGTTTTATGGCTTGTTTTATTGAAATTATCTGTATGGGTGATTGAAATAATAAACATTGTTAGGCGGAAGTCTTCCCTATTCTCACTTGAATTTATATTCCTCTGGTTACTGTTCAACGCGGCTAGCGTTCTTGGCTGTCTCCCCAGAGGTGCGGGTTCGATTCCCAGCTCTGCCGAGAAATTTCAATTCTGGTGTGAGGACTGCAACGGGGTACACTCGGCCTCATGAGCCAAAACTGAGTAGAGGTGGGTTCGATTCCCACCTCAGCCATCTTGGAAGTGATTTTCCATAGTTTTCCACTTCTACTCCAGACAAATGTCGAAATTTTTCATAACAAAGGCAAGGCTGCAACTTATCACCCATACTTTTCAATCTTTACATTGAAAAAACAATGAAGGAAATTGGTGAAACATTTAAAGTGGGAGTGAAGATTCAAGGAGACATATTTCAATTCTGAGATTTGCTGATAAAATCGTTATCCTGGCCGACACGCCTGAGGATTTGGATGAGTTTTTGAATGGTATGGACTCCGTCTTGAGGAAAGAGTTCATGATAAAAATTAATAAAATGTAAAACAAAAAATATTGGATCGCAGCCGAAATAAATCTGAAACCTCTATGGACATCAAATTGGCAGGTGAAAAGCTAAAGGAAATAGCAGACTTCTGTTACTTAGGAAGCGAAATAACCAGTGATGGACGAAGCAAATAGGACATAAATAGTAGGTTGGCTCAGGCAAGGAAAGCATTTCTACAAAAAAGGAATCTCTTGACATCGAATATTAGGGAGTCATTTTTGAAAGCCTTTGTCTGGAGCGTGGCACTCTATGGAAGTCAAACTTGGACTATTGGTGCAGCAGAAAAGAGGAGAATTGAAGCGTTTGAAATGTAGTGTTACAGGAGAATGATGAAGATCAGATGGGTAGATAGGGTTACAAACAAAGAGGTATTAAGACGAGTGGAACGAGAGATGTTTCTGGCGACTGCTAATGAAGAGAAGAGATTGGTTGGTAGGACACATACTAAGACATCAAGGAATAGCAAGCTCAGTTATGGAAGGAAGGGTCGAGAACTGTACGGGTAGACCAAGGTTAGAATATGTTAAACAGATTGCCTCGGATGTAGGGTGTGGTAGCTATGTAGAGATGAAAAGATTAACTCAGGACAGGGAGACATGGAGTGCTGCATCAAACCTGTCAAAAGACTGAAGACACAAACACACAATCTCGCGATCATTAGACACGGAACCTCCAATTTAGTTAGAAACCAAAACTCAGAACGTGAAAATTCCCTTCGTAAATCTCACGTGAATTGACCGGGAATCGAACCCGTCCACCTTGGGGAGAGGTAAGCAGAAGTTGGCGCTGATGTTGCTCTTGTTCATTTGATCAAATTGGACATGGTGGTCATTGAGCCCACCTACTTGTGAATAAATAAATAAATAAATAAATAAATAAATAAATATAAATCTCTTATATAAAAACAAGTGTCCTGACTGACTGACTCATCATCGGCCAGCCAAAACTATTAAAGCTAGAAACATGAAATTTTGGGAATATGTTCGTTGTAAGTCGAAAACGCCCACTAAGGAAGGGTTTTTGGATATTCAGTTTCTAAAGGGGTGTTAAGGGGGTACACCTGCATTTCATTGAATAACAATATCTCCAGATTGCTTTCATTGGGGGATTTGATACTCGGCATATAAACTCATCATTAAAAATAAGAAGATATGTGTCTGAGGGTTTTTCGATGTGGTGTATATTTTGAGGTGAAAGGGGTGAAAAGTGGGGTTTGAAGGTTTCCTAACCGAGCGTGTATCTCTTAAACGACATAGGCGAGGAGTTTGGACCTCAGCGGAAAAAAATCAGCATAAAAAATAACAAAATAGGTGTTTGACCGTTTTTTCATAAATCCAATATAAGGGGCCCATGGGGAGGGGTGAAAATATGGGGAGGGGGAGGAAACGTAATATGTCTGAGTGTAAAGTTATACATGGCCTATGTTGTAGACAATAACACATTACATCTTTTTTGTCTCTTGCTATTTCATCATACGACGAATACTTAGGGAGTTATTAATGATTTTGTACTTTTTGGCCGGAATTTTCTAAGTCCCAGGAATGGCATAAAAATTGATTCGAATGAAATTTCGAAAAATAGTTTTTTTAATACTTTTATTATATTTTTCACGTCTTTTAGGGTCCGGAACCAATATGATATGTTGATGTTTTTTTTCGTCCCATGCATTTTTGGTTTCAGGTGATAGAATTATTTTCCACTAGGACCGATGCTTATCTCTTATATAAAAACAAGTGTCCTGACTGACTGACTGACTGACTGACTCATCATCGGCCAGCCAAAACTATTAAAGCTAGAAACATGAAATTTTGGGAATATGTTCGTTGTAAGTCGAAAACGTCCATTAAGGAAGGGTTTTTGGATATTCAGTTTCTAAAGGGGTGTTAAGGGGGTACACCTGCATTTCATTGAATAACAATATCTCCAGATTGCTTTGATTGGGGGATTTGATACTCGGCATATAAACTCATCATTAAAAATAAGAAGATATGTGTCTGAGGGTTTTCCGATGTGGTGTATATTTCGAGGTGAAAGGGGTGAAAAGTGGGGGTTGAAGGTTTCCTAACCGAGCGTGTATCTCTTAAACGACATAGGCGAGGAGTTTGGAACTCAGCGGAAAAAAATCAGCATAAAAAATAACAAAATAGGTGTTTGACCTTTTTTTCATAAATCCAATATAAGGGGCCCATGGGGAGGGGTGAAAATATGGGGGGGGGGGACGTAATATGTCTGAGTGTAAAATTTTGCATGGCCTATGTTGTAGACAATAACACATTACATCTTTTTTGTCTCTTGCTATTTCATCATACGACGAATACTTAGGGAGTTATTAATGATTTTGTACTTTTTGCCGGAATTTTCTAAGTCCCAGGAATGGCATAAAAATTGATTCGAATGAAATTTCGAAAAATAGTTTTTTTTAATACTTTTATTATATTTTTCACGTCTTTTAGGGTCCGGAACCAATATGATATGTTGATGTTTTTTTTTCGTCCCATGCATTTTTGGTTTCAAGTGATAGAATTATTTTCCACTAGGACCGATGCTTATCTCTTATATAAAAACAAGTGTCCTGACTGACTGACTCATCATCGCCCAGCCAAAACTATTAAAGCTAGAAACATGAAATTTTGGGAATATGTTCGTTGTAAGTCGAAAACGCCCACTAAGGAAGGGTTTTTGGATATTCAGTTTCTAAAGGGGTGTTAAGGGGGTACACCTGCATTTCATTGAATAACAATATCTCCAGATTGCTTTCATTGGGGGATTTGATACTCGGCATATAAACTCATCATTAAAAATAAGAAGATACGTGTCTGAGGGTTTTTCGATGTGGTGTATATTTTGAGGTGAAAGGGGTGAAAAGTGGGGGTTGAAGGTTTCCTAACCGAGCGTGTATCTCTTAAACGACATAGGCGAGGAGTTTGGACCTCAGCGGAAAAAAATCAGCATAAAAAATAACAAAATAGGTGTTTGACCGTTTTTTCATAAATCCAATATAAGGGGCCCATGGGGAGGGGTGAAAATATGGGGAGGGGGGAGGAAACGCAATATGTCTGAGTGTAAAGTTATACATGGCCTATGTTGTAGACAATAACACATTACATCTTTTTTGTCTCTTGCTATTTCATCATACGACGAATACTTAGGGAGTTATTAATGATTTTGTACTTTTTGGCCGGAATATTCTAAGTCCCAGGAATGGCATAAAAATTGATTCGAATGAAATTTCGAAAAATGGTTTTTTTTAATTCTTTTATTATTTTTTTCACGTCTTTTAGGGTCCGGAACCAATATGATATTTTGATGTTTTTTTTCGTCCCATGCATTTTTGGTTTCAGGTGATAGAATTATTTTCCACTAGGACCGATGCTTATCTATTATATAAAACTAAGTGTCCTGACTGACTGACTGACTCATCATCGCCCAGCCAGAACTAATAAAGCTAGAAACATGAAATTTTGGGAATATGTTCGTTGTAAGTCGAAAACGTCCATTAAGGAAGGGTTTTTGGATATTCAGTTTCTAAAGGGGTGTTAAGGGGGTACACCTGCATTTCATTGAATAACAATATCTCCAGATTGCTTTGATTGGGGGATTTGATACTCGGCATATAAACTCATCATTAAAAATAAGAAGATACGTGTCTGAGGGTTTTCCGATGTGGTGTATATTTCGAGGTGAAAGGGGTGAAAAGTGGGGGTTGAAGGTTTCCTAACCGAGCGTGTATCTCTTAAACGACATAGGCGAGGAGTTTGGAACTCAGCGGAAAAAAATCAGCATAAAAAATAACAAAATAGGTGTTTGACCATTTTTTCATAAATCCAATATAAGGGGCCCATGGGGAGGGGTGAAAATATGGGGGGGGGGGGGAACGTAATATGTCTGAGTGTAAAATTTTTCATGGCCTATGTTGTAGACAATAACACATTACATCTTTTTTGTCTCTTGCTATTTGATCATACGACGAATACTTAGGGAGTTATTAATGATTTTGTACTTTTTGCCGGAATTTTCTAAGTCCCAGGAATGGCATAAAAATTGATTCGAATGAAATTTCGAAAAATAGTTTTTTTTAATACTTTTATTATATTTTTCACGTCTTTTAGGGTCCGGAACCAATATGATATGTTGATGTTTTTTTTCGTCCCATGCATTTTTGGTTTCAAGTGATAGAATTATTTTCCACTAGGACCGATGCTTATCTATTATATAAAACTAAGTGTCCTGACTGACTGACTGACTCATCATCGCCCAGCCAGAACTATTAAAGCTAGAAACATGAAATTTTGGGAATATGTTCGTTGTAAGTCGAAAACGTCCACTAAGGAAGGGTTTTTGGATATTCAGTTTCTAAAGGGGTGTTAAGGGGGTACACCTGCATTTCATTGAATAACAATATGACACGACTATGACGCGAGCGAAGCCGCGGGTACCTGCTAGTCTATTATATAAAACTAAGTGTCCTGACTGACTGACTGACTCATCATCGCCCAGCCAGAACTATTAAAGCTAGAAACATGAAATTTTGGGAATATGTTCGTTGTAAGTCGAAAACGTCCACTAAGGAAGGGTTTTTGGATATTCAGTTTCTAAAGGGGTGTTAAGGGGGTACACCTGCATTTCATTGAATAACAATATGACACGACTATGACGCGAGCGAAGCCGCGGGTACCTGCTAGTCTATTATATAAAACTAAGTGTCCTGACTGACTGACTGACTCATCATCGCCCAGCCAGAACTATTAAAGCTAGAAACATGAAATTTTGGGAATATGTTCGTTGTAAGTCGAAAACGTCCACTAAGGAAGGGTTTTTGGATATTCAGTTTCTAAAGGGGTGTTAAGGGGGTACACCTGCATTTCATTGAATAACAATATGACACGACTATGACGCGAGCGAAGCCGCGGGTACCTGCTAGTAAATAAATAAATACATTTCTCTGATAAAATGTGTTATTGTGGTGTCTGTAGTTTGGTGAGTATTTCATATTCAGGTGAGGATTCGCAAGGAGGCGGTCATGGCATTGTTATGAACAATTTCGGCATTTGTCTGCAGTAGAAGTGGAAAACTATGGAAAATCACTTCCAAGATCGCTGAGGTGGGAATCGAACCAACCTCTACTCAATTTTGGCTCACGAGGCTGAATGTACCCCGTTGCAGTCCTCACACCAGAATTGTAATTTCTCGGCAGAGCTGGGAATCGAACCTGGTCCACCTTGGTGAGGCAAGCAGCTTGACCACTGCAGAAATTGACGCTGATATTGCTCTTGTTCATTTGATCAAATTGGACATGGTGGTCATTGAGCCCACCCACTTGTAAATAAATAAATACATAAATAAATAAATAAATAAATAAATAAATAAGTAAATAAATAAATACATTTCTCTGATAATCTGTGTTATTGTGGTGTCTGTAGTATGGTGAGTATTTGATATTCAGGCGAGGATTCGCAAGGAGGCGGTCGTGCCTTTGTTATGAACAATTTCGGCATTTGTCTGGAGTAGAAGTGGAAAACTATGGAAAATCACTTCCAAGATGGCTGAGCTGGGAATCGAACACACCTCTACTCAGTTTTGGCTCATGAGGCCAGTGTACCCCGTTGCAGCCCTCACACCAGAATTAAAATTTCTCGGCAGAGCTGGGAATCGAACTCGGACTTCTGGGGAGACAGTCAAGAACGCTAGCCGTGTTGAACAGTAAGCAGAGGAATATAAATTCAAGTGAAAATAGGGAAGACTTCCGCCTAACAATGTTGATTATTTCAATCACGCATACAGATAATTTCAATAAAATAAGCCATAAAACATGCTGTAAAAGGTAGGGAAGATATAAAAAAAAAATTCAAAAGAAGTGAAAATTTCTGCCCTAAGGCAGTCTTGAACCCGGGACTCATAGTTACCAAGCTCACACGATACCACTTCTGCACATCTGCGCTCGCAAATCGAGTATATTATCATAGGTTTTAATACATGAGGCCCCTGTTCGCTTTGCAGGTGAGGCCGCCTGGGCGAAGTGCTGATCACACCTCCCCAGTTGTATCCATCCCGACCAGATGTTCCAAGCTCCAGGACACTGCCCATAGAGGCGGTAGTGGTGATTTCCCTCGCTGAGTCCGTTGGAACCACCAACCTAGAGGGTAAATTGACTAAATAAAAATATAAAAATGTAATACATGTGATTAGATGTCGAATGATTTCACTTAGACCTTAAATGTTGATTGGAACGCAATCATTTGCTGCGTGGGTTGTTTTAAACTTGATCTAAAGCAAGTTTCATGCCTGTTTCACGCTAATAATGCAATTCAACATTGAATATTTTCCGCATCTCACTCGATAACCTTCCTCCATGTTTGATGAGATGCGACCCCTGCTACAATCTACCGTCTCGATTCGGAACCAGGAGAATGACATGACGTAACAGCCAATAAGAGGCTCGGAAATACATACTGTGGCTAGGATCGGGCTAAAAAAAAAATATGCCAGTGGCTCCGCTGTCAGTAGTGTTGTGTCAGTCTAGTCTGAGTCTGACGCTGTCATTCATGTGTATCAGTGTGCACAATAGGATCGTTGACGATTGAGTTGAGCGAGGCGTGTTAGTGTTGTTTGTGATGATTTTGCCTTATAGTTTAGAGTATTCTAATACATGACGACAGGTTTTAACACGTAGGCTACTCGCTACTAGGTACTATGAGTGACGGTAAGAAGAGACTCAATGGTGGTGAATACCAATTACAAACAAAACTGAAACTTCAAGAACAAAACGTGTTCTGAAACAAACAAAAATACTAGATTTTTTCAAACCAATAGTTTGCCAGTGGAAGAAAAGAGCGATAAAGAAGATAAAAGGGGAACCTGAAAGTGCTCGTGCTGTTTGTGATGGTTCTGTTGGGGACAACAATGGTTTCTCTGGAATGAGTTTTTCTAAAACAGCCATGTTGTTATCAGAACCTACTGAAATACAAGTATGTTCTCACAATGAGATTGTACCTGATAGATTTGATGTTAAAAGTCAATCTTTAACAGAAAATAAAGAGCCAAAATTAGCAAACCCTTTAAATAAGGATCCAGCTTTGTGGATCTTAAATGATGCTACTAGAGAACTAAGAGCAAAAAATGGCTTTGACCAAAACATAGGATTAGATTTCACTAACACCTTAAGAGCGTACACAGATCAGAAGAGATATTTGACTAAATCTTTCTTTGAGCGGATATTAAAACATGGAGAAGATCATGAAAGGAAATGGATGATTATCTCTAATAGTAAAGGATCAGTTTTTTTGTGGCCCTTGTTTAGTGTTAACACTAAAGAACGATCACAATTTGACGACAATGATGGTTTCAAAGACTGGAAAAATGGAGAAAGTCGTGGATGTCACCATGAAAATCCTCCAATACACAAATCTGCTATTATTATTCTAAAAACAAGAGGAATTTCTCTCAACGGTGTTGTCAGTAGGCCTATGCTAACTTTACAACTAGATAAAGAAACACACTAAGTTCTAGAAACGTTTTAACTAGAGTTGTAGCGGCTGTCAAGGCCCTGACATCAAGAGGTCTCGCTTTAAGAGGCGACAACGAGACATTTGGTTCTAACAGGAATGGAAATTTTCTTATGGCTTTAGAGCTGATATCCGAGTTCGATCCATTCTTAGCAACACACATTGAAAAATACGGTAATTGTGGTAGTGGCAATACAAATTATCTCTCTTCCAAGAAATGCGATGAGGTAATTGAGTTAATGGTTAAAAATGTTAGGCAAGTAATTTGTGAAGTGTTGAAGCAGTCTAAATACTTTTCTCTCATCATAGACTCGACCCCAGACATGTCACATGTATACCAGTTTAGTACTTGCTGTTAGCAGAGGCGTAGCGCTATAATACGCCGATACGCCGGGCGTTCCCTGATTTAAAAATTAGAATGTGTATTCATCAAAGAGTAAAATATAACATCGTTTTTAATTTATATAAATGCGGCGATAGCTTATTACATGGCGCTTAGTTATTTTATTTCCGCACCCACCATATAACTAGTCTTAGCCCAGCCGCGGTCCACTGCTGTGCTTTGCTTTTCTTGTACGCCAGAACTTCTTGGCGTCAAGAGCTATGTACCACCCCGGCCAGGCCACGGATCAGCGCATGCGCGAGTTCATTCTTGCTTCTCGGAAGAGAAGTGCTTCCGTACGCCGGCGTTTGGCTGGTGTAAACCACAGATTACGTACTACACCGATGGTGCCAAATAAATCCTATCTGGTTGACACCCACTGGCGTAAACTTTGTATGATCAGATGATCACTGTTCTGTTAACTCAATGGCCCAATCGCTGCGCTAGTGCTAGTTCGAACTGTAGAAGTGTAGTTAATTTTAATTGTGCGTGAGTGTGTTTAATGCTGCCAATATGACTGAAGTAAGTTCACAGGACTCGAATGTTATTAATTTTCTAAAGGCAACTCCTTTGAGCACTTTATCATATGAACAGCGATGTGAATTAAAAACAAAAAGACCAAAGCCAAATTTATCAATTAAAGAAGCTGGTAAAAATCGCACACGGAGTTTTCAGTTTTCTTGGTATGACAGGTTTTCCTGGCTAACTGGGTGTGTTGAAATAAACAAAATGTTTTGTTACGTTTGCCTAATGTTTGGGCCGAAAGATACTGAATGGTGCAACAGAAGGAATTTCGGACCTGAATAATTCAATTAACAAAGCTGTAAATCATCAGTCTTCAAAATACCATTTGTTACATTGTGAAGCATATCATCTGCTAGGTAAAACTCGCATTGAGCATGCATTTTCTGAAGTTGCTCGACTACAAGCAGTAAAACATAATGAGATCGTGTCTTCAAACAGGCAGTATGCGCGACGACTCATTCAATCTGTAGTATTTCTCAGTACACAAGAACTAGCCTTCCGAGGGCATAGAGAAGATGAAAGTTCTATTAACAAGGGTAATTATTTGCAATTGTTGAATCTGCTCGCGCAAAATGAATCGATAGTTAGAGACCATTTACAGTCATCATCATTA
Organism: Meconema thalassinum; assembly: GCA_946902985.2. Taxonomy (NCBI): domain Eukaryota; kingdom Metazoa; phylum Arthropoda; class Insecta; order Orthoptera; family Tettigoniidae; genus Meconema; species Meconema thalassinum. The sequence continues at coordinate 90,229,620 of OX336393.1, forward strand.
TTAAAAGGAACATCTCCAGACATTCAAAATGACTTGATAGAAGTTAAAACAATTGCATTAAATGAAAAAATCAAATCAGAAATAAATGAATCCCCCTTTCTATCTATACAAGCGGATGAGACATTAGACGTGTCATGTAAGAGCCAGATGAGCATAATATTTAGATATTGTGTGGATGATAGAATAGAGGAGAGATTCGTCGGCTTTTATGACGTTTCCAAGCATAAAACAGCTGCGGGATTGTCAGAAATCGTGCATAAAGTTTTACTTGACTGGAAAGTAATACGATGGCGCAGCTGTAATGGCAGGCAGATAAGGAGGATTTCAAAAACTAATGAAACAGTTTTGCCCATATGCTCTTTTCGTCCATTGTTACGCCCACCAATTAAATTTGGTACTCCTGTATGGCTCAAAAACAATAAATCAGGTTTGTTTGTTTGTCTGTACCTTGACTGCTTTTCACATCTTTTTCAGCAAATCTTCTAAAAGGACAGTTTTGTTGACCAAAAGAGGATTTAAGCTTCCACGAGCAAGCAATACGAGATGGAATTTTCATTCGAGGGCAGTTTTCACCATTATTAAACATTTCCAAGAATTGTAATGTATTTTGATGAAATTATTTATGATGAAAATAGTGGATGGGATGACGAATCTGTGAACTGTGCCATTGGTCTCAAATAACATATGGATGACCCAATCTTTGTATATTACCTATGTGTATTCGAAGCTTGTTTCTTTTACACTGATCATATTTTCAAATTGTTACAATCATCGACAGTGAGTATTGTAACTTGCCATAATGAGAAAGTGGCTGTCGTCAAAAGCATAGAAAACTTAAGAAATGAAGATCTCACTGACATATGCGTTCAAAAAAAGCATCCAGTTGAATGAAAACGTAATGTATGATGGCAATCAAAAGAACACTTTGAGAGTGCTGTGTTTTGGAATAGTAGATTCACTAACAGCTCAAATGAAAAGTAGATTTGAAGATCGTACTCATCTAAATTTCATAGAGTTAGTACAAGAAAATGAAGTTTAAAAATACACCGAAACATTCCTCCAGAGCAAATTAGTTTTTTTTAGTAAAACAGTATCCATTCTTTAATGTTAACCAATTACTATAAATGAACTTCACATTGTTTATGCAGATCAGACAAAGCATTTAGCTCTAAAAGATCTTTTAAAATATTTTGTTACGAACGGTCTTGACACCATCTATCAGGAAGTAACTAAACTACTACGCTTTGTACTGACTATTCCAACTACTACAGATATCGGTGGCGTAGTTGGTAGCATGCTGAGCTTCTATGCCCAAGATAGCGGGTTCAAACCCGGCCGAAGCCGTCGGATTTTTTAAGAGCGTAAAAATCCCTCAGTATGCCTTCGTTCGGAGGGGAAGTAAAGCCGGCGGTCGCATGTCATAGATTTATGGCATGTTAAAGAACCTTCCACTAATTACACCTGTGTTAAGCTAAATTGGATAGGTTAAGAATGTAAACAACGCTCTTAGGTTTCTACGTTCGTTGCCAAGAGCCGACTGCGGTGGCGTCTAGTAGCTAAGTTCTGAACTTGGCCTAGTAGTCGTTGACGGTGGCGCTTGGCGGAAAAAGTAAAAACTATTTGAAAAATTCTAAGTTGCAGTCTGTACTTAAATAAAAAAAAAACAGATAACACACACTAAGCCTCCGTGGCTTAGGCGGCAGCACGCCGGCCTCTCACCGCTGGGTCCGTGGTTCAAATCCCGGTCACTCCATGTGAGATCTGTGCTGGACAAAACGGAGGCAGGCAGGTTTTTCTCCGGGTACTCCGGTTTTCCCTGTCAAAATTTCATTCCAGCAACACTCTCCACTATCATTTCATTTCATCTGTCATTCATTTAATCATTGCCCCAGAGGAGTGCGTCAGGTCTCGGCAGCCGGCACAGTTCATATCCTCGCCGCTAGATGGTGGCTTCATTCATTCCATTCCTGACCCGGTCGGAGACTGGAAGCAGGCTGTGGATTTTCATTTTTCATAACACACACTAATACAGTCATCACAATTAACACCGGTTATCAGACAGATTTTACACACACCCAAAGTACACGGGGCTACATGACCGCGTTGTCGCAGCCCCTAAACTTAAGAACCAACCAACCAACCAACCAACTACTACAGCTAGTAGTAAACGCTGCATGAGCACGCTGAAAAGAATTAAAACCTACCTTAGAAATTCTATGAGCAATAGTCGCTTGTCGTGTATAATTCATTGGCTATTGAAAAAAAAAATAGGTGAGCTTTCATCACAGCCCGCATTTCTTGAACACATCATAGACGTTTTCGCAGAAAATAAGAAAAGACGAATGGAGCTGATGTACAAGACTGTGTGAGGTATGTGACAGTATCTTTCATATTAGCTTTTTGATTTGTTCCTTAGTTTAACTGTCGTTTAAAACTTTGGCGTCCCCAGCTCAAAAGTTCACGCTACGCCACTGGCTGTTAGATATGCTTCAAGTGACGGTGTGCACTGTGAACGATTTCTTACCTTCATTCCATCAGCTGGTCACAGTTCAGAAGGGATGTTTGACTGAGTTATGAATGAACTAGAAAATCTGCAAATAAACATTGATGACTGCAGAGGCCAATCTTACGATAACGCTTCCAATATGGTACAATGGTCTGCAAGCAAAAATAAAGCAAAAACTCCTCAAACTTTATTCACCCCCTGTGCAGCACACTCCCTAAATCTTGTTGGATCATCTGCTGCAGAATCTTGTGAAGAAGCGTGCACATCTTTCATGTTGCTCCAAGAAATATATGTATTTTTACTTGCTCTACAAAGCGATGGGAATGCCTAACAAGCGTCAAGGAAGAATCTTTTCAGAATAAGAAGACAATTAAAAAAGTGTGTCCTACTCGATGGTCAGCAAGAGATGCCGCGTGCCAAAGTTTACGAGAGTCTTGGGAAGAAGTGTACATTTCTCTGACAAGAGTGTCAAATGACACAACATAAAAAGCAACGACTAGATGTGAATCCCGAGGAATACTTCGAAGATTAGAACGTTTTGAGACTGAGTTTATGGTGTGTTTCTGGAGCACCGTACTTCACAGAATCCATCAAGTTAGCAAAGCCATGCAAAGTGGAACTGTGGATGTTTTGTTGGTCAGAGATTTTTATGGCTCTCTTGAAGAATATTTTACGGAACAGAAAAACAACTTTGTTTACCGTAATTTGAGGAATTGCCCATTGATATAACCAAAACTACATCTTATGAAAAAGACAATAAAAGACAGCCAGAAAGAAAAGTTTGGCCTGACGAAGACCGAAGTGGAAAAGTTAACTTTTCTGGCAGGGATGACCTTAAAATAAACATGCTTTTACCAATTATAGACTCTTTTGTTTGTGAATTCAAGAAAAGAAAAATGGCCTATGACGAGTTTCATGACCGATTCTACTTCTTAACTCAGTTGTGTGATAACAATACAGATACCGGTATGGAAGAGGAACTGAGGAAAAAGGGCACCAACCTTTACCACGTCTACACAAATGATGTGGATTCGGATTTCACTGAAGAGTGCATCCACTTTCAAAAGCACTGTGCTGTGGGTATTGATCACCCATCTGATAAATCGTTGGACGGAATTTCGAAATTTCTGAGGTGTAATTCCTTACAAGATATTTACCCCAATTTGGTCATTGCTGTAAGGATAAGTAGCCTATATGCATACCTGCTACAAATCGCACGGGAGAACGCATTTTTTCCTGCCTTAGAGGTGTTAAGAACTATCTGCGAACTAATATTTCTGAAATACGGTTTAACTCACTTTCATTACTTTGTATTCAGGCAAATACGACAAAAACACTTTCATATGAGGACATTATTAACGAGTTTGCCATTAAGAAAGCTATGTAAATTTGAACATCAAGATTACATGGGGTGAGTTGTTTTAGAGAAGTTTGTATAGTCCATAATGTCAGTTTGTATAGCTTTCAACAAATAAACCAGTAATTAACTACATGTTGTGTAATTTCATTTCACCGTGTAGGACAAATTAATTCAAATTGAACACAGTTCTTCAATTATGCAAAAGATAATTAGCATTAAAATATAAAAATATATGTAAAATAGTGATCACTGATTTCCAAGAACAAATTAATTAATTATGTTCGAAACCCATTTCATGTTTAACAAATCTTAAAAGAAGTGAAAAAGAAACACAACTAGATAACTAATTTCGATATAATTATAATTTATTATGTAAACCAATAAAATTGTAGTTTTATCTAAACCAAATGAACTTTATGTTTTAAAAAGATGAAAGCGCCAATGAAATCTATCTTTTTGTTGTATAAAACAAATGTATTAAGCAAATATGAACTATAGAAGGGGCGGCAAATGGACTTGAGCGTATAGGCGGCATGCTCTTAAATCCGGTCCTGTCTGGGACGACAATAACTTATTTCTAACGATAGGTTATGTTTGTACACATGTCTGAAAGTTGATCAGCAGCATACTCTGTATTACCAATAATTGACGCTGACGTCTGTCAAAGCTAGCATGTGGGGAAATGCTGCGTTGCCACTGAGACATTCCAAGAGACTTGCAGGAAGACACAAATACTGGGGAAGTTAGCCCCCCTGCCTGGTGGTCTAATGACAGTGACAAGTCAAGACACAGTAGAACACTGTCTCAAACCATGTGCTCACTGCTCGCTGTTGCCATGCATACCGTTACCCCTCTCGTCTCCACTCCTCGCCTCACCCTTCAAGTGGATGACAGCCTTCACCGTTCACCTTTCGTAAATCAGAGTATACCACTTTTCTTGCGATTAAGTTCTTCAAATAGAAACCTTTTGAATCCAATAACTGTTGGAATCTTTGATTGATCGTGCATAGAAAGTATATATAAGGCAATACAGTTGAAATTCTTGAACTCCGTGATATTGATACAATTATCACGCCTGAAAGATATTGGGAGGTCTTCGGTAACCATGGAACAGTTTTCGGAATGGGAAATAATTGGCCTGTATTCTACTGGAAGTTTGTGTGACGACAAAGCATGAAGAAACCTGGGCAATGGCATTTCAAATTTGCAACAGCGAAGAGATTCGTCTTACTCGAGGGGTGACTCCATCAGCTCCTATTCTAGTTAGAGGTGAGCCTGGTATCAAATTGACATAGGAATGTCAAATAAGGGGAATGCTATTTCAAAATAGTGTTTTAGGGTACTGTTAAATGCATTAAATTTATCATTTACATTTTCTAGTTTATAAATTTCTGACCATGTTTCCTTATTCAATAAGTCATTGAAATATGTAACATTTGTTTCAGTGAATGACCTGCACTTTGATTTTATTTCATTTTCATTATTATTGATTTTTTCGGGTACTTCAAAACTTAGTATTTGTCCATGGTGGTCTCTAAAACCCGGGAAATAGACTTCTATAATGTTAGCAGTGAGAGAGGGTTTGTACTGATGTTTATGTTCAAGGTGGCAACTGAGATGTGATGAGATGGTACAGAGTTATATAGGTTTGGCGAGGATAGGTTTAGGATAAATGTGAGCACAACTTACCAGTGTGATGTAGTCTTGAAGTGTAGTGGTGCAGATGTTCCGTGATGAGTGTTCGGGCGAAGCCCCCGGCCGTGAGCGACTGTCCCGGAGGTCCCTGTTCCTTCCCTATTTAAGTGATTCTTCTTCTTTGTTGTTCTGTGTCAGCGGGATTCGTGTACTGGTAAGCAGCATTATTTCCTTGTGGGTGTGTAACTTCGTATTGTTTATGATGTTGCTTCACGTTGCTTCATGTCTCCGCTACCTGTGTACTGGGCTCCTTGTATGCTTGTATAATTTTATGGGTTTTAAGTAACTACAACCCCTTTTAGGGTTGGAGTTGTAACAATATTCTAGCCTTCAGGTCAGAAGGCAAAGCCTAGAACCGAACCCTGGAACAGGAATCTCAAAGTAAACTGTTACTATACCATACAAGAGAAGCAGGAATGCCTACGGTATAATATATTTGTGGAAACTTTGGTTCATAATCCTTAATCTTCTTCTTCTCGGGGATGGGTCACTTAGGACAACGCGAAATCAACGTATGTTGAGCCTTCCTCCTTGCCCAATAGCTCTTCATATGCATGGATTGTTGTAGTTTCTGTTCCTCCGACCATGCACGTCGTGTTGGTTTCTTCTGATCTTCCTCAAATTCCCTTGTGTGAACAATATTCCTGATTACATTTCTATTCATCAGATCTGGCGATCCCATCTCCACCAGGTCCCTCTCCACCTGTTTGTACCACTTTGGCCTTGAACATTTGTTCTGCAGAAATTTGTGGCTTCGGTAAGTAAGTCTCGTATGATTCATTCTTTCCAAATGGCCCTAAAATTGAATTCGTCTCATTCTCATGGTATCGTTAAGTTTAGAAATTTTCCTATATATTTCACACTTGGGATTGGGATACTGTAAGCCTTTTTTAATTCTGGGCCCTAAGATCTTTCGCATAATTATCCTTTCCTTAATCTCTAATTGATCCTTTAATGTTTTAAGTTGTAAATTGAACGTTTCTGAAGCATAAATAGCTTCCGGTTTAATCACTGTTAAGTAATGGCAAATTTTACTATTCCATGACAAGCATTACTTACTTACTTACTTAATTCCTGCCGCTCCTTCCGGAGCATAGGGCCTTGGCGAAATTTCTCCACGCAGTACGGTTCCTGGCCATTCTCTTCACTTGACTCCAGTTCTTGTCCACCTCTGCAATTTCATTTTCGATCGTCCTCTTCCAGGTCTTCTTAGGTCGACCTCATTTCCTGGCGCCTTGAGGATTTCAGTCTAGCGCCGCCCTCTCAACAGCTCCGTCCGGCTTTCTTAGTGTGTGACCAATCCAGCGCCATTTCCTCTCCTATGACAAGCATTGCTTGTTATAAACATTTTTTGTGTATTGAAAAGCAACCTCCATTTCCTGGATTCTTGATGTTACAGATTTATTTTCATTGCCATTTTCTGTAACCCATTCGCCTAAGTATTTAAATGCATTTATTGTAGCAATTTTGTTAGCGTTAATATCAATTTTAACGCTAGACTGTCTATTTGAATACCCTTAATCTTTGGCCCTAGTCGGTGAGATGGTGCCCCATTTTTTACATACGTTCATAAAGCAATGAAGATCGCCAGTGATGTGCGCCCGGTGATCATCCCTGTAGCCAATCAGTACCTTTAATCAGGGGCGGTTCGACCTTGTACATCTAGGGGGGGGGGGGGGTGAGAATTTAAAAAAATCCGACTGGCTGATTAATATTGCCGACTATACGTTTAAAAAAAACTGAGCAACGGGAGGGAAAGGGAGAGAGAGAGAGAGAGGGGGGGGGGGGGAGGGGAACGGTACACAAGACAAATATACTTAATTAATGGCTTTCATTTAAAATGTATTTTATTAGTTCCAGAATTTTGATTCGCAGGAAAATTTTATAAATGAACAAAATAAGTGTTTAAATATTACATGAATTAAAAAAATCTAGTTATTCTTTCTAAAACCCTACTCTACGATGTTTTAGCAAGGACTTCTTCTCCACTATCACCGTAATTTCAATGTCGTCGACGTTATCTTTCGTTGAAAACAACATCATAAGGGAGTTTTTTTCTATCAGCGGGTATCTTGAAAATTATGTGGAATGGCTCTAGCAAAGTAATTAATTTTGCGAGATTGTCTTGCACGCTTGTAGTAAATACATCCACATCCTTTCTGCAGAATGTAAGAAAAGAAATTTCTGCTGTCGTTTCAGCATTCGCGTCGTACTTCTTTGCAAGTCGCCGGATCCTGTGGTGCTTTAAGAAGTCTTCCTCCGCATTTACAGTACTAGCATACTTTTCGCAAATGACGATGCGTTCATCTTGCCGTCGTCGTTGATATCTTCAAAAGACTTCAAAGCGCTCTGAATCAGCTGCTTCGCATCTACTACATTCAGCTCCTCCGCTTCTAAAAGCTCGGTTACGTTCTTAATTTTAAACACGATGTTTTCGGTAAAGTACATGCCGCAGATAAAATCAAAGTAGAAGCTTTTTGTGCAAGCCTGACGCAAAAGTTCGGGTTTTACTGTCAAATTCAGAATCGAATGAGGTTTTCATTGTTTCCAATGCTGTGACTATCTCTTCATAAGACGTAGAAACAGCTCTCATCGATTCGGCGCGCGCAGTTCACCTTGTTTTTGATAAATTCTTAAGTTGAAGTGAATTTTCAATTTTATCCAGCTCTTTCTGCAAGCTTAAATGTTGTCTCGTGCTACCCGAAAAAATAACGTACAATGCTTCGAGAGTGTCAAAAAACTCTCGGATAAGTTCGCTAGCATTACAAGCTGTCTCTACGAAAATGTTTAACCTGTGAGCTTGGCATGGAACGTACAGAACATATATTTTGCACTTCTCTGATAGCTTTTTCTGAGTGCCGTTGTATATGTCAGACATGTTACTAGCAAAGTCATACTATTGAAACGCTAATTTATCGAGTGGAAGTAAAAGTTCTTCTGAATTTAAAATTAAAAATATTTTTTCAGCCAACTCCTCTCCAGTCTTATTTTTGTTAAAACAGCGTCTATTTTTAAAAGACGCTCCACACGAACAAGCTCTTCATCTTTTTCGACGGCGTATCGGATATTTAACGCGAGGAGGTCTTTATGTGACATATCGGGAGTAGTATCTTCTATAACAGAGAACATACCGGCGTTCTTGATCTCTTCTGCAATTATTTCACGAGTTTTCCCTCCAAGAAGACGGATGAATTTATTTTGAGAGTCCTTTCTCATATACGTAACCTTGTGCTTCAGTGTATTCACTTCTTCCAACCACCAATTCATGACCGGACTATGCCGTGAAAGTAACTTTACAATTTGCGTGAAGTTTCCATTATCTTGAGTGATTCCATCCTCGTGACCTCGGAAAGCCGAACCTTGCCGACAACGGGTTCTTGCAGTGTCAAAAAGTATCTGGATAACTTTTTTGTGGAACTCCTTTTCTTTTTCTTCCTCAATTCTGATCGTCCGTAAATGTTAATCAAGGAGAAAGTCTAATTGGCCTTTTCCATTGACGAAGTGGCACAAATCTGCCATAGCTGCTTGATGAGCTTCTGAAGTGAAGTGTTCTTGTAATTTTCCCTTTATCATCTTTCCGCGACTTTTCAATTTGTGCCACTGACGTACTCCCGCGTGCGACCATTCTTCACTTGCGGACGCCCTTCCTCGTCCGTTTGGAAATAAGCCACAGGCAAAACAAAATACCGCGTCTTTTTCAATGCTGTACTTCAACATGATAAAATCCGTATACCAGGCCGGATTAAATCGATGCTGCTTATTTTCTGGTATGTCTGGATTTGCTGGAAATACACTAAGTTTTGGCTGGAAGGCCCCAAGCGAAGTCAGGTACAGTCGTTCGTTTGCCGTGATAATTCTTTTCCGTTTTGCAGGATCGCGATTAACAGGTAAATCGCCCGCTTGAATGTGTACTGTGTCCGCACGCATGTTATTTTCCTCCTCTCTTGCTCGTTGAAGCAACTGACCGCTTTCATCGTGGATTCTGGATAAGCAGTCATCATTTCTACCATAAAAAGTTTTGTGTTCGGAATAGCGACTTTTATTGTTTTCAAAATACCTTCAACTCTTTTGAAATGCGTTATAAACTCACTAACTTGGCCAGAAAAAACAATCCACGAAAATTCTCTACCACGCGGTGTAGGACCGTCAACACTACAACCGGCATCCGATGAAGTTCCAGCTGCTCGTAACTTGCGAACGTCAGATGTGTTGGGGGATATTGGTGGTTCAATGGTTAGCGTTGAGCAACGGTGGTCAATAGCTCAACGGTAGACGATGGCTCAACGGTAGATGATGGCTAACGGTGGACGATGGCTCAACGGTAGGCGATGGCTCAACGGTAGACGATGGCTCAACGGTAGATTTTGATTTTAATTGTACCTTAGCTACCCGATGGGCATTAAGTTCAACCCTTTGAAGACGTCGAGCGTCGCAGGGGTGCTTTTCCGGATATTCGTTCCATCGACAAAGTTACTTAGATTTGTCTCCTCCACCCCAACCTGGTTTTCTTGTCACTGGGTTTTAAAACACTCTGTAAGTTTTATTTAAATAAAAATGATGGTTTAAGAGAGAAACTCCCCTCCCCACAAAGGTAGACTTTTATGGTTGTATCGGGCATTTTTTCTTTATAACACCATTTAACATAAACATGGCTGAAAAAATGCATGTATTTATTATATTATTATTACGTACGTTTCATGGGTACGCGATGCTCCGTGAAAATGTTCCGTGCCGGCGAAAACTCACGTCCCTCTGCTACTGTATTTGCACCTAGTTATCACTGAAAAAATTGCTGGTTCAGGAACGATTGCTTTCGCTCATTCTCAGTGACCACTGCACTGATCATAGTGAGCACACCACCCCGTGAGGAACCTAGGAACCATAATCCTGTCAATTTTGTCACAATAGCGTGGATATGCGAGGACGCGCCGAGACAAGCGGTAGCTGGTCATAACATTCCTCCGACAACATCTCAATGAGTTGGCTTGACCTCAAGTTATCAATGTGCTCACCAACACCTTTTGTCTAGCCACATGGTACAGATGCTGGGCTCGCTTCGCTGTGAAGTTGAGTCGCTCTGCATAACGAACGCGGGATATTACTCCCACCCAGGAACGTGCCGATGAGTTCATCCCTTGTCCTTGGTCCCATATTGCTCAACTGTCATTCTTTCTTCAGTTTTCATACACAGAAACGAAATGGCAAGTGGCAGCCGGTGCACCGAGGTCTGGAAGTGAAACTTTTAAAATGGCTGCACGAAATTATTGCTGCGTCCGATTGTGTCGACTGTCGGTAAAAATGCCGACTGTCAGTATATTTTTTTAAAAGAAATAGGACCAAATCGTATATGGCCATGCCCCGTTTTGCTTTTTTAAATGCTGTTTTGGGAAATGTTACGACTTCTTCAGGATTTGCCGACTGCCGTGATGTCGTATTTGCCGACTGAAAAAATATCTGAGGGGGGTGAGACACCCCCCCAACCCCCCACTCGAACCGCCCCTGCCTTTAATGTTCTATGATCTGGAAAATACCTTTGACAGAGTGCTCAGAGAAACTAGTAGTATTAGTAGATACTAAAAAACACAGACGAGTTCACCAATTTCCAGACACTGGCATTCTCTACACGGATGGTTCGAAGGTGGATAAGAAAGTTGGGTTGTGCTTACGTTGTTGATGGTGCAAATACCAAAATCTCTTTGCCTGAGGCCTGTAGTATCTTTACTGTGGAGGTCGTTGCCATCTCTGAAGCTCTACATTTTGTAACACAGGATGCATGAATCCACTTTCTCGTGTGTACCGACTCTATGAGTTCGTTGCAGTCAATTGCTACATGTTTCCCGCAATACCCCTTAGTGCAGCGAAACCACGACCTACTAGCCGCATTGTGCCGCACTGACACTCGATTCACCTTTCTGTAGCTTCCAAGCCACATGGGAATTGCGGGAAATAAGTTAGCGGATCAAGCTGCAACAGAGGCGGTATCACTACTTCCTCGACGAATGGAGGTACCCGTTCGAGATATTCGCTTTCAGTTACTCCGACAAGTACTGGCATTCTGGGAGAGTCGGTGGCTAGCTGACCCAATGCCCAATATACTGAGAGGGAACTACTTGCATGTGGCTGAGCTCTTTCCGGTCACGGAGTCCTTCATTTGAGTAGGCTAAGGATAGGTCATGCTAGATCCACCCCGCACTTTGTACCAGTGGAGCCGTATACACCGTGGCCTACCTTTTAACAGAGTGTGTGGATCTTGCTGATCTATGACGAAACCTTGGTTTGCAGATTTCACTCAGTTATATTAGCCGATCACATGAAGGCTGGTGATCTCGTCATCCGCTTTATATAGAGTGGGTTAGGGCCAGCAATCTAAATTTACAAGTGAATATTTACTCTAAGACATTGTTATTTTTTGAAAATTGAATTTTTGTATTCCGTATATTTCTTGTTAGAAATCCCTCAGTATGCCTTCCTTCAGAGGGGAAGTAAAACCTGCGGGTCCATCTCATAGATTTATGGCATGTAAAAGACCCTTCCACTAACTACAATTGTGGGAAGCCAAATTTGTAGGTTAGATTTGAATCACGCTCTATTACAGTAAGTTCCAACGTTCACCGCCAGGTGCAGGTTGCTGTGGCATCTAGTAGCTAAGTTAACAGCTAGGCAGGGCCGGTCTTAGGGGTGTGCGACATGTGCGGTCGCACAGGGCGCCAACGTTTTGGGGGGCGCCGAAGGCGTCCCCCACAGATAGGCTAATTTCGATTTGTTTCCTATTGAACAAATGGCAAGATAGGTAAATGCGAGTTCGTCAAACAAAGAAGGGGATCAGTTTTTTAAAAAAAGTTCAACCGTTTTTATCTCTCACGACTGAAAACCCTACGCGCACCTTAGACGGTGACGGACCGAAGTTAAACTCAGTGAAATAGTGATTAGCAAACACTATATCGTTCTCTCCCTTGCCTTGCCTTTTCACTATCGCGGAAACGCAACCCGGCTTGACTCCCGGGCCCGGGACCAACCAAATCGCCCTTCGGCAGCGCTCGGGCATTTCCGTGATATTTCGGTTCGTTTCGCTGTTGTAGCAGAGCTGTAGCAAGGCGAAGGAGAGAGAAAGAAAGGGTGGAAGGCAGGGAGAGATGGGAGTGAGGATGGAGAAAGGGGTGCGTGTGTGGCACGAGCTGGAGACAGAGTCAAAGAGAAAGAAATCATAACAAACGGCATGTGTGCCTGGGCGAAGTCAGCGTCGACCCGCTCGTAGATGGCAGGACGTATTAGCGCAATACACGGGAGTGTTATGGCCCTTGATAATTGTCGTACATTCGAGTGCGTGGTACGGATGGTGTAAAGTCGGGACGAAGAACGAGAAACCCTACAACAATGGCCTCCTCCGGTAAAGCTAGTGGATCTGCAAACAAAAAACGAAGGTTGCAGCATGCAGAAAAAGACAAGAAGGCAGCAGAAGCTTTTAAAACATTCGTCCGACCTTCAACATCAATAGACGGGAGATCTTCTCAAACAAATCCTACTGAGCAGTCCAATAATGTGCCAATCTGATCATTAATACTTTGACAGAAATGGGGTTAAAGCTAGAGGACCTTAAGAGGACAAGGCTTTGACAACGGCGCGAATATGAAAGGTAAACATAAAGGAGTTCAAGCTCGCATTGTAAAACAGTTCCTGCACGCAAAACATGTGCCATGAGGCAGCCATTCCTTAAACCTAGTTTTATCTGATTCAGCCGAATGCTGTCCTTACTGCGTTAATCTATTTGGCATTATTCAACGCATATATGTTTCATTGTCGTCGTCTCCAGGCCGGTGGTCTATTTTGTTGGCTCACATTTGTAATTTGAGCCTAAAATATTTGAGCGGCACTCGCTAGGAGTGTCACATAGATGCAGTGAGGCCTCTTAGATACGATACGAATGGGGTAGTGGCAGCCTTAAAGGCCATTAAGGAGAATCCTGCTTTTGATTCGGGGCTACGCCATTAAGCTGAATACTTGGCGAAAAAAATTGTGACATTCGAATTTGTCGTTGCTGTTGCAGTATGGTACGACATTTTGTTTCAAGTAAACATAGTTAGCAAAGCCATGCAAGCAGAAGCAATTGATATACAAAAGGAGTCTTCTTTCGCGGAAGGTTGTGACAGAAGCTGAAGCTCAGGCTAAGGTTAAGCACAAACAAGTGAAGCTACAACAACTCTTCAAAAAAAGTTTCTTTGACAAACTCCTAACGGTAGCTTTAAAGTCTGTAAGGAAGAGATTCTTTTTCTTTAAAGAGCATTCCGATACATGGTGATTTGTGTACGATCTAAAGGCGCTGCCTGGGTCTATTAAAGATAGTAGTCCACTCATGGATCAATCCTTGAACTTGCAAAAGCAGCTTTCCAGTAGAAGTAATGAGTCTGACATAAGTGGGATGGATCTATGTTCTGAGCTGCAACATTTGAGCCCTTGCGGACCACCAAACGTAAAAAACCCTCGCGCTGCGTTGCAGTACATTTACAGCACGAATATGATTGACGTATTTCCAAACGTCGAGGTAGCTTTGCGAATTCTCTTAACCTTGCCGGGAACTGTCGCTTCGGTTGAACGTAGCTTTTCAAAATTGAAGTTGATTAAAACCTACCTGCGTGCTAGAATGGGCCAAGTGAGATTGTCAAAACTTGCTTTAATTTCAATAGAGAACGATGTTGCGCGTTCACGCGATTTAGCCCAGTTAGTAAAAGAGTTTACTTCAGTCGAAGCACGGAAAGCTCCCTTCTCATAAGGTTTTGGGTTTTAGTGTGATATTTCCTGTGTGTCGTAGTCGTTTGAATTAGTAAAGCTTGATGCCTGTAAGTGTATTTATCCAGTGATTTTGTTATGTTGACATTTTGCATCACAACTGAAAAAATATTTATTGTAATATGTTACGCATCACCTATTAAGTAATAACGTCCAGTATGTTTGCATCATGCGAGCGTACAGCTGATATTTTGAATGTTATCTTGACTATCCCCTTACTACAACGCAAGTAAGGCATGTTCAAGTAATATAGTAAATGGGTAAATGTACTTTAGGTTCATTTTATTTAATTTCATCCGATAACTCGGTACCTTGCCTTTGCCTGCATTTTCTTTATATTTTCATGATTCCTCTTTATGATACCGCATAATATTTGCCAGAGTTAGGCAACCCGCCTCGCACAGAGGGGCGCAAAATCGATTTTCGCACAGGGCGCTGAAACCCCTAAGACCGGCCCTGCAGCTAGGTGTCATTGATGGTAGCATTTGGTAGCAAAAGTAGGAACTACTTGAAATTGATTGTCTGCAGACATTACCTGAATTACAGATAACACACATCCATCACAATTAACACCGGTTATCAGACAGATTCTACACACACACACCCCACGGGGCTACATGACAGCGTTCTCGCAGCCCCTAAACTGAGGAACCAACCATCCATATATTTTTGCCTATTTTCAGTTATGAAAATATTGGCTTATGAGATCACCTTTTGTCCGTGTGTATGTGTCCCCAAATAAAATCTAAACGGATGGAGCGATTTCAATGAAACTTGGTAAGGTCATAGTACTATTTCGTCCAACCCCGACCGTTCTCTTCAAATTTTATTACGTCTCACCAATCCAACATGGCGGCTGAGGATATATTTCACCAGTATTCTATATCTCCGAAACTACTACTGATATCACCCTGAAATTTTGCACGGTGATGACGGGCACTACTGGAAGTTCACCTACCTATGCGACTTTCAAAGACTTGTTGAGTTCAAAACGAACGTGGTTGGCAAGCGAAGTTGAAACATTTAAATAGACTTTTCACGCGATTTAACCTTCCACCCGCAGTGAAATATGGTACAGCAAATGTTTATATACATTGTAATGCACTGATATCTAATTTAGTTCAATTGTTTACATAACCTCAAGATTGCGGCTGTGCCAAATTTTAAAATTAAGTTTTTATTTCTTGTGTCCTAATCATGCGATCGAAGTCAACATTTGAATAATTAACTTAACTCTATGGCCTCCATATATAAAAATCCAACAAGGCGACCATCTGAAATATTTAGACGGTTCTCAATATCTACGAATCTATTACAGCAATCAAACTGCAATCTTGTATGTTGATAAAGGCTAGTAACATAAGTATGCCTATTGGACTTTCAAAACCTGGTGAACACAAATCCAACACGGCGGTGACGCGAAATTTAAATATTTAAATGGATGTTTCTCTCGATTTTACCATCCAAGCACAGTGCAACATGGTATGGTAAATGCTTGTACATATTTTAATTCACTGACATCTAATTTATTTCAATTGTTTTTATAACTACAAGATGATCCTCTTGACAAACATGCACCTGAGGTAATGATACAAACTGAAATTTTACAGGATTGTGGATTTTGAACTTATTCTAAAGCATTGAAAATATAATCATTCAGACCTACAAGATGCTACACTTATAATTATATCCTCAGTAGATGCACACTGTTGGTGATCCACTGTGTTGGGGATCTATTTTTGTACATGACTGAGATGTTGGAAGTCCTGCGAAAGAACCAAAAGAAAATTCAGATCCTGAAGATATGCGAGATGAGGAAGCTACAATACCTAATAATGTCGGCTGGGATTCAGAATATGTCAAATTTTCAGGTTTCCTTGCTGCCCCACATCTAGGACAGGACATCATCTTCGAATTACGAGCTTTGGTATTACTGCTTAAATGTACTGGCATAGGTCGATAGTCTGGTTTAACCAAATTTGATAATAAAGCAGATGTTTCTTCTGAGGACAAAATACCAAAAAATTCTGTGTTTTGAACAAATTCTGTTGATTTAAGGGAAAGAAACCGTATCTTGAGGAGAGCAAATTCCAGGATCCTTTGTTCATTTGCTGTATTAACTTCTAGACCTTGGCGTCTGCATTCTTGCTCTGACCACAGTAGTATTCCTCTGAAGATTTCTAAATCGGAGTTTATATTCAGATGATCTTGATCCAAAATTACATTTAATAGAGATGGAGTTACATCTAGAAAAGTGGGATCCTTAAGTACTTCGCTTGTCCTCGAACATAAAAGCTAGAAAGAGAAAAAACTGTATTAGAGTAGAACCATAACCATCAAGAAGATTATGAAAGTGGAAGCATATCCCAAGTTTTCATGAGAAAGGCTTGTTCAAACTGTCATGATTTTGTTAACTTAAATAACCAGCACTTTCACTCATCAAATTTTAACATTAATATACCAAAGGACAGGGAATGAAGGATAGAAACATATAAAAAAATACAATGTCAGGTAGGTCCAGATAAAGTGGACAAGCACACTAGCATGTTAGCTGCAGTCAGAGGGAGAGATAAAGTGGACAAACACAATGGCATGGTAGCTGCAGACAGTGGGAGAGATAAAGTGGACAAACACAATAGCATGGTAGCTGCAGACAGTGGGAGAGATAAAGTGAACAAACACAATGGCTTGGTAGCTGCAGACAGAGGGAGAGATAAAGTGGACAAACACAATGGTATGGTAGCTGCAGACAGTGGGAGCGATAAAGTGGACAAACACAATAGCATGGTAGCTGCAGACAGAGCTCCAAGTAAATTCCATGATGCTATCCAACCACCTCCTTTCCATTCCTAGCCTTAATTACAAAGATGCATACTACTACAAACACCACAACAGTTAGTTCTTGAGGTTTTAAGGGGTGGAAATACGAGGTCATCTGCCCCAATTTAGAGGTAAACATCTTAATATGAAAAAATATCGAAAATTAATAAAAGATATAATTAAATAAAATTAATAATTATAAAAACAAACAAAAATTATGGAATAAACAAAAAATTCAGAATTCCAAAAAGAACAAGTCTTTGAGTCAATGTACACTGGAAAATTTAGATTGCTGGCCCTAACCCACTCCCTCTTAGACACCAAAATAACTTATTCCCAAGTACATGTGATGTCACAAGCCCCTAAGTTAATGAACAACAACAAAGGAACCAATTCTGTTGCTGAAAGCAGTGCGTAACAAGGGAGCATCTTCTCATGAAGTAAGGACAGATAAAGTATTACTATGAGGTATAAAAATGGGTGAAGAAAAGAACTAGGCTACAACTCTTCTCTCTCTGTCCCATGATTGTCCACTTTGAATGTTTCCCTACATAGATTTATTAACTTAAAAGTTTGATTGGAGAAGAAATGCAACAACAAAAAATGAATTTACTCTGAACAAGTGGACTACCGGTATTTTAAGTACTTGAGCTATGCATTTTTCCAGGAGCAGGGCTGGATTTCCCAATAGGACAACTAGGTCTTGGCCAGTGTGGTCACTATTACGTCAATTACCGGTACCTTAATTTGGGGTGAATCTTTATTGCACAGGATTATTTTAGGGTAACTACTTCCTCAGGGTAACACTTGCGTTATTTTATGTCAAGTTGAGAGATAATATTTAATTCATTATAGTCATTACTTGTAGAACACTGTATCCATGAAATACATGCAGTGTTGCAACATCGTAATGGTAATTGTGAAAATAATCTCACGAGTTTGATATCTTTTATTTATTCTGTTGTTTTAAAGATGCTGAAGGATTCTTAACATTACAGAAAATAGACTGGTTTGGCCTCTTGCAAGATTAATAAAAATAAAACAAAAATACTTGTCTGCAGTCGGAACAAGGAAGATCATAGAAGAGCACCAGCAATTTATATGATGTACCCGGATTACGGATGCCACCGTAATAGCATTTTTGTATTGTGGAAAGCGGAACATCATTTCGAAGTTTGAAGAGCGCGCTGAGTCAGCTAGTTCGTCGCGCCGATCAAGAGGATGCGCTAGAGAGCACACCTGTGGCTCCGACGGAAGAAGTTCGGAAACTCATTCATGATAATATGAAGTTGTTGATTTGAGGTACGGTATGAAACCTATCGGAAATTATTGGCTACGGAATTCTAAGAATTCCAGAAGAAGTTTGAAGTAAATCAGCCTAGTATTTCCGAAGTTATAGGCATTTTTGTAAAAGCACATGTTCAAGCGAGTAGCGAGGAAGAAGCCCATTCATTGGAATAGCGGGGCGTGCTCACCTGTTGGAACAGCCAGCTACCGGAGACATCGGCTCCGTAACCGTATATAAGGGGACACTCTCAGTCAATTCACCGTAATTTACGAAGCTGCTGCACAACTTAAAACAATTACTGTACACACACTCAACTAAACCATGGCGAGCGTAGCGATAGCAATAACATCTACAGCGACCGGGTGAAACTTTATAGGGTGTTTTGGTACCAACGCTAGCTTGCCTTGTAGTAGTACCTGCTGACAACGTTAAAAACGCTAGCAGTCATCGCGTACGACGATGTAGTTGAGTTGTACTTCTATAGATGGCAGCAAAATCGGAAAATTGGTGAGTATTCTTGTTAATGTTGTATCATGACGAATAGAAGGACCTAGTGTGAGGACTCCGCCATTATAGAACGGTAGTTCGTGGTCCCGCCGCTACAAGCACTGCAAGCGATTATGTCCAACACGTGTCCTGTTGTTCCGTCGAACCGGGTCATAGAAAAGTGCGGGGGAAGCTACTGTGTGAGATATTTGTGTGAATTAAATTGAATTGTCTTTGCTTTCAGTTCTTAAATTCTGTTCATTGTGTCTTGTGTACATCAGCGTTCTATGTTTTGTGTGGGCCTACTTCAAACATAGGCTATTTCTTTGTTAATATTACTGTTTTGTGCTTGTCCCTCAGCGAATGGACGGTCTACCTTGACTCATATGTCCAGGAACTGAGGAGCAAAGCCATGGCGAATTACTGTTGAGAGATAATCTTATTCATATATATATGAATATAATTAATTACATTATATATATCATTTCAAACAAATATATCCAATCAATCATTGCACCCACTGCCGACCTATCAAATCGGTACGGTGTAAAATCACTTAAAACAACAAATTTCACCTAAAACAATTCATTAAAATCAAAAATTTCACTATATAAAGGGGCGTAAGGAGCTCATTGAGAGCACCAGGTTCCCATTCTATCAGGCAATGCACGCATGCATGCAAGCTTGATTATCTCATTCCGAGTCCAGCATCCAAGCAACTGCACGCCACTGCTCCAAGCTCCGTCTTCTAACGCCAATTGATGAAATCGATGATTTGCCAGTCTTTCTACCAAGCCTAGGCCTCGCTATCGCCTTGACTTCGATATTTCAAGCCATTCCACTATGTTCCTATAGGCTTAATTTGCATCCCCGTTAGTAACAGTGCAGATTAAGTCACTCCTCTACCATTCAAATATCCAACACCATACCCACCATGTAACCATCCTAGTCAACAACTCCTGTCTCCCTCGAGTTTTAATACAAGTTTAGCTCATCCCCTCTTCCTACTAAGCAGCCAATAATTAATTATTTAATTAATTATTTAATTAACTTCAAATTTCATCAGCGCACTCAACGTCATAGCTCCAACTGTATTTAAACTGGATAATTTTGAGTGACTGGTAAATTTGTTTTTCTCTTTCCTTATTCTCTGGTCGACCAAGGTATTTGACCACTATCTCTCATCACCTCTTACTCATTACACGCGCTTATAGTCTACACTCACGAACACAAACATGTCGCGCACTGACTCTAAACCTCGCACATTAACGTACCAGGGCATAACATTCCTGATAACTCAGGACCCTGATGACTCTAAAAGCCAAAATTATACCCCTGTTAATCCAAAAACACTAATTCCGAGTGGGCCTACCCACAAAGGAGATGGTACACTCGTTCCACTTAAACCAGCTTCACCAAAATCAGATTCCTCACTCTCTAGCTCACCTCCTCCCTCACCGGGTCACGTCTCATTCCCGACATTTGATTTCGAGAAAGAGCTGTGGTACGCTTCACCCAATGGCAGTGACCTTCAGAGCACGATGGTCCTTATCCACCCACCTATTGGTATTAGCCTTTGTAAATCAGTCAGGCAAACAGTAATTAACGCGCTCAATCCCATAGCCCAATTTATTTCCCTCATTGAGGAATTAGGTAATCACCACATAGGCATCACTCCTTCTGAGAATAGCCATCTCAACTCTGTCACTAGTGTTCTCAAGAGCCTCTCTGCCATTCCCCCATTTTCATTAATTAGATTCAGACCACAAATTCACCTTCTTTAGTCTCTCAATCTGAGGAAACTAAAATGCCACAACAAGAAACAACAAAAGTAACAGTCTGTATGGCCTACCGGTACTTCAGGAATCTGTGCTTTCCGTAACATGTAATGGAGACCGTAGTACTTATTTCCGTGAATTATATTTTCCATTATGCCCTGCCGTGTTATTTTAATTGTGATCGCTAATTACATTTTAAAAGAGTATCAGTTACAAAGTACGGTAATTCGTTTCCCTTGGCATTATCCCTAAGACCAGCTGACCGGCAGCGTGGAACTTGCCCACACTAGCGCTGCCGGGCGGGGCGCGCTTGAACTTGAGGAGTCCTCTCACTTTCTCTTTCATTCGTCATGGCTGAAGTAAATTTCTCTCAACTCATTATCTTTATTACCCTCCAAACTTTCTACCATCAAACTAGAGTAAAAGGAGCTCGGATTACGGGCACCAGACTCTTTCTTTCTTCCTGCATTCACCTTCCCGAAGGTGTTATGCTTGTCACTGCATAGGAGTAGTAAGCAATATGCTATTATTTCATCAACCACCGAAGTATCACCGTTATACCGTCCGTCATACCACGTGCTACGTTAATCAGTCAGTCACTAATGTCAGCGAGAGTTGGATTTAGTCTCTCAGACTAACCAACTATATTACAGTGAACAGGCACTTGTAATTTTCATGAGATACCAGTCAGTATTTTGAAAATTTGGACTACGATTGGGGCCATCTGTCTTGCACAGATTGTGCTGGAGAATATCCATGGCCCAATGTTAGGAGAATAGAGGGAGCTATCTACTTTGTAGATATGTCTTGAGGTATTCCTCATTACCCGACAACAGGCTTAGTCAATGATAGCGAGACCGGTTTCGTTAAGCGAGTCTGGTATGGAGCATATCCGTTTGCTCGTACAGGTTATAATAGAAGGCATCTTCGATTTCCAATATTCCATGATAGTAAGCGTATGTTCGTAGAAGTCAAGTCGCTGTTTGTCACTGAGCTGTTATTAGTGGTCAAAGACGGAACGCTACATTTCGAATATCTTAAAATGAACTTTGAGAAAGTGAGTAAATTGTTTAAAACAACAGGAATATTGTATATGACACAAGTCATACTGTCGGACAGTCATGAAAGTTATCGTGAAGTTAATCAGTGCGTGTTTTTGAACGCGAGTATGAGTCGTTAAATGACGAAGGGATAGGGTGACGATGGATGAACCCGAGGATGGAACTGATGGTGACGCAGTTGACCAGGGGAAGTTGCCATACTAATGAGATAGTAGGAAACCCATTAGAATATGACGTCAGCCAAGGATCTGTACCACCATGAACATCGAGAATACGTGAGCTAATTCTAAACATGTATTATTGCTAGTGTAGAGTAATTGAGAATTCTTTTCTTTCATTCATTTATAAATGATCAACACTATTTTCGCTTCGATTTGACAGTTATGCCTAACGTTACGATTGGTTAGAGGAACCACGACTAGTATTTTCCAGTGTGAAATCTTGTTTTGAGAAATTTATATCAGTCGTACAATGTCCGAGTGACACAATGAAGTTAGTTAATTTTGGAATATAAATGCTTTTAGTAGTATTGAAGCAGCTTGGCTAGTTCAAATTATTCTACATACATTCAAAATAATAATGTAAAATAATTCCATAATAATTATAAACAATTCCAAATAATGTAAACTAATTCTATAATGGTTATAAATAACTCTATAAATTAAATACATTAAATTATTTAAATAATTCAGTGAAGGTGAATAATAATTTAATTATTTAATGACATTATTTAAATATCATCCATGATATTCCATACATATTTTGTTAAATATTATAAATAATTTGAGGGTTAAATAAATGGTTAGATTTCGATGTTTAAACATTTCATCAACAGTAATAATAATCATATCAGTGATTGTTTAAATAAATATTTATATTGCCATCAATATAATAAGTCAGCCAGCAATATAATGGAAAGTTAGATGACATTTCTAAAATGCACCATAATAAAAAATAAGGAAATGAATAGAGGAACGGCAGGTTAATAAATAATGAATATGTATAAAATAGGATGAAGTATTGTTAAGATGACGCAGGGAAAGGATTTTGACCAGGATTAAAAAGCAATATTTTTGTAAAACATTTTACCGCACAATATCTTAGTAATGCTTGAGTAGAATACAGGAGGTGATCTGTATGACAGAAATAGTACACAATTATAATAAAAGAAGGAATCATATGAGATGATTATTTGTAATAATGTATATTATGTTGCATGAGTGTCGGCATTAATGTAGGAGTTGTATGGAGGCTAGGAGCCGTCCAATAGGAAAATGTATTTCCATGTTGCAAGGAGATTTACAGTAGTTGGAGCACATGTTTGCTCAAATGTGAAAAGAAGGGTTGAGTCGAGTTACCGCCCCATATTTCTGTCCAATTCAAGTACTGTCGAAGGATTTCAGTTCTAATGCCTGAGTCAATTATCCAGATTTCCAGATATTAAGCCTATGAAATAAAAGATTGCTAGTTTTGTTAAAACCTAACCGTATCCCGAAAATAAATAAATATTAGAGTGTGCATAAAGTAATATAAGCAAATTTCAGAACAAGTTGAATTGCTTGGATGCCAATCATCTTAATACCTATTATGATTAATAATAATAATGCTGATTATTTTCTGAACTTGATTATTTTTGAGAATTAATAATAATAATAATAATAACAATAATAATAATAATGCTGATTATTTTCTGAACTTAATTATCTCTGAGAATGAATAGGGATGATAATAATAATTATTTGATGATGAAATAATGTTTTAAAATTTATTGTGGTAATGTTTACAACAATTTTTGTTGAGCAACATAATATGGTTATTTAAAGATATCATTAACATGGAAAATTAATAAATAGTTGGTTTAACATTATCCAATAATTAAGGGTAATAATTATGTGGATGTTGTAACATAAATATTAAAACAATTAAGGGTAATAACTATGTGGTTGTTGTAACATAAATAATTGATCAAATATCTGAAAAGAAAGTGGTAAATGTTTAGTGAAACATAACGTAATGCAACAATATTAATATTTTGACATTATGTGGTCGATTATTGGTATTGCACAACTTGATAATTCTACAAGAAATACTTGTGTATTAATTTCAATATTATTGGAAACAATTTCTTGAAATGATATTTTTCTTTCAAATGAAACAAAAATTTTGTCAAACTTGAACAATCTTCGAAAAATTTAATCATCAGTGATATGTTTATTTAAACATAAATAGAAGTGACGAATGTATAGAAAGGGGTCAGTCGAACTATTAATTTAATCTCGACCGCCTATTGTGTAAATAGTGAAAATTTTGAATATAAAATGATACCAGATGGACTGATAATTTCTGGCTATCAACTTCAAGTTTTTAGGCTAGGAATATTTTCTGGTGTTGATTTTTTATGTGAGTGTTTTTTTGATATGATGATTTTCTCATTAATCTTAAATTTTTAATTGTAATAAAATGGGATAATTTTAAGAAATTGTGATATTTTCATTTCTCCTTCTCTCTTCCTTGCTTGCCTATTGCCAAGATCAGTTAAGCCAGCTTATATTTTAGTTTCCTCACAGATAGACCCTGAGATGTTTTATCTCGTGCTAAACTGATATCGGGAATTTGCAAATGTGGTCGTTGGACTTCATTCTAAACCGGCACAATTAGAATGATAGAATACAACATGTGAAGGAATATAAGTATCTGGGAAGCTTGATATGATTACGTATGATAAAACCAGCTAACGAGAAATTCGGAGTGGAATTATTCAGACAAAGAACGCCTTTTATAGAAGGAAGAATCTCTTCTCATCCAGAAGTATAGACCTAATAATAAGGAAAATCTGTTGAAGACGTACGTGTGGAGTGTGGCTTTGTATGGTAGCGAGACCTGCACAATAGGGAAGTCAGAAGAGAAGAGGTTGATGGCTCTTGAGGCTTGTTGCTGGAGAAGAATGCTTAAGACCAGTTGGATACAACATATGACAAATGAAGAGGTATTCAGAATAGCAGGAGAAAGTAGTAGCTTTATGAAGAGTCTGAAAACAAGACGAGCAAATATGTTGGGACATATTCTCAGACATAATAGTCTGCTCGCAAGAGTCATCGAAGGGATGTTAGAAGGGAAAAACACAAGTGGAAGACCGCCACTTGCATACATCACACAGATAATGACAGACACGAACACAAAATTATATCACGAATTGAAGATGATGGCAGAGAATAGAGAAGATTGGCGAGTTCCTGCAAACCAGTACCAGGGCTGTTGACGTAAGAGAGAAAGGGCCTCTTGCAGTGCGACACACTCGAACTCGGGAGGGGGGATTCGATCCTGCACTTTTAACCACAGTAGGCTTGGACAGAGCGACCAGTAACATTGTGAATGACATGAGTTTGTCATCCAGGTACCACATGATGTTGTTGCGTGTTAATATCCAAATTATAGAACATCCACTGTATTGCAATCTAGTGTGCTATTATATTTCAAAAATATTCATATGTTAATATAGGCAACTTTAGGGTAACAGATAGCTCTAAGGTAATTCCATTACTGCATGGTGACAACAATGGCCATGGCCATATAAGGGGTGGAGTTTACCACGAAACTTATAGATATAGAAAAATCAGAGCGACTTCGGTGGCGTAGTTGGTAGCATGCTGAGCTTCTATGCCCAAGATCGTGGGTTCAAACCCGGCCGAAGACGTCGGATTTTTTAAGAACGTTAAAAATCCCGCAGTATGTCTTCCTTCGGAGGGGAAGTAAAGCCGGCGATCCAATGTCATAGATTTATGGCATGTTAAAGAACCTTCCACTAATTACACCTGTGTGAAGCTAAATTAATATAGGTTAAACAATTCACTAACGTTCTTAGGTTCCTACGTTCGTCGTCAGGAGCCAATTGCTGTGGCATCTGGTACGGTAACTAATTTCTGAACTAGTTGGTCGTTGACGGTGGCGTTTGGCGACAAAATTAGGAACTACTTGAAAATTGATCGTCTGCAGTCCTTACTTGAATTAAAACAGATACACGCACTAATACAGTCATTACAATTAACACCGGTTATCAGACAAATTCTACACACACCCAAAGTACACGGGGCTACATGACCGCGTTGTCGCCAGCCCCTAAACTGAGGAACCAACCAACCAACCAACCAACCAACCAATCTCCTCTTCTGTATAAAAGCTAGTTTTGCCCGAGCAATGCGGCACTTAACTTCAGTGGTGCACCTTCCGTACTCTGTAATATTTTGACCTAGGTAAGTGAAGGATTTGACTTGTTGTATGTCCGAGTTATAAATCTTTAATCAATGAGGTTTCGGGAATTTTGAGACAGTCATGCATTTTGTCTTTGAGGTGTTTATTTTCATGCCGTATTTCTGCACCGTTGATGCAACTTGGACAGCATTGCCTGCAAAGTAGATGGGCTGCCTTATCATCTGCAAACTTAATTACCTTTATGGGTATTCCATTGATCTTCACTCCTAAACATGTGTCTTCTAAAGCTTCTGCCATCATCAATTCACCAAAAGCATTAAACAGAATTGAGGAGAGAGGATATCTTTGTCTTACTCCTTTTCTGATAGGACCTTCTCTTAAACGTACAACTGCATTTTGACCATTGTAGAGATCCCATGTGAGTGTAATGGGTTGTTTTTCCGAATCCTATGTTCTTTAATAATGGGAATAGTTTATGCCAGGAAACCCTATCAAATGCCTTTTCATAGTCAATGAAGCATATTATACAGATTTCGGCTCCTGCTCATCATACGTTCTCCGAGGACTCGGAGAATGCCAATGGCATTTTGGGTACCAACTCCTCGACGGAAACCAAACTGTGTTTCTTGGATGCAGCCAAAGACTGCCCCTTCTACTCTTTTCTTTATGATTTGGATCATAATTTTGGATGCACGAGGAATCAAACTAATCGTTCTGTACATAATACAGTTGGTCGCATTTGCTTTCTTTGGTAAAGGGACCATGATGGAGTCTCGAAATTCAGATGGCAGATACAGTGAATTGTAAATATGCGCCAATCACCTCATGTTAGTTGGTTATTGTTGATTTAAGGGGCGGAACTAGGAGGTCATCTGCCCCTAATCTCCTCATGTACGGTAGAGTGAAGCTTGAGCCAATACAAATCACTTTTGCGAGACAGCAGGAGAAGCTTTAAGTTTGAAAATTTTAAATAACATTTTGTGGCATAGGTAGCAGAACTAGTCAATCAATGAATAAATAAATAATAAATTAAAGGTAAGTGAACTGAAAAATAAATTGATTACTGTACCGGTACTTTAATACTTAGTTATTGTTGTTTTAAGGGGCGGAACTACGAGGTCATCTGCCACTCTTAACACAGATTAAAGAATACAAATTTGGAATTGAATTTAAAATTTTGAGGTGGACGCCTACATTTAAAAAGACCAAAAATTAATAAAACAAAAACATTAAATAAAAATTAAAAATGATAAAAATAAACAAATATTACGGAAAAACAAAACATTATCATTCAAAAACGAACAAGTCGTTGAGTCAATTCACACTGGAACATTTAGATTGCTGGCCCTAACCCACTCTCACTTATAAAGCGGATAACGCGATCAGCAGCCACCGCGTCATCGACTAATATAAGTTTAAGTGTCATCTGTAAACCAAGGTTTCTTCGTAAGTCAGCAAGATCCACACACTCGGGGAAAATGTGGGCCACGGTGAAAACGGCTCCACAGGTACAAAGTGGGGGGTCTTCCCTTCTCATCAGATACGAGTGGGTGGATCTTGTATGACCTATCGTTAGCCTACACAAAATGACGGACTCCCTCCGTGACCGGAAAGAGCTCCGCCACACGCGAGTAGTTCCCTTGATCGCTCTCAGTTTACTGGGCAGTGGGTCAGCTAGCCACTGACTCTCCCAAAAAGCCAGAACTTGTAGGCGTAACTGAGAGCGAATATCTCTAGCAGGTACCTCCATTGGTCGAGGTGGTAGTGATACCGCCTCTTTTGCAGCTTGATCAGCTAACTCATTTCCCGCAATTCCCATGTGGCTTGGAAGCCACAGAAAGGTGATTCGAGTGTCAGCGTGGCACAGCCCGGCTAGTAGGTCGTGGATTCGCTGCACTAAGGGGTGTTACGGGAAACATGTAGCAATTGACTGCAACGAACTCAAAGAGTCGGTACACACGAGAAAGTGGATTCGTGCATCCTGTAGTGCAAACTGCAGAGCTTCATAGATGGCAACGAGCTCCGCAGTTAACACACTACAGGCCTCAGGCAAAGAGATCTTGGTATTTGCACCATCAATAACGTAAGCACAACCTACTTTCTCGTCCACCTTCGAACCATCCGTGTAGAGAATGCCAGTGTCCGGAAATTGGTGAACTATGCTGTGGAACTGCCTCCGGTAAACGGAGGCATCCGTGTTCACCTTAGGACCTCGGTGCAGATCTAACCGAATTTCCCAACGCGGGACTTGCCACGGAGGCACCTCGCTAGATGTCCGGATCATACAGGGACCTACAGCCACTCCTTTTTCAGTACACGAGCTATCAAGTCACGAGGCCGGTTGGCGTACCCCTGGTGGTTTTGGGTACCGAAGAGAGCTTGATAGGTCGGGTGTTGCGGCATTTGACGCACATTGGCAGCATATGCTGAAAGCATATGTTGGCGTCTAAAGGTGGAACACCCGATTCGGCGAGTAGGCTGGGTATCGGGATGGTCCGGAAGGCACCGGTAGCCAGCCTAACGCCACTATGGTGGATACTGTCCAGCATTTTCAAGGTTGCCGGCCTTGCTGAACCGTATGCCGCAGAACCATAGTGTAGCCGGGACAGGACGAGGGCTTGGTAGAACCGTAGCAGCACCGCACGGTCAGCCCCCCACGTAGTGCCACTAAGAAACTTGAGCATGTTCAGTTTCCTGATACACGTCATTTTTAATTGCCGTATATGGGGCTGCCACGTTAATTTGCTGTCAAAATGGAGCCCCAGGAAGCGATAAGTGTCAACCAACGGCAACGCAGTATCCCTGAGATGTAGTTCAGGGTGTAAATGTAGCCTCCGGAGCCGACAAAAATGGACGACGGAGGTTTTCACTGCTGAGAAACGAAAACCCCGGTCGTGAGCCCACCTGTCGACCCGGTTGATAGCTAGCTGCAATTGCCGTTCCACGACTGCCATACTTCCAGAGCTGTAATGCAGAGCTAAATCGTCTACATACAGCGATGGAACTACCGCGGACCCGGCGGCGGCAACAATGCTGTTTATGGCATTCGCTAACAAGGTGACACTCAGCACTGAACCCTGAGGAACTCCATTTTCTTGAATACAGTATTGCGATAATGTCCTACCGACCCTTACACGGAAGAGTCGGACGGACATGAAATTCGCAATGAAAGTCGGTAGATTACCACGGAGTCCCCACTTGTGAAGGGTGGAAAGGATCTCGTAGCGCCGTGTGGTGTCGTATGCTTTCTCGAGGTCAAAGAAACCCGTGACTAGGTGCTGCTTCCGGAAAAATGCCCCCTGTATGGCGTTCTCAAGTCGCACCAGATGGTCAGTGGTGGACCTATGAGAGCGAAATCCACACTGGTACTCAGACAGGAGACCTTTCTTCTCCAAGAACCACACCAGTCGACGGTTCACCATCTTTCGAGCAGCTTACATAGGCCATTTGTCAGACAAATGGGCCTATAGCTGCTTACAAACTTGGGATCCTTTCCAGCCTTGGGAATCGGTATAACGATCCACTCTCGCCATTGAGATGGAAACTCCCTTTCAATCCATATACGATTGAAGAGGATCAACAGTTGTTTTATACTGGTTTCGCACAGATGTTTTAACATTTGATTATGTATGTTATCCGGTCCAGGAGCCGTATCCCTGCACAGTGCAAGCGCACTGCGCAGTTCCCATTCAGAGAATGGTACATTATAGGACTCCGAAGCAGCAGTGGCAAAGAACAAGGGGTGAGTCTCTGCCTTCCGCTTCTGAGTCAGAAATGTAGGATCGTAACTCCCAGAGCAGGATACATTGGCGAAGTGCGAGCCAATACTGTTGGCAATGGCGAGATGGTCCGTGATGTTATCTCCATTGATGGATACTCCGGGTATCGACAGTGATGTCGGGAGTCCGGAGATCCGACGAAGCTTAGTCCACACTTGAGATGAAGGACTATGCGCCGTCATAGACGACATATACTTTTCCCACGTCGTTTTCTTACTCTCCCGAATCAGATATCGGGCTCTAGCACGCATCCTTCTGAAGGTGATAAGGTTGGCCATAGTGTTTTGCCTCCGATAACATTTGAAAGCACGTCGACGATCTTTAATGGCTGTTGCAATCTCGGCTGTCCACCAAGGGACAAGCTTCCGGCGTGAGTTGCCGGATGAGGAAGGTATTGTTTCCTCAGCAGCAGCCAAAATACCATTCATTATGTGAATGGTATGACCGTCGACACTCTCAAAGGTATCTTCGGCAAACACCGCCGTGCCGTGAAAGTTGGCCAATCAGCCCGACGGAGAAGCCATCGACTTGGTAACTCGATGGCTCTCTGGTTCGGAAGAGTAACGATAATTGGAAAATGGTCACTATTACAAAGGTCATCGTGTACACCCCACTGTAGCAGGGGAACCAGCGCACGACTGCACAAGGTAATATCGATACTTGAATAAGTACCGTGTGCAATGGAGAAGTGCGTAGGTTCCCCTGTGTTCAACAAACACAGGTCCAGCCACCTGATCAGCCTCTCGAAATCTCTGCCTTTACCGCTAGTGGTAGCGGAGCCCCAGATGGTGTTGTGGGCATAAACATCTCCCAGAAGGAGAAAAGGAGGGGGGAACTGAGAGACTAGATCCACCAGCTGGTTGTAATCTGGTTGAGAATCAGGCGGGATGTACACGTTACATACTGTTGCCATTACTGGCAACGAAGTACGAATTGCAACTGCTTCTAGCTGATTACGCAACGGCACCTCTTCACTAAAGAGGGTAGAGTGGACGAGAGTGCAGACGCCACCGGCGGCCACAACTCCATCCACCCGGTCTTTAGATAAGAGTTTGAAGTGACGCATTGTTGTCTCATGTCCAGGACGAAACTTGGATTCCTGAAGACAGACAATGGTTGCCGAACACGAAAATATTAATTGTCGTAACTCAGCGAGATGAACAGAATAGCTATTACAGTTCTATTGTAATAGTGCCATTGTGTGGACTTAAGTAGAAGTCGGTCTTCTACTTATGCTTGACCGCTTGCCACCCTTCCCCATCTCTAGTTGGAGATGATGGGGCAGGAGAGCACATCTCAATCTCCACATCTCCGTCCGAAGATGAAGAAAATGGAGCGGGAGCTCTCTTGGGTTGCGCGTGGTCGTCGTCGGACCTGACGAGTCTCGCTCTTGGGGAAGAGCGAGAGCGGTGTCGAGGGACTTTCTCCCGGTCCGAAGACTGGGTGTCTGTCCCAGACACGCCCCGAAGAGATTTCTTTCTGGATCGGCGTTGACGTGTGTTTGGGGAAGTAGATGGTCCTTATAAAACAAGGTCGCTCCTGCTGGCACCGCTCCACTGGTAGTGGTGGGAGCGGGATTGCCAGCAGATACGTGAGCAGCCCTGTCTTTAGGAGAGGAAGAGAAACGGCGCTGAACCGTTCTTCTCCCCTCCGCCGATCTTTTTTCTTTTCTATAGGGGAGTTCCTCCATACGGACGGGCTTGGCTTCAGCAGGCTTCGCTCCGTTGGAGGTCATGGGAGCGGAAAGGCCAGCAGAGACAGTAGCCACCCCGTCAGCAGGAGGGCGAGAGAGACGGCGACGAACCGTCTCCCTCTTCTCCCCTATATTTTTCGTATTAGGTGGGCTGGAAGAAGGGCCAGCCCTGGTCGGCAAAGTCTTCTTTCCCCCTTTAGCTGGGGAAGACTTGTTCGCCGACTGTTTCGGAGAAGAAGAGGACTTCTTCTCCGAATTCGCCGGTTTAGATGTTAAAACCGGCGCCTTCTTAACCGTGGCCGAAGAAGGTTTTGGGACCTCCTTCGGGCTGACAGTGCTCGCTTGTACAGCGAGGGGAGATTTCAGAATCGTACTTAAAGAGGACATCGAGGGTACTGCACTGGAAACTTTGACGGCAGGGGTGATTGAGGGCGTCGCTGCAGCTGCAAACGATACCCGAAATTCGGGGGCATTCATATCACGATACCTCTTGCGAGCGTCGTGATATGAAAGCCTGTCAAGAGTCCTGATTTCCTGGATCTTGGCTTCCATAATGAATTCAGGGCACTGTTTTGACCGTGGAGAGTGACTTCCTTGGCAGTTGGGACATATCGGGGGAGGCGTACGCCTCTCATCACCCTCATGTGTCCCCTTGCCACACTCTCTACATACGGCCTTCGCAGTACACCTGGCGGAAACATGCCTGAATCTCTGGTACTGGTAGCAGCGCATAGGTGGAGGAATGTACGGTCGCACATCGCAGTTGTACGATGTGACCTTCACCTGCTTAGGTACAACATCACCCTCAAAATGGAATAAAAGCGCCGGTATCGACGCTCCTCTCTCCAATCTTTCGGGTGATGCGCCTAATCTTTGTGACGCCTCTCTTCCCCAGATCCCGCAACAGTTCAGCATCGCTATTCAAAATGAGATCACGATGGAAAATAACTTCACGGACCTCATTCAGCGATCGTGCTTTGTGATCTTAACGGGTATTTCGCCGAATTGCGTGCATTCCAGCAACGCTTCGGTTTGCTGCCGGCTAACGGTATGCAGCAAGAGCTGCCCGTTCCGGAGCTTGGAAATCCCGTTAAGATCACCAAATTTCCCATCGATTTCCTCAGCGAAAATGATCGATTTTACGAGCTTGAAATCATCCCCGTCTGTCCTGGTAGCTACCAGGGAGCGAGGTGATCTATCTGTCGCAAATCGCTTATTAAAGGATTAGCTCGACACTCCAGAGACGGCTTTTTAAGGGTGCCACCCTGTACAGGTGTCCGTGATCGCTTTGATGGCATCCCGGACGAAATCCTCCCCGAATACTGCCCACTCCGAACGGGGGCCATCACTGTGGGCGCCACCCAGCCAAGGCAATACCTACCTGGCATAGCAAGAATTGCCCGGGGTCCCAGTGCCTCGAATAGGCACTTCCCCCTCGGCATGCACAGTGATTTATGCAGCTCCAGTATTCGGCCATGCAGGGACCTTCGTTGTAAGGCGGATACTACTGTAGGGTACCTGACTGGATGGGGCATACCGTCTAGGCTTTGTGGCCAGATGGCCAAGCTGGTGGCCCTACCTCTAACATCATGCATGTTTATTTCTATAGGTCAAACCAGAACTGGGACCAGAAATCCGAAATCGACCTTTATAAGGCCCCCTCTAAGTCGCCTTTTACGACAGGCAGGGGATACCGTGGATGAATTCTGCCCTCCCCATCCACTGGGGGTCTGAACAAATCAAAAACTGGAAAGTTATTCGGCCATGTCAGCCCTATTACTCGCCTCCTACGACAGGCAGGGCATACCGTGGGTGTATTCTATCCCGCACCCACACGGGGGCTTTAATAATTATGAATCCAGTATTTCTAATGTATTTTCGTAGGCTCTAAAAGTAACCAAATGGAGTGTTTAGTGGTTAAATAAATTATATTTTCCATATGTAAATACCTTGGAAGTGTGATATCAGCAACATGTACCATTGATGAGGACAGGATTTCGGCTGGAGGTACATTTTATAGAGCTGTTCAAGACATCATCTGGAACCAAAAGGTGCCTCTTCAATGTAAACGAGCAATTTATCAGACTTATTATGTGCCAATTTTGACCTATGGCTGTGGAACTTGGACCATGAGGAAGAATGATGAGAGAAGGATTCAGGCAACGGAGATGAGATTTGCCAGAGCCATGGTTGGTAAGACAAAAATACACAGAATTCGTAATGAGCATATCAGAGAATTGGTTCAGGTCGACAAACTACAGGATAAAATAACCTTGAAAAGGCTCATGTTATTTGGTCATATGCGAAGGATGGATGCTAACAGAATTCAAAGACAAATGTATGAACTGCAACTTCATGACCGAAGACCAAGAGAGGACGGCCAAGAACGAGATATGCAGACAAGGTGAGAAATCACATCCAACAATTGGACAGCAAAAATAGATGGAACGACATGGGATATGTATGTATGTATGTATATTTAGCAAAATGTATTAACACATATACGGTATGTACATATTTTGTTGTCCATATTTTAAAAATATATATTTACATGTGTGGGAACCGGTGTAAAAAACACTCACGTTTGATTTGTTGAAAAATAATATTTTACTTAACAAATGCAAATAAAATAGATTACCGATACATTATCAGTACAGAATACCGCAGAATACGTTGATGCCTTCCCAGCTCCAAAGAACAACAACAATCAAGTCCATGGCCAATGTTTTCTCTATGTCCTCGCGCCCTCTATATCACTCGCGGCAAAACCTCGTAATTCCTGCCCGTCTTCCCACATTCGGCCGTCCTGATCATCATCGTCCGACTGGGACGATAGGCCTTCCTCAGGCCAGGGCTTCATGTATTCCGCACAGGTGGCGGTGGTCTTGGGTCCTTCGTTGCTTCCTCGTCTTTCGACGTCGTACGTATCATTGGGTTTGACCTTCGTGACTTGATGGGGCCCCAGGTACTTGGCCTTCAATTTCATACCTGGTCCGAATTGAGTCCTCTTGACAGCCACTAAGTCTCCGATGTTGTAAATCGAGGGTTCTTTGCGTTTTTTGTTGTTGAAGTTCTTGCGGTTCTCCTCTTGAGTCTTGAGAATCTGCAGTTTTGCCTCCTGCCTGATCCGGTCGCGTTGATCCTCAAAATTGTTAATGACTTCTTCTTCCAACATCTCCATGATCTGAAGATCTGTTTTGTTTCGCATCTTGGCCCCGGTCAAGAGTTCAAACGGTGTTCGACCTATACTTCTCTGATAAGTCGAATTCAGTGCCAGTTGAACCGACGGGACGACTTTGTACCATTTGGTTGGATCTTCGGCGGACAGCTTGGCTATGATAGATGTCACAATCGCGTTGATGCGCTCCACCTGGCCGTTGGCTATGGGTAACCCAGTGGTCACCAAGCAGTGCTTGATCCCTTGGTCCTCACAGTACTCTTCAAATTCTTTTGAGGTAAAAGATGGCCCTCGGTCCGTGATCATCTGAGCAGGGTTTCCAACGAGGATCCTCTGCAGCTCCAGCTTGCTCATGGTTTCGCTCGACTTGGTGATCTTGACTGGATACAACCAGGTGTACTTGATAAAGCTGTCCACGACCACAAGGATGTGGTTGTAGCCTTTATGCGTTGATTCAAGCGGTCCTACATGATCCAGATGATAGGTGTGTAAAGGCTGACTTTCCTTGAACAGCGGGTGAAGTAATCCTTCCTGGTTCCCAGACTTTCTGTTTACAATCAGGCATTTCACACAGCTTCCGATCAGTTTCTTCACCTTCTCTGTCAATCCTGGAACGTAGTACTGCTGTTTTATCTCCTCCTCTGTTCTCTTCACCGCGTAGTGTCCTTTGTCATGAATTGATCTGATGATCTCTTGCTGCATCGACTTTGGAACTACTAGAAGTTCTCGGCCGTCTACAAACTTGAATAACATCTGGTCTCTCAACACGTAATCTTCATATGGTCCTTCCTTCAGGATAGTTTTGATGGCGAGTAGTCCTTCGTCCTTGTTTTGAATCCTCTTGATTCTAGCAATCAGACTATCAGCGAATCCGAAAAGGGCTGCGGTACACCGACTCAAGGCATCAGCATGTCGCATCTTCGTTCCAGAACGATGTTCGATGGTGCAGGAGAATTCTTCCAACGACAGGGCCCATCGAGCGACTCTGGGTGTTAGATCTTTCGTTTGCATTGTCTTTTGGAACGCCGAGCAATCTGTCACTATTTTAAAATCCACTCCCATAAGGTAGACCCTGAACTTGTTCAAGGCTCGAACAACGGTGAGGACTTCGAGCTCGTAACTGCAATATTTTTCTTCTTGCAGCGTAGTCTTCTTGCTCATGTATGAGACCGGGTGAAGTAGACCATCCTCGGGTAGCTTCTGCAGGAAAACGGCGCCATAACCGAACTTGCTCGCATCTGTATGAAGCTCAGTCTCATATCTGGGGTTGTAGATTGTCAACACAGGACTGGATGACAAGATTCTTTTCAACTCCTCGAATGCCTCTCTCTCTCCTTGTCTCCAAACCGGAA
This sequence comes from Meconema thalassinum, assembly GCA_946902985.2. NCBI lineage: Eukaryota > Metazoa > Arthropoda > Insecta > Orthoptera > Tettigoniidae > Meconema > Meconema thalassinum. The sequence goes on from OX336393.1 coordinate 90,265,609, forward strand.
GTCATGGCCGGTTCTGAGCATATCGCTCAAAGGTTTGGCGATTGAAGCGTAGCCTGGAATAAATTTCCGGAAGTACCCTGTCAAACCCAAGAAGCTTTGGAGAGCTGTGATCGTCTTCGGCACCGGGAAGTTTTATACAGCTGCTGTCTTCTCATTTGACGGTTGAATCTTTCCTTCCTGGATTTGGTAGCCCAAAAAATGAACCTTCCTTTTCAAGAATTGACACTTCTTGAAATTTATCAGCAATCCGTAGTCCCGTGCAATGTCAAGTACATCAATTAACAATTGAATAGCTTCCAGTACAATTTTTGCCGGAATTATCAAATCGTCCATGTAGATGAAGATGAGTCCTCTCTTTATCAGCTCCCAAAACACAGCGTTAATAAATCGTTGAAAGACAGACGGGCTGTTAGTGAGACCAAAGGGGACTTTCTTGAACTCGTACTGACCTGAGTGGTAACAAACGATGTATACTTTCTACTCTCTTCTTCAACGTCTACATGGAAGAAACCATTCTTCAAGTCAAGAGTAGAGAATACACGAGCATCTTGGAGTTTGTCAAGCAAGTCTTCGATGAGAGGGAGGGGTAGTGATCCTTGACGATGATCCTATTTAGTGGTCTGTAGTCCACGCAGACACGATGTGAACCGTCCTTCTTTTTCACAACTACAACAGGACTGGCGTACTCGGATGCACTTGGTTGCACAATTCCATCTTTCAGCCATGTCTGAATCTGCTTCTCAACCACCTCTTTTTCTCTCGGTGCCAATCGTCTCGGTCTGCTACATATCGGTTCTTCTGTCTTCACAACTATCTTCATCTGGATATTCGTGGATTTGATTTTCATTGGGGTGTAACTCGCTACGATGTGCTCGACTGTTGCCTTGGCCTCGTCAGATACAGTCTTCTCAATGTCCAGCTCGTCTTCACCTGCGTCAATGCACATGACCAACGTCTCTTCTCTCTTCTTCAACTGAACGCCCTCTCTAGAAATCAACACCTCAGCCTGATCCAGTAAGTCGATTCCAATAATCATAGAAACTGGAATAGCTTCGTCGGGAACAACGTGGACGTCGACACAAAAATCCTGGTCGTCAACGGTGATCGTCGTGTTGAACCATCCCAGCACGGACGCTTTGCTTGCGCCCATGCAAGTCAGGATCCGGTTGCTTGGTTGCAGTTCTGGGGTGTCGTTTTCCATGTCCTTGTAAGCGTCCTGCCTCAACAAGTTGAAATGACAAGCACTATCTACCAGGGCTGATCAATTGTGGTTGCAGATTTTGACGTCCTTGTATTTGTAATTACTGACTGCTTCCTTTGACGTGTTCAAGGCCACCGTCTGTTTCTTTAATTCTTCGTCTTTCTTTGGATTGGTACAATCTGTGGAGATGTGTCCGAATTTGTTACACTGGAAACACTTCCGTCCTTTGTCCTTATCCTTGCACTCGCTGGATTTGTGACTTGACTTGCCACAGTTGTAACACCTCTGCGCCTTGCCCTTATCCTTGTCTGAATCGTCATCCTTCTGTTTATTTGAATCTGCTCCACTGGATTTCTTCTTGTTGTGCTGCGACGACGTGGAAGACCTCTTCGAAGTTATCCTTCCCACGGCACGTTCATACTGACGTAGTTTCTCTTTGAAGTCTCTAAGCGACTGAGCGCCGTACAACAACAGCTTGCTGCCAGAGTCATCCTCTATTCCGCCTATCACGTACTGCATGAGTGAGTCATCGCCTATATCTCCTCTACTTGCTATCCCCTTCATTGTAAGGTAATATTCCTGGAGCGATTCGTCCCTTTTTTTTCCTTCATCTAAACAGCGTCGAATGGATCTCCGCTGTACTCGTCTGCACGTCAAATTCCTCTCGAAGAGATTTCTTCAACGCCGTCCAGCTGGTAATTCCCTTCTCACCCTGGATGGAGAGTTTTGCCAAGCCGGTTAGAGATTTCTTAGCGAAGATCAACTTCTGCAGTTTGTTCCATCCCATCAACGCAGCTGTTTCCTCAAACTCGGTGATCCATCGGTTGACTGGATATCCACTGCTACCATCAAATGACCTGACGGAACCTTCGATGTCGTGAAACGTCATAGCAAACTTCTGGGAATACCTCGATGCTTCGCTACCGTGACTTGAGGTGTCCCCTGGTTCACTCTCGTCGTCGTCATCGAGTTCCATTCGATTTAGCTTCTTTTTTCTTTTCGCCACTGTCAATTCCCTCTTAATAGTGCCACATAACCTCTTAGTCTCCTCTAGATCCGCTTTGGAGAACGCTGCAGCTTTAGCTTGTGCCTTCCTTTGCACTTGTTCGTCATCGTGCTCGTCGTCCGAAGATTTCTCAATCATCTCAATGTACTCGGAAAAATGCATCAGGTGGTGACAAATCGCCATTGCCATTTCCTCCGGGGTGCCTTCGTCTAAGCGCAGGATCACGCAAGATGCTTGCAGTTCCTCTTCCGTCAATTCTTTTGATATAAACTCGACCTTGGCCACATAATCCTCTGAATCAGGTTCGATAGTAAACCCTGAAAATTCTCGCAACCTCTTTCGATTGTTTCGATCATTTGGAGCGTCTTCAAATATAATCTTATGTAAAGCTTTTACCGCTGCCACTGGAACAGTTGAAATGCTTTTGTTTATGAGATCAATATCTCCTAACGTCATCATTTTGGAAATATTAAGCTACGGTAGGCTACTTATCTGCGTCAACACCGATCCCAAAGCTCTTTTGTCGTCTTTCTCAAATCGTCTTCAACTTCTTTACGTCTTTGTCCAGCTGCAAACCTTTCACTGATGAGATAAGCCTTCAGTCTCAAATATCCGTCGTCAATTCGAGCTGAATTCGTCGTTGGCCTTTTGTCGTTTCGCCGTCAGCAAAATTGGCAAGTGAACATAACCTCAGAAATGCGTCGTTGATTCAATCCAGGACGTGCCCTCAATTTGTGGGAACCGGTGTCAAAAACACTCACGTTTGATTTGTTGAAAAATAATATTTTACTTAACAAATGCAAATAAAATAGATTACCGATACATTATCAGTACAGAATACGTTGATGCCTTCCCAGCTCCAAAGAACAACACCAATCAAATCCATGGCCACTGTTTTCTCTATGTCCGCGCGCCCTCTATATCACTCGCGGCAAAACCTCGTAATTCCTGCCCGTCTTCGCACACATGTACATATTTTGACATTGTTTAGCACATATAAAACCTACCTCTGCTACTAAAATTGTCTGGAACTCGCCTTGAGCAACAATGAGCCTGTATGTAGGTTAAGGCTTTCATGGCCCGGAATACTATTCATATTATTCATATTTTTGGGATTATGCCAAGTGAAAATTAAAAAAATAAATTCATATACGTTTCGAGAGGGACCTTACCTCCTTTTTCAATAGAATTAAAACAATGTGGCCAAAGAATGTATGTCAATGAGCTTACAAGCTTACAAGAAAGGGAAGTTCCTCTGTTCGTCACCAGATAGCAGCCAGAAGCTATTGTATGGACCTTGGTAGAAAAACGTGGCATATTAAGTAGAATGGCGGACAGCGTAGTAAGAAAGTAGAAAGCAAAGCGGGTGGGGGAAAAAATTGAGACTCCTAGAAGAATGAGGATGTCCAAATAAGGGGAAGGGGAAGTGGATGTTATAAGCTCCGAAAAGATTGTCTATCCCACCTTCACAGAGCACCGACGTGAGGGGAACTGCTTACCTCTCTTATATTCACAACACCACTGACTGTGTTGCTAAGATTCTCCGCAAGCACAAGATAGAAACATTCTTTTGCACTGTGACGAAAATTGGTCTAAGTTTAGGACTTAACAAAGATAAATTGTCCCCCATACTACAACCAGGGGTGTATGAAGTCCCTCGTACTTGGGGAAAAGTCTTTATTGACCCATTGCAACTCGCATCAAGGAGCATAAAAGGAACATCCGTCTAAACCAACCTGACAAATCAGCTATAGCTGAACATACCCTGTCTTCAGGGCACGATGTATGTTTCAAGGATGCTGATGCGCTTGCCTTTGTTAAGCACAACTCGTCTAGAATTATAAGGGAGGCAGGAGAAATTTGTAATAACCCCAATAACTTTAACAGGGACACTGGCTATCAGGTAAGTGACACTTGGCTGCCAGTTAGTCAAGTTCTGGGAAGATAGTTCCTCTCTCAGTTTCTCTTTTTTTCACTTGTTTCAAATTGTTCGGTTTCCTCTATGGCTCCAGAGCCATGACTTGATCTCCTTTGTTCGTCACTGGAGGAGTTTCCATGCGTTCTTTTGCCGAGTCATGTATGACTTTGGGTGCCGTACAGATACACTCCCCCTTTTGTTTCTGTGTCCTTACAATCATCCCCTTATTTGGACATCGTCATTCTTTGAGGAGTCTCAATTTTCCCCCCCGGCCCCTTTCCCTCCTCCTTCCTTACTATTCTTTCCGCCGTTCTACTTAATATGGCGCGTTTTTCTACCAAGTTCCATACAGTAGCTTCTGGCTACTATCTGGTGATGAACAGAGGATTTTCTCTAGTTTCTTGTAAGCTCATTGACACACATTCTTTGGCCACGATGTTTTAATTCTATTGAAAAAGGAGGCCAGGTCCCTCTCGAAACGTATAGGATTTTTTTTTAAATTTCACATGGCATAATCCGAAAAATATGAATAATATTAATAATAAGTCTGTAGTTTATTTATTTATTTATTTATTTATTTTACACCCACATTGGAGCACTGTCGTTCCATATGAATTTAAGTCTTCAGAATAGTACCGGTAACTCGAGATTTACGTTTCAGCTCCTCTTCTGCTCCCAAATGTTCTCCATCCTTTCATCATACGTGTTGGTGAGGTGTATTTTGATGTTGCCTAAATGTTCTGTACTGGTTTCTAGTTTTAGGTTGAATGAATGCTTCATGTTAAATTGTAACGTATTTCTGTTGGATCGTTTCTTTTAATTCTATTAATTTCTTGAACTGTTGATCTTCTAGCAATGGTTAATTCCTGTCAGGATTGCTCAGTTTGTTTTGTTGGTATGCCTTGTGCATTTTTTTTTGTCGCAATCCTCATTCTACCAGACATGTTTCTTTCTCCTTCCTATGGGAGCAATTTCATTGGTTATTTTTTCAGTTTATTAATAATAAAGATTAATGTTGGGTGGCCTCCTGGGAGGCCGAGTTCAGTGCCCATTGGTGACCCTGTGTGTCCTAATGAGGATGAAGTCATCACATACACCCCGGGGAATTAACTACAGCAGAATAAAATCCCAGATGATCCGGCCGGGATCCATTGGGCCAAAGCCTAGCGCACTAACCAATTTGTCCTGGGGACGGACAGGTTATTGTTTATCATCCCCAGCTTGTTGCTTAGAGCTGTTTTGAATTTCTCCAAATTTTTGCATTATTTTTTAAATAACTGGGGTCATATTTCCTTCTCTTAATGCATTGGGATAGTTTTCGTTTCTTTTTTGGTGATAACTTGGTTTATCTTTAAGACATAATGATCCAAATTTATGTCTACCCCGTGGAGGCTTTGACTTCATAATTTTTTGTGGTAATTTTTATCCATGGCTATATGATCGATCTGGAACTCCTGCACTCTTGTTTGGCCATTAGTTTGTGAGGTTATGTCTTAAATCTTGTGGTTTCATGAATGAGACCATAGTCTCCACAGAGCAAAGTTAGTTTTTGACCATTCCTGTTTGTTAGTTTATGAGCCGGCCATTTCCCCATCACTATAGGCTACTATACCCGCTTTCTTAGCCTATTTTTGCATTGAGGTCTTTGAGACACTCACACCTCTACGCTGGAGTTGATTTAACTTTAGATACCCCCATTAACACAAACCTACAGAATTAACTGCCTTGAAATACAGGCCACAAGTGAATTTAACATTGATTTCCCGACTTTGAATGGGCACCAAGGTTGACCTTATGGGTCTTCCTGAATAAAAAATAAATAAATAAATAACTGTTTCCCCGACTTTGAGAATCCTTATCCCAGGCTTAGGGCATTAAGCGTGCGTTCGCTGATGTTACCAGGTTCATGCAAAACAGGAATAAATACACACACGAAGTTTTAAAAGAGATCCAATCTATTGGCTGTACTCCACATAACACGAAAATACCCTTCAATGCTCTTGTAATAACTTTTGTATAGTACCTTGCCACTGAATTTACGCTCCTAGAACAACAAACACTTACGGTCATTACAGACCTAGGCATGACAGCCTCCTATACATTTGTTTACTTGTACCGTTTGTAGACAAAAATATACACACGTAAAGACTGGTTCACTTCACTTTCTTTCTTCTCGAACTGTCCTCTCACGTCTCCCTTCTCCCATGACTTCACGATGAAATGTTTATGAATGATGATCCTTTTAGGCGTGGTAAAGCATTACCGACAACCCATGATATAAGGACGGAACCATGAAATACAATGTAGCTTACCAATAGCCCGTAAGAGCTCAGTGGTTTGCTAAAAGTCACTGCTCGTTCGTGTTACGATACCATGATCCAGTAATAACGACACTAATTTGCAAGTACCGTAGACATGGACTTTTGCTGTAAAAGCACGAAGACAATTTCAGAACACCAGACACGCCATTATAAACACTGGCGAACGAATACATTACACCACCGGCTGTGCTCGTTCTCTCGGAACTATATGCTGTGCGCCCCGCTCCTAGCGGAATATACGTGACAACACATGAACATATAACAGTCTTAATTCACTCGATCGCTCACGGACAGACCCGAACGGCTCCGAACGTGATCTCAGCATTTTCCACGGGAAGTTCATCAGAGTTCACGCTATTAATAGCCTAGGTATTCCCTGGTTTGACACAACAAGTCGAATTACTGCATCACTTTTCCGGGTGTGCAACTTTCCAGGCCTCGAAAATACAGATTCATCGTACCTTATGGTTCAGCCAGGAATTGTTGTTTCGAAACATGTACACTTCAAATAGTCTATAAATTGTAAACATTTAAGTGTGTTTTCTGTTAGTATTAATTTGGCGTATAATTAACATACGTTTTTCTTAGTTATTCTGTCAATACGGATCCAAACAATATGCTATCATGGGAAATATTTTTGCTTATTAAAACCTAATAAATCGCAATAACCCCGTATTTTATAATATTAAATATCCAAAAACCGATAATTAATAAACAATGAATCTAGTCGGCTCGGAACATCAGAAAATGAATCCGTCCACAAAAATACACACAGGCACAATAAAAATCACCGCTCCATCCCCGACTTTAACCACAACCCCTATTACTCACACCCCATACAAATACATCCCAATACATGATTTCAAACCAACTTCTACGATCTACGAATACATCTATAAATCATACTACTTCGATGAACTTAGGTGGCCTCACGCCTGAAATCAAACGACCCCGGTAGGGCTTCGACACTAAAAGAATGCGCAATTCTGCACACACTGCACGCCGAATCCATAAAAGCCTCGGAGAGTTCATGACTCGGGGTCATTCTCAAACAGACCTTGTGTTGTAAATGCCGTACCTCTGCAGGGCGCCATCACGACTGCTGCCATCTTGGTAAGTGTATAGCGAGTAACTTTACACACACACACCTACACTTTCATCCCCTATTACTTGTACTGGAATTGTATTAGCACTTTACCTGTTCTGCAATCTTTATTAATACTTCTTCCTAGAAGTAAACCCATTAAAACTAGACGTCTTCAGATAACTGGTCCTTCCATTTATTTAATTAGCTAGTAAGTTCCTACCCTCTAGATTCCCTCCAGGTAGGATCCCATAGCATTGTTGTTTTATTGCTTCGTGGCGTCAGCGGACAGCCACTTGCTACTCCGTCACAATATTTGAGTCAGCGGATTCGCCTAGCCAGCTTACGCTAGCATTAAGCTGAGTAGCGGCAGCACCGTTTAAGTCCTTATTTGCTAAGCCTCCCCCAGTACCACTTTCACACCCCCGAACTCTCCCGGCAATCTGAACAATCGGGAAGCCCGTCCACAGAGCTACGTCTTTGCCCCTAGACAGCTCAATCACACTACCCGCTCCACTCTCATCGTAACTTCCCCCAAAAACACCCCATTGTAGGGCACCCCCACGAAGAAACCCTACAATAATAAGATAAGAATAAAATACCCCAAACTAACTGCGCAAGGCAAACACCCGAGGGTAAGCTTATGTAACTGAATAAATTCGGTTACATCTTCAAGCAAGATTTCATCGTGTTTGTTAGTTAGCTATTGTAGTTTTAAGGGGAAGAACAGCAAGGTCAACTGCCCTTTAAAATATGTCCATCAGGAATGTTTGAAAACAGTTTATCTATTAACCCGGCAGTGGTCGCGGTGTAAATTCGACGTAAGTGGCCACGGGTGAGTTTTCCGCTCACCTTCGTAATTTCAAGTTTTATACACAAATTTTTGTTTTGAAATAGACGGTAGTACGTTTATTTGCTTTCGTGAGGTATCTAATAGATATTTATAAAAAAATCATTTTGCCAGACCAATAAGAATAATTAAACGTTTTAAATCAGAGCAGTCTGAATAATGGCATCTATATATATTCTCCGGAAGACGCTCGCATTTATTAAGCATACTTACAGGAGGGAAGTGTTAAGGGAAAGCAACCCTTTGGATCTTACTCTGTTGTGGACAAGCCTGCAGAGGTTGTCAAACGACTAGCACATCCTATTGAGAATACTGTAAGGAACTTCACTGTAGATAATTATCTTTCATCGGTTTCGCTGACTTCAGATTCGTTTAAGAAAGGATTGACAGTAGTGGGAACTGTTAGAAAAAATAAGGCCGAGATTGCCCAATAGTTTTCTGCATTCACATAAGAAACCTTCAAATCGCCAGAGATATGGAATAGGCCAAAATAACGCACGTATTTATTCACAGTCAGTGATTCCAGCGACCCTTTCTCGTGCACATTTTTCACGCAATTTTGCCATTTGTATGTTGGTGCAGTCCACAATTTCTTGATTAGTTTCCTGAGGAAAAAACAATCTCCACTCCTCACTGCAGAAGGGCACAATTTTTCCCTCATCTTTTATTCCAGGAAGGCTTCGAACAAGGTTCTTGTGTCTGGTTTTGCAACCTATTGTGGGATATGGATGTACTAGGTTGTGCGTTCATCTTTCTCCGAGTACTGTGCACCAACATTATCCATTTCATCGCCAGAAATATCTGAATCACTAAGTTCTATATTATCCTTGTTGACTTCACTAGCACTGCCAACTTCCAACAAATCATCATCTGCCTCACCAGTTCTTCTTAATTCTTCCTCCACCTCGTCCTACCATACCATAACCTGCTCCTCTACTTTATTAGCCACTTTTAAAATCACTTGAGAACAAACTATACAACGAAAAGTAACACAAAAATAGTTACGTTTATAGTCGTGGGTGAGGGAGAGTCTCACTTCTGTGCGGGCACGCACAATGATAGTAACCATATGAATGTTTCAAGTGTTAAATTGCTATTGTTGCGAGAGATGTCTCGTTATGCCCCCTACTAGGAATATCTATGAGGGTAGGTGAATCCGTGTGCGGGCTGCAGAGTTACAAGCAAGATATTTCCAAAGTGAGACAATCCCTCCCCCCGCGACCACTGCCGGGTTAATAACAAATTGTATAAGTGGTTGCCACCTGGCCATGATGCCTTAATTTGAGGTAAATTAAAGAATAAAAATAGGGCATCTTAAGCAACATTGGTAATGGCCAGCAGTTGGATGGGTGACCATGTGTTGTTGGTTAGAGAAGGGAAGGAGGAGCAGTTTACCACAAGTAAACTCCAGCTAAACTCTTTCTTCTTGTATGTAAGACATGTTTATAAATGTTTAAAAATCGCTAGTCTCAACAAAACTCATTATGGCGTACTGATAGTGTTCAAATGTGGGCCCTGAGTAGCAAGAGTGACTCAAGGGATGATATCAACATGACCTTAAGGTCCATAGCTCTGGTGTCATATGTCATACTCACAGTAGCAGGTGTTGGAAAGCATTGGAGTCGATGTCTGGCAGAGCTATGACTGATTGTTCTGTTTTGAGAGCTCCATAGAACATTGTGTAGAAAACTCCACTACCTGCCGCTAAGATTGCTTTGTGAGCTGGGTATGTCTGCAACATAGAGTTAGTTAGGTATTATTCTTTTAAGGGGCAGAACTGCCCCTCTTAAGACAGATTAAAGTATACAAATTTGGAATGGAATTTGACCAAAATTTGAAATTTGAAAAGACCGAAAATTAATAAAACACAAAATTAAATAAAACTTATAATTATTTAAACAAAAATTATGGAAAAACAAAAATTCAACATTCAAAAACGAACAAGTTCTTGCGTCAATGTACATTGGAGAATTTAGAATGCTGGCCCTAACCCAGTCTCACTTATTAAGCGGATGACAATATCAGCAGCCACCACGTCATCGGCTAACATAAGTTTGAGTGCCGTCTGCAAACCAAGGTTTCTTCATAAGGCAGCAAGATCCACACACTCGGCTAAGATGTGGGCGACGGTGGAAACGGTTCTACATGCACAAAGGGGGGGGTCTTCCCTTCTCATTAGGTACGAGTGGGTGAATCTTGTATGACCTATCCTTAGCCTACACAAAATGGCAGACACCCTCCGTGACCGGAAAGAGCTCCGCCACACGCGAGTAGTTCCCTTGATCGCTCTCAGCTTACTGGGTATTGGGTCAGCTGCAACATAGAATTGGCCTGATTTTCAAAAGTCTGTATTAGAAAAAAGAAACATCTGAAACTCCCATAAACATTGAAGTGATAACATTTTCTTTGGTACATTGCATGATGGTTGTTTTTATAGACCAAACACTGGGTTGTCTTCCCTTTTTAACAATACATGCATTTTCATTTGAGACTGCTTTGCCTCTCAGCATCCGATCTAATCGGCAAACCTCTGTGTGTGAACATGTAGTATCCATGATCCCCTATTAGCAGTTAGCACCACGCTTTCTCTGCTTCTACATCTCTCACTTTGAAACCATTCAATTCTGAATCTAACACTCGATAGCCGAAATTAACCGCCTAGGTTTTTTCTCTTTTCCATGTGGCCACCTGAGAGGCCGAGTGCAGGTCTTTCTAATCAACATCCGTGGGCGACCTGCGCGTCGGAATGAGAAATGAGACGAATGGGGGCAAGGAAGCGGCCGTGGCCTGTCAGAAGGTACAGTCCCAGCATTTGCCTGGAGTTGAATAATGAAAAACCACGGAAAACCATTTCAAAGACGGCCGACGGTGGGGCTCGAACCTACGTCTACCGAGTCAGCAGAGAGCTTGGCACAATGGCCTAACGCTGCGCTTCAGCGAACGTAGCTACTGCTGTAACCGCCAAGGTAATCTCTCATGACCCCACCATCTGAATCGGCTCGTACGAACAGCTTCATTTAGAGCAAACCTTTTAGCTTAAGGGCCACCCTGACTCCTCCACTAATTCCCAAGGGCCAAGGCGTAGCTATCTCATCATACCAACATACTGTTAAGCGCAAAGTTTTGTTTTGGGAGTGAGATATCTATTGTACATTATTAAAGAAAAATATTTACAAGTGCTGGAAGAGTGCCCCACTCACATAGTTCGAACAGCTGTGTTCGTAGCTTTCTTTTTCAGCGTTTGTGGATAAGCATTTGCCAAAATGAAATGTACAAAAGAATGTCATAGATCCCAATTAACTGATGAGCATTTGAGGTAGCTGCTAATAGTAAGATGGGCCCACAAATGCAAACAATTGGAGGGTTGAAAGTTACAGCTACATAATATTTTACATTACGGTAATAAATTACTAATAATGAAATCATTAATCATAATAATAGTGAATAATTTCATTATGTAAATCAGCTGTGTGTGTCATATATTAAATTTTTGTATCATCAATTACAGTTAATATGTAATGTGACATTAATTATGAATGTCAGTTATTTTCTTTCTTAATATTGTAATGAATTAATTTAAAATAAAAAATTGACAAGGTGAAATATTTTAAAAATAAGAAACTAATTTTAAGTCAGTACGGACCTACAAGTTTTGAGTCACATACCATCTATCAGTTTGTCTTGATGCCACTTTAAAAAGGAAGATCTCGACACGCATAATAAACATCACTTTTTAGTATTGACAAGGCAGATGTCTATCAAATAAATTAAGTTTATTTACCAGCCTTCAAAGATCCACGTCGATTTGCTCCTGTATTGTGGTCTCGATTTCCCGAGCTACATCACTAGGCGTACGAGGTTGATTTCTATTATTAATGATGTAGTGTATCAGGATAGCTATCAGTATCGTGAGAACTAAACTAATCACGACGATAGGACCCCACTCCATGTTCTCGTAAAGATTTGGGTATGGTATATGGCCACACTTCCATATCTCATGAGACCATGATTTTCACTACTTTGTACCACTAACGGCGTTCTACTCGACGGGCTGTAACTATGGAAACGAATCAACAAGCAGCCCAGGGACATTGCTGACATAACCATGGGTACCATCGTCATGATTGTTGCTCTTCCTGACGTCCAAGGTTCTCGGTCAAGGAAGGTGGATCTTTAAAGCTGGTAAATAAACTTAATTTATTTGATGCACCTTGTCAATACTAAAAAGTGATGTTTAATAAATTAATGTTATATATGTTTCTGTATAACAATAATTATACCTTCTTTAGCATCAGAAATGTACGATGAACTACTGTAGGTTAACTTGTTCAATGATATTGTACCCGATAAGGACTTGGTAGGATCGGCTATGCTGACCGGGTTGGAAATTCTATGAAGGAACATTGCTTTGTGGGAGCATGATGTAAGACCAGTTGGAAGGAGTATGATGGCTGCTCCTCGATTAGCAGGCATGATGGGGTATTATTTGTATTTGAATGTCTATTATTTGAATACTAGCTGTACCCGGCATGCGTTGCAATGCCAATCAAAGAAACTGTTGGCGTTGTAACTTTGTTTGTTGAAGTGCTTTTGGATTCCCAATAATGTTTTTTCTTTTTCCGTTAACCACCTCTAAACTATTGTAAAATTGATTTACCATCTCAAAAAACATCCTGGGAGCGTGCTCAGCAACTGACCAAAGTTTCATCGCTATGAAATGAATGGCATATGAACGCATACGGGGCTTTTTTGAAACGATTCGAGCGCCGTCACCCATTTGTTGAATATACTCGTACGCTACCTATTGTACAATGGATTTACTAATTCGAAAACCTTCCCTGGCGTGTACACAAAACTCCTCAAAGTTTCATCACAATCGAATGAATGGCATATGAATGCATACGGGATTTTGTATAAACGATTCGCGCGCCGTTACTCATTTGTTGAATCTACTTGTGCGCCACCCATTGAAAAACGGATTTACTAATTCATACACCTTCGCAGGACTGTACTCAACTCACGAAAGTTTTATCACAATCGGATGAATGGTATATGAACGCATACGGGACTTGTTTGAAACGATTCACGCGCTGGCGCTCATTAGTTGAATCTACACGTGCGCTACCATATTGTAAAATGGATTTACAAAATCAGAAATCTTCGCGGGAGTGGAAACAACATTTCACCAAATTTCATTGCAATGGTATATGAATGTATACAGAACTTTTTTTAAACGATACGCGCGCCGTTACTCATTTGTTGAATCTACTCGTGCGCTACCTATTGTAAAAAGGATTTACTAAGTCCGAAACCTTTGAACAACAATTCACAAAAGTTTCATAGCAATCGGATGAATGGCATATGAAAGCATACGGGACTTTGTATGAACGATTCGCGTGCCGTCGCTCATTTGTTGAATCTACTTGTGCGATACCTATTGTAAAGTGGATTTACTAAGCCAGAAACCTTCCCTGAAGTGTACACAACAACTCACCTAAGTTTAGTCCCTATCGGACGAATGGTATATGAACGCATACGGGACTATGTTGAAACACTTCGCGCATCGTCGCTCATTTGTTTAATCTACTTGTGCGATACCTATTGTAAAGTGGATTTATTAAACCAGAAACCTTCCCTGAAGTGTACACAACATCTCACCCAAGTTTCATCGCTAACAGACGAATAGTATATGAACGCATACGGGACATTGTTGAAACGCTTCGCGCGTCGTCGCTCATTTGTTGAATCTACTCGTGTGCTACCTTCTATAACATGGTTTTACTAAGCCAGAAACCTTGCCTGTAGTGTACACAACCTCTCACCCAAGTTTCATCGCTATCTGACGAAGGTATGTGAACGCATACAGGACTTTGTTGAAACGCTTCGCCCGTCGTCGCTCATTTGTTGAATCTACTCGTGCGCTATCTATTGTTAAGTGGATTTACTAAACCAGAAACATTCCCTGAAATGTACACAACATCTCACCCAAGTTTCATCGCTATCAGACGAATAGTATATGAACGTATACGGGACTTAGTTGAAACGCTTCGCGCGTCGTCGCTCATTTGTTGAATCTACTCGTGCGCTACCTATTATAACATGGATTTACTAAGCCAGAAACCTTACCTGTAGTATACACAACTTCTCACCCAAGTTTCATCGCCATCGGACGAATGATATGTGAATGCATACTGGACTTGGTTGAAACGCTTCGCCCGTCGTCGCTCATTTGTTGAATCTACTCGTGCGCTACCAATTGTTAAGTGGATTTACTCAGCCAGAAACCTTACCTGAAGTGTACAGAACATCTCACCCAAGTTTCATCGCAATGGGATGAATGGTATATGAACGCATGTAGGACTTTCTTGAAACAAACGCACGCCATTTTGTTGAAGCTACTCGCGCCATCTATTGTAAATTGGATTTACTACCCCTATACAAATTACGTTGAATAACTGACGGGTCCGGCGATTCGACGCGACCAAGTCAAATTCAATCAAACACCAACCAACGTGGAAGGTCGTGCTACCCATACTAAATAATCCAGAGATCCATAAACTTTGACAGAGAGAATCTGAACTAAGAACCCTTAAATGATGGACACAAGACATGTAGATTTCTTTTGGTACGTAACAATTATTATTTAGCAAAATACAGAAGGTACCTTAACATATGTCAGAATTACCAGCTAATGACAAGATTATATATATCCTTAGAGAACGAGGAAACTGATGCACATTAAATTATAAGGTGCAAGCCCATCAGGATATCCCTTATCCCATCAATTAATTTCCGTTAACACGTAGAGGTTAGTAATAATATATGTCTAATGTCAACCCATGACCATCATCCTATACTGACATAAATAATTACTTTAATCACGAAGTAAATCCTTAATTTTTCATTACTAAGATCGGAGCTCGATCCAAACGTGACTGTTCATTTCCATTTCCCAACATGGAGTCTCAAAGCAAAAAGTTTTTAAATCAAAACAATCCCAATAATCCATTAAGGGAAAACAATGTTAACTCGTAACCAAGCCAACCTACCAGTAGGAAGGTAAACTTAAAAGATGTAAAACGCAGACTTTAAATAAAAGCATTCTACTTGACGAGACAAGGGGGGGGGGGGAGGGGCAGGGGCGCAGGGAGGGGGGGGGGGGGGAGTTTAAGTTTTAAGTAATAAATTTTTAAGGTTAGAAACATGTCTCGTCAAAAACAAGATGATCACCAGATCATCGCAGACAGAAATGTTGGGACTGGCTTAAGAAAAGTAAACAACCCCACCATAACAAATCATAGGCTTAAAACACAGATGGGTAAAACTGGTTACTTACTTACGTGAAAACAAGGATAACCCACAACATAATAGAAGAGCTAATAACATCTTGCATCCCAGAATCATATGGTCGACATAAACAACTAGTAGTCAGAACTACCAACTTCCAAAAAATTAAATGTTTATTCAACACATATCTGCCTAAACGAAAATCAAATCAGATTTCACACCACAATGAAAGTAAACACATCACAGTTGTAATATAATTACAACGAATCCAAAATAAGCTAAGTGATGAGTACATACATTGTCTCCCATTTACCAATCAGACATGCAGTCCATATACCAACATGCTCCATCATGCAAAACGTCACTCACTCTCCAATTACACTCATTCACGAATACGATATTTTCAGTAACCAATTTTATCCTATGTCTAAGAAGAAACGTACCTTAAATTGAGATCACTGTTTTTACATAATTACTTAAATATAACCGTGTAGAAAATAAATCTATATCAAATAGATTCTGTAGTCTGATGTCGTCATTTAGGTGGCATATAAGACGATGAGCAGTGTCAGAGTAGCTAAAAGCTACTCGAGCTCGAAACCTCTCAGATGAGAAGTTCCTTACGTGTTCACTCCATGAAGGTCAGAAACAGAATCCCATTGTTCTTCCAACAAAGATCTGTATCTGTAGTCACTGGTTACCAATCGAAGATATTTCGCGACAAGTTAGTAATAAGAGATGCGCCATCAGCTGTTCGGTGACCAAAATACGCAGCCAGTAGTTCTTAGCGATCCACCAGAATACGCTGTGGAAGCCACACTTGGGTTGAAACTTAAAACCTTTGGCCAACAGGTTGCGTTAGCTTACAGAAAGTCAAATCCAGGGGAAACTATTTTCTCTTAAACTCTTTTCCAAGGGAAGAAGTAGAATAGTAGAAATATATTGTCTCAATTCTCCCCGCCCGCTAATGTGATCACGGGGGGACCCAAATGATCACTAGGATGAGATGAATTATGGGAGAATGGTAGAACTTTCTTAAAAACATGTAGACAAAATAAATCGTTCATGCATGCACAAGGTCACTCCACCACCAGTGGCACTAGAAAACCAAACTTTACAGTTCTTTTTCATGCGTAAAAACAATGAAATACATAAGTGTCTTTTTTCAATCAGGTAAGTAGTGTCGATGTTTCTTGAAGACGGGCATAGTGTAGGTTGGTTGACCATCCGGGCGCCCATGGATAGTAATCACGTCCTACCGCTGACCATGATGTCACAGCACTGCTTCAGCATTCACCAACAGTTTTATTTCCTGTAACCAGACCGGACTACGAACAGAAATAGTTCCTGGTTTCATCACACACGCCACAGTTTACAGTACTGCCACAGGTCGTCGCTTTACAATTCAGGGTAATCCAAAATAAATAAATAAACAGTGATCCACAAAAAAAAAAACCTCAACATAACCAAAATATCAAATAAGAATACCCAAATACTAAAATACCCTTTAAGTTTCCTCGATTCTTTACAATATTTATTAACAACCATAATATTAACAATTTCTTTCTACATTTTCACCGCCTTTTTAGCCTACTTTCGATTTTTTTCGATCAACACAGGGCGAAAAAAGTGTCTCTGTCTGTGTGTGTGTGAGTGTGTGTACTCTGAATGTCTGCCCCCCCTGTCAATTCGAACACGGTGAAACCGAATTGAACGAAATTTGGTACAGAGGTAGCACTAGCAAAGGAAACCTCAGTGTCATGTTCTATATCGCCGCCATCTTGACGAAAACGTAATGGCGGCCACCCAAATGTTCAAAGCTTAAATCACATTACGACTAA
Source organism: Meconema thalassinum (assembly GCA_946902985.2). Lineage (NCBI taxonomy): Eukaryota > Metazoa > Arthropoda > Insecta > Orthoptera > Tettigoniidae > Meconema > Meconema thalassinum. Next base: position 90,283,117 of record OX336393.1, read on the forward strand.
CCTAATCATCCGATCTGTACCAAATTTTGCAACAATATACCTTCATGTATGTAGAATCGTTTGAGCAAGCTACAAGGTCATCCGCCCAATAGTTTGCGGATGACGGCCATGTTTGTGTGCAAAATGATTCCCCCTATTAATTCAAACACGGTGAAACCGAATGGAACGAAATTTGATACAGAGGTAGCACTAGTAAAGGGGACCTCAGTGTCATGTTTTATATCGCCGCCATATTGACGAAAACGTAATGGCGGCCACCCAAATGTGCAAAGCTTAAATCAAATTACGACCAACCTAATCATCTGATCTCTACCGATTTTTGCAACAATATACCTTTACGTATATAAAATCGTTTGACCAAACTATAAGGTCATCAGCTCAATAGTTTGCGGATGACGGTCATGTTTGTGTGCAAACCGATTCCCCCTATTAATTCAAACACGGTGAAACCGAATGGAACGAAATTTGGTACAGAGGTAGCACTAGCAAAGGGCACTTCAGTGTCATCTTTTATATTGCCGCCATCTTGACGGAAACGTAATGGCGGCAAACCAAATGTTAAAACCTTAAATCAAATTACGACCAACCTAATCATCTGATCTCTACTGAATTTTGCAACAACATACCTTTATATGGTAAGCATCTTTTGACCAAACAACAAGGTTATCAGCCCAATAGTTTGCAGATAGCGGCCATGTATGTGTGAAAATCGATTCCCCCTATCAATTCAAACACGCGGAAACTGAATTGAACGAAATTTGGTACAGAAGTCGCACTTGCAAAAGGCAACTCAATGTAATGTTTTATTTCGTCGCCATCTTGTGGCGACCACCCAAATGTTAGAAGCTTAAATCAAATTACGACCAACCTAATCATCTGATCTCTACCAAATGTTGCAACAACATACCTTTTGTGGGAAGAATCTTTCGACTGAACTACAAGGTCATCAGCCCAATAGCTTGCAGATTGTGGCCGTGTATGTGTGCAAATCGATTCACCATATCAATTCAAACACGGTGAAACCGAATTGAATGAAATTTTGTACAGAGGTAGCACTAGCAAAGGGAACCTCATATTCATGTATAATATCCGTATAACACTTTGTATTTCAACAAGCTACTACAACTCCTTGAAAAGGACAAAGAGTTATAACAATACCCATGCATTTAGGAGAAAGTAGGCTATATGTTCTTTACTGAACGTCTTGTTTCACTTGTGAAAAGTGAACTCTGAATATCCTCTTTCTCTGAGGGTCGCTTACTAGAATTGTCACAGGAGTTTTGAATCTAATTATCTTGCATGGACCGCGAAATCTTGCCAACATTTATTTGATTGCCCGGGACCAGATTCTTTTAAAGAATTTTTTTTAACGTAGAACTCATCACCAATTTGAAACAACGTGGGCCGGCGTCCTCTGTTGTATTTCACTCTCAGTCATGAGCGATTCTCATGTTAAAGGAAAACACCGAAAGAGAGAAAAAAACATCAAAGTAAACGAGGACAGAAACGCCAAAACAGAAACGACCAAATAAAAACCCCAAGAAATTATATTTTAGAAGACCATAAGCAATATAAACCAGATACACGTGCAGAAAAACACAATGCATCCACCTTTCACTCGCCCGAACATAACTGTTATTCCCAAAATAACGACTACATTTACCACCCACAAATAAATTACCCAAAGTATCCACCAGTATGTAAATAATATTCGTCAAAACACCATAACACACTTACCTTTATGCCGATTAGAACCAAACAGAAATGCATTGACCACACAGCCCGCATTCCGTGAGATCCATAATGAGCCCTAATAGCATACGTGCTTACCCGGAGGATATTTTTTGCACCACATATCCTCCATATCACACACTCACCGTAAGTCTTACATCCCGAATCAAGCAGATAAATAAAGTGCCCTAAGTACAGCAACCTGGAGATTACCTTGGGATCTTTCCGTAAGATACTCACCATTCATGCAATGATCACCTTCGTCGTCTAAAATTTAAGTCCCATACCCAATATCAAGACTCAAAAGATGAAATCCAACCCTTATTCAACCAAACAATCACCCATATAATCAGTGAACTCAGGATGGTAGGTGCTCCAACGATATAGAACTGACATACTCGCTAATCGACGGAAACAACTAAAATTATTAAATTAAATAAACCTAACCTTATTTTTAAACAAAAAAATCAAGCCCTTCCCTTAAAACTTTCAAACAAATCTAACCTATTACTGTCGCACAACACACATTTTCAGTTCACACACACTGTTTTTCAAACACAATTTAGAAAAAAATACTTACAGCCATCATAAATTGAGAAACCTATTTTGCAAAAACATTACAAGGTCTCCTTGGCCAGAGGTCATTTCCTGGAATTAATATTATTAGGACAAGCTCTAGCCAGATGCTCTACAGAATCACACCTAAAACATCTTCTTACTGGTTTCACTGGAACAATGCTGAAATGGAAGAGTTATTACTACTTCTAGGGTTGAGAATACTAGAAATACGGAGAGAGTCACTATTCATTACAGTCTCAGCAATCATGATGAGCTTATTTAAACCTGAGAAATCAGTTGGAGTCCCTCTCATTGCTAAATCAGACCTATATTCAGGGTTTATACCATCGATAACTTTAGACACAATCACTTAATTGTAGGCAGAAAATTTGTGCATACCCTTTTACCTCAGAAACATAATCACATAGTGTTTCATCAAAGCGTTGTACTCTATTAAAATATTTATTTTGTAGTAACCTCAAGTTATTTGGAGGGAATAAATTGTTTAAAATTTCTTTATGGAAATTACTTAATGAAGTGCGTGCCCTCATAGCTTTCAATAATTCTTCTCTGAGTAATCCAGGGGTAAAAGGAAAAATTAATTGGTAAATCGGAATCTCTGATAGATTAAAGACAATAGCATTTTCTATTAACTTGGAAAACTTCTTCAAAAAGGCCACTAACGTTTCTGAATCGCTACCATTACAACTGGGAAAACTATTCAAGGACATAGATAATGGGTGAGGAACGTTAGCGTATTTAACTCCATGCTGTAAATCAGTGATGGTCGGTACAACCTCATTTGTCGATGCACTATCTCTTATATTTACCATTCTACACTCATTTGCAGGGTTAGTCATACTAAGATCATTGGTAGTAACGTTATAGTAGTATTGAGATTTAAAGGAAACACAACTCTTGGGTTATTGGTCGAGGACCCTATTTCAACATCACTTGAAGGATTAAGATTATTCATGCTTACACTTTCCTGAACCAACGAGCAAGATTCAATATTATCCCCTAAACTACAATTGTTTCCACCACTAGAATGTCTAAATTTACCAATATCACTTCCTATGTTTGGAGAGCAATGGGCTATATCCTCAGAAATAGGGTTTATCGCTTTTGAAAAAAAAAAATTGTAACACTGAACAAGCCTGGATTTTAGATTTTCTAACACAACACAGTATTCACCATCATGGTCTGAGCAAGCTTGGACAATTTCACATATACGATAATACCAGTGGATAAGGTGAGATTTGAAACGTCTTAACTGAGATGGCGAATTGTCACATTCACTGGCATAAATATTACCTAGGTCCAACAGAGATTGGAGATCATTCACAACAGAGGACTCACCGGAACTCCATGAATGCGCATTCCAACTTGGAATGACAACGGGTGCAGCCTTTAATTCATTCAAGGTGGCCAGTTCAAGTTCTCTATGATGAACTGGTATTTTCCCTCTGATGATCACCTTGTGAGCGATCTCGTTTTTGTTGAGGTAATAAGTCGTGAAAGAACTTCTTTCATCCATAAATTCACAATATGTCAAGCTCAGCATCATATATGAAACATAAAGAACACAATATTAGCATAATATCTAATAAGCCTAATAATTCAATGTCATATGTGTCTTCTATCACTAAGATTTGCCTCAAATATCTCAAATAATTAAATATGTGGAAAGCTTCTGCTACCAGTTGACGGATCTGGCGATTCCGACGCGACCAAGTCAAATTCAATTAAACATCAACCAACGTGGAAGGTAGTGCTACCCATACTAAATAACCCAGAGTACTGTTGCCTGGAAACGACTTGCCTTAGCTGTCATTTGCGTTACGTTTTATAGTGACTTGTATTCTCTTTGATGTTTTATGTCACGTCACGGGATAAAAAGTATCCTATGTCCGTCTCCTGGTTCTAAGCTACCTCCACACCAATTTTCAGCCAAATCGGTTCAGCCGTTCTTGAGTTATAAATAGTGTAACTAACACGACTTTCTTTTATATATATAGATCACGGCACGAAGATCAAGTCAGGAAGCAGATATTACGATATAATTCTTTTTTACCCCTCTTCCTGTTTGGAAACATCTTAAAGGAGGATGGTTTACTATAATGGATATATTCATTGCACTTCGAAAGGGGGAGTGTGACGTCAGAGACACTCGCAACCCTACTCCAACCCTTGGAGGGAGGACGGGTCAGATTGCCAGGCCGGCAGCCGGATACAAGTGGACAGCAGTTCCTTACAGTCATATGTGGACAACAGTTCTATTACGATTACAAATGGAGAACAGTTTCTTACAGTCACCAGTGGACACATTTTTACATTTCGCTGCACTGGCGGAACATAAAGCATGACAGTATTGAAAGTCACGGCTGATTACAGTTCGTTTCCTTGAAGTGTGCACCGTCAAGGTACGTCGTATATCCTACGATCTCGTGTTTTCGCGGAGGGATACCGGTCAGTTCCCGTACGATTCGGTTATGTGTTCTCGCATGGGGAGAAACATCGAGAAGTTTCGACATGTCTTACAATCATATCATTTGCTTCAGTGATCGTATAAAGTGAATTCAAATAACATTATAATGTCTATTCTTACGACATCGCAAAAGCTGACACAGGACTTGTAAATGCTCAGTGAATACGCGTTGCAGCTTATTCAAGCGAGGCTTTTTGTGCTGAGCATTTCACCGCCATGCTACAGAAAGTTCGCTCACATGTTAGCAGGTTCAGCCGTGATATCAACAGGTCGGCATAACTACATTTCAGTACAGTACCGTATACCATCTGTATTACGAGGCACATTCCGCATTTTAAATGCACAATCATATGAAATGCTTTCTTGGAACATTAATCAATACCGTATACACTGTAGTGAATTTAATACACGTGCCTGTATGCAGAAAGTATTTGTGGACTCTATTAGTGCTACATTTCAACAAACAGGGGATGGATTATATCCAATATAACTATGGTAACCACGGGTTTCTAATACTCGAATGAACATTTAACCAGCCAAGTGAACATTTCCAGTGATGAAGTGTTTCATAAATGACTCCATATTCGAACATTTGCGAATACACACAAGCCATAGCCGAGTGTGTTACATTTAGGTCAGCCACGAACTATAGGGTGTGCAGAAACTATCGTCATGCAATATCAAAGTTTAATAATTGTGGGATACTATCATAATTATTTGAGGAGCGTGATGGCGCAGTGGCTTAGCTGCTCGTCTTTCACCCGGATGGCCAGGGTTCGAATCCCGGTGACAGCGGGGTGGAATTTTCACCTGAAAAATCACGTGGCGTCAGGAAGGGCATCCGGCCTTAAATCCCCGGCCAAAACCAAAATGAGCCTGGTTGGCTCCGGCGACCACAATTAATTGGGAAAAGCCGAAGAAAGTTTTTTAACCACCAGGGGTACGCCAACCGGCCTCGTGCCACTCGGCCAGTTGGTAGCTCGTGTACTGAAATAGGAGTGGATGTAGGTCCCTGTATAATCCGGACACTAGCGAGGTGCCTCCGTGGCAAGTCCCGCGTCCGGAAATTCGGTTAGATCTGCACCGAGGTCCTAAGGTGAACACGGATGCCTCCGTTTACCGGAGGCAGTTCCACAGCATAGTTCACCAATTTCCGGACGCTGGCATTCTCTACACGGATGGTTCGAAGGTGGACGAGAAGGTGGGTTGTGCTTATGTTATGGATGGTGCAAATACCAAGATCTCTTTGCCTGAGGCCTGTAGTGTGTTTACTGCGGAGCTCGTTGCCATCTATGAAGCTCTGCAGTTTGCATTACAGAATGCACGAATCCACTTTCTTGTGTGTACCGACTCTTTGAGTTCGTTGCAATCAATTGCTACATGTTTCCTGCAACACCCCCTAGTGCAGCGAATCCACGACCTACTAGCCGGGCTTTGCAACGCTGACACTTGAATCACCTTTCTGTGGCTTCCAAGCCACATGGGAATTGCGGGAAATGAGTTAGCTGATCAAGCTGCTAAAGAGGCGGTATCACTACCACCTCGATCAATGGAGGTACCCGCTAGAGATATTCGCTCTCAGTTACGCCTACAAGTTCTGGCTTTTTGGGAGAGTCAGTGGCTAGCTGACCCACTGCCCAGTAAACTGAGAGCGATCAAGGGAACTACTCGCGTGTGGCCGAGCTCCTTCCGGGCCCGGAGAGAGTCCGTCATTTTGTGCAGGCTAATGATAGGTCATACAAGATCCACCCACTCGTACCTAATGAGAAGGGAAGACCGCCCACTTTGTACCTGTGGAGCCGTTTTCACCGTGGCCCACATTTTCACCGAGTGTGTGGATCTTGCTGACTACGAAGAAACCTTGGTTTGCAGATGACACTCAAACTTATATTAGCCGATGACGCGGTGGCTGCTGATCGCGTTATCCACTTTATAAGTGAGAGTGGGTTAGGGCCAGCAATCTAAATTTTCCAGTGAACATTGACTCAACGACTTGTTCGTTTTTGAATGATAATGGTTTGTTTTTCCGTAATTTTTTATATTTATTATTATTTTTATTTAATTTCTTTTTGTTTTTGTTTTATTAATTTTTGGTCTTTTTAAATTTAGATGTCCACCTCAAAATTGTAAATTCAATTCCAAATTTGTATTCTTTAATCTGTGTTAAGAGTGGCAGATGGTCTCGTAGTTCCGCCCCTTAAACAACAATAACTAACTAACTAATGTTTTTAACATGATTTTTTGTGAACGAATTAACCTAATCTTGGATGAACTTACTGAACAATGGCGTGATATATCAGACATTACAATGCGGTTACCATTAATGCCACCTAACCCAGTGAGGTTTTGGAACTTTGTCGGAATCGCTTTTGATATGGGATCATTCAACGTGGACATGGAGCATTAAGCGCTGAAAAGGCAGGATGGCCGAGCAGAGTGGCGATCTCGAGGTCGACCCAGAGAGAGAAGATTGCCAATCCCAGATCCGAGACGAAGGAACAAGACATCGTCGATCTTATGGAATTTTCGTGGATCTTATGGAGTTTCGTCGATCTCAGGAGCGAAGACTTACGAATGACTGACCCATCGTAAGGTAAAGTGAGTATTTACCAGAGGTTTTGGTCATGAAACATATTTCAATGAGCACACGGGTATATTAAATTATCATTTACAATATATGATGGGATTATTTCGTTATGGATTCACAGGAATGTGAAAGATGTCTTACAGATTTATATGAGCATATTATATTCTAATCTCTTACAATGCGCTGATACATTTGAATTTAGATCTGATATATATGTCGAGTTATGACATGAAATTGGTGTTGGTTTAATTAATCGGGTGTTTTCGTGACTCGATGCCTGCTAACATGTGTTTGCATTTTCCCATATTTTTCATATGTGTGGATCTGGATGATGATGAGACTTGCCATTTGGGATTTCTTCTTCGAGTGGATCATTTTTTCTTTGCAATTAAATCACTTTAGCGAACATATCATTGATATTTGACTTAACAATTATGGTTAGTTCCATTCCAATGCATTTCAATTTGGGCTTCGAATGGGGCCCGTTTGCCTTGTGCAGTGGAGTGGTGTTAATCGCCTTGACCCATCCTAGGTAATTTTCATATTGTGCCGACGTTGTAGGGCTTACTTGCCATCGAGCAGTAGCGTGGTGTTAATCGTCTTACCTACAGTTAGGGACCATTTCATCTTTAGTCTACGTATGGGGCCCATTTGCTTTAAGCAGTGGCGTGGTGTTAATCATCTTTACCCATCCTAATTTGCATTGTTTTGATCCTAATGCTGAATGGATAGTAAGCGAACAAAACTATAAGTGTCAGTCACGTATCGGTTGATTATTAGTAAATTCAGGAACAATAAATGTCAACAGGATCATATCTTTTGATTCTTGTCCATGATCCATTAGTTTTTAATGTCAGTGTTCCATTTTGAGAACAGCAATTGAAATATTTTTGTTGGTTGATTTAAGCCATAACCAAGGTTTTTTGAATAGTTAGTTCCTCTAGTAGACGTGTTCTGAGTCAGAAGTAAACCTCACATAATCAGAAATATCACATCATGTGATTTTCAAAAATCGCATTTCAACTAGTGTATGAATAAATATATAGTTATTTCTTGTAGAAACATTAGGTTGAAAAAATACCAATATTCGATCACATAATGCCAGAATATTAATATTATTGTGTTTCCTCAATGTTCTATTGAACGTTTCTCAAATAGCATTTGTTTCAATTGGTTGTTGTTCAAATCTTTGCTAAAATATTTACAGCATTTACATAATTATCATTCTTAATTAAATTTAACATTACAAAAAAAAATTATACATTTTCCATGCTCAAAGATGTTATTTTTTAAATAACAACATCAAATTGTTGTTAACATTACTTCAATTTATTAAATCATTCATTTCATTGTCAATATTTATTTATCATAATCCGTTATTATTATCAAAAATAATTAAGTTCAGAAATATCAGCAATATTATTATTGTTAATAAAAATAATTACTTTCAGTGAATAATCCTCAAAATTATTATAAATAATAATTTCCAAAACTAGGTATCACTCCTATTCAACTGGTGTTAAAGCAAAATTAACTCGACTTGCAATTCAGATTTCTTTTATGCACTCTCAAATCTTTATTTCTTTTCAGGATACGGCTAGGTGTTAACAAAACTTATAATCTTTTATTCAGTAGGCTCAATAAGTGTAAATCGGAAAGATTGACTCCGGTATTAGGCGAGAAATCATTTCCGACAAAATTCGAGTTGGACAGAAATATGGAGCGGTTACTTGACTCAACCCTTCTTTTCACAACTGAGCAACTAGTGCTCCAACTTCTTCCTTACCACATGGAAATATATATTCCAATGGACGGCACCTAGCCTCCATACAACTTTCATACAAATGCCGACATTCATGTCCCATAATATTTTTTTATTAACGTAATAATCGTCATATATGATTCATTCTTTTATTATTTGTGCACTATTCCTGTCTTTAAACAAAACGCCTCCGTCTTTTACTCTCACATTGCCTAGATCTCGTGTAAACAAAAGTCTTCCAAAAGGAAATATTTATATTTTATCCTGGTCATATCCTTTTCCTGCCTCCATTTAACAATACTGCATCTTATTTTATACATGTTCGTTATTTGCTCACCTACCGTTCCTCTACTCATTTCTTAATTTTGTGGTGCATTCCATAAATATGTCATCTGACTCTCCATTTTATTGCTGGCTGACTTGTATACTATTTATTTCCATATGAATTTTAAATAATCACTGTTATTATTATTATTACTGCTGAAATATACCCACTGAAATCCTCAAATATTTATAATATCAAATCAACTATTATTATGATTATGACATCATAAAAATCATTAAATAATTGAATTATTAATCAATTTTCCTGAATTTCTTATAATTTAATTCATACAATTTATTCATAATTATTCATAATTATTTATATTTATCGTGGAAGTATTTTATTATTATTTGGATTTGCTCGTAATTATCATGAAATTATTTTATATTATCATTTAGATCTTTATGTTGAATAATCTGATCGATCCAAGCTTCCTTCAAATTACCAAAAGCATTCAAAATAACTAATTAACTCATCTCATTATGTCACCTGGCCATTCTATGATTGAAATAAATTTTCTCAAAATAAAACTTCTCACTTGATGAATACTAGCCATGGTTTCTCTGACTCATAGTCCCGATAGACATAACTGTCAGAACGAAGCAAAACTAATGTGATGATGATTTCTAAGTGAATGAGAAAAAGAAAGGACTTCTGAATTACTCTACTGTAGTAATATTACATGTAAGAATTTGGCTCACGTATTCTTGATGTTCATGGTTGTACAGGTCCTTGGCTGACGTCACAATCTAATAGGTCTCCTTCCATTCCATTGGCATGGCAACTGTCCCTGGCCATCTGCATCACCTTCAGCTCACCTTCGGGTTCATCCACCACCCTATCCTTTCAATATTTAGTGGCACATATTCGCGTTTAATAATACGCACTGATACACTTCGCGAAAAAAAAATGCGACTGTCCGACATTATGACTGATGTCATAACAAACTGTCCTGTTGTATTAATCAAACTATTTACCTTTTCAATGTTCATATTTAATACTTGAAAATATAGCGTTCCGTCTTATGCCACTTAGTAACAGCTCAGTGATGAATAACGACTTGACCTCTGCGAACATACGCTTACTGTCGTTGGAGTATTTGGAAAACGAAGATGCCTGCGAGTAAACAGATATGCTCTGTAACAGATCCGTGTCCCATAATCTGTCCCGCTGTCGTAGACTAAAAATGTGGTCGGGTAATGTGGTGTACCTCAGGTCATATCTACTTTGTAGATAGCCCCCTCTAATCTCCTAACTTTGGGTTTTGGAAGCACAATCTTTTCAAATAAAATGGCCCCAATATCATTGTCTAATTTTTCCACTCCTGACTGGTACGAGGCGAAAATTCCAAGTGCTTATTTCACTGTAGTGCAGCTAGTTTAGTCAGAGAGACTAAGTCCAACGTTAGTTGACAATAGTGACTTACTGTTTTCAACGTAGCACGTGGTCAGACGAACGGTACTCCGGTGGTTGATGAAATAATAACATAACATTGCTTGAAAACTGCTCCTATAGGCTCCTTCCCGGCTTCCTGTTAAAACATGTGCTTATATAAAAATACTCATAACTCTCGAACGCCTGGTCCGATTTGCCTCAAATCTCTTCTGGCATTCCTAAAATTCCATAGCCAATAATATCTACTAGTTTCCAGACCTCAAATAGGCGATTTTATTTGATCATCAATGAGTTTTGTAGCTCGCCCGTCGGTGGCACAGGTCTTCTTCCTAGTGCATTCTCTTGCTCGGCGCGGTGAACTAGCTGTCTCAGCGTTCTATTCAAACTTCATAATGACGTTCCGCTGTTCATAATGCAAAAATGTAATTACGGTGGCTCCCGTAATTCTGGTACAGCACCTGTGGAATTTCTACGTGATATTAGAGGTCACATAGCGGAGAATAGGATTTCTAAGGATAGAGAACTGAGAATCGTAGAGCGTTCCCTAGATGGTCCAGCGTTGACGTGGTTCCGTGCATTTAGATCTAATTTCAGAAGCCTAGAACAGTTTGCAGTCGCTTTCTTACGACGTTTTTTGAGTTCGGAGGATCAATTAAATATCAGAGCTGAGATGTATTCGAAACGGTACTCAATATCTAATCCGACCCATTACGCTAACTACTTGACACACAGTTGGCCAAATTGCAATTCCTTACACCTCCCCTACTAGAAGATGAATTATTGCAGGCTATTGCAAGACAGTTGCCAAAAGAGGTGCAACCCACGTTGATAGCATCTGGTGCAAGTTCGCTTGTGCATTATGACGATATATTGCGAAGATTGGACTACATTATTGCGCAGATGGTTACCAGGAATACTAGGGCATATCATAATGACAGCCGCGAGATAAACGCCGTAGTAGTCGACAATGCTGTACAGACAGAGAGAAAAACGTCGCTACATTTGGTTCCGTTACATTTGGTAACTCATCACTCTGAACATTTTCATTACAGATGTTTTCAGTTGACGTTTTATACAAATGAACTCTGTTTCTTTCGATCTTTCTACCACCTGACATTTGAACTTCATAAGACCTTGGTCTTTCACAAATTTTAATTACAACTGCAGGTTCTAACGGTTTGTTTATCTGTTTTCGCACATAAACATTTTCTGATACTCTGAACGGATCTAACTTATGACTATTCCTATCATATACAAGTTTCTGTTCGATTTTTCTTTTTTAAATTGTTGTCCCACTACTTCATTCCTTTCAAAATCATAACTTTTCAGATCAATTGGAAAAATGCCACGCGTCTTAAATCCAAATAATAATTCGTTTGGTGATTTTATCTCGTTTGATACAGGAGGGTTTCACATTCTAATAATGCATGAGCTGGATCTCTGCCACTGTGTTCTGTCCTTTTAAACATGTTTTTGATTGTTACAATGTGACGTTTTACCGTACAATTAGATTTAGTATAATTCGTACTCGATGTTACGTGTTCAAATTTCAAGGAAGTTGCAAAAATTTGCATGTGTTCCGTTATCTGAAATCACTTTTTTAGGAATACCGAATCTTGCAAACATTGATTTTAATTTAGCTACAGTCTCCAATACGGATAAGTCATTAATTTTTGCAATTTCTACATGCTTGCTAAAGTAATCAATAACTAGTATCCAATGACTATCATTGAATTTAAACAAAGCCATTCCAAGTATCTCTCATGGAGCGCTTGGAATTTCATGCTGTAACAAGGGCTGTTTTACATTTGCTCTCTTGAAACGCATACAAGATTCGCAACTATTGACAATGTTTTCAATGTGCATAATTCATAAGCGGCCAATACAAAATTTCTCTAGCTCGATTGTTACACTTTTCAATACCTAGATGGCAATAATGAATTCTGTTTAACATTTCTTTTCGCAACTTTTTTGTCACTACTATTCTATTACCTTTGAAAATCAATCCCTCAATAACAGTTAACTAGTCTGCATGAGTATGATATGGTTTGATGGCGTCAGGTATTTTTTTTTACTATCTGATGGCCGTCCATGTTGAATGAACTGGATTAGCATTTGCATTTCTTTGTCATTATGCGTTTCTCTTTGAAATTCTTCTTCTTTATCTGTGGAAATCGGTAATGACTCCATCAATAAACAAACTTGTGCTTCTACATCTCTTTCGCCTTCAACTGAAGGCCCTACAAGATAATGACCGTACACTCGTGTTGACCGACTGAAAAGCGATCATATAGGTTACTCAGCAACACTGAAATATTGCTTCTAATATTCGATCTGTTTATTGCACTGCACTACTCCTCTTGTAAAACACGAGATTAAAGATATAACTGTTACACAATGCTATAACATACAGAAAATCCAGCAATAATAACATACACCACCAGAGCGCAGTCGGCACGTGCTTGCTGGCTACGTGAGAGCATTATTGTCGCGCGGTGGAAATATATGAGCCAAGCTTCGCGATCTGTTGGTAGACGTTATAATGAAGACATGTGTAGCCTCAAATGGGGACCCAGGCCGAAAGGCGACAACAGTACTGCCCCCGTAAATTGAATTATATTGAGACCACGATGGCTGTATTGGCATAAATGAATAAAGTTATGGCTATCATAGTTGTGACGTGGATATTCATGACGTAGGCACGGATGACGTAGACTTCATGCAAGTAGGCTGGTTGAGCTGAGATTCTTGGTGACGTCATGATTTTGTTCGAGAAAGATCAGAGATTTACGACGCAGTCGCAGGAAACAAGGTATTGTGCTAAGGAAGAAGTTACGCTATTGGAGGAAAGGCTCGAACCAATGAACGATAGTTTGGAAGGAAGACGGAGATTGCTGAAACTACGATATTTGATTACTTTTGGCATGCAGATTTGTGGAAATCTATTTTCAGTTATGGCATTGATTTGGAATTTTGAAGAAATTAATTTTGAGTTTTTGAAATTTGAAAATCCGTCAAGTATAGCCAAAGTTAAAACTTTTAGCAATGACGGAGCAACAGGCTATGGAAGGGATGGATACGCCCCTTAAGAAGTTGATAAAAGGTCGTGCACAGAAGAGAGGAGCTCTCAGAACTCATACGGATCATACCGCTGATACCGCATATATATTTCAGATGTCATAGAGTCATTTTCGAGTGAATAAGTGAAGCAAGTTGTCTTTAGCGTGTGGTTAAAGCCCGGCGCATCGAACGAACACGGAGCAGTTCCATTTTACGCTGCTCGAAACTAGGTGAAGTTGAAACGCTCACATTAACGTTTCTACCAGATAAGATATCAAGAGTTAACTTCTGCCTTCATTATAATTCTATTGGACAGTACAACATTGAGGTGTGTAGAAGATTTGAACAATTTCACAGTTATACTTCGAAAGATATTGGCACTTTAAGGCTGCCAACAAAAGTGATTTTCTCGCCACATGAGAAACACTTTTAAAATTCCACATTATACACTACGGCTGACACGTGGATTGCAACAGTGATATTGGAGAATACGTTTGGTAATACAACGATACAGTCTACTATGGAACATTATAATCTTGCAGTGCTTTCAATGATTACAACAGAAGTTGAGATGGAAGGCTAAGGCTTTAATGCAATTGGGACATATATCGCTGGAGTGAAATAACAGCATGGAACTTCGTTAATCGTCATTCTACAAAAGCGAGCATGTAGTGAACATCCAACTACACTCATGCATCGTGAATCCATCGCTGAATTATACCAAATGGCAGTGGAAATATTTTCATACTCCACGATTATGAATATTTCTGCGGAAATAACTACAATAAACTTCATGGCGAATTACGATCGGAACTTCAGGGAACTTTCAAGAGAGGCCAGGGTGGACCCGGCTCACAAAGAAGAGTTTTGCCAGAAGGATGTTTTTCGTATCCACGGAGCAGTGCAATTTCGGAGGAGGAAGCAGTTCGATTCTCCGAGGACGCTGATTCCAGGTTCGAGGTCGGAGCACATCTTTACGCTGGTGAATTGGAACCAACAGCAGTTTTCTTTGAAAACTTTCCTCTAGAACTTCAATCAACAGATAAGGTAGTCGTGAATGTTTCTTGTATTATTTGAGTCTTGTAGCGATATCTGAGCAACCTTTTTTCCCATATTTTATCTCCTATCTTTTGCCCCATTTTCTTGATTGACATTTCTGTACTCAGTACACTTCGATGATTTATGCTTTTTTCTACGATTTGTTGAGACATTGTTATGTCATTGGCATTCTTAAATAATTTTGGATCAGTTGAGACTGATAATTTAGATTCTTTCAATAATTTGCACATTTTTGTAGTCACGATTTAACTGTAAAGTTAACGATTTGCTATGGCAGATTTGAATTCAGACAGCGTGTCATTTTATTAAAGTAATTCTATTCAGTAAATTACTTTGACCAATTTTCTGTCATCCTCAAGAAAGAAGAATAATTAAATGATTTTAGAGCGTTAAAATCTATTACGATATCGACGATCTTTGAAATACTAGTCGTCTTATGAACATGATTGCAACATAGACATTTATCATTGCATTATAGACAATTTTATGAAATATGAACTTTGATTACGATTTATTGATTACACTATAGTAATGAACATTTGATAGGAGTTTTTCTCAATTATAGATTGGAACAATAATGTTTGCATTCCACAGTCTAATTGTATTCTATTCGACTATTCATGCAGTTTAGATGAACTTTGATTGAAGATAGTATTTTTATACTGCGTTACTTTGAAGATATTAATCTCAATTTTGATAGACCAGGGAGGAGTGTCTAATCGTATTTGCTATTAAAATTATTTGTGATTGGCAAATTTTTACTTCATATCGATTCATGAATGAAACCCATGAAGGTTAAATAATAACAGTCATTAATACAATTGATGAATATAAGAATTTTTAAAGAGGAACAATGGATGTATAATCGTTAGTTCAGTGGACATGTAAAAGTCGCTGATGAATAATGCCCTTGAATTATGAAGGAGGTTCCCACAGTAATTAATGAAGTTGATGAATTTATAAGTGGAGGATTTTTGTATGTAGTTTGGAAGATTTTTATGCCATATATATGAAGATATATGATGAATTTTGGGCCAATTGTTGTGCAATTTTGTGCGTTTTGAGCGAAGTATTTTCCCGCTGAATGTATTGTTCTGGTTCTTTGAAAGTTATTCATATGAAGATACTGTTAAAATTAACAAGAGTGTTAAATAATTTGAGATAAAGATTTTGAATGGAGGTTACCGTCACAAATATTAATAATTATTATTAAACCTTATTAAACCTGAATTTGACAGTTAAATATAACTAACCTTCATTGGTCGATTATATCAACACGATTTAAGTAATTATCAACCGGATAAACGTGTGGTTTAATGTATTTCTTGTATAAATAATATAAACAATATTAATATTGTAAATAATTTTGTAAATATCTTTGATAATAATTTGAAATGATAATGATTAATAGAGGCGTGTATAAAATTTTCAATTGTCATTTGACATTGTTATAAACAATTTTATTATTGTTATAAATAATTAATGAACTTTTGTTATTAACATTAAGAGTTTTGTTTTTATACTCTAAACAATGCTAATTAAGCAGGTGGTTTGAACAATTAGCCATGATGTGGGATTATTAGAGTATTCCATTGGTGTTTGAATGGAGCATTTAAAGGATTTGCGTGATAATATTTCAGTTGAGATGTGAACATTTACGTGTTTTGAAAAGGAGAGCCAAGCTCTGAGGTAACTCGCTTATGCTAGGGTTGAACGAACGGGGAGTCCGCTTTGACGATGCAGGTGCATTGCAGCTGGCCCGGACAACTGTATGACAGAGGCCAAGGACGTATCCATAATAGCCTTGTGGCTATAAATAAAATGTGAAGTATATAAACACGCAAAACAATTGATATATGTGTCTCGTCCCAAATCCCGTTTCCATTCCAAGTGCATTATTATAATTACGTTATTTTTGAGCTTGAGAAAGCTGAAACATTGTATGTAGAGTATACAAGTCCTACAGGAGGACATGGTTATATGGACGATGGCTTCTGATTGCCACGTGGATTTTGTTGTTTTATTTTTGTTAAAATCATTCTTTATGTGAAATAAATTATTGTGCAGTTTAAAGTTTCTCATCTTCGTTATGGTTCATTTTAAATATCATGGTGGAGGTTATTGTGTGGGCATACTTTAAGTGATCCAGTTGACAACCCAGTCCACGAGATAAATTTAAGAGGTAAGTAAAGGTAAGTATGAACCCCCGTATATTTTGGTGTGTTCCACAATAATTTCTTGTTAACTATTGTGCTCTAATCTCGATAGTATCTGTCAGTGCCATTTTCATTGATGTAGCTGTGCCGGTGCGATTGATTATTGGCAATCCGATTGAGGGGGCGGATATCTGACAGCCTACTATCCGGATATCGGGTACAGTAGATCACCAAGTAGCCGGCGCGTTGGTGAAACAGACACAAATCAAATCCTGCCCATTTTCCAGTGGGGGGGGGGGTTAACCCCCAGTAACCCCCCACCATGGCTACGACATAGTCCGACTACCAACCCCAAGCTTGCAGGTTCGGTCCTGGCCATGGTAATTGATTTTTGAAAGGCGGCAAACATCTCGGTACTGTACCCTCATTAGAAGGTAATACGTAAATTACTTGGGAACATGGAGAGCGGTTGAGGATCATATGTTTCGCGGCCCACTAGCTGACTACGGAGAACAGACAGGCCGGCGAAGCATGGCGCATGCGTTGGCAGAACTAACGTCACAGCTGGTTGGTCAGTGTTATTGATTATTATATCGACCACCACCAAGAGATAAGTTATGCCCATAAAACGGGAATAAAAGCTTTCTACACGTTCTTGTGTATCATCACATATCTGTAATTATAGCAGGTGACGGATTATCAACTACTTTCAAGTAATTGATATCTCAGGAATATGGAAAATTAGATATTTGTATATTATGATGACCAATTTTGAGCACAGGTAGCGCGGCGGTCAGTGCGACCGGAGACGCGAGTTTTCTTGCTCAACAGAGAGCTCAGAACGGATTGTATCACTCTTGAATATACATAGAGTTGGACCGGTGACCGTAGTGTCAGATCACGTGAACCGAAAATGAAAGTTCGCGCTGCGTAAATTGTACAAGCACTGTACAGCCTGGAGATTCCTGGTGTCGAACAGGACTCCAATTTCATATACGCATATGTTATTGCGGACGAACTAGCAATGCAGTTTGTCAGGTCAGAAAACTGTTCGTTATAGACAAGCCATGTACTGTTCTTGTAAAGTTTATATTTGCTTTTACAAGCTTAAAGACATATTGCACATGCAGGCACAGTTCATCGTATTGAGACTGGCAATTATAAGGCACACATCTTGTGTATATTGAGGACAGTGAGTGCTATTGGCAACTCCAGCTATCTGATATGACATCTAGCGGTAGAAATGAGAAACTTACCAAGTAGGGTACATTTGTCACGTGGTGACTGTTTGTATATGGTTTCTTGTATTGGTAAGCAGATCGTGGTAAATTCTTCGTGTTTATACATAAGTAATAATAAGTTTTACTCGTTGATAAGAGTGCAAAATGAGTAAAAGCAAAGTATATTGCTCAGTTTACGGCTGTAAGTCGATGAATAAGAGGGCTGCGGATATACGTTTTCATCACTTTCCAGAAGATACAAATAGCAATAGCCGAAAGGTGACGATACCAAATAAATACGGGCAACAAGAGCAGGTTGGACCACTCACCACTACACTCACTGACGACAGGACGGGTTGTTCACTTACGCAGAGCCAAGCCGCACCTAGACAGCCAAGCACAGTCTCGCCGAGCCAAGCCGTACCAAGACAGCCGAGCCTAGGCCCTTATACTTACATGATCCTTGCCTAGGCCTACACCAGCCAAGGACAGCCAAGCTTCATCAGTCAGGTATCCTTCCCCGCTCCCTAGTTCATTTCCAATAACCCTACCAACCGTCATCACCTCGCTCTGCGATATTAGAGCCATTCCACTACGAGTCATATAGGCCTAATTTGACTTCGCAGGGTAAAAACTTACCATGCAAATCAAGCAATTCCTGTCTCCCCCGAGTTTTAATACAAGTTAAACTCATCCCTTTGCCCTACCAAGCAGCAAATAATTTATAGAGTTTATGGTACAGTGAGCAAACTCAAATATAGCTTTTAAACGTAACTTAACAGCGCCATGACTGGAACTGCACAAAAACAAATACCAGCAGACAACCAATGCTTGATAATATGCAATTGACACATAAAATACAGTGGAACACACAAATTAGATGACGTGTATCGCACAGTTATACATATATACAATTGAAAATAACACTGTCATTATTGTAGAGACCACATTTACTGATTATAACCGAAAAATAAAAAGTGTTCCATATCAAACGCGTGTTATTGAGTATTTTTACCCTACTTATCCAGACGACCGCAGCGCCCCAAGTGTTAGTTTGAGTTGCCAATTATTCGAGAAGCATTTCTGTATACAAGTGCACGGATATTGCAACTACTTCATCATTTATAAAGTCTGAACTATGCTTGTCTGACATCACAACCCTGTTGAGTAATTGGATGTCAGGAGGGAAGACTATTATGTGTTTTAATCTAACTATGGGCGGTTAGACGCAGTATGCATGAGTGTCACTATTCTGGCAAGGCCACGAACATTTTTTATGCAACCGGCATGGCTGTTCGCGCGTTTGAGTGTCGGCGGACACAGCTGTTGCTATTGAGTAGCGTGTGTTACGAAATGACCCGGTTTCGCGAGGCTATTGGCAACTCAAACTAACACTTGGGGCGCTGCGGTCGTCTGGATAAGTAGGGTAAAAATACTCAATAATACGCGTTTGATATGGAACACTTTTTATTTTTCGGTTATAATCAGTAAATGTGGTCCCTCGAATAATGACAGTGTTGTTTTCAATTGTATATATGTATAAATGTGCGATGCACGTGAACTAATTTCCGTGTTCCACTGGTTTTTATGTGTCAATTGCATATTATCAAGCATCGGTTGACTGCTGGTATTTGTTTTTGTGCAGTTCGAGTCATGGCGCTGTTACCTTTAAAAGCTATATTTGAGTTTGCTCATTGTACCATAGACTCTAGAAATTATTTGCTGCTTGGTTGGGCGAAGGGATGAGTTTAACTTGTATTAAAACTCGGGGTAGACAGTAATTGCTTGATTTGGATGGTAGGTATTTACCCTGCGAAGTCAAATTAGGCCTATATGACTCGTAGTGGAATGGCTCGGATATCGCCGAGCGAGGTGATGACGTTGGTAGGGTTATTGGAAATGAACTTGGGAGCGGGAAAGGACCTGACTGATGAAGCTTGGCTGTCCTCAGCTGGCGTAGGCCTAGGCTTGGCTGTCTTGGTACGGCTTGGCTCGGCGAGACTGTGCTTGGCTGTCTAGGTGCGGTTTGGCTCGGCGTAACAGTGAACAACCCGTCCTGTCGTCAGTGAGTGTAGTGGTGAGTGGTCCAACCCGCTCTTATTGCCCGTATTTATTTGGTATCGTCACCTTTCTGCTATTGCTCTTTGCATCTTTTGGAAAGTGATGAAAACGTATATCCGCAGCCCTCTTATACATCGACTTACAGCCGTAAACTGAGCAATATACTTTGATTTTACTCATTTTGCACTCTTATCAACGAGTGAAAATTATTACTTATGTATAAACACGAAGAATTTACCACGATCTGCTTATCAATACAAGAAACCATAATACAAACAGTCACCACGTGACAAATGTACCCTACTTGGTAAGTTTCTCATTTTTACCGCTAGATGTCATATCAGATAGCTGGAGTTGCCAATTGAACTTACAACTCAAGCCAATATGGACATTGTTGTGCTGCGATTGTTAGGACGTTATCCTGTGATGGAAGGAACTTTCGGTGGAGTGGGGGCTGACAATTCTGCCAGGATGGGAGATATCCTGAGGACCAAAGGGAACCAGGGGAGAGATGTTTGGAGATCCTGGATTCGATTCTTGTTTTTCTGGATAATCGAGACCACTACTTCATATTATGGAAGGAATAGTCAAGAAGGACAAGCCATTGTTCGTTCTTGAGCTCCGAGAATCATCAAAGTTACTGAAAAAGTCTCTTCAATCGTAGTAAAGCATGTTTATTCTAACGTTGTCAAATTGCCACATTTTATAGGATTTCTGTAGAATGTCTAAGGGTAGAGTTTAGGCTGGATCTTAGTGTTAAGACTGATTCTATTCTAGACAGGGTTTTGATCCTACTAAAGGATGCACCCAATGTGATTAAATGTATTGTTGTTAAAAATATTTAGTAACTGTAAATTGAAATTTATTTAATTGGGAATTTATTTAATGTACGGTACAGAAGAGGAACATTAGGCCAAGATTCGTCATTCCACGTGTTTTTTTAATAGTGAAAAAAAAAACCACTCGTTACATGTCTAGTTATGACATTATTCAATTTTGGGTAGACTCAGTTTTGAGTTTCTACTATAGCTCGACTACAAAAAACTGTTATACACTTGAAAGTTGAATTTCAGTATTCAAGTTGATTATTAAATATTGCAGTAAGCTTTTTGAGGCTATTTCAGTGAATATAGTGGATTCTTTTGCTTTGCTAGGAATTTATATTCTGGTCTTCTGGAAGATAGACGCTTTTAGTGTTTCTAACCGATCATTTGGAGAGCTGATTGTTATGATCACCCAGACCGGTGTTGTAGGACACTATTTGTCGTTCTTGAAACCATTCGAGTAGATTTATTCCAACCTTTGACTTGGTCCAATTTATTTCTTCAGTAACCTTTTGAGATTTTGTATTAGGATCGCTTCTTTAGATACGTTTAAGATCCATTGTAGATGGACAATACAGGTGTTTTATACACAGTTTGAAGTTTGAAAGCTCTTCACAAACATTCATCCTATTTATTAACGTGAATCCCAGATTAGATTTATGTGGAGGCAGATCTATCGCCAGATTTGGAATTGTAATTAACACTTATTGAGAGCAACGCACATTGATCGTTATAAATAACAAGCTGAAGTACCCGTGATTCGCTACGCGTCATAAATAAATTAAAATATGAAGGCGACAGTTAAAACAGGGGATATGCGAGGTGCTGCGCAGAGAGAGATTAAGGATGGAATATTTTGTCCAACTACACCGCTCGGCGTTGACCGTGTTTTATAGCACAAATTTAGGTTTTACTCGCTAACCGTTGGAGATACCTTTCGGATAGAAAATGTAATTTTAAACCTCGTATATGCCATCAAAAGTTTGCTATTTCTTAGCGTTTTCTTTTTATTTGAAATGGAAATATGAAAGTTTGAAACCAAAGGGTGTAGTGACGTCACTAAAATGGTCGCCATCTTTAAATAGTGCAAAGTATTGAAATCAAAAGTAGCCTATATGTTAACCAGGTAAATCAGCTACTTCAATGTAAAATTCATGTAAATCGGACCAGTGGTACTTGCGTGATTGAGTAATACTCAGACACACACCATCTCATTTTTGGCCTCGCTTCGCTCGCGTCATAGTCGTGTCATATTGTTATTCAATGAAATGCAGGTTTAACCCCGTTAAAAACCCTTTAGAACCTGAATATCCAAAAATCCCTCCTTAGTAGACGTTTTCGACACACATCAAAAATATCCCCAAAATATCATTCTTCTAACTTTAATAGTTTTGATTGGTCGATGAGAGAGAACATCCAAAAATCCTTCCTTAGTGGACATTTTTCTTCCAGAATTTCACCCCTCCCCATAGGCCCCTCAAATTGGATTTATGAAAAAACGGTCGAACACATATTTATTTTAATTATTTATTTATTTATCTATTTTTAAGCTGATTGATTTCCTCCGAGTTTCAAACTCCTCGCCTATGTCGTTTAAGAAATACACGCTCCGTTAGGAATCTTTCAACCCCCAGTTTTCATCCCTTTCACCTCATAATATACACCACATCGAAAAACCATTAGACATGTGTCAGCTTATTTTTAATGATTAGTATAAATGCCGAGTATCCCATCCTCAAATGAAACCACTCGTGAGATATTGTTATTCAATGAAATGCACGTTTACCCCTTAACACCTCTTTAGAACCTGAATATCCAAAACTCTTTCCTTAGTGGACGTTTTCGACATACAACGAACATATCCCAAATATTTTATGTTTCTAACTTCAATAATTTTGGTTGGGCGATGATGAGTGAGTGAGTCAGTCAGGACATTTTCTTTCATTTATTTTTGAGAAATTCACCCCTCCCCATGAACCCCTTAAATTGGATTTATGAACTAAAATGGTCGAACACCTATTTACTTATTTAAATCTGTTTTTCCCCCTGTGTTTGATGAGTGAGTAAGAGAGTCAATCAGTTAGGACACTTTCTTTCCAGTTTTTTCCCCAGAATTTCACCCTTCCCCATGGGCCCCTTAAATTGGATTTATGAAGAAACGGTCGAACACCTATTTACTTATTTTTAAGCTGCTTTTTCCGCTGAATTTCAAACTTATCGCCTATGTTGAATAAGAGGTACAGTACATGCTCCGTTAAAAATCATTCAACACCCACTTTTCACACATACACCTCATAATATACATCATATCGAAAAACCCTCAGACATGTGTCTTCTTATTCTTAATGCTGAGTTTATATGCCTAGTATCCCATCCCTAAGGAAACCATTCGGGAGATATTGTTATTCAATCAAATGATAGTCTACCCCCTTAACACCCCTTTAGAACCTGAATATCCAAAAATCCTTCCTTAGTGGACGTTCTCGACATACAACGAACATAGCCCCAAAATGTAATGTTTCTAACTTCAATAATTTTGGCTGGGCGATGATGAGTGAGTGAGTCATACAGGACATTTTCTTTCAATTATTTTTACCAAAATTTCACTCCTCCCCATGGGACCCTTAAATTGGATTGATGAAAAAACGCTTGAACACCTATTGACTTATTTAAGCTGTCTTTTTCCCCTGAGTTTGATGAGTGAGTGAGTTAGTCAGTCAGTTAGGACACTTTCTCTCCTTTTTCCCCCCCTGAATTTCACCCCACCTCATTAGCCCCTTGAATTAATTTATGATAAAACGGTCGAACACCGATTTACTTATTTTTAAGCTGATTTTTTCCCTGAGTTTCAAATTTCTCGCCTATGTCGTTTAAGAGATAGGCCTACACGCTCCGTTAGGAATCCTTCAACCCCCACTTTTCACCCCTTTTACCTCGTAATAATACACCACATCGAAAAACCCTTAAACATATGTGTGCTTATTTTTAATGATTAGTTTATATGCCGAGTATCACATCCACAAATGAAACCACTCGTGAGATATTGTTATTCAATGAAATGCAGGTTTAACCCCCTTAAGACCCCTTTAGAACCAGAATATCCAAAAATTCTCCCTTAGTGTACGGTTTTGACATACAATGAACATATCCCCAAAATGCCATGTTTCCGACTTCAATATTTTTGGCTGGGCGATGATGAGTGAGTGAGTGAGTCAGGACATTTTCTTTAATTTTTTTCTTCAGAATTTCACCCCTCCCGATGAACCCCTTAAATTTGATTTATAAAAAAAGAACAACACAAATTTACTTATTTTTAAGCAGCTTTTCCTCCTGAGTTTGAAGAGTGAGTCAATCGGTTAGGACACTTTCCTGTTTTTTTTCCACAGAATTTCACCCCTCCCTGGGTAGATTATTGGCTAAGGAATAACCCACCCACCAAGGGAAGATGATTAAGAAAAGGAAGTAGATTTTGGACTGGAGAAAAAGGATAGGAAAGTAGGAGGAGAGTCCCACAAAAGTTATAAATTTAACCTTAAATGCACTTAGAGGCGGTTGCCACCGCAAATCCGTTCTCAGATACCTAAAGTGGGTAAGAGCTTGGTCCAAGCTGACGGGAAACACAGCTAGAACTTGGGCGGTTTGCAAGAGAGTGGCTTTAGTGTAATCCCTCTCAAGCATGTATCTGCGTACTATGGGGAAGAGTGATGGTCTGGCAAGACTGAGAGTAACAAATTTATTGTATGCCTGTTCAAAGCAATTCGTTTTTGCAAAGTAATTTGAAGAATGCCAATGATTTGAATCAGGTTTGGTATTTTCAATGTTCAAAGTTATGGAGTTCCTGAAAAAGCGACCAAGTGCTTCCAAGAAGGAAAATAATAAAAGATTATACCTTGGGGAGTGATTTTGGTAAATGAACCAATGGTTGCATTTGGAAATGGCTAAGCTTTTACTCAGCGAGGAGCCGGCTAAAAGTTTAGACAAAGAGAAACACTTATCATTTAGAAAACTGACCATAAATTTTCGGAGAGGATCTCCACAAGCAGGTAGCTGGCGTAGCGAGCTTTACTTGCCTTACTGGCCCGTTAGAATTAGCTATTAAAGCTAAAAGAAACTTTAATGAGATTACCACTAAGAGTTCTTGCTCAAATGCAACAAGTGGTGAAAGCCCTATTAATGGATTTAATGGCATTTAGTCGGGAGAGCCAAGGAAGTCAGGATTTTGCCTAACCGTTGTATTAGAAAAATGAGAAAGCGAAAAAAATTCGTAATTTATTTAACAATTCAAGAGAAGTTGATAACTTTAACAAATATATAATATCTTTTTGACAAATATAGATCGTTTAAACTTTTTAACAAATGGGGTCGCAGACCTCCTAACATTTAGAGATTGCTCCAGGCAAATAACAATTTATGAGGTTTCAAACTTTATATATGTTCTAAAATCTTTATAAGATTTAAAAAAGACAAATGAAATAATCATAAAGTTTAAACATTAGATTGAGTACAAGGAGTGTACTTTAAGAAATTTCTGAGAGAATATTCTAGAAAAAGTGACAACTTCAAAAATAACAATAAGAAAAACATGAAGATAAGATAGAAGTTCCTACAACTTCTTATATTTGTGCAGAATTACTTTATAACAATCATACAAAAAAGTGCAGGTCACTTACGGTGAAACCTTAAGAGAAAGTCAAAGGGAAAGTTCTAGACTTCCTATGTTTAAGTAGGAATCACGAGCTAAATGGGGCAGTTTCCAATTCGTGAGACCTAGAAATAACTCACTCAAGAGTTGAAAGTATTGTTTTCCCTTATTATGGGGAAAAAACAATGTAAGCTTAAACCGTGTATAAAACACGTAGTTATACAGTAATTAATTAATGATAAACAAGCAAAAATGGAAGGGCACTTCGTGAGTGACACCTTATAGAAAAGTTACAATTTTATTAATATGGTTTGGTAGTAGAAGGTTGAGGAAAGATAATTGGGATTTAGGATCAATGTTCATGGCCTTATTTAATGTAACCGGACGATCGCGACGCGGTAGAAAAGTGGGACAAGCACTGGTTATCACTATAGTCTTTTAAATAGATGAAAAGTTCACTGTAGAGACGCGAAAGTTTATGGGAAAGAAAGTTATTGCAATGATGAAAATAACTGGTTGCACTAGGTAGGCGAGAGTCTATTTCTTGAGAAAGTTGGGAATTACAATCAAATGCGCCATAGAACATTCCAACGGTGGACGAAAGTTCTCTATTGCAGTAATTTATAAGGAAGATTCCTCATTTTAAATAGTATTTTCACAAGTGAGTGAAAAATACATGACGGCAGGACTTGTAGATAAAGTACAGGATCTGGAAGGTTCCAGAACGATCTTAATAGAAGTATGGGGCAAAGATGATCCAGCGGAGGAACTGGCTTAGTGATTTATAGACAGCGGGTATCAGATAATATCCCACGTAGTGAGAAGATTTCTCAATTAAATAGCTTAAGAAAGGCTACTTTCTGTTAAGGTTGGCTTAGACAGACAAAAGCTCAACATGGCAAATCCCACGAAGAATGATTTTTGCCCCAAAATAAGTAATCTCACGCTGTCTATAAAATATTAGTTAAAAGCATGTAGAAGTTAAAACCATGAGGATGAGGTTAAAACTTGAAGTTTGTACTTAACTTGATTTCATGTCGAAGGTGAAGTTCCCCTTGACGATATCTAATGTGCCAACATGGCGTAGAACGTAGAGAGTGTCTCTTAGTTTGAGGAGACTGGCTCGAGATGAGCCTTAACTGACCGAGTCAACTGCCGACTTAGAAGTGAGACCTGCTCAGCGAAGCACAGAGGGACCAAGGAAGGGAAAAGAGTGGGGGTAGGAAACAAAAGGTATACATGTAAGCATGACCAACATAATAAAAATAAATGTTCTTCTTGATGAATGGTCTTCAAAGAGTTGATAGCAGGCGATACTAGCACAGCATGGTGAGTGAAAAAGGATACGAAGTTCTCTTGCTCAAGGAGATAATAGCTGGCGATGGTAACAAAATCTGGTGGCCAGATTGAGAAGGAAGTCCTCTTGCACCAGGAAGAGTTGAAGAGCTTCAGAGATTCGCTGCTAGATGACGCTAGGTGGGTCATGGAATATATATATATATCTAGAACAGATTTATAAAAGATATGAGAGACATGATAACCAAAGAGAAAATAGAAGATCACTGTTGGTGTTTGACAAAGAGAAAGGAATGAACATGCAAAGAACATAAAACTTTATATCTCTCGTACCGTGTATTCCAAGAATACACCACTCCCCATGGGCCCCTTAAATTGGATTTATGAAAAAAGACTGTCAAACACCTATTTAATTATATTTTATGCTGATATTTTTCCGTTGAGTTTCAAACTTCTCGCCTATGTCTTTTAAGAGATACACGCTCCGTTAGGAATCTTTCAACCCCCCACTTTTCACCCCTTTCACCTCATATTATACACCACATCGAAAAACCCTCAGACACATGTATTCTTATTTTTAATGATGAGTTTATATGCCAAGAATCACATCCCCCAATGAAACCAATCGGGAGATATTGCTATTCAATGAAATGCAGGTCTATCCCCTTAACACCCCTTTAGAACCTGAATATCCAAAAAAAATTCTTAGTGGGCGTTTGCGTCCCTTGAGGAAGCTGCATAGGCCTACCAAATTTCATTCCAATCCGTTCGGTGGTATCTGAGATTTCGTGATGAATGAATGAGTGAGTGAGTGAGTGAGTGAGTGGTATTTGACAAATATATAGTAGATAGTGTCAAGTCTTTGTTATGTTATACTCGGTTGACAGTGCTGTGTGAGCAGTTGGGTAACTAACGGGATTTCAAGTTAAAGATCCTCATTTTCTATACCGGTAGTGCAGAGCACAACTCGCATCCAGTCGGCCGTGTCTCGACTTGAGCTATGTTGCCATGGAAATGATCTGCCTTGCCATTCCTTCATGAGTATATTTTATGACTTTATATTAGCCTTTGCTCGAGTACCAAAGGACCGAAATCAGAAGAATGAGAAAGACTATCGACAACTCATGTAGCCAGCCGCTCCTTCTGGGTCCTAAACTATGTGTATGCAAAATATGGTTGAGAATGGTGGAACAGTGTAGATTTGTATAAGGAACAAACCCACATACCCACCCACCCACATACATACAGACCTTCACTTTTATATATGAGATAATATAAGAGTAAATTGTCCCATATAATATAAATTATTTAGGCCAGATACCCCCGAAAGGGTTTGCGAGACAAAGCTCGTTGAGTGGAGGGAAGACCAACATTCCAGAGCCGTAGCTGAGTGGTCGCTCGAAGACTAACGTAACTCCAACAAGATTTTAACATATGAAAATACATTGAGAACAAACAAATACAGGTTTAACAGTTGAGCAAAATCAATTGAAATACCCTCCTATGAAAATTGTGGGAGGAACCCCTTACTAAATAACAACTGGTCAGGCAAGTACGCGCGGGAAACCACGATTAAAAAGAAAAAACAAATAATAGAAAGCCAAAATAATATTAATGAAACAGAAAATGAAACCAGACCAAGTCGGCCAACTTACAAGTCAGCGTACATCAGTACCCTCTGTGGCTTCAGACCACGAGATCCATTCGCAATATTTGCTACGTTCTGAACCGTTTTTCTTTTCCACCTGTAGCCTTCCCTTTTTCTCTTTTCTTCGGCGTGTCAATTATCGGAATTGTTCTCTTTTCTTCTTGGTTATTACTGGCCAGGGTAGCCGAGCAGATCAGTGGACATTTCTATAATTGCTGATCAAGGTTCGTTATAGTGATTTCTCACTATGCCAAATCGTGATTAGTGACACCTCTTTCCTTTTAACTTCCTTTTTCCGTCACCTGTGACAACGGTTTGTTACTCTCTGGGCAGTCTTCTGTTTTTGTTTTATCATGGTAGGACCTTTTTTCTTTATGCACCCGCTCTCATTTTCGAGATGCCTTGAATTTCATTCCGTTTTTGACCCGTTCGTGTGCGTTATTTATAAAGGTGTGCGTAGAGGTGCGATTCTCGTTCATTTAAGTTAATTCCGTGATGCCGGATTTATTCTGACACCATCAAGGTAGGTTACGTATTTTTATCTTTGCTCATTGTATGGAATACTAGTGCGTTTCGCCATTTCTAGTATGTCCATGGAGTATGAGTTTCGTTCCCGTTAATCTTTGTCCCCATTTCGTTGTATCGTTTTGTGTTGGAATTTGGTACGGTTTACTGAGTAGCGTGTGTTCAATAGTAAGACCTATGCCATGCCTTTTATCCTTTAGTTTGCCTCTTATCTTAGGATTGCGTTTTCTTATGCAAGTCCATGAGTACGGCTTAATCCCTTTCTAACGTAATTTAGTTTGATGGTTGTCTTTTTATTTTGTGTTGTAATATCTTTCTCGTAATTAATTTTAATATCGGTTTCTTGCCCCTTTTTGTGTTTATTCTTTTACGTCATATCTACGCGCGCTTTTATTAATACTCCGTCCCCCCCTACACACTCCCTCATCTCCTACAGGGCTATTTGAGCTACCGTTCGCTCTTTTGACGGTAGACTCCTTTCCCCGACTCTTTGTCTAGCCCTTTTAATCTTTATTTTTCACTATGTTATTTTACTTTTTACGAGTATACTTTCCCGGATGTGTTCCCCCCCCCCCCTTTATCGTTTCACCCTATCGATCTTGTCATTTACGTTTAGGTCCTTAAGTCCCGTTATTTTACCTAGTATCACATGTTTGTCGTACACTTAACCTCATTCATAGCATGTAATGCTTCCTCGTCACTCCTTGATGTTATCTCTTTGGTCAATACATTACCTCTTCCTTGCCTATGTGTTGAGTACGTGTACGTTATTTAGTCTCTATTTCTTTAGGCTAAGCTAAGCTAGGTCCGTAATGAAAAGCGCATTCGAATAGAACTTGCATTCACATGGCAGTGAATGTACGTTCAATCCATCGCCTCTGATGCCTTCATAACCTTAGTCCGGTTTAATGGGCCCAGCGCCAGGCTAATCGGTACACTCTTCCACTGCGAACTACATCTTGCGAAACGCCACACGGCACAGTACCAACTCGAAAGATTCTGCCGAACCTCAAAAGAAAATTAATTTCACCCAAAATAACACGCGGGCACACTTTTGGCAATGAAATACTTGCACAAAGTGACAAGAGAATTAGTTAAACTAATTTAAAAATTAGAAAATGCAAATTTTTCCAAGATGGCGTCACAACCGACGCTATCACCAAGCTTCAGGCATGAACACTAAAACTCGAAAAATCTGGGGAAAACAAGTCTTCAACCAAGTAATTTCTTATTTCCACCACTCGACAATTCATCACCCGTGCACTGGCTACTATCCCGTTATTTGAGGAGAATTCCCCTCATCATGGACAGACTGCAACAAAATCAAAAACAGCAGAAGAGGGCACAAACACTTAAAGTTCTCTCACAGGATTTTCTTCTCAGTCGACCTTGTCACCATTATTTGTCACTACTTGAATACGAAGCACACGCGTTATTGCTTGTTTTACTCTCATGACTTGAATATTCAGGTAAAGAGACTTGATAGTTTCAACTTTGGCCATGAAGTTATAAGTTAAAATTTAAGTTAACAAAATTATGTATATTAAAGAAAAGAACATCACAACTCGATGTTCGGGAAGCTAACTAGTTCCCCAACCAAAATCCTAACGGTTACATTATTAGCTTTTACTATTATCATTGACGGGAGCAATCAGACCCATAATGTTACCCCTCAGAACATGGTGACATGGAAGATGAGAACAGACAAGGATAACAAAACTATTCGAGCCATCTCCAGATTTGAGATAACTCAAACAATTACATTAGTTAAGAAATTAAACTTCAGATAACAGAAATCAGACTGCATACCAAACTACACTCTCTCATTCATCATAGCTGCTTAAGGACAGAACACACTCTCCACTCCCTGCACGAAAGAAAATAAAAACGGAACATGGTCACATTTCAACGTCATCACTACCACCGAACAAAAGTACCTTTTCAGAACGCATACTTTACTCACGTTTCACCATACACAACAGTGATCTTTTAGAAAACCAGACACACCCATGGCACCAACTTCAATGAACAGCAATAAGCCACCTCCACTCCACGTACAACGTCAACAGAAATCGCTCTGCTCACTCAATGCGACCACTCGACTAGACAACCTAGGTCACCCAATGCAACCAACATTACAGCACCACAACCAGGTTGCAATCATCACGCAACCAACATCAACCAACGCAAGATTCTAGTATTCCACTACGAATCAACTTGCCCCCTTTTAGCATCACAGAACAAGAATGCCCACGAGAAATCCAGGTCATCCTATCCTCAAATGAGTTGATCACAACTCCACTTACACTCAACCAAGGAATGACAGTTTACACAAGATTATCAAGAAGAAAGACCTGAGACGGTGAGAACGCCTATAGCAGGCTTTCTTCAACAAGGAAAAGAAAAGTAATTGTCGATGAAACTAACTCAGTCATGTCGCACTTAACCACCCACATCACTAGCTTCTGCAGCAACTCAACTCCATTTCTTACAACCAACATCTCCACGGTACCATGGTGCTCAAGTTCGACCAAAATCACAACTCCAGTCTTCACTGGCAACTCACTCCGACAACACAGTTCAGTACTCTAGCTGTTCCAACAATAATGAGCAATATTCGTCACTATTTACCATCTACCAGTTCCCGAAACGAAACCCTCCATGGACTATATCTTACTACTTAATGACTGGCAGCAACCTCGAGATCACCATCCTCACGTTCTCCTGCAGCTTTACAGTGCGACAGGTGAGTTCGAAATATGCGTCTTCTCTCTGCATCTTCTAATAAAACAGTTACTTCTGTCGGAAATGACTAGACTTTATACGGACCAGTATATTTGGGAAGTAACTTTCCTGAGGCCTTATTTCCAGGGGTTTTCTTCCAGAAATTCTTGACAAACACCAAATCATTCACCTTAAACTTCCCTTGAACTCGACCCTTGTTATAACGAACAGCGAGTTTTTCGTGAGACACCTTAATCGCTTCCTGAGCCTCCTTCCATATTTCCTTTACTCTTTCAGAAGACGGCTGATCAGGCAACAAATCATTCAACGACCACAGATTAGTAAATGACGAGTTCGGTGCGAAAGCACACATTAAGGAGAACGGTGTCTTTCCATGCGATTCATGATCCGCCGTATTGAATGCATAAGCCAACCAATGCAGCGATGAATCCCACCTTGCATGGTTGTCCCTATGATAAGCAATGAGAGCAGCTCTCAAATTCCTATTTACTCTTTCCGCCAAACTGGGGTTTGGGTAATACGGTGTCGTAGTTATATGAGATATAGAATAATCAAAACAAAAGTTTCTCATTTGAACGGATGTGAAAGTCTTAGCATTGTCTGAAATAAGATACTGATACGGACCAAAAGATGTGAAAATACTCTGCAAACATTTAATCACAGAAGTAGAATTACTAACTTTAGTGGGGAAAATCCAACAGAATCTAGAAAAGCCATCGACACAAACCAACGCGAACCTATTTCCAACCTTGGACCTCGGAAAAGGCCCAACGAAATCCACGTACAGCCGTTCCATGGGTCTTGACGCGGGCTCAGATGATAGAAACCCCACCTTGCTCGAGACTGCGGGTTTACTTACATTACATGAACGACATCCTAGCACAAACTTTCGAATATCACGATCCATTTGTTTCCAAGTGAAAGATTTATGGATCTTTTGCCTAGTCTTAAATATCCCCAGATGACCTCCCACTGGAGATTCGTGAAAATACCCAAGCATACCATCAATCAGCTGAACCGGCAACTCGATCTTAGGTCTCCTGTCGTGCCTAGCAACACAACATAATACTCCAGAACGCAGAAAATAAGGATGAACAGTCTCTCCATTTGACAATTTACTGATGATCCCTTCTAAATTAGGATCCTCTCTCTGGTGAATAGCAATGTCCTTAAAGAGTAAGGGTGAGTTGTTCAGCATGTGTTGAGCGGAATTAGCTCCCACCACCACATTACTCACAGCTACTGTCTCAACTCCCTTCTTGCCTAACGGAACTTCTTCATACATCCTACTCAGAGAATCTGCCACCACATTTTCAGAACCTTTGATATGGCGCACCTTAAACTTAAACGATGATATACGTGTTGCCCACCTTGCAATACGCCCGGTCTACCTCGGCCTTGCTAACACCCAACTCGGAGCTTGATTATCAACTTCCAACTCAAATTCCACATGTTCGATGTACAACTTAAATTTCTCTAACGCGAACATCACTGCTAGTCCCTCCAGTTCATAGACAGAATATGAAGATTCAGGTTTGGTTAAAGTTAAAGTTCCAATCCGTGGCGAACGCAGTCAAATGTTTTGATTCTTCAGCAAACGGTACCTGATTATATGCTTGTGTTAAATCAAGCAGCGAAAAGAAACGAGCGTCTTTAAACCAACAGAAGCAGTTGTGCAAATCCGGCAAAGGTATGGACTCTTGAACCACTTTCTTATTTAGTCTCCGATAATCGACCACCGGCCGAAAACCACCGTCAGGTTCCGGAACCAAAAACATCGGCGAAGAGTATGCAGAAATTGACGGACGAATAACACCGTCAGCCAGCATTTTATCAATAATCTTTTTTAATTCTGCCATCTTGGGTGGACTCAAACGATAAGGCGGATGACGAACAGGAATGCCATCTTCGACAATTATTTTATATGACATTAAATTGGTAACACCTAGCCTATCAGTGAATACCTCAGGATACTCTGTACACAAATTTCGAATAACACAAGCTTGACCGTCAGAAAGGTTGCCCAAATCGAGGTCATCAACCCCAAAACTTGCCTCATCCTCAACTTTCTCCTCCACGTCCACATGACCGGTTCTAATATCATGTCTTTCTGAAGCCGAGAATTTCAACTTAATCTCAGGACAAAAGTTAAACTAGAACGAATCTCTCCCCACATCTAATGTCACTCCAGAATGAGACATAAAATTTGCCCCTAAGATAACAGGACAAGACAACTTCGCAATAATCCAGAATGGAAACTTCCAAGTAAAATTGTGGATGCGAATTTACAACTTAACCGAACCCAGAATATCTAACGATGAATTATTTGCTGACACAAGTTTAACGTCCACCTTGGACAACGCTGGAAACTTACAAATCCCTTTCATGGCCTGATACCAATCTTCACTCATTAATGATGCTGCACTACCCGAATCAAGCAAGGCACTCACGTTAGCATCATTTACAAGAATCCCGATCACAGGAGAAGGTGATAATGAATTTAAAGAAATGTTTGCACAATTTTCCCGACCAACCTTAGATTCACAAACAGTGCCTGACATCGATAAACCTCATCAGCATGGTCACGATGCCAGTTCTCCTTCTGTCAATCTTGCCTGCAATTACACTCTCGATCAGAATGACCACTTCCACCACAACGATCACAATGTATAACATTAACTCCTTCACGAACTGTGGCACCCTGTCCAACAATCACACCTCCTCGATCCTGACCATTCTGCACACGAGCACTTCCATCACGACCCTGATTCTGAGGAGCTCTCACTTCACGATTTCTATCCTGCCCTGCTGGAGGACGAGTATTTCCCCAACGATTATTCCTACCTTGAAATCTGTTATTATTATTCCAACGAGGTGACATTTCCTTCGGCCTATTACGATTCAACTGGTTCACATGACCTCTCTGTGATTCATTCTGTATTACAGACTCAGCATGGACTACAACCTCATTTAACTCCGACACAGTACGAGCACGGTATCCTACCCTCAATACGGACCTATACTCAGGAGTAATGCCATCCAATATGCGAGAAACAATTTCCCCTTCAGTGAAATTGACAGAAAATACCTTCGCAAACTTAAGAATATCCTGCACGTAAGAAGTCAACGACTCCCCAACACACTGGAGACGGTAGACAGGGCCGTGGAGAGCGAGTAAGGGCCCTAGGGCTAGGACTTACAGGCCCTCTCCATATTGTTTCGTCCCCGTGACATCTTGTAAATATAAAATTTGCTTTTTTTATTTTTAAGCCCCTCATAAAAAAATGATTTTTTAATTTACTTTTTTTTTCTTTTTTTTTGGAATGTAGGCCTACTAATTTTGTTCATTGTAAATTTTAAATGTCGTTTCTGATGTATCTGACCGAAAATTTTACTCTCTCTCACCACAAGAACAAGTTTAACGCCTTTCACAATCTTATGTAGGTCTACTTGCGAAAGTTCATAATTATAACTAAGCGGCTATTAGTTGAAATGTTATTTAGAAACCTTCCTCCCTATAAACAGTGGAAACTTTTACCAATTTTTCTTTTCGCGAAGCTAAGAAGATAATGGTTATTTACAGGTCCTCGTTATAGTATTTTATAGCATATTCAATTTATTCAGATACCTGGAATATAATAAAATGTCAAATTTGTTGGCCAATACGTAAAATTGTGAAAAATGTGTCTACTCTGGGGTTTTCTTCTTTCGCGGGCCCCTCGGCAAGACCGGGCCCCAGGGCTACAGCCCCGTTTTCCCCTCCCTCTCGTCAGGCCTGACGGTAGAAATACTGGTGTTCAATCGGACCTATCGCTCTTGAAGGCACAAAATTTTCTAAAACCAACCCAATAAAAACCATAATTCTAGTATTTCTTGACATAGCTTCAACCACCATTTTCCTCATCAGTCCACTAGTAAGTGGGAACATTAATTGATATAATTGGGCATCAGTTACATCGAAAATCTCAGCATATTCTTCAATTTCAACTAACTCTCTCAAAAACATAATAATTCCGTCAGTAGTATCAGTACTCATATTTCTCAACCTTGCCACACAAGCTGTCAACGGATGAGCCAAATTTCCAAAATTTTTCTGTGTGAACACAGAACGACCCGAGTTTCCTTCTCTCGAATCACCAGAACCTGCTAATCCTTCTCTACGTCTCACTCGACCAATTGTTTGATTATCGAAATCACCCCGATCATAGAAGTTGAATCTCTCCTTTGACCTTCGGTTACGCCCTTCTGCTGATGACGATAAAGGAACTCTCTGACCATCCGATAAAGTAGATCGATCCACTCGACCAAAAGTAAACCTATCCGTCCTAGGCAACTCTCTCATATCACCCCGATCAACCAAATTAGCACTTCTACAAACACTAACACTACTGGATACCGAACACACAGGTCTAGAATTTGCATTCGAATAAGAATACTTAACACCACCATACGAGT
This sequence comes from Meconema thalassinum, assembly GCA_946902985.2. NCBI lineage: Eukaryota > Metazoa > Arthropoda > Insecta > Orthoptera > Tettigoniidae > Meconema > Meconema thalassinum. The sequence continues at coordinate 90,319,654 of OX336393.1, forward strand.
TACTCATAGTATAAACAGGAAGCACGCCACCCACGTTCACAGATCTAGCACGACCCACAGCTTCTGTTCTTAACAACGAACGACGTTCATACAGGTTAGGCCTAGCATAAAATTCAGCGCTTCTGTCATCAACACGATCACCATACACAATAGAGGAAGTTGGCACTCCTAACCTAACATCTGACAACACAGAAGTTTCCCTAACCAAATTCAACTCAGCTGGATACGCATCCCCAAAACTCAACTGATTTATCCATGTCAATTCACCATTTACAACCGACCTCATACCAGAATCACGAATACTTTCCTTTCTGAAATCAACTTCACTTCGACCATTTCTACGCACAGGCACATTTATAACGTTAATAGGTTGCTGAAATACAGGATTAGCCACGGTAGCACAATTCATACCATCACCCTCTACAGCCACTGCATCATCTATAGGATACGGATGTGAACCACGTACTACAATACCATTACGTTGCACTACACTAGGTACATCAACAATTCTATCTCTGAGAGAGTGAGGTACATCACCATTTTCTTCTCCAACAACCGATCGAACTGAACCCCGATCACAACTATCAATACTAGACTGACTACGATCATCCAACAACTGATTAACACTTTTAAAATCTTCTGTCGCAAACACAGGATCTGATTCATCAAAAACCTTTTCAGCACATTTAACAAGATTTATTTCAGCCTCAATGATCTCCATTAACTCCTCATCTGACATATGAACTGACACGACAAAAATGTCCTCGCAACGTGTAAACAGATAACGCAGCCTAGCCCGCAGTCTATCATACTGAGATGAAGTACCATACTCTTCCAAGAAAAATAAATTCACAATACTACTACACAAATCCACTTTATATTGCATCTGGAACTTACTCAAATTCAGCTCTGCATCCTGCTCGAATGTTGGCAATTCAACAGGAACGACCAGATTCTCGCCCAGCCTCTCACGAGCCAACACCAAGTCTGATGACACCACCATGCCTCTAATTTGTAGCTCATAAGCCACTTCATCCTCATACAGATATTTGGGATCAGGAGCATATCTCTCCGCCATGATAAAAGAGAAACAAAACACAAATATTAGAATATAACCCAATCAGAGCCCTACCTAATGAATAATTCAGAACTAGTTTCACTTGTTCAACTGCCAATCTCTTTAAGATTTTAACTGAATAACATTTGCACCACATCAACTGATGCCTGAAAAGTCAAATTTTAACCATCACGATACCCTTCTTTCGACCAACGGCACGAAATACTTACAGGGGAAACTACTATTTCTTCTAATATTAGGATGCGTGACAAAATCAGCCGGCTTTCAGAAAATCGAAAAACCACGCTAATGCTAACATAACGTCTGTCCCATATAATATAAATTATTTAGACCAGATACCCCCGAAAGGGTTTGCGAGACAAAGCTCGTTGAGTGGAGGGAAGACCAACATTCCAGAGCCGTGGCTGAGTGGTCGCTCGAAGAATAACGAACTCCAACAAGATTTTAACATATGACAATATATTGAGAACAAACAAATACAGGTTTAACAGTTGAGCAAAATCAATTGAAATATCCTCCTATGAAAATTGTGGGAGGAACCCCTTACTAAATAACAACTGGCCAGGCAAGTACGCGCGGGAAACCACGATTAAAAAGAAAAAACAAATAATAGGAAGCCAAAATAATATTAATGAAACAGAAAATGAAACCAGACCAAGTCGGCCAACTTACAAGTCAGCGTACATCAGTACCCTCTGTGGCTTCAGACCACGAGATCCATTCGCAATATTTGCTACGTACCAACTCGAAAGATTCTGCCGAATCTCAAAAGAAAATTAAATTTCACCCAAAATAACACGCGGGCACACTTTTGGTAAATAAAATACTTGCACAAGGTGACAAGAGAATTAGTTAAACTAATTTAAAAATTAGAAAATGCAAATTTTTCCAAGATGGCATCACAACCGATGCTATCACCAAGCTTCAGGCATGAACACCAAAACTCGAAAAATCTGGGGAAAACAAGTCTTCCGCCAAGTAATTTCTTATTTCCACCACTCGACAATTCATCAAAGCACGATTTCATCAAGAATTAAATAATTCAGGTCTCAAAGACCGCAAAATATTAACATTTAGACGGAGCGAAAACAAAATACGTCCAAACGTACGGCCATGATGCCAATCCACTACGTAATAATAATATGGAAAACAAACTAGTAACGAAAACAAAGGACAGTCACTAGTAATTAACACTATGTCCCACCAAAAGAAACAAGTTCTTCGATAAAATTTGAAAACAGAAATAATTAGAATACTTAACTAAACCTAACTTATGTTGGCCACACTAAAGTTTGGTAGCAAGCCAATAGAAAATAATTTTAACAACTTGGAACCATCATTTGCGCAAATGTTTGGCCCGTTATAAAGTTTCAAATCATAGAAATTAAGAAAGCTTGCTATTAAAAAAACTAAAGTCTTTGCTTCCCTACGTGGTCCAACAGATCACCAACGACACGATGATCAGTAATCTAAAAATAATATGATAAATAATTCAAATTAAATAATTTTTTAAAGTTTTCACCAAGTCTCATAATAATCCATAGTTGGCCATCTACTCCTACCTTCTAGTCCGGCCATGGGCCGAAGCCCAGAGCCCCACGTCTGCTTTCAACTTAAGTCATCTTGAGAGTGCAGAGTCTCCCAACACTCCGTTCGTTAGCCCGCCAAAGCGGCCCATTGCGCATGCGCGCTACACACGTAGTGCTGCCAAGGTTAAGCAGTGGCAGATTTAGAACTATGGAAACAGTTTAAATTATCGAATGTTTCGTCAGGGTGGACAACATAATTTTCAAGAGACATTTCATATCCAATGCCCGAAAACAGTCCAGGTCCAATTTTAGGTTGGCATTAAATAAGCGGGAAGATACTAGTGTCTCATTGGTCACACGGTCACTTCACAAGTTTGAATTTGTATGACCGCGAATTCCGGACATCAATGTTCATAAATTTTGCCACAGACGACAAATAATGTTTTAATGATATTTCCATTGTCGTCATAATATTAAAGACCAAGCGATGATATTTGACATTTTAACCTATACCATTTGGGCAAGATTATACTTCATGAGGTCCACAATCATCTAGGTTACCACTGGGTCCGAAGCTGGGTTCAGATTTTTAGTGACCTCAGGGTTCAGAACTGAGTCCAGGTTTATTTTCATGAATTAGGATTATCGAAAGTTCAGCAAGGGAAGTGTGCAGATGCAATCGGCACATAAATGACACAATAATTAAACATTGATTAATTGAAATGAAACGAAACTTGTATAATTTTAGCAACACTATTTTAGTGTGTATTTGATCTGTTAATTAAGCCTAGAATGGAATTCTTCGTTCACGAAGGGAGGTGGTTGTTTGAGGCACCAAGTTACAGTAGTGCAATATTAATAGTGATATGAATGCTCAGTGCAGCATAATATTTGATAAAATGCGTAAACATTGACCATTATGACAATGGTAATAATTAATAACCGTGTTGACTGATAGTATTCTCTTATTAAAACCGCCTAGTCAAACACTAAAGAAACGTTTAATTACATTACTAATCGTACATGTTTCGGTATTTCATTGATACCTTCCTCAGCGTGATTGACATAAAAACTTAAAACTAGTTAACAAAACCAAAAAGAAGTGGATATCCTTACAAAAATTCTTTTAAATCAAAAATGGAAAAGCTTGCAAATAATTAAATGCCATGTATTAAAGAATGATAGTAAAATGATGCTATTAAAATAAGAGATCTACCTTATAAACTGCCTACGTCAGTACTCCAATAATTTTGATCGAAAACTTAGTGACAGAAGATGTCGCTGTCAGAAGAATGAAGAAGCGCAAAGGATGTAGGTCAAATTGTCGTCTCATACGGAACAAAAATTTTGTAATACAGTCCTCCAACCTAAAACTGCAGTCGATTCCAAACTTAATAGCCCACTTTGTTGTTATAGTTGCTTAATTGCTTGATTGCTGTGTTTGATAAATATCCTGCACATTGCGTTACCCATTAAGCAACTATAACAACAAAGTGGGCTATTAAGTTTGGAATCGACTGAAGTTTAAGTTGGAGGACTGTATTAAAAAAATTGTGTTCCGTTTGAGGCGACAATTTGACCTACATCCTTTGTGCTTCTTCATTCTTCTGACAGCGACATCTTCTGTCACTACAGTTTTCAATCAAAATTATTGGAGTATTGACGTAGGCAGTTTATAAGGTAGATCTCTTATTTTAATAGCATCATGTTACTATCATTCTTTAATACATGGTATTTAATTATTTGCAAGCTTCTCCATTTTTTATTTAAAAGAATTTTTGTAAGGATATCCATTTCTTTTTGGTTTTGTTAACTAGTTTTAAGTTTTAATGTCAATCACGCTGAGGAAGGTATCAATGAAATACCGAAACATGTACGATTAGTAATGTAATTAAACGTTTCTTTAGTGTTTGACTAGGCGGTTTTAATAAGAGAATAATATTTGATGGTAAAGCCATGTTTATTGTTAAAAGGATATTCAGTGAAATATTCCAAGTTGTAATATGAAATACAATCCACTATGGATTATGAAAGTAAGAGTAATTATGGCCTAAGGCAGGGGTCTCCAAACTACGGCCCGAGGGCCACATCCGGCCTGCGGACAGATTTTGTCCGGCCCGCGGAGAGCTAGCATACTTGAAAACTCCTTTTAGAGAACATATTTTTTATAGCAAATTAAATTTAGTTTACTGAAGTATTCTAATTTTATGTTGAATAATTATTAATATGACATCTACATTGATATGGTCATGGGCTAACTACTCATAACATTGTTGTAGGCTTATTGTTATTGTTTTTGTGATAAGTTGGATAAAGAAACACAGAATTGTAATGAGCAAAGACATGTATAACATGCAAACATATGAAATACTAATGAGATTTATGTAATTGAGATTTTCCACTGACAATAGTTTGTAGTTGTGGACTAATTTTACTTGTACCAATTATTAAAAGAGATTTAAGATGCTCATCAGTTAATTTAGATCTGTAAACATTTTTTGTGTACTTCATTTTGGAGAAGGTCTTCTCACACAAATAAGTAGTACCAAAAACAGAAAACAGCCCACGAGCAAATTTATGCAAATTATCAAATTGTGTCAGTGGAAGACTCTTATAAAATTCCAACAAAGATGAGTTTTGATATTTGTTCTTAATTATATCACTGCACTCACTGTAGTTCAATCATTTCCATTTGAAGTTCCGGGGCTAGGGTTTCAATGTCAGTATCAAAAGGATCCTGAAAAATCTTAATTTGATTCGCAAAGGCATCGAAGTCCGAGAAACGAGTATCAAAATTTATTTTCAAAGCACTCAAAGTTTCGATTGCAAAATCGATAGGAAACTCAGTCTCAGTGGTGTGGCTGAATATTTCACATGTTTTAAAATGTGAAAAACATTTACTTCGTAGTTGTGATTGAAACCGTATCAATTTCTTCCGGAATGATTTGATATTAGTGTATAAATCAGGAAGATGCTGGTTTTCTCCTTGCAATCTCAAATTCAGTTCGTTCACATGTTTTGTCAAATCAACATAGAATGCTAACTTCCACAGCCATGCGTTGTTTTGTAATTCAGTAAGAGGGCGATGCTTTTCATTCAAAAAAATTTCGATCACTGCTCGAAGTTCAAAAAAGCGCTGAAGGACTTTCCCACAACTAAGCCAACGTACGGCAGTATGATAAGGTAAGTAATTTTCTCCAATCTCTTCAATAAATTGTCGGAATTGTCGGTGATTCAGCCCAAAAGATCTCATAAAATTAACAGTTGATATGACTGGTTTCAGAACTTCAGACATATCCAAACATTTTCCGCACTAAGACTGTTGATGAATGATACAATGTAAGACTAATGGTTTTGAATCACCGTCATTTTCTACAGCCTTTGACACAAGAGCGACCACTCCTTTATCTTTCCCACTCATGTTTTTGCCTCCATCAGTTGTAATACATTTCAAGTTTTTCCATCGAAGGTTCTTTTGATTAATGGCCATTTCAACTCCTTTAAAAATATCTGTTCCAGTAGTTGTGCCATGAATACTATGCATATCAAGAAGTTCTTCATGCACTTCATAGCTTTTATCTACTCCTCGAATATAAATCAACACCTGAGCAGTGTCTGACACATCCGTTGACTCATCCAAGGCCAAAGAAAACCACTCAACATCTCCATTTTTGTCGAACAGTTGAGAGGATATATTTTCAGCGATGTTTTCTACCCTTCGAGCCACAGTGTTTGCTGACATACTGACAGTTTTTAATAAATTTACCTTTTCAGGGCACATTTCTTCGGCTGCTGCAATTATGCATTCTTTGATCATTTCTCCATCGGTGAATGGTTTTCCACGTTTTGCAATTTCAAGAGCCACACAAAAGCTGGCACGAGTTGCAGCCTCTTGTTCGGTTTTGAGTTTTGTAAATGAAGATTGCTGCGATTTCAATCCGCGCTTCATAGCTTCGAATTTTTCTGTCCGCAAACTTCCTGTATATTTTGAGTAATTTTGAAAATGTTTTGTTTCATAATGACGTTTAATGTTATATTCCTTGAGAACGGCTATGCTTTCATTGCAAATCAAACATAGCGCCTTGTTACTGGACTCAATTACGAAATACTGAATGTTCCACTCATCTTTGAATTTTCTGAATTCACTATCAATTTTTCGCTTCTTTTCCATACTACTAAATCACACACAAAAGCAACAATTCAAATCAAAATACTGTTACAAAGATGTCTTAAATTACAGATAATGACAGGAAAATTAATAATATGCAGTGTTGCCGTTTTGCGGACTTTAGTCCGATTTGCAGCCTTTTTTCAACGTTGCGTACCTTTTCGGACATTTTTTTCATCAGTGGACTATTTCACTTTTTACCACCGGCAACAATGATAATATGGTTTTGGCCCTCGGAACTTACTGGAGTAATCAGTATGGCCCTAAGGCTGGAAAGTTTGGAGACCCCTGGCCTAAGGCATTGCATTTCAGCATCTTTTCACGTTAAAAGTCTGTTGTGGGAATCATGTATTTCAGGCATGTAGAATTAAATCTACTTGGTAGGTTTTCGAATCTTTGTATCACTGCAACGCTTATCAGGTGTTATAATCATTCCTAACTCCGAGGTGATGAGAGTTCATTTTAGGAGGATGTAAAATAAATTAAATTCGACTTAGCTTAATTGCTTGGCCAAATGAAATGAATAAATCAAAATAACACAGCAACCACGAATCTAGTAAGACACTAATGGAAGGTGTCAATTCTGAATCTTGCGAAGAACACTAAGAAAGTGTTACAATATGACTGTACATGTGTATTATAACATAAAGTTTTTTTTCAGGGTATAAATTTGTGTGTATTATAAATATGAAATTATCAGGGACTCAATTTAAATGATTTCATCGTTTTCCAACATCTCTGTTGGGCTGTACAAATTGTTCTTATATATATACCAGTTGGACCATATATATATGGGTAAAATGCAGTCATTTGCAGTGGTGACTGGATGATCGTGAAACTTCAGTTGAAAATTGGGCACTTTGCCCTACAACGGAACGGATCACGGTGTAAAATTCTGATCTGGTTGAAATTTAGTACACAATAATCCTACAAAGTTGTACAATGACGTAGTGAAAACCGCATGGGCCGATTTCAATTTTGAACGCCAATATAGGACGACGGCATGAGCGAGGAGGTGAGAAGAGGTAAAGCTGACCTTCAATCCTAGCCGCACGCGATGGCTCCCAGCCACTAGGCAGCAACCTGCCCTGCTGCGATGCATTCCCCACCTTAAACGTTCCCCTCACTCTTCTACCCTCTTTGCACTTGGCCATACTGTAAATAAATAAACAACCTTTTTTTTCTGTTTTACTCTTTGTAATCCTTGCAATAGTGAATGCTTACAAAAAAATGGTCAATGCAAAGAGATTGCTTGTACCACGCACACCTTGCAACACTTTCTTTAATACACATATCGCAAGCATTTTGGATACCATCATCCTTGCAACAAAATTGAACGGGGTTCGCAAAGCAAGCTGCTACTTTGTAGTACAATGTTGTACAAGTTGTACAATGACGTAATGAAAACCGCACGGGCCACTTTCAGTTTTGAACGCCAAAAACCTGCCGGGTGGTGGCATGAGCGAAGAGGTGGGGAAAGGTAAAGCTGACCTTCATTCCTAGCAGCACGCGATGGTTCCCGGCTACCAGACAGTGACCTGCCGTGCTGCGTTGCATTCCCCACCTTCCACCTTCCCCTCACCCCGTCACTTCCTTATGAGTTCAGTAGGGCTATGCAAACCAAGAGTTATGTTTCGGATGAACAGGTCCCAAATCGTTCCGTCATCAAGCCATGTAAGTATGACAATTTTATTGTGTCTGTGTTTAATTTTACTGGCACAGACAGCAATTAATGTTAAATCCTTTACTTTACAGTCAGAATATTTACAAATGTCAGAAAGTGACGACGACGAAGTTCAATTGGAACACCTTCCAAATTATAATCCTTGGAATGTGGTAGTTTGTCTACAAAGCTGCTTTGCTGAAAGTGATCGCTGTGAAAGCCAAATAACACCTGGTGAATGAGAATTGGGTTTTGAACTGTACCGTAAGTAAAATCTTTGTTTACATTTTCTCATGGCAAAGGCAGACATGCAAAAAGACTGAATCATGATCCTTGTTTACAGGCCTTATTGCAGAAAGGGTTCGTGATGTGCAGGTCGCCATTGAACATGAGGATACGTTAGTTTTGCCTGACAATATCAATGTTATTCAAGACGATGGATTTGCAATATCCGACACTGACAGTGAAAAAGATGCTACCACAACACCTGCAATAAGTGTCACACACAAAAAAAGGTGGTTGATTATTGGCTGAACCAAGGAGGGGAAAAAGGTCATTTAAAGTCATTCAGCACAAATTTAAAAAGCTACGGCACCAGTCGGACCTTTCTAGATGGAAGCTACAGGTAGAATCAGGCGGTACAAAGGATGAAAAACTGAAATTTATCACCAAAGAAACATTTGAAGAATTTAAAAAGGTGAGGCTGAATAACAACAAATACGTCCATGACGTACACATATGGAGATGGGCCCTGAAGAATGCTCGGCGTGTTCATGACGATACCTTCCGCGTCTCAACTTTCTGGGTTCGCAAGTTTAAAAATAAATTCAATATTGGTTCCCGAAAAGTTAGGAAATTTGTAACCAAAAGTTACACAGCCGATCAGCTTGACCTTGCGTCCAACGCAACACTTTTTGTAGGAGACGTATCCGAATTAATAAACACTCACTCTCCAAATTGTGTATTTAACACAGATCAAAGCGGGTTTAACGAAGAGTTCCATGCAGGACATACGTTACATGTAAAGGGAGACAAAAGAATTTTCGCAGAAGCGCAATCGTTGAACTCATTAACACACAACTATGCAATTCATCCTGTAATATCTGCCGATGGAGAACTGTTACCTAAACTGTTAGTTGTATTAAAAGAAAAGGACGGTGAATTTGGCCCTATTGTTGAAAGAACTTTGTTTACAGCAGATAATTTATTTGTATTGCCGTCCCCGTCCGGAAAGTTAACTAAAAAGTTACAAGATGTTTATTTTCAAACTGTACCAGACGACAGTGTTTTACTCTTGGATTCGTGGACAGCAAAAAGTGAAGCAAATATATTAGCGTCAAAACCCGCCAACGAAACTATCATTTTTAAAACTATTCCCCAGAGAACTACTGGAACGATTCAGCCGTTAGATGTGCTTGGTTTCCGGATATGGAAACAATTTGTTCGTTATTTTTATGACCTAATTGTATTATACAATTTCGACATTAACATTCATTTGCGCAACAATATTTTAAAAACCCAATCATTGACCCACAACCAACTATCTTCTCCGCGGATTCGTAACATGTGGAAGTATAGTTCGTACAAATCCGGTTATGTTGAAACACAGCCCGCTTGCTTTGCGAACCCCGTTCAATTTTGTTTCAAGGATGATGCTATCCAAAATGCTTACGATATGTGTATTGAACCCATATGCTATAGGGTCCAAGGTGTGCGAATCCATGCATTTGAGGAAGAAATCAAAGAAACGTACAGTTTCTAATGTACTTTAAAGAAAGATCAAGCTAGGAGGCCAGCATAAGGTTGTGCAACTAACGAGGACCAGATGTTCGAGAGGATGATATCATCCCTCTTGACATTCTGAAGGGAGCGAGTCACGAGTATTAATAACCGAGTGGAAATTTCCCAGGATTAAACAAGGAAGCCTGAATCGGAATTCGAGCTGACGTTGCTGGAAAATGACAACACCGCTTATGCGCCAGAAGAGGAATAATTAAATTTAACCCGTTTACAAGTATAATAATGAGTAAACAAGTACAGTACAGTGAATCATTTTGAATGAGAGATTTTTCAGTAAAGAGAAACCATTTAATAATTGCGCAGAAAAAAACTGCTAACGCAAGACGACGTCATTGGGGAAGTACCACGGCCTGTGTGGAGGGGAGAAGGCAAAAGAAATGCAACACCCACACAATTGAGGACGAGAAATTAATTAATATCTCCGAATTGCACGATCGATTCTTAGGTGCAATGAGATTATGTGACATTGAGAAGACGAGCTTTCGGAAGGTATAATTTTTATATTTGTGGCACCATTATTTTAGAAGTTGACCCCAGAAAAGGCTAGAGTCTTATTTTTTTGTAGTAAAATAGTATAAAGCTTCGGGCTTTACCAAGCCAAACATGCAGTCATTCCGACAGTCCGTGAGGGGACGTGACGCTGGAGCATCAACAGTAAATGCAGTCATTCCGACAGTCCGTGAGGGGAGTAACTCTGCGTCACATCGAAGACAGTTACCAGTACTCCTTGAGGGGAGAAACACTGTGTTATACCGCAGAAGTAATATCCGATAGCCATAGGCATCGCAGTATTAACGACTTGCTTGCCTCCATAAGGAGTGGTCAAGAAGAAATTTAAAGTATCGCCGTATTGAAATATTAGGAAAATCCTAGTTACAGGATTTAGGCCCGACTGTATACAAGTTATAGTGAAAGTTCGTAAGATATAGTCAGAGCAGGCCGCGAACGTCGGACTTAAAGGCGATAGGTCGTTAAATAGACGAACGAATAGATCATAACGTACGGAAGTACCTTACCAGAAAGATAAACTGTTATTTAAATTAAAGAACCCAAAAGGGGAAGAACAGAATAAGGTTCGGAACGTACATCAGAAACGTAGGAGTGCTAGAACAAATCAAATAAAGAAGTAAGGAGACTATAAACATTATCTCCAGAAAGTAGGCGAACTATTCTAAAAGTACTAGACTCGAGAAGTACTAGCTGCTATAAACTAAATCTATAGGTCATTGAGGAGACCTCGATCCGAATAGACTTTCGCTAGGATCGATAAACAGATCTACAAAGAAGCCGTTCAAGCTAGATAAATAGCCGGTCATCCAGGATAGGAGTAGCAGAATTTGAACTCCAGGAAACAGTAGATGTTTCGAGACTTTCGTATTCTGCAGGATAGGAAGCCGACATCGAATAAATTTCACCCTTGGAAACGGGAAATTAATAAGATCACGTGTGATAGGCTCAGAAATACGGCCTAGTGATCAAGAATTGTGAAGTGTAAATTTGTCAAGATTGTGTGTTTAATTAATATTTTTAGTGTTTATTATGTGTTCAAAAGGGACACATCAGTGTATAGAAATGTCGTCAATGTTAAGTGTTTTAAATATATGTCAAAAAGTGTTTATACATAAGATGAATTCCTTTAATATGGAGTAAAAAGTTCAAAGTGGGCCCAAAATGAAGCACCGCACAAGAATAAAGATCATGGGACGATCTTAAAAACATGTGAGTACTGAATTTCATTCTATTTTGGTGTCAGAAATTGGTTGTGTACAAATCCACCGGAGTTTTTGAGTAAAAGGGATGTGTGTTAATAAATAAATACTGAATAAACAAGAACGTGGTCTGAACAATAATAAAAGAAAATTTGAGAAATTATAAATAATTATGTAAAGAATAAATCCCGTAGAGGAAATAAGTGAATAAAATGTTAATGTATTTAACAAATGTCATAAGAGCAAGCGAAATATCACTAATTATCATGAAAGATATTTAAATAAAGTAAAGTTGAGATATGAAAGAAATAGCTTTTGAGCTTGTGTAAAGAATAAAGATAATAATAATAATTAAATATGGAAATATTAAATAAAGATCAAATAAATTGATGTGAACATAAGAGCGTTAAAGCCTTAATGTACGTGTAAGATATGAATATTTTAAAAGGGAGCGATTTATCGGCAATGAAAAGATTAATATAAGAATTAAAATAATATGAATTGTTACTAATGAGATTTATCAGTTCTTGGGAAGACAATTCGGCTTAAAATAATGCATAGCGCATAAAGAGCGCAAATAATAGTAAAATGTCACGCTAGGAACGCGTAGTGGTTAAAATACTTGGTAGATTACTTATGGAGGGTAGTTGATTGCAGTGAATTGATAATTGTATAAGTCCTCTATTTGTGACATAGTATCACGAGGCATTGTGTATGTATTAAAAAGGGAGCTAATATATGGTATTATTGAGCGTATGTCATATGGGCCACGGCCGACTCTAAATCGCATTTTGTGTAAGTCCTCTGTAAGGGAATGGTTCCCGAGGCACGTGAAGAGATTCGAACGCAGAATCGTCTTATGATAAAAGCCCCTTAATTCTTCGTCGTCGTATGTGTATTAATCTTCCCAATCAATGAGGACCCTCTCATAATTAATAAATGCCAAGGTTACGAAAGTGGTCTATGAACCAAAGAATAGTTGTTTGAATGAATACGATACAGTAAAAGCCCGGTCTCTCCCCAGAACTAAATATAATGTGAAGGTTTGTTTTGAAAGCCTTGGAAATAAGCTACTAACGTGGGTTAGACAGGGAGTCGCCGTCACCCCTCGTGTCATAAATCGCGCCCGAGTAGAAGGGTCTAGCTCTCTTAAAGCGAGAGGGACCAGAAACCGTCTCGTAAGATGTTGTAAAGAGAAATGAATACACCAGGAGTGTTTAAAGTTGTTAACGACCCGGGCGTTGAACCGAGGTCCTTGTAGATTGATATTTTCGTTTGCCTGTTCAGATCGTAGTTTCTTATATGATAATGGTCTTATAAGACATAAGAGATAAATAACAATCCCTATTGTAATGATGTATGGACGTAGGATTCCACGAGTTAATTGAAGGCAACTGAGTTTCGGGAGTAACTATAGTTTTTTGACTGTGTCAAGTATCTTCACGCTCTGGAGTACACAATTGATTTCCTGATTACCTTAATATATTTGTGAATATAAAGAGAGATGATAACAACTGAATGTGTGGACATGCCCAAAATATTGAGTTAGATAATTAACATAGATTTTAAATATAATTATATATTTGTTTTTGAGAAATTAGAAAATATAAAGGATAGTATTTGAGGTGTACTAGAATGACACCATTATTATGTAAATGCATGGAGCCAAAAGAGCTCAGAGTTATATAAAACTTACTGTTAATGCTTTATGGAAGTAAGACTAAGTAGGAATTGTTGGTTTATGTGGAAACCACACGTTTAAATACAATATTTGTTTTATTATATTTGTGATTCCTTGTTCATTTGGAACAAGTAGATGATTATGGGTCAGTAATTAAATTGTTAAAGTGTTTGTAGCGCCATTAATTTTATTAATTAAATGTGTTTAAATAGGAGTTGATTTTGTTGTTATTTTTGCAAGTGTATCCTCTAATTGATCCAAAATATGTGAGTCACAGAGTGGGGGAACTTACCGCTGCCCCGAAATTCCGAATTGAGCTACGCTGGTATACTGTGATTGGCATATTTCTTGCTAAAAGGGCACATGGGGGTCGTATAAATAATGTGCTGGATTAATAACTAGAGGAACACTTAAGACGGTCCTTTCATGTAAATTAAAGTAATGATAGGTGTAGCTACAACATAAAATCTTAACTGACCGCATGGGTCCCTAGAAACTCATACCGAGCAGCCCTGAAATATATTATCAACCCCCTAGCAAACCTTAGATTTTTGGCGCCCAACGTGGGGCTTGTATGATTTTATCATACACCTAAGCAAAAATTACTTTTTGGCGCCCAGTACGTAGGGATGAGTTTTCCTAGGGAAAATCCGAGTTTTTCTCGAAAAATCAAAATTTTCATTTTTGGAAAAAAATGGTTTTTCGAAATTTTGAATTTTAAATACTTCCATAAAGGTTTTATGAAAATGAATAAATGTATCAAAAGGGTACGTTGTAAGTGAATACCCGTACCAAAGTAAGATTTTATTAAAGAAATTGGGACACACTGATTCAGAGTATCATCTCTCAAACATGTACTAGTGTGGTGGCATTAGTGACCCACTGTATTCAAATATGATGTCATTAAGTGAAGAGAGGCGGAGGCTCTCTGAGAATGTAAGGGCCGAGAGCCCAGATAAAGGTAAAATTACAGGTGAGAAAGAGTACCCAAGTAAAGAAATTATAAATGTTTCTGTAGAAAGCATGCGTGCACCTGGAGACATAGTTACACGAAGAGAAGGTAACATGTCTGCAGACAAAAGGGTAAATGTTGAGCCTTCAGAGCTCGAAAAGGAAAAAGAAATTTGTAAACCAATTCCAAGGGAAAATGTAATTAATACCGAGGATGATAAGAGTAAAGATAATTCGAAGTCTCACGTAGTAATGCCGGTTCAGGTAGGCTCAGAAAACGAAGGGGAAAAGAGCGATAGTACTGACATTCAGGATCAGGAAAAGGTAGAAATGGCGGAATGGGATGAAATAAAAGAATTCTTGGATATAATTGTAGAAATACGAGACGAGTATTATAGGATGAAGAATTAACTTTGGAACTTAAAAGGTCGTGAATTAAGAATAAAAGAAGGAATTGAGGAACAAAGAGATAGGATCTCTGAAAAAATGGAGGAGATAGACAAACTTCGTAAGAGGGCGAGTAAAAATTGGTATACGATACCTAAACAGGAATTAGAGGAATTGTACAAAGAAATTCCTAATGTTAAATGGTCGTTAAGAGAAACGAAGAGGGAATTTGCGAAACGTATGGAGAATGAAGGAAAAATAAAATTAGCTCCGTGGGAACAGATAGTTACATTTGTTGATGAAGTAAGTGAAATAGGGGATAAATTATGGAAAATGAGAGACGCCTGGGATGAGATTTGGTGGAAGACAGATTACAAAGAGCGCGACCGAAAAAAGTATGTTGAGGAACAGAAAGATTGGATAAGAAAGGAGAAGAATAAGATGTACCGTTTCAGTATGAGCATGTATGATGAACAAGATATAATCAGCGTTCAGGAGTTAGCTGAAGTAAGACAGGTCAAAATTCCAGAATATCAAGAAATATTAGAGGTTGCTCAGAAGAGATATGAGGAATACATGTTGGAGCAAAATCGGCAGGCAAATGAAATAGTTGCCCAAGCTGAAAAACAAGCTGAAATTAAAGAAGAAAAAGAAATCATGGTACCAGAGGAGCCCAAAGTTGAGATTAAAGAAGAAGAAATTATAATGACTCCAGTGGAAGCTGAGGAAAACCTTGAGATCCTTCCAGAGAAACATCTGGAAATTCAAGATGAAATAGTCAGTCCAGAACAGGAGGACAGCCGAAATGAGATCGAGCTGCAAACTGAAGAGACTCATTTTTATGAACAAGTTGAGCTGGAAGATCAAGAAGTAATCTCGGAACAGGAGATACTAAAGGAATTGATCATTGAAGAAATGGAAATAATAATTCCAGAAGAAATAGAGAAATTAAATGAAATAAATATAGAAAATATCAACGAAGCACCGATGGAAACAGAGGTTCAAGATTTCACAGAAAGGGAAGAGGAAAACTTCGAAGAAATGCAGGACCAGGAAAATAAAAGGGCATTAAAGGAAGAAGAGGAAAAATTGAAAGCCCAGATCCTCGAATTAATGATTAAATGTCAAGATTGCCAAAGAAAGACTAGAGAAATGGAGAAAGATGCTAATAAGAGCCAAGAAAACCTAAAAGAAAAAGATGAGATTGTGGGAAGCAATGAAAAAATGAGAGGAGACATCTCTGGAAAAAATCAAGACAGAGGAAGACCGCCATTGATAGTTGGTGTACCAGGAAATGGATACCCCATGGAAACAATGAAAGGAGGTGGAATAACATACGAAGCTTTGGAGAAAGAGGATGCCCAGGCATACTTCAGCTGGAAGCTCCGTAAAAAGAAAAGGAATGAAAGAAAGGAAAATGGAAGAGGGGAAATAGAAGAAGAGCACGTTTATGGACAAGGATGAAAGGAAGACGGAGATGGTTCATAAAGCAAAAGAGATACAGAGTGTGGAAGAGAAGGAATAAAACTTATATAGAAATAAGAAAACGAGAGAATAGGGAATATGAGAAAAGAAGAGTAAAGGATGAAGAGAGTCAGGAAGATGCTGAGGTCATAAAGAAAATAGAGCATTATATTAGAGCTATAGAAAGATGTGAAGGGAATGAAGAAAGAACGATGCATTGTTTAAAACAATTGTATAACTTACCAATAAACGTTCAACATCTGGAGAAGACTGGAATTGGCAAGGTTGTAAATGGTATGAGAAAAAGAAACGGTTTGGTAGGAGATGTATCCCGAGCCTTGATAAAACTTTGGAAGGAAATGGTAATGGAAGACCAAAGTGATGAAGAAGAAGGCGAAAGTGAAGAAACGGAAAGAGATACTATGGAAATAGAAGAGAATGAAATTGACGAAGAATTCGAAGGTGAAGAGAAAGAAGTCGATGAAATAGAAATAGATGAGAATGAGAGCGAAGGAGAAGAAGAAGAACAAGAGATGATAGGATACGAAAGTATGGAATTGACAAACTCCATCATTTATTATCAGAAAGCCATTGAAAGGTGTATGGGAAATGAAAATGTTTTGAAGCATTGTTTAAGCATATTAAAACATTTACCCATAACTGTTCGACAGTTAATAGAAACAAATGTGGTAGAGACGGTTGAAAGTATTCACGAACAAGGAGGGGATGTGAATATACGATCGCAAGAATTGCTGATAAAATGGGAAAATGAAATGATAGAAGATTTAAGAGCAGGAGGAGAAGAAGTTATGGAAATGGAAGATATGCTCGAGGAAGACCCTGAAGAAGAAGAAGAAGAAGAAGAAGAAGAAGAAGAGAATGAAGAAGAAGAAGAAGAAGAACAAGGAGAAATGATAATAACGGGAGACGTAAGATGGAGACATAAAGGATAAGAAGAGAATTATCCCAGTGGAACAGACGGGTAAAGCTATTTGCAACCGTCAAAGAATAAGAGAAATAAGTATAATATTTGTTGAAATACCATCTCAAAGAGAGATAAGGAAGGGGGAAGAGAACCAGAAAGAGTCAGGTGAGGTCAGACTGAGCTCTTAAAAATCGAATGAAGTGTAACAGACTTGAAGTCTGAGAACTGTAATGAATTAAGTTACGGGTAAAGCTAATTGCACCCGCAAAGTAATTAACATAAAGTCATTAAGTTGAAAACATGTGACGAATAAAGAACAGACCGACTAGATGTCAGTCTTGAGAAAAGAAGAAAGGAAACCAACTGTTGACTCGAGTCTGGAGAAGCATGCGCCAGACGAGGGGAGAGTTGTAAACACCGAAAGTGACAAGAGATTTATGGCCCTGAGTGGAGACGTCCGTGAGGGGAATAAATGAATGAATGGGAACTTTTAAAGACCCAACCTAAACACAGACCATAGAGGAAAGGAACTTCAAAGAAGTAATTGATTTTATTGAAAAAGAAAATTTTAATGTAATAAAGGAGAAAGAAAGGGTTAAGATAGAGCATACCCAACCTACACAATTAGTGGAAGGAACTTTAAGGAAATAAAACAACAGTAAATACGGATGACGTTATGATGGATTCGATGAAATAAGAATACAAAATTAATTAAAATAAATTTCCTCAAAAATTTTTTTCGAAAATTTATTTATCCTAAGGAAGGGTGAGATGAACCCATATGCTATAGGGTCCAAGGTGTGCGAATCCATGCATTTGAGGAAGAAATCAAAGAAACGTACAGTTTCTAATGTACTTTGAAGAAAGATCAAGCTAGGAGGCCAGCATAAGTTTGTGCAACTAACGAGGACCAGGTGTTCGAGAGGATGATATCATCCCTCTTGACATTCTGAAGGGAGCGAGTCACGAGTATTAATAACCGAGTGGAAATTTCCCAGGATTAAACAAGGAAGCCTGAATCGGAATTCGAGCTGACGTTGCTGGAAAATGACAACACCGCTTATGCGCCAGAAGAGGAATAATTAAATTTAACCCGTTTACAAGTATAATAATGAGTAAACAAGTACAGTACAGTGAATCATTTTGAATGAGAGATTTTTCAGTAAAGAGAAACCATTTAATAATTGCGCAGAAAAAAACTGCTAACGCAAGACGACGTCATTGGGGAAGTACCACGGCCTGTGTGGAGGGGAGAAGGCAAAAGAAATGCAACACCCACACAATTGAGGACGAGAAATTAATTAATATCTCCGAATTGCACGATCGATTCTTAGGTGCAATGAGATTATGTGACATTGAGAAGACGAGCTTTCGGAAGGTATAATTTTTATATTTGTGGCACCATTATTTTAGAAGTTGACCCCAGAAAAGGCTAGAGTCTTATTTTTTTGTAGTAAAATAGTATAAAGCTTCGGGCTTTACCAAGCCAAACATGCAGTCATTCCGACAGTCCGTGAGGGGACGTGGCGCTGGAGCATCAACAGTAAATGCAGTCATTCCGACAGTCCGTGAGGGGAGTAACTCTGCGTCACATCGAAGACAGTTACCAGTACTCCTTGAGGGGAGAAACACTGTGTTATACCGCAGAAGTAATATCCGATAGCCATAGGCATCGCAGTATTAACGACTTGCTTGCCTCCATAAGGAGTGGTCAAGAAGAAATTTAAAGTATCGCCGTATTGAAATATTAGGAAAATCCTAGTTACAGGATTTAGGCCCGACTGTATACAAGTTATAGTGAAAGTTCGTAAGATATAGTCAGAGCAGGCCGAGAACGTCGGACTTAAAGGCGATAGGTCGTTAAATAGACGAACGAATAGATCATAACGTACGGAAGTACCTTACCAGAAAGATAAACTGTTATTTAAATTAAAGAACCCAAAAGGGGAAGAACAGAATAAGGTTCGGAACGTACATCAGAAACGTAGGAGTGCTAGAACAAATCAAATAAAGAAGTAAGGAGACTATAAACATTATCTCCAGAAAGTAGGCGAACTATTCTAAAAGTACTAGACTCGAGAAGTACTAGCTGCTATAAACTAAATCTATAGGTCATTGAGGAGACCTCGATCCGAATAGACTTTCGCTAGGATCGATAAACAGATCTACAAAGAAGCCGTTCAAGCTAGATAAATAGCCGGTCATCCAGGATAGGAGTAGCAGAATTTGAACTCCAGGGAACAGTAGATGTTTCGAGACTTTCGTATTCTGCAGGATAGGAAGCCGACATCGAATAAATTTCACCCTTGGAAACGGGAAATTAATAAGATCACGTGTGATAGGCTCAGAAATACGGCCTAGTGATCAAGAATTGTGAAGTGTAAATTTTTCAAGATTGTGTGTTAAATTAATATTTTTAGTGTTTATTATGTGTTCAAAAGGGACACATCAGTGTATAGAAATGTCATCAATGTTAAGTGTTTTAAATATATGTCAAAAAGTGTTTATACATAAGATGAATTCCTTTAATATGGAGTAAAAAGTTCAAAGTGGGCCCAAAATGAAGCACCGCTCAAGAATAAAGATCATGGGACGATCTTAAAAACATGTGAGTACTGAATTGCATTCTATTTTGGTGTCAGAAATTGGTTGTGTACAAATCCACCGGAGTTTTTGAGTAAAAGGGATGTGTGTTAATAAATAAATACTGAATAAACAAGAACGCGGTCTGAACAATAATAAAAGAAAATTTGAGAAATTATAAATAATTATGTAAAGAATAAATCCCGTAGAGGAAATAAGTGAATAAAATGTTAATGTATTTAACAAATGTCATAAGAGCAAGCGAAATATCACTAATTATCATGAAAGATATTTAAATAAAGTAAAGTTGAGATATGAAAGAAATAGCTTTTGAGCTTGTGTAAAGAATAAAGATAATAATAATAATTAAATATGGAAATATTAAATAAAGATCAAATAAATTGATGTGAACATAAGAGCGTTAAAGCCTTAATGTACGTGTAAGATATGAATATTTTAAAAGGGAGCGATTTATCGGCAATGAAAAGATTAATATAAGAATTAAAATAATATGAATTGTTACTAATGAGATTTATCAGTTCTTGGGAAGACAATTCGGCTTAAAATAATGCATAGCGCATAAAGAGCGCAAATAATAGTAAAATGTCACGCTAGGAACGCGTAGTGGTTAAAATACTTGGTAGATTACTTATGGAGGGTAGTTGATTGCAGTGAATTGATAATTGTATAAGTCCTCTATTTGTGACATAGTATCACGAGGCATTGTGTATGTATTAAAAAGGGAGCTAATATATGGTATTATTGAGCGTATGTCATATGGGCCACGGCCGACTCTAAATCGCATTTTGTATAAGTCCTCTGTAAGGGAATGGTTCCCGAGGCACGTGAAGAGATTCGAACGCAGAATCGTCTTATGATAAAAGCCCCTTAATTCTTCGTCGTCGTATGTGTATTAATCTTCCCAATCAATGAGGACCCTCTCATAATTAATAAATGCCAAGGTTACGAAAGTGGTCTATGAACCAAAGAATAGTTGTTTGAATGAATACGATACAGTAAAAGCCCGGTCTCTCCCCAGAACTAAATATAATGTGAAGGTTTGTTTTGAAAGCCTTGGAAATAAGCTACTAACGTGGGTTAGACAGGGAGTCGCCGTCACCCCTCGTGTCATAAATCGCGCCCGAGTAGAAGGGTCTAGCTCTCTTAAAGCGAGAGGGACCAGAAACCGTCTCGTAAGATGTTGTAAAGAGAAATGAATACACCAGGAGTGTTTAAAGTTGTTAACGACCCGGGCGTTGAACCGAGGTCCTTGTAGATTGATATTTTCGTTTGCCTGTTCAGATCGTAGTTTCTTATATGATAATGGTCTTATAAGACATAAGAGATAAATAACAATCCCTATTGTAATGATGTATGGACGTAGGATTCCACGAGTTAATTGAAGGCAACTGAGTTTCGGGAGTAACTATAGTTTTTTGACTGTGTCAAGTATCTTCACGCTCTGGAGTACACAATTGATTTCCTGATTACCTTAATATATTTGTGAAAATAAAGAGAGATGATAACAACTGAATGTGTGGACATGCCCAAAATATTGAGTTAGATAATTAACATAGATTTTAAATATAATTATATATTTGTTTTTGAGAAATAAGAAAATATAAAGGATAGTATTTGAGGTGTACTAGAATGACACCATTATTATGTAAATGCATGGAGCCAAAAGAGCTCAGAGTTATATAAAACTTACTGTTAATGCTTTATGGAAGTAAGACTAAGTAGGAATTGTTGGTTTATGTGGAAACCACACGTTTAAATACAATATTTGTTTTATTATATTTGTGATTCCTTGTTCATTTGGAACAAGTAGATGATTATGGGTCAGTAATTAAATTGTTAAAGTGTTTGTAGCGCCATTAATTTTATTAATTAAATGTGTTTAAATAGGAGTTGATTTTGTTGTTATTTTTGCAAGTGTATCCTCTAATTGATCCAAAATATGTGAGTCACAGAGTGGGGGAACTTACCGCTGCCCCGAAATTCCGAATTGAGCTACGCTGGTATACTGTGATTGGCATATTTCTTGCTAAAAGGGCACAGTATAAAAGAAAGTGTTGCAAGGTGCGCGTGGTGCAAGCAATCTCTTTGCATTGACCACTTTTTTTTTGTAAGAATTCACCATTGCAAGGATTACAAAGAGTAAAACAGAAAAAATAAAAGTTTGTTTTATTTATTTACGGTATGGCCAAGTGCAAAACATCACACTATGTTGCATTTTATACTCTAATCGAGAGCGTAGAAAAGTGAGGGGAACGTTTAAGGTGGGGAATGCATCGAAGCATGGCAGGTTGCTGCCTATTGGCCCGGAGCCATCGTGGGCTGCTAGGATTGAATGTCAGCTTTACCTCTTCTCACCTCCTCGCTCATGCCATCGTCCGGCAGATTTTCGGCGTTCAATATTGGCGTCCATAATTGAAATCGGCCCATGCGGTTTTCACTACGTCATTGTACAACTTTAAGGGATTATTGTGTACTAAATTTCAACCAGATCAGAATTTTACACCGCGATCCGTTCCCTTATTAGTTATAATATAGTGGTTCTCACTATATTCTTCATTTTTTTGAATACATTATTTAGTTCATTTTAAATCTTCGAAGTGTGATACTTTATAGAAACGATAAGAGAACACGCTAAGAAGGCCAGTGGTGGGTATTTCAGTGGTTTTCCACACACCAGAGGTTACGTTTTTTCCCGTAATTCTCGTGCTTTTGAGCTTTCTTTTAGTCATTTACCATGGCTTTTCTTAACGTAGTCTCAGTTAGGAGATCTTGTATCCCTTTTCCACATCACATGTTGGGTAGAATCTGGGGGTTTTCTAGCCGGAGTTTTCAGGTTCTACGATCCAGTTACCATCGAGGGATTCCAACATACTGATGGTAGGTATTTTGGGTACAGTACGCATGTCATAAGTTGTTGTCATGTTAAACAAACATTTGAATTCAGTAGGCCGTGTTCATAACGGCAAGATTAATCTTGGGATTTTTCGCCAACACAAAGTTCCTCCTAGAACTAGAAAGCGCTATAGTGTCAAGGATCTTAGATATCTAACCTCCTTGACTTTCATGGCATTGCAAGGACCGACAAAATTTCGACATGCAAGCTGCCAGCTGGCCATCAAATAACAAAGCTTGCACCTGGCACCCGAGGCCATATGATATTACTAGAGTACACTGCAAAAAAGCAGGATTTCTCAGTGTTACCAAAAGCTTTAAAATTAAACCAGCAACTCCGTAGTGCAAAATTATATGTTCTTTTGCTATAGTGAAATTACAAACTAGTGTGTAATTAAAGAAAATCACAATATAATGTCCTTATTTTGATAACATAAAAATTATAATTTTTATCGTTCATCGATTTATAGAATGTGGGTACAGAATAGGTAATTTGGGAGTATTAAAAGACCTTCTGGCGGGAACAGTTCATTACTTCCCCTATTTTTTCCTTCCGTTTGCCTTGAGCGATCCCCCTAAAATGCTACCGCAGAGTATAGAAGTAGAACGTGCCACCTGTCACATTCCTATTTCGCGTGACAAGTGCTGCCGCTCTGTGGTACAGCAAAGAATCGTTGCGATGACTTGTCCTGTGGTTTTGGCTGTTGTTCCAAAAGCACAATGAAAAAGTTGGGCATGCACGCACAAAATGCAGAGGTCATGTGTGCTGGCAATAAGCTCCGAAATTGTCGCTGAGCTGTGATCTGCACAGCCAGTGCTGGACGAGGAGTGGAGCCCACGACTATATACTCCGTTGTGAGGAGAGTTGACATATTTCCTATTCTTTGGCTAATGTCTCTTTTAATGCGCTGTATTTGATTGTAGATACTATTATGGAAGTAATTAATTTTCAATTAAAACAATGTGCTGCAGCACTTCAGCACATAAGGTGCAGCCGCCCCTGGTGGTGTGGGGTTACAACCTTGCCTCACTCCTGTAACAACCTTGAGTCAAGAACTCATCATACCATCAACTCTCACTGCAGCCTGATTATAATATTGACAATTATCAATATACCCGTAAATACTTTTGATAGCCTGTAGCAGCCTTCCCTCGATGCCATAATCACTCAGGATGCTAAGCATCTTCTCCCTGAGTATTCTATCGTACCCCTTCTCTAGATCTGCAAAAGACAAACAACTGTCCATTCCTCTCCTGGCGTTTCTCAATAACATGGCGCATACATAAAATTTGTTCTTGGCATCCTCGTTGTGGTCTAAAGCCACATTGGTTTTCAGCCATCTTAATCTCGGCCAACGATCGAACTCTCCTTTCAACGATTCCTAAGTACACTCCGTCTGGGGCACTTATCAAAGAAATGCCTCTATATTGCAATGATTCCTGTTACCTTGCTTATAAACTGGTGAGATTACTGCTTTTGTCCAGTCAGAGGGTATCTTTCCTAAATCCCCTGCCAAATCAAGTATCTTATGCAATCACTTCATCCCTGCTTTCACACTAACTGGACCATTTCTGGCCGAATTTCATCTACCCCTGTCGCTTTGTGACATTGTAGTTTATTTCCTACCCCCTCTAATTCCTCAACCCTGATCCTGTTCCCGTTCTCATTTTCTTCCTGCTGTTTTTGTTGTTTGAGTCTTCAGTCATTCGACTGGCTTGATGCAGCACTCCATGCTTGCCTGTCCTGAGCTAATTGTTTCATCTCTACATAGCTGCCACGCCCTACATCCGAGGCAATCTGTTTAACACATTCTAACCTTGGTCTACCCCTGCTGTTCTCATCCTCGACCCTTCCTTCTATTGCTATTCCTGGGTGTCTTAGTATGTGTCCTACTAACCTATCTCTTCATTAGCAGTTGCCAGAAACATCTCTCCTCTCCCACTCGTCTTAATACCTCTTCATTTGTAACATATCTACCCATCTAATCTTCATCATTCTCCTGTAACACAACATTTCAAATGCTTCAATTCTCCTCTTTTCTGCTGCACCAATAGTCCCAAGATTCACTGCCATAGAGCACCACACTCCAGACAAAGGCTTTCATAAATTACTCCCTAATACCGGTACCTAATCTATATTCGATGTCAACAGATCCCTTTTCTGTGGAAATGCTTTCCTTGCCTGTGCTAACCTACTTTTTATATCCTCTTTGCTTCGTCCATCACTGGTTATTTTGCTTCCTGCATACGCTCAAAATCTGCCACATTGCCAGATAAATCTGCATGAACATTTAGCAAGTTTTTGAAGTATCCCTGCCACCTTCTCAGTGCTTTCTTGGTATTGTACCCGTATCCACATGGTCTTACCTGTTGAAATCCGATGGAACAGCTGGATCGTAGAATCTGGAAGTACCCGGCTGAAATAACCCCCAAAACTCTACCAACTATGATCAACCAGGGATAAGGATACCTCACTATTAAAGAATGTGTTAAGAAGATGCCAGTGGTTTACGAAATAAAAACGAAAAAATAGCTCAAAGTGAACTAGCAAGACTCTTAAAAATCAAATTGATCTCGGGCATAAGGCTAAACATTCTATAAATTGACCCACTGTTCCTCGTAGCACATCCTAGTTCTAATATAAATCACCAAGTCATCCGAAGAAATTTAAAATGATTCAACAATTTATTAATCAATAACTGCTGCGACGAGGAATTCCTCTCCACTGAACAAAAAGTGTTTGCCTCCACTGAAGCGTGTTAATGTCTAAAGCGACATTAGCCTTAAATTGTGCTAAATATGCTATCCAAAACTATAGCACCTTCAACGAAGTTTAAATAATTATTATAAAGTTGCACATGTTCATATACCCTTGTTTCACAAATATTAAACAACCCTAATAAGTTTGTAGCAATATATACATTTTTACATTTTAATTCGTGGCCGAATTACTCGTGTATTATTTAAATCCATCAATAAGTATTCTAGTGACTTTTATCACGATCATATTCTGTCTTATTCGGCGAACAATAAAATTGATCGAACATATTGTCGTTGCATATAATGTTAACAACATAAATCTTTCACAAATATTCAGATAAATATCCCTTAAACTTTCAGTTATTATTATTACATGGTTATACAAATATTATTACACGTCTTTCAAATTAGAACTTTCTTCTGAAACAAATGTTACTATTATTAACAATCCATTTTCGATTAATTGTTACAATGCTAGTTTTGCTTAAATGTTGGATTCATGATCTTTATAGTAGCCTTCTAATATTTAGAATCGTGACTACACTTCACGTTAAAAATATACACATAAGTGCACTCGGTAATAGCTCAAGAGCTAATTTATACTGGATATCTGATATTGACCATCCATCGATGTCTAATATCTCCTTATTACATTCAATTTCGCAAACAATAATTGCTTTACTCATATATAAGCTCTCAATAGCTGTAAATAATTTCCAAACATTTTTAGGATTTAATAAGCCTTTACAAAACAATCGTAAAATATCATGCTTCAAATTTGACAAAAGTTAAAGTATAGTTTACCTCCTATTGGTTAAAACTTAATTAAAAGTGTATTCTTATTGGTGAAACTTGTTCGGAGAAACTCGGGTTAACCTCGGGTCTCCCCACCAAAACTAGCCTAGTATTTAATCCCATGATGAGGCTCATTCTGTCTCTTCAGGGCATACTCTAGATTATGTAGATCACTGTGTACGCATTGCTCGGGCAAGCAGTCCGGCTTCACACCCCTATGTATATATTCATGTAAATACTTGGTATTGGTTAACCAATAAAGAGCATTTCAAATTCTTCGTATTCTTTCTGAAATAGTATAATAACGCAGACGCGAGGAGAACCTGTGAGGACCTGAACTTGTAGATTCTCACATAAATATTCGAATATTCATCTATAAGTCTACATATTTATCTGGACACCCGTCCGGGATCTACAAACGCATCTGGGGGCCCGTCCGGGATTGATACGTGATCGCCAAAAGATCTAAATGATAATTGGATTAGGTATTCAGACAACGCTGAAATAAGCGCCTTTCGTTACCTGCCCGTGAGGCTGTATCATCCTGCAATATTCTGCAGTCAACCATTTCAAAACAACCAGCCAGCTAGTTAGAGGTTGAACTGACAACGCTGAAATAAGCATCTTTCGACCACAACCGACTACGCCAGTTGAAGGAAGGAAGCTAGCCGGCAACGCTGAAACAAGCGCCTTTTGACAGCAAATAACCGCCATCGCCGTTCAAGTAAGCAGACAACTCCAAAAGGGGCCTTTCGACCGCTCGAACGACGCGGAGGACCAAGGGACGGAAATAAGCCGACAACTCCATTTGATGGGCCTTTCGACTACCGCCTACCGCAATCACCGTGCATGCCACGACTGCACGACGATACCAGGAAAACCAACCACCAGCAGCAATCAAGAGTAAATTAAATCCGAACTGTTCATCTTCTTCTGCCTTTGAGTACATAAATAGCTTATTCTGCAATGCCTGCATATTTCCAGTGATAACATGGTTCCTATGTCTTGTAAAAGTTAAATATGAGAGCAATAATAATAGTCTTTTTTTTTTCAAAAGAAGAGTGCTTGTGAAAGCCCAAACGTTTTTTTCACGTATTACTCTTCTTTTGATCAAATAATAAAATAATAATAATAATAATATACAAATAAATCATTCTCCTTTTAATTTGAAGTGAACTAGTGGAAATCTAAACGGATTCCCACAAGTCATTGTTCATTTGAATTAATAATAATAAATAAATAAATAAATAAATAATAATAATAATAAACACATGACTTTCAAAATAATTTGTTTAAATAACCTTCATTTAAACTAACTTGTTTAAACTAACTTTCAATTATTTTATTCATCAAACTAAAACAATTCACAATGTCTGCGGCAGACTTATTAACAACATGTGAGTATGCCCAAATCCAACTGTTACCCGAATTTAATGGGACACCATCTTGCAGCTTAGATTACTTCATTGCAAGATGCGACAGTTTTTTGAACACACAGAAGAGCCTCTTCCGTTACAACTCAAACGTAATTAACGAATTTTTATTTAATGTCGTTAAATCTAAATTGAAAGATGAAGCAATTAGCATACCAGATTTAGACGCAAACAGTAGCTACGAGAAATTTAAGGAAAAGTTACTTAGGAAATTTGGTTACGATAAAGACGAGTGAATTTTGGTGCAAGAAATTTCTAATTGTTTCCAAAGAAGGAACGACTTTCATGATAGATTGGATGCTCTGGTCCTCCAGTGTAAACGTCTATGTACACTTAGTAACAGAGACCAAACGTTGTAGCTGTAATTGAGAGAATTAGACGATCTTTGTCTTAACACGTTCAAAGCAGGTATCTTAGAGCCGTACCGGGCATATTTGCGCTATGCCCAAATCACAGATTCAAGCAGTGCTGTGAGACACTGTAGGATTTATGATAATGACCATGCACACGAAAACTACATGGATCAGTTGAGAGGAAAACCAAAAGTATCCTCCCAAGTTGTTAACTTTATTAAATGAGGATGTTCGAAGTGTAGATAGGACTAGTGACTTAGAACACGACGTAGGAACGTTATTTTAAGGATTAGTATCACTGACAATCTCTCAAACGTGTCAATTTTCCAGACTAGGCCAAATCTCATCCTCCCCATGTTAAAAATATCACAGTATAAAACTCTTCTCTTCGCTGCTATAAAATTTGCAGTTAAAACATTCAACTCAGTCAGTGAGCTTGCTGTAGTAGGGAGATTCCAAAAATGCTGCAGGTAGCCTCTCTAGTCCTTTCTGATACGTAACTACATGATAACGGACCGATGTGATTCGAGAAGTTGTTAGCTATGCCATCTATTGCTTTATATTTGAGGCGCTACTCGTTCTAGAGAAATTAAACGCACCCGCAGTGGAGTAGAAGAGATGTAATTGAGGAACTCGACCTGTATTATTGCGATATCGAGAGGCTTTGTTAGTGGAGAGATGAACAAAGAGTTGGCAGACATGACGGAGAGCATGTAAAAAGGGTCTTTGAAAAGTTGCTTTCACCGTGCGAGATTATAATATTTAAATGACTGAAGATGTTATTGGAGATATGACAAGACGCGGATGAGATTCTGATGCTGGGATGAAAATGTATGTGAAATTTATTATGTAATCTATCCTGATATCTTCCAGAACGTCTCCCAAAGCTAAGTGGTTTTATATTATTTTGGTGAAAAGCAAAGGTTTAAGAAGTACCTATTCTATGAAGAAGTAACATCATGTCCTCCCCTTTTCAGTGTTAAACTGTCCCATATTCTTCAACAGTCAAGTTAGATTGGAGATTGGCTTGCTTGCTGTTTTTTTTATTAATTTGTGTCCTCCTCCTTATATTAACGTAACGTAGAGATGAATCGTGTTTTTGTTTGGGTTGTATTTATTTATGTTTTGTTCGTTGCGGTTCATAGTTCTTAAGGGTTTTTCTCTTTTCGTGATTTTGTTTTTGTCCGTCATGAAACGTGATCATAATCTATGGGGGGTATTTCTTATTAACCTCTACCCCTTGTTTCAGTATGAGATGATTCTTGGACCTTGAGGGGTTGTTATGTTTGTGTATAATTGTAATTTGAGCCTAGACGAAGGAGTGTGTGGTGTTCACACATTGGCTGACTTCGTCAGTCTTAGTAGTGAGAACACACACAATGTTTGTTGTTGTTTTATTTAGTGTTTTACGCTATGTCTGTCATCTGTGCTCCCTTATGGATAACCCTCTGGGTTTTATTCTTTCGTCCTTAAGGGCTGGGCAGACATTTCTTCATAAGCGTATTTGTATTTTTGTCTTCTGTTCGGTCGACCAGTGCTCCTTGGAATTTCTCTCTTCTTTCGTTTTCCATAAGGAGTGGACGGACAGTAGAACCTGTATGTACCGAAAGGCTTCTCATATTATTATCATGTTTCTAGACATGTATTTAAGGAATGGTTAATGTTTTGTTTAAGTGGGATCTTGACTGAAAGTTGAGGGTAGTTCTTGGGTTTTGTTTTGTAACTTTCAGTTGAGAAGCAACACGATTTCTCTCTTACGATTATTAATGAGGTTTATCAGGTTTTCTTACTGTTAGTGACGTGGATGTATATGGCATGGACCCGGGCCTGTTATCTATGTTTTTTACTGTTGGTGAGATGTCTGAATCTCATACTTCGTCCGGATACAAGATTTATTCAGGTGGTTTATGAAGTCGGGTTATGTTTGATCGAGAGGTTGTTGTTGTTATTTCTTTAATGGTTATGTTTGTATATTCATCTTATTATCTTGGGGATTTCTTGTTTGTGGGTAACGTTCTGTAGTAGTGGATGTTTTGACCGATTTTCCTTTACTGCAGTTTTGTTGGTGATATCTTTGTTTTTAATTCATTAAGGGGTTTATTTAGCTTGTACGACTTCATATGCTAGTTAGAATATTTCTTCTGGTTACTTCTGTAAACAGCCTTTGGTGGGACGAAAGTATTATTTCTTATTTATTAGTTTTAGCATTCCCTTTGATTTCATTTTGTAATTTGATGCGATCTCCAATCTAACCAGTGTTAGGCTTCTCTGTTCGTCTTTTATATCTCTATTGTGTGTTTTATATTTATTTTATTGTTTCCTTTTGTTAACCTTGTATATTTATTTACAGCCCCATCACCTATCATTTATCATTTCATGCGCTTCTCACGTCCCTCGTTTACTTTTGTTTTGATATTAAATTTTGTTTACAACATTTACTTGAGATGTGTGGTTTTTAGTAGTTGTATCTCCATCTGGTTCAAAATGTGAAAAAAGTACACAACTGGGTTATTAGATCCACGGCCGGTCCTTTACTGCGCATGCGAGAAACCTGTTTGGATCCTCAGTCTGGCCTTCCACTGCGTGCGTGGGGTGGGTTTGTCTCATGGTAGCAGATTGCGTGCTTGTGTATATTTCTCATCTTGAATATTGGGAGATCGATTATGTAATTACTGCATTTTTCGTGTATTGGTTGTAATTTGATAGTTTATATTATAGGGGAATTTCAGAGAAGTCCTAATACCGTTTGTATTAATACTGGATCTCCCTCGAGCTTCTTTACATTAATTTCCTGCTTCGAATATTATCCACGATATTCTAATAAACTCTATCTTTCTGGCAACCGTTAAAACTTAATGTCATGTCTTTCACCTCTGTGCGCTTTGACGAGATATGTTGATCTGCTGTGATTTATTTCTGCCTACTCTCTTTGACATCTCCCATAATGCTGCTCTGTGTGAATCAAGGGCCCGACGATCACGTGATGCAGACATATGACGATCTAGATTACAGCTGATCTTTGTGTCAACATTCCATCTTTAATGACATCTAAAATAAGTTGGACAGACGCAAGCTATGTCCAAGTTTGGCAGCTGGGAGTATGATACGTAACAACATGATAACGGACCGATGTGATTCGAGAAGTTGTTAGTTATGCCATCTATTGCTTTATATTTGAGGCGCTACTCGTTCTAGAGAAATGAAACGCACCCGCAGTGGAGTAGAAGAGATGTAATTGAGGAACTCGACCTGTATTATTGCGATATCGAGAGGCTTTGTTAGTGGAGAGATGAACAAAAAGTCGGCAGATATGACGGAGAGTATGTAAAAAGGGTCTTTGAAAAGTTGCTTTCGCCGGGCGAGATTATAATATTTAAATGACTGAAGATGTTGTTGGAGATATGACAAGACGCGGATAAGATTCTGATGCTGGGATGAAAATGTATGTGAAATTTATTATGTAATCTATCCTGATATCTTCCAGAAAGTCTCCCAAAGCTAAGTGGTTTTATATTATCTTGGTGAAAAACAAAGGTTTAAGAAGTACCTTTTCTATGAAGGAGTAACATCATGTCCTCCCCTCTTCAGTGTTAAACTGTCCCATATTCTTCGACAGTCAAGTTAGATCGGAGATTGGCTTGCTTGCTGTTTTTTTTTAAATTAATTTGTGTCCTCCTTCTTATATTCACGTAACGTAGAGATGAGTCGTGTTGTTGTTTGGGTTGTATTTATTTATGTTTTGTTCGTTGCGGTTCATAGTTCTTCTTAAGTGTTTTTCTCTTTTCGTGATTTTGTTTTTGTCCGTCATGAAACGTGATCATAATCTATGGGCGGTATTTCTTATTAACCTCTACCCCTTGTTTCAGTATGGGGTGATTCTTGGACCTTGAGGGGTTGTTATGTTTGTGTTTAATTGTAATTTGAGCCTAGACGTAGGAGTGTGTGGTGTTCACACATTGGCTGACTTCGTCAGTCTTAATAGTGAGAACACACACAATGTTTGTTGTTGTTTTATTTAGTGTTTTACGCTATGTCTGTCATCTGTGCTCACTTATGGATAACCCTCTGGGTTTTATTATTTCGTCCTTAAGGGCTGGGCAGACATTTCTTCGTAAGCGTATTTGTTTTTTGTCTTCTGTTCGGTCGACCAGTGCTCCTTGGAATTTCTCTCTTCTTTCGTTTCCCATAAGGAGTGGACGGACAGTAGAACCTGTATGTACCGAAAGGCTTCTCATATTATTATCACGTTTCTAGACATGTATTTAAGGGTGGGTTAATGTTTTGTTTAAGTGGGAGCTTGACTGAA
Organism: Meconema thalassinum; assembly: GCA_946902985.2. NCBI lineage: Eukaryota > Metazoa > Arthropoda > Insecta > Orthoptera > Tettigoniidae > Meconema > Meconema thalassinum. The sequence continues at coordinate 90,352,152 of OX336393.1, forward strand.
AGTTGAGGGTAGTTCTTGGGTTTTGTTTTGTAACTTTCAGTTGAGAAGCAACATATTCTCTCTTACGTTTATTAATGAGGTTTATCAGGTTTTCTTACTGTTAGTGACGTGGATGTTTATGGCATGGACCCGGGCCTGTTATCTATGTTCATTTTACTGTTGGTAAGATGTCTGAATCTTATACTTCGTCCGGATACAAGATTTATTCAGGTGGTTTATGAAGTCGGGTTATGTTTGATCGAGGGGTTGTTGTTGTTATTCCTTTAAGGGTTATGTTTGTGTCTTCATCTTATTATCTTGGAGATTTCTTGTTTGTTGGTAACGTTCTGTAGTAGTGGATGTTTTGACCGATTTTCCTTTACTGCAGTTTTGTTGGTGATACCTTTGTTTTTAAATTATTAAGTGGTTTATTTAGCTTGTACGACTTCATATGCTAGTTAGAATATTTCTTCTGGTTACTTCTGTAATCAGCCTTTGGTGGGACGAAAGTATTATTTCGTATTTATTAGTTTTAGCATTCCCTTTGATTTCATTTTGTAATTTGATGCGATCTCCATTCTAACTAGTGTTAGGCTTCTCTGTTCGTCTTTTATATCTCTATTGTGTGTTTTATATTTATTTTATTGTTTCCTTTTGTTAACCTTGTATATTTATTACAGCCCCATCAACCTATCTTTTACCATTTCATGCGCTTCTCACGTCCCTCGTTTACTTTTGTTTTGATATTAAATTTTGTTTACAACCTTTACTTGAGATGTGTGGTTTTTAGTAGTTGTATCTCCATCTGGTTCAAAATGTGAAAAAAGTACACAACTGGGTTATTAGATCCACGGGTGGTCGTTTACCGCGCATGCTAGAAACCTGTTTGGTTTCTCAGTCTGGCCATCGACTGCGTGCGTGGGGTGCGTTTGTCTCACTTTCATATTGGCACTTGTACTCTTACGTGCTGACAGTTCGATGCCTAACTGATGACATTTCCCAAGTCCTTTAATTACTTGAAAATACTTACAGAATAGATTTAATGCCAAAAATCTGTTGGAAATTAAAAATAAATGACATTGATATAAATTGTATGTAAAGATGACTACCGATGAAAAACATATAAAGCGATGAAATTCATTTCAAGGTATGATGCTATGAACACCGCTTTTATTGACCAACAAGAGAAAGGGTATAGCGTGAGTAGATCATTCCAATTCTGACTTCGAAAGTATACAGACGTGATTTTCAACTACTAAAAAATATAGACCGAGGGAAGTTGAAAGGCTTGACGGAGGAATCGCCTTCACTTGCGGTCAAGCTCAGCGCAGCTCCGATGAAATATATCCAGAAGAAAGACTTAGCAAGTTTCAACGCAATACAATTATTTCAATTGAATTATACAAAGTGAAGTCACCATTCTATTAACACGAGAATAAGTCTACGCACATACCCTAATATCTACGAAGGAGAACAACGTTTATTTTGAAACTACAAGTGTTGTTAGAAAAATAAGGAGATTCTACAAACTACGTTCATTGAAGAATTTCTAGCATTATTTTGAAATACGTTCGAATACTTAAGAATCTGGAGTCGACGAGGAAGTTCATCATGACAGACAATACTGAAGTTATGATGTATTAAGCAATTGAGGGGAACTAGCCATTTTCAAGATGAGGGTTCCAGGAGTGACATAGCTACACACCAACGCACATTCAGGAAGAGTGGGAACCCAACATCTCCATTCCACTAATGTCACCAACGCATACAGCTACAATGAATTTCCAAAGCAACCTCGGAAATATAATTTATAGCAAGCAACCATATCTATTCGCCGTAGAACTTCTAGTATAGAGCCGTTTGAAGATGATCGCCAGAAATCATCTCGGTTCTGAAACGTAGTGAGTGAAGCAGTCCAAGGCCCGGAGGGAAGCAGAGAACGAGGCGCGGACGCTTGCATGGCAGCCGATACCGAGACAGCAGAAACGTTAACTTTGCAGAACAGTTATTAGCTTTATCGCTCGTAACATATGTTCATACTGGAAGTGATATAATTATAACGGAATTATAAAAGAAGTGATCTAAATGGAAAAGTGTATAGAGTGAAAGAATAGGAGCATGATCAGGGAAGATCATTGAACGATAATATCGTCTAGCTAACGATAATCGTGTGTATAGTGAACATATTTTATTAACAAGTGTATTTTAAAGTTTCTCTTTTGTAAATTAGGTTTGGTGGAACGTAAGTTTAAAAGTTGTATCATATAGGGGAAGAAATGTATAATAACGTCGTTAGGAATTCATTAATGTATCAGAATAGAGGATGATCAAGAAGTTTGTTGACAATTTTACGTACTTATATGAACGAGGTGCCTATAATGTAACTATTTTATTTGTTTTGTGAATGAGGACTCTAAACGTCCAGAAACCGAAAAAGAAGTGTGCATATTATGAAGAATACAACTTTTCAACTTTTTGAATCGTTATATCTCAAAAAGGGTGACTCGTAGGAGAAAAAGTGTTGCGACATTTTTATAGATAATTGCATGATCTACAACTTTAGTCTGATCTATATTTATGATAAAATTTACCGTTTGGATGAAAAACGCAAAAAAACCCATATTTGCGAACTTTGACCTTGAATATTTTTTTGCCGTTGTCGGACCGATTGGGACTTTTCACATTTCATTTATAATGGTGTTTCGACCATTAGTACGGTACAAATTTTCAGCTCTATGCGTATTTTGGTAACCTTACCCCTATTTCTTGGGCTAACTTGACCGGGCTAATTATACAAACTATTTATTCATGTTCAATATTCTTCAAGGCAATGGGGCATGGTGCGCAGCGGTCTAGCTATTCGCCTCTCTCCAAGGTGGACCGGGTTCGATTCCCAGTCATTGCATGTGAGATTTTCGAAGTGAAGTGCCATGTCCTGTTGTTCGGATTCTACGTAAAATGGAGGTCCCATGGCTCATGATCACAGGATTAACGGTCACGTAAAACTACAAGCTTCTTTTTCTTCAAAGCAGGTCGAAACCTAGACCTCACATAAGTCATACAGCAAACGGAGAGGGTCCTGCAGGGAAGATCCCTTAAGCACAATTCTTTTTATCGTCTCCGACAACTTAAAAGTATACTGAAAAATGTGAAATTGTATGCCTATGCTGATGAAAAAGTAACAGTAAATATTAGGTCTGCATACTTCAACTTGTACAGGGTGCGCACAAAGTACCGTTACCCCTATACATTTCAGGAAATACATTGATTTTTTTAACATTTTCTGATTCAGATATAATCAATGGCTGATACTAGTGACTATAGCATTGAAGATCGCATTGCCACAAGCACTTGGGTTCATGAGAGACCAAGAACAGGGATAACGTTGGAACAGGTGCGTACTGACTTTGAGCAGCGATTCGGACGACAGCCTCCTCAAAAGACAACTCTTTGGTCGATATGGTTGCAACTTTAAGTCATGTTTCATGTGTTTGCGCAGAGTTGACCGGGGTATACCCAGTTCCGTGGATCGTTTACGAGTTGACTTCGTTGGTGATCTTTCCACTGACTCCGCGACTTCTCGGCATTGTTCCTCTCTTGTTGATGGTCGACCACTTCTTGGTTTGTCCTTCAAGCTGCCTGTAGCGAACAGTTTCTTTTCCCAACGTAAAAGTGTTGTCTTTTGAGGAGGCTGTCGTCCGAATCGCTGCTCAAAGTCAGTACGCACCTGTTCCAACGTTTGCCCTGTTCTTGGTCTCTCATGAACCCAAGCAGTAGCGTAGTCAGAATCGACCAATGGGAGGGGTTATAGTTCTGCAAGCATTTCGACCCGCGGCGTAGCCGCGCTCGTCAAACGTGCACCATGGCCGCGAGACCAGCTGCAGTAAGTACGGATATCGTAGGTTCGAATCCCGGTGCTGACGGCGGTTATCCTGAGTGCGGTTTTTCCCCGGGTTTTCAACACTCCCTACCGGAAATTGCCGGGATAGTGTCTTACTTCAAGTCCCGGAGCGTCTACCCCACCCTTGTCCTTGATACATTTACACGCATTACTACAGTCATCACAGCAATACAGGTTGCCAGACAACTTCAACACACACCCAACTATACGGGGATGATGACCAAGATGTCTCAAGCCCCTCAAATGAATTATTAAGAACAACTCTACAAGTATTTCCATTTCTCAATTAGATATTATTACACAAGAAACGTTTCATGTATTTTGGCCCAGAAGTTTTCGAGCACTTTAATACAATATGCACAAAAGACAACAAAAACAAAACCAGTTCTTCAAAAACTGAAGTTAATTTCTGACTGAACTGGTAAATGTAGAAGATTCCTGTTCCTCTGACAGGAACAAAATAAACTCGATATATCTGTGCTACCAACGTGAAGACTGCGTATTTATCAACAAGAGAAAACATTTATAGAAGTCTCAGCAAAAGTGGGCATATCCCATCACGGTGTATCATGTTGATTTATGAGTTATTCAATACTCATTTTTATAGTTATTCAGTTTTTTTTCAACAAGATCCTGTGCTTTATATTGCAATTAGCCCTGAACGCCTTAAATATCAATTTCGAAGATTTTTGTCACCTACTGTACCCATGTGAGTAATCTCGATGGTAAATATGCAGCTGCCTCCAGCTAGCATCAGGTCTCAGGCGTGTACCGTCTCCCCAATTGAGCAGTGCATAATTTGGATTTGAGGCTATAAGGTATCAACTCTACAATAATAAGGCACAACTCTATTCTAAAAATTTAATTCAGTAAATAAAATCATGGCTTCAAACACAAAAACAATCCCCAAAACCATAAAAAAAAAGCAAACAAAAATTTACTTCCACAATCCACAAATAAACAAAAATGAAATCATAATAAAGTCATATTAAACCATAAAGCTGTACCCTTATGTGAACTACATAAAGATTTTCTAGTGCGCTGATGCACCTACGACTTCAATACAAACTGTACATTAACATAACAGTCATACAATGTGACTTCTTTAATATCACAAATTAATTATTCCTTAAACCTCTTGGTTTTTTAACAATTATGTGTGCCGTGCGTGTTTTGATTTTTCTCTTCTCACCAAACAAATGCTTGCATGAATTTACCTATTCGGACGTTGCACCGCAATCAACGTGCAACTCCATAATTATGTAAGCTACCCCTCCACTTCCTCTATTTATATGGTTCCACTGCATGCTGTATGTGATTCCTACATAAAACGTTACGTTATAGCTTGTGTTGGATGGTATAATTAGATTACCTTGCTCTCGTGGCGATTGGCATCTAGTAACCAACTTCATAACTTGGTTTCAGTGACAGTACAAATACATCGTCTAACTATTCGTCAGATAGCTAAAATAATGAACCATCAGGATGATCTATAATTATCCATGTGTTCTTAAACCACATGGCTACATTACTCAACATAACAATCTTTCATTATATGTCATTTACCAGGGTCTAAAATCTTTTCCTTTCAACTTGCCTTGACGGTTCGAGTGCCCGCCCGCAGACCCTCGGCTAGAGGAGTCAGCACACAATAGAAAGTGGGATGGGTGTTCCACCAATTACCTCGACCCTCCTTAAAGGTTTGAATGCTTTCCTTTCTAAGCAGTAAAGATTACAAGACAAATACAGTTGTCTGACCGACACACATACCCCAAAGGATCTTACTTGACTATTATGCAAACAGGTATTGAATGAGCTTTTATAATTACTCCTACACAGAGGATATAATAATTACTGGCCTCACACGGGTCCATTCAACATGAAGGTTCGGGGTTCGTAATGCATTAGTCTAACGGGTGACCGATGTCTCAAGTAAAATATAGGCGCTCACTGCAACTGTCGCCATGAGTTTCGCTACCACGAGCGGAATATAACTCATCAATAAGTTCTCGGGAGACCATAGAGTTTCGAGGTGTCCTCGTTTTCCTCGTCTCTATCACAGGATTCCAACCCGGAACACTTTCATATCCTTCCTCAGAGCTAGGGTGCACACTACAACTCTGGCATAAATTATATCTCCACTTATGCCCATGACATAGGAGATTTCATACGTAGAATAGACCATCTGGCCCCTTACTCAATGCTACGACCTCCGACCTATATTATTAAGAGAAATCTAACAATTACTCTATAAGCTTCTCACATAAGCTGCAAATTCAATTCACTAAAAGCTCTTTCATGCCTGGCATCATTATTGAATATATGCAATATTCTGATATAAAACTGCTTTCCTTAATTACTGTAATGTAATCTTACTGTATCATCTTACTGCTTAGATTGATAAGTCTTGCAATTAGCGTAAATCTCTCGCTTACAACATTTATTTGTTTCCTGATGTGTTCATCCATACTTTTAATATTCATTATTATTATTACCATTAATCTCACTGACATAAATGACCAAAATCATTACTTTATTATTCTTATTAATCTCACTGACATAAATGACCAAAATCATTCTTTATTATTATTCTCCCATAAATTACCAAAAAATCCGACATAGCTAAACGTCTTAAAAACTCGAACAATGGTGCTCGTCACATTTACATAACTGATTGCCATTCTTAATTCATAGTGGGAATAATTACTCCACTTAATGATGCAAATTAACATCTCAACTCTATAAAAATCAACACAATAATGATTAAACATGGAGGATCTCCCTCCTAAACTGACTTTTACTGGCATCTTTACGGAATCACAACATGCAATGGCCCATATTTCTACATAATCATAACTTGTGGGGTACTTACATTTCTATAGGCGTCTATGGTGGCTCCGACCAATCATATTTCTCCATGTCGCCCGCCATTAGCAGGTTTAACGCGACATATTCATCTTGAATACACACATTTTATAACACATAATTTTCATCAACAACACGACACGTTGCATAACTCTCAGGAAGCTATTGCTCCCACACATGTGAAACACTTATCTAATCACTACTTTAAAGGATATTTTACATATGCTGTACACTTAACACACGTCACTTTATACACTTTTCAATGCTGAAATTCCCTTGCAAAGATCGAAATTGCAGGTGTCGACGGCATCTCCCGTGCTCCTATCAACTCCTGATTGAAAGTCTGGTTTACCTGCTCTCGGGATTCACCAACAGTTTTTATATTTCTTACTCCTACAGTAAGCGTCCTGCGTTGCATAAATATGCTAGCTCCCGTCTTGAGTGTTATCATCTGGTACTCTCATGACATTACCAAACACTTCGTAGAGTTTCATTTAGCGCATTCCATCGTAATTACACATATACGATCAGTCAATACTTTACACATTGCGCTACACACTGTCCAATACTTTACACAAATAATTATTTACAATAGTTCTGCCATTAGTCTACACGGTGCTTCGTAACTGAACACGGCATCGTTCGTACTGCTGATTATGCCTATAGCACGACTATTATTCATCCAAGCTTATTAAATGCTTCATTTACATGTACCAGTCTTTGTTCGGCGTCTATTATGAGTAGAACCGCCATGCGTTCTGCCTTGACGAACTTGCTTCAAAGTGGCTGTAACTGACTGAAGATTCACTTGAAGACTGCTCGTAACTTACTTGAAGACTGCTGTAGACTGCTTACATACTGTCTCGTACTGCTGCATACTGACTGCAACTTACTGCAATTGTGCTACAACTGGGTAACTTCTAACGTCGTGAAGACTGCGTAAGACTGCAACTTGAACTGTAACTGGCTGTAACTGCACGTGAACTGCGCGTAGACTGAGCTTCAACTGAACTTGACTGAGCTTGACTGATCTTCAACTGAGTGCTCCTCCAAGGGTCTACTCCCTTATATCGGATTCTTACTGAAAGTAGGGCGAAATCTTCCCGCGTAATCTTGGCTCCTCTCCCAGCATGATTCTGGTCTCCAAACCATGATCATTGGGTTCCTCTCTCTTCACAGATCCCAAAACTATCTGCGTGCAAAGGAATCGCTCGTCCAATTAATTAATATTAATTCCTTTCTCCATAGCGTGGGACGCTATCTTACGGGTATTCCCCGGCAACATTCTCAAATCTATCCGCGCACAATGGTAGTTTTACAGTCCTTCCGCACTTCCTTAAATATGCCTCAATTTCGCAGTTAAAAGGCTCTAAAATTAGCCTCCTGCCAAAAGATTCACCTGTGAGCAACTCTCATCTCAATTCGTTACTCCAATCACGAGTAATCAATGATTTTCCTGGGCATCTCTCCGCCCCCTCCTCAAATCTATTCTCCGTCGGGGAATAACTGGGTCATTATTCAGGCCTCCACCCTGCTCCAGACGACAGAATGGGGTCACAGAGATGGACATGGCTCCACTGGGGCCCTCCCACAATCCTGGGCTAATTTGTAAAATGTCAACTCTGCCCTCTCCGTGCTTCAAGCCTCGTATAGCCTACACCAAGTAGTCTAATAATGCTGTAATCTGCTCATTTTTCCCTGCATTATTTTAATAAATAATGTCATTGCACCAAAATCACACCAGTGATTAAATATACACTTCTTTCGAGGGTTTTTTTTACCATGAAACTGCCTCTACAGATCTCTGGTTCGTTCCCTGGTGGAACCTTTATACTGAGATCACAGTCTCTGAGAACCACGTTCGATTCCAGTCAGCATAACCTCCTCGGGTTCATATTCCCCTTGCGAAACTTATAAAAGTCAATTGCAAGTGGCTTTCTATAAGTAACCAGCTGACTGTCTACCACTGTCTGTGTTTACATCTGGGGTCCTTCACCTCGTCTGGCTGCGAGTAGGTTAGTACTGTTCCCCCTTCCACACTCGGCCTTCTTCCTAAGCTGTTCATTCTCCATGCGGAGGGTCGCGTTTATTGCTTCAACCTCTCTCGCCACTCTGACCATTTCTTCATAGAATTCTCGCAGACACTGGCATCCTTTCTTCTCTTCGCTTACACTGGGTAAACTGTCTGATTCTCGTCCCGTCTTGCCGTTCCAACTTTCAGGTCTGACTGCTTGGCTGACTTCGCTCTCCCCGTTGAGTTGGGTGTGCGTTACCAATACTTCTTCTTGTTCGTCGAATTCTTCTGGCGAGTAATAAACTTTTAAGTTGGCTACGTTCATAACGACCTCGTTTCCATTTTCTAGATGCCTTAACCTGTATGCATTGTTCTGGAGGTCTCTTATCACCTCGAACGGGCCGTGATAAGCAAAATTGAACTTTTTATACTTGCGTGCCTCTGGATCTGAACTGGCGGGTTTCTTAATTAAAACTTTCTCTCCCACGAGAAGCGGTCTATGATACCTCTTCGCACGATTTATTCTCTGACGTCTCTCCGCCTGTGCTTTGAGATATTCAAAGGTTCGTTGGATCCTCAATTCTCTACCTGGCTGTGCGTCTACTGGTAATGGAATAACACCAGTCCACGGTCTCTCCGGTCTTTGATCCAGATGTAGAGTCACGGGAACCTGACCTGTCGCCTCGTGTACAGTATTATTTATACAGTATTCAATGACTTCTAGAAATTCTATCCAACGCCAATTCTCCTCAGAGCAGTAGATCTTCATGTATTTCTGGATCTCTCTCATTACTCTTTCAACTGGACTTGCCTCAGGATGGCGAATGGTAGATAAAATCTGCCTAATTCCTAGAGTTTCCAGTTCTCGACGAAATTCTGCACTTGTAAAGCAACTTCCGTGGTCCGAGAGAATGTTATCCGGCTTCCCAAGAATCGGAATAACTCTCTCTTTCAGGCGCTTCAAGACCTGTTTTGAACTTGTCTTTTGTATGGGGCATAACACCACCATTTTCGAAAATACATCCATGGCTACAAAAATGTGTCTATTGCCTCTACGTGCTCTAGGCAATGGTCCAAAGTTGTCTATACTCAATAGCTGCCTTGGCTTCTCCGGTAACAACGGGATAGGTCGTTGCCTCATTAAAAAGGGATTTGGCTTAACCCTTTGGCATAGATCACATGTCCTAATAGCATTTCTCACCGTTTCTCTCAATTTTGGCCAAGTAAATGCTTCCTTTAACAGAGCACAGATTTTATCTATCCCGGGATGACCAAATGCTCTGTGGGCTAGCCATACTAATCTTCTCTGCAAAGATGCAGGAATTACAATCCTTTGACGTGTATGATCTACATCGTCCCACTTGTGTAATATCTGATTATACCATACATAATCTGTTGCCAATGCCTCCGCCTCTCTGTATACCGCAGTTCCCCTTGCTAAGCGTCCCTCAAAGTAATCGATCATCATCTTCAACCATGGGTCTTCGCGTTGTAGGTTGGTAAGGTTCCTTAAGTCATCCAACGTCTTCTGATCTCGATTCTCAATCTGGACAGCTAGCGCTTCCTCTTCTCTAGGGTAACGACTTAATATGTCCGGTATTACATTCTCTTTCCCTGGACAGTATTCTATTTCCACATTAAATTGCTGGATATACAGGGACCATCTTGTCAATCTCTGGCTAGACAAGTCTGTCTTTAACAAAAATGTTAAAGCTTTATGGTCTGTTCTGAGGACTATTCGGAAGCCATACACGAGTTTGTGCCAAGATTGCAACGCGTACAAAATCGCGAGCAACTCTATCTCTGTGATCGTGTAGTTTTTCTCATGGGCTTTCAGTCTCCTGCTTATAAAGGCGATAAAAACTTTCTTCTCAGGCTGGTCAACATTTTCCTGGAATAGCATCGCTCCAATCCCAATAAGTGATGCATCCGTCTGTATGATGAACTTCTGGGTATAATCCGGGTATCCCAGCTTCACATATTCCAAAAGCATTTGTTTTGACCTCACGAATGCTTCCTGACATTGCTCCGTCCAATTCCATCTGCCGCCTTTCTTCAATAGGTCCTGCAGGGGTGCTACTGTCGCGGTATAGTTTGGGCAGTGGTTCGAAAAGAATCCAATTACTCCCAAATACTGTCGGACGTGCTTTACTTTCGTGGGTCGAGGGAAATTCCGAATTACCTCCAATTTATCTGGGTTAGGCTTCACTCCATTTGCATCAATAACATGCCCTAGGAATTTGACTTCCCTCTGACAGAAGTGCGATTTCTTGATATTAACCTTAAAGTTAGCTTCTCGAAGGTCATCTAGCAACTTCTTCAGGTCTCTCATGTGCTCCTCCAGAGATTCTGATGTGAGTAGAATGTCGTCTACATATCTGATGGTACTCTCTTTAACCTCATCTGATAGATTGCGATCTAACGCTCTTATCAGGGCTGAACCAGCTGTTTTCAACCCAAAAGGTAGCCTTAAAAATGTGAATGTATGTTGATCAAACATAGATCCTGTCAACAGACTAGTTTTCTTCTCTAATTCACGATGATGGAAACTGGATGTGATATCCAAATTTGTGAATATGGTTTTCCCTTTAAACTTCCTGAGGATCTCTTTAATAGGTGGCACTTGGTCAAATTCCGGAATAACTCGCAAATTTAAGCGTCTCAGGTCCAGGCAGACTCTGACAGATCCGTCTGTCTTTGGTACAATTACCAATGGACTTACATAAGGCGTAGGTGTCTTCTCAATAACACCGGCCTCCAACATCTCCTGAATTGCCTCTTTCACTTTAGCATAATGCTTTTCAGCTATAGGGTAGGGTTTCTGCCTAAATGGTGTCCAATCACTGACTTGAAAAGCATAAGTGAAGTTCTTTATCCGACCAGGTCTCGAATCAAAGACTTCCTTCTGTTCCAGTAATAACTGCTTTAAATTTTCCTTCTCTTTTAGTCCAATTTTCGCTTCTTCTAGCTTTTCCCAAATATATTCTTCCAATTTGGGTTCCAGATCTTTTTCCAAGTCTGTGGCTAGTGTTTTAAGCTCCTCTTCTAACTGCTCAATAGCTAACACTCCTTCCTCAGCCACATCTCTGTATGTATGCCATACTTGTTCACTTGATCCTGGTTCAATCTCATTGAGTGCGACCTCTAAGCCTTCAGCTTCTTCATTCACATGGAACATAACCCTGTCCTGTGCTAGGTCGATTATCACTCTGTATTCCCTTATAAACTCTGCCCCAATAAGTAGGTTATAAGGCAATTTGTTTACTAACAGAAAACTCTGTGAGAAAATAGAGCCTCCTATCTGTAAATCTAGGAATACCTGATATTCACATATCATTGTTCGGTCTGGAATTACCCCTTTTATCTTGACACTAGAGATCGGTATTTTCAAAATGTTCTCTCTCCGGGCTATTTCATTATATAGAGCTTGTGTCATGAGGCTCACTGTTGATCCTGTGTCTAGCAGACTTCTGATTTTTAATCCTGCCACTCTTACAATTATAATAGGCAATTCTCTCTTGACCATGACCTGTGGTCCTCCTGTATCCTCAATCAATTCTTCTGGTTTGGCTATCCAATTGATGATGTTAATAGACTTCCATCCATCAGTCTCAAACTCTTCTAATTTTGGCGTTTTTTTTTCTTCAGCGCCCGCCCCCTTGGAGTTTCTTCTCTCCTGTTCGCTGCGCTGTAGTTCCAAACTCTTAGCTCCATCTCCATATCTGTCTGGCGATGTCCTGTTCTGCATGACTTCTTGCCAGCGGACTTGTTGTTTCTGGGGCTCATCTCCCCTTTCTTCGAGGTATCGCAAAGAAGCATGATATCGTTCTTCTACCTCGTCATCGAAGTTACTTCTTCTTTCTTGGGGTCTCCAATTTCTATTATTGCCTTCTTGGCCATTATTACCTCCATTGTTATGGTACGGTTTACCCCTGGTATTCTGCTTATTCCACGAACTTCGACCTCTTCCTCCTCTATTAGCATTCCCTTTGAACTTTGACTGCCATCTTCTGGGTTCCTGTTCCCATTGCCGTCCATAGGAATCTAAGGTTTCTGTGCTCGTAGCTTTGTTGTTCCTTGGAGCTTGCTGTTGGTCAGTCTGTGTGTTGGTCACGTGGACTTGTTCCACGGTTCGACTCTGACGCATTGTATTTGCTGTGGTGAGGTCCAGTTGCCTTAGAACTGTCTCCATTTCCATAGCAGTTTTCGCATTAGCCGAGATTAGTAGCCTTTGGATCTCGTATGGAAGCTGTTTGGCGATAGCAATACATAGCTCCAGTTCGCTCGGTTTTTGATCCAGTTCTTTAAAGCGACACATCTGCGATATGAAAAATTCTGCGTACTTTGTTGGATTATTGGTACTGTATTTCTTTGCATATAAATCCAACCGTAAATTCTGTTGGGTCGCGGCGTCCCAATATCTCTTCAAGAATGCCTCACGGAACTCCTCAACAGTATCGAAAGTGTAACGGAAGCTGCGGAACCATAATGCGCACTCCCCCTCTGTTAATTTCTCTATAGCACGTAGCCTACGCTCCTGCGGTATTCGTGCATCATTTAGATATTCAGTCACTTCCTTTAACCAATATTTTGGTGTCATACTACAGTGGCTACCTGAAAATTTCCTTGGTTTTTCTTCGCTTGCCCTAATGACGTTTATCACCTGGGTGTGCATAGCATTTTCATGTGGCGTCGATGCCGCAATTGGTACTCCTGGCGTCATATAAGGACTTTCCCCTGGGCCTGTAGCATTCCTGCTCATAGGTTGGGTTTCTAAGTCTGCCCACCTTGTTTTCCTCATATCCTCCATGCTGCCTTCACTTGACTTAGGATCTTTCAGAATCGTTTCCTCATGTGCTATTATCCTAGTCTCCATTTGATTGTGGCGCATCTCTGCTCTTTCTAGGCGAGTAATGACTTCTTTCTCTATTCTTGTAAGTCTATCTCGGTTTTCCTCGGCTACTTGAAATATTTTCACCTTGTCTTCTTTCAGACTTTGTTTGATATGGGATATTTCATCCTCTACATCTTCTTTAATTTGAGCAAGGGTCTTGTCGCTTGCCTCTGTTTTCTGGCCTTCTCTTATTTCGAGTTCTTCTCTCAACCCTTTAATTTCATCTTGAATGTGTCCATTGACTTTAGACTGTTCATTCCGGACCTTCGTGATCTCACCTCTATTCTCCTCTTGCCTTTTGTTAACTATGACAATGTCACTTTGAACTTGGTCCAGTTCTTGATGAACTTTGCCCATCTGACTTTTCACGTTGCTGACCAACTCCTTATTTTCATGAGCGATAGCCTTAATTTCGCCTATTTCCTGGCATTGACCTAATATATTCTGGTCCTGTTTCTTGAGGTCACCGTTAATTGCTCTAGCATAGCTTTTCAATTTCTGGTCCCATTTGGAGTCGTTCTCCTCTAATCTCTGGTCTACCGTTTTTGTAAACTCTGCGAACTGTTTCGCTTGGCGTTCGAGATTCGCCTCATTTTGGATTTGAATATCCTTAATGTCGTTAGACAACGCATCTAATCTACTGTTGGTTTCCTCCTGAGCATGCTTACACGCTTGTAAATTACCCTCAAGTTTGGCTTCTATAGCCTCGAAACGTTTATCAGTTTTAACCTGCATTTCCGATACAAGGCTTACAACAGTATCTGTTACTTCGGTCTTAATTACCTCTTGCATTTGACCTAACTTATTGTTTAATTCAATCTGGTTATTATCTAACCGATTACTCAATTCAGCTTTATTTGCATCTAAACGGTTGTTTATTTCAACCTGAGTTGCATTAATTGCCTCCTGATTGGCATCTAACCGATTACTCAGTGCCTCCTGATTGGCATCTAAACGAGTGTTTATGCTATCCTGGAAAGCCTTGGCTTCCAGTTTATTCTGCTCGTTAGCAGCATCAAAATGCTGTTTCAATCCTGCAATAACCTGCAAGATCTCCTGCGTACCTGACATTTTACAATAACACACTTAAATATGCAGGCAGGCTTCCTGGAAAAATATGTGGATACGTTTCGAAGAGAAACATCAAACACTGCACACATATTGTGAAGTCGTACAAAACCTGAGAATATTATGGTAGATTGTGGATCTGGTATGTAGCGCTCATACACTTGGGCAATTCTCTTCTCAATAGAGAGATTCTGCGTTACATAAAAAGCCTACTGAATTCAAAAATCACTCAAACACAGTTTGAGGCAAAACAATTACTATGGTTTTCCCCATGAAATACCATAAAAATCTATGGGTTTTCCCTAAATCCCATAAACTCCACGTACCTGGGCGCCATGATAAATTTAGTGTAATGTCATGGGAGGTGGTCCACGTTAAGACATCGCAGCAACCCTCCAAGGTCTCGGTTGTACTGTCGAATGCCCCACTTGGGTCTCGCCATGATAAATTAGATGCAGTTATCATAGTCATGTATGCCATGCATGTGCAATGCCAAGATCGCTCATATTGCACTGACGCAGGCGGTTACATAATGAATTAATACCGCCGCACGTTGCTTGGGCCATGATAAATTATATGATAATTACAAAGGAGTAGTACAATACATCTATCAAAATTTATATGTACGTATCGGAACTTATCTATGGATAGGAGCGGTCATTCCCTACTTCGTTAATTGTTACTTTAATAGAGTTGTGTGCACTAGATCTGACCGACTTTAGCCGTACCTATAGCTCAAATCACAGTATAGGGCATCAAATCCCATGTACCCATGTGAGTAATCTCGATGGTAAATATGCAGCTGCCTCCAGCTAGCATCAGGTCTCAGGCGTGTACCGTCTCCCCAATTGAGCAGTGCATAATTTGGATTTGAGGCTATAAGGTATCAACTCTACAATAATAAGGCACAACTCTATTCTAAAACTTTAATTCAGTAAATAAAATCATGGCTTCAAACACAAAAACAATCCCCAAAACCATAAAAACAAAGCAAACAAAAATTTACTTCCACAATCCACAAATAAACAAAAATGAAATCATAATAAAGTCATATTAAACCATAAAGCTGTACCCTTATGTGAACTACATAAAGATTTTCTAGTGCGCTGATGCACCTACGACTTCAATACAAACTGTACATTAACATAACAGTCATACAATGTGACTTCTTTAATATCACAAATTAATTATTCCTTAAACCTCTTGGTTTTTTAACAATTATGTGTGCCGTGCGTGTTTTGATTTTTCTCTTCTCACCAAACAAATGCTTGCATGCATTTACCTATTCGGACGTTGCACCGCAATCAACGTGCAACTCCATAATTATGTAAGCTACCCCTCCACTTCCTCTATTTATATGGTTCCACTGCATGCTGTATGTGATTCCTACATAAAACGTTACGTTATAGCTTGTGTCGGATGGTATAATTAGATTACCTTGCTCTCGTGGCGATTGGCATCTAGTAACCAACTTCATAACTTGGTTTCAGTGACAGTACAAATACATCGTCTAACTATTCGTCAGATAGCTAAAATAATGAAGCATCAGGATGATCTATAATTATCCATGTGTTCTTAAACCACATGGCTACATTACTCAACATAACAATCTTTCATTATATGTCATTTACCAGGGTCTAAAATCTTTTCCTTTCAACTTGCCTTGACGGTTCGAGTGCCCGCCCGCAGACCCTCGGCTAGAGGAGTCAGCACACAATAGAAAGTGGGATGGGTGTTCCACCAATTACCTCGACCCTCCTTAAAGGTTTGAATGCTTTCCTTTCTAAGCAGTAAAGATTACAAGACAAATACTGTTGTCTGACCGACACACATATCCCAAAGGATCTTACTTGACTATTATGCAAACAGGTATTGAATGAGCTTTTATAATTACTCCTACACAGAGGATATAATAATTACTGGCCTCACACGGGTCCATTCAACATGAAGGTTCGGGGTTCGTAATGCATTAGTCTAACGGGTGACCGATGTCTCAAGTAAAATATAGGCGCTCACTGCAACTGTCGCCATGAGTTTCGCTACCACGAGCGGAATATAACTCATCAATAAGTTCTCGGGAGACCATAGAGTTTCGAGGTGTCCTCGTTTTCCTCGTCTCTATCACAGGATTCCAACCCGGAACACTTTCATATCCTTCCTCAGAGCTAGGGTGCACACTACAACTCTGGCATAAATTATATCTCCACTTATGCCCATGACATAGGAGATTTCATACGTAGAATAGACCATCTGGCCCCTTACTCAATGCTACGACCTCCGACCTATATTATTAAGAGAAATCTAACAATTACTCTATAAGCTTCTCACATAAGCTGCAAATTCAATTCACTAAAAGCTCTTTCATGCCTGGCATCATTATTGAATATATGCAATATTCTGATATAAAACTGCTTTCCTTAATTACTGTAATGTAATCTTACTGTATCATCTTACTGCTTAGATTGATAAGTCTTGCAATTAGCGTAAATCTCTCGCTTACAACATTTATTTGTTTCCTGATGTGTTCATCCATACTTTTAATATTCATTATTATTATTACCATTAATCTCACTGACATAAATGACCAAAATCATTACTTTATTATTCTTATTAATCTCACTGACATAAATGACCAAAATCATTCTTTATTATTATTCTCCCATAAATTACCAAAAAATCCGACATAGCTAAACGTCTTAAAAACTCGAACAATGGTGCTCGTCACATTTACATAACTGATTGCCATTCTTAATTCATAGTGGGAATAATTACTCCACTTAATGATGCAAATTAACATCTCAACTCTATAAAAATCAACACAATAATGATTAAACATGGAGGATCTCCCTCCTAAACTGACTTTTACTGGCATCTTTACGGAATCACAACATGCAATGGCCCATATTTCTACATAATCATAACTTGTGGGGTACTTACATTTCTATAGGCGTCTATGGTGGCTCCGACCAATCATATTTCTCCATGTCGCCCGCCATTAGCAGGTTTAACGCGACATATTCATCTTGAATACACACATTTTATAACACATAATTTTCATCAACAACACGACACGTTGCATAACTCTCAGGAAGCTATTGCTCCCACACATGTGAAACACTTACCTAATCACTACTTTAAAGGATATTTTACATATGCTGTACACTTAACACACGTCACTTTATACACTTTTCAATGCTGAAATTCCCTTGCAAAGATCGAAATTGCAGGTGTCGACGGCATCTCCCGTGCTCCTATCAACTCCTGATTGAAAGTCTGGTTTACCTGCTCTCGGGATTCACCAACAGTTTTTATATTTCTTACTCCTACAGTAAGCGTCCTGCGTTGCATAAATATGCTAGCTCCCGTCTTGAGTGTTATCATCTGGTACTCTCATGACATTACCAAACACTTCGTAGAGTTTCATTTAGCGCATTCCATCGTAATTACACATATACGATCAGTCAATACTTTACACATTGCGCTACACCCTGTCCAATACTTTACACAAATAATTATTTACAATAGTTCTGCCATTAGTCTACACGGTGCTTCGTAACTGAACACGGCATCGTTCGTACTGCTGATTATGCCTATAGCACGACTATTATTCATCCAAGCTTATTAAATGCTTCATTTACATGTACCAGTCTTTGTTCGGCGTCTATTATGAGTAGAACCGCCATGCGTTCTGCCTTGACGAACTTGCTTCAAAGTGGCTGTAACTGACTGAAGATTCACTTGAAGACTGCTCGTAACTTACTTGAAGACTGCTGTAGACTGCTTACATACTGTCTCGTACTGCTGCATACTGACTGCAACTTACTGCAATTGTGCTACAACTGGGTAACTTCTAACGTCGTGAAGACTGCGTAAGACTGCAACTTGAACTGTAACTGGCTGTAACTGCACGTGAACTGCGCGTAGACTGAGCTTCAACTGAACTTGACTGAGCTTGACTGATCTTCAACTGAGTGCTCCTCCAAGGGTCTACTCCCTTATATCGGATTCTTACTGAAAGTAGGGCGAAATCTTCCCGCGTAATCTTGGCTCCTCTCCCAGCATGATTCTGGTCTCCAAACCATGATCATTGGGTTCCTCTCTCTTCACAGATCCCAAAACTATCTGCGTGCAAAGGAATCGCTCGTCCAATTAATTAATATTAATTCCTTTCTCCATAGCGTGGGACGCTATCTTACGGGTATTCCCCGGCAACATTCTCAAATCTATCCGCGCACAATGGTAGTTTTACAGTCCTTCCGCACTTCCTTAAATATGCCTCAATTTCGCAGTTAAAAGGCTCTAAAATTAGCCTCCTGCCAAAAGATTCACCTGTGAGCAACTCTCATCTCAATTCGTTACTCCAATCACGAGTAATCAATGATTTTCCTGGGCATCTCTCCGCCCCCTCCTCAAATCTATTCTCCGTCGGGGAATAACTGGGTCATTATTCAGGCCTCCACCCTGCTCCAGACGACAGAATGGGGTCACAGAGATGGACATGGCTCCACTGGGGCCCTCCCACAATCCTGGGCTAATTTGTAAAATGTCAACTCTGCCCTCTCCGTGCTTCAAGCCTCGTATAGCCTACACCAAGTAGTCTAATAATGCTGTAATCTGCTCATTTTTCCCTGCATTATTTTAATAAATAATGTCATTGCACCAAAATCACACCAGTGATTAAATATACACTTCTTTCGAGGGGTTTTTACCATGAAACTGCCTCTACAGATCTCTGGTTCGTTCCCTGGTGGAACCTTTATACTGAGATCACAGTCTCTGAGAACCACGTTCGATTCCAGTCAGCATAACCTCCTCGGGTTCACTACCAACCATAAAAATGCTACATTCAGCCGGAAAATGGTTTAGTTGCTTACACTTGCGACACATTTCACTCATTCGTAACTGTAATTCGGGGAATTTCTGGACAGGCTGACGGTTATCTCATGCTCAACAAGTTAATAAAGATCCCAAAATTAGTGTTAATGTACCCATATAATTTTCTAAGTCCTAATTTAAACGCGTTATTTTTAATTAAAACTAGATTAATTTACATATAACTTCTCACCCGCTAAGAAAAGAAAAGAAAGCTAATATTGTCCCGCTGGGTGGGATTCAACATTATTTGGCGCCAGCATCAGTTTGAAATTAGTTATATTTCGCGGGGGAAAATTTAGATTGGCAAACCTGGAAGATCGGAGTTGTATTACCACAGACTAAAACACACAGTCTCGAAGCTCACTGCGTTACGAAATTGCATCCTCTTGGTAGATGGAGCGACACTAGCGCTCGCGGCGGCCAGCAAGCTGGCATTTGCCTTGAGCGCGTTATTCGCGGAACAGATGATTTCACTTTTGTAGGGGTTTAATGAATTTTAACTCACCTGAGTTATTATTTCCATTGTAAACATAAGTCATTTTAAATCACAATATTGATGTACTGTAAGTAGTGGGATGATGGGGGAGCTGCTTACTAACTTATTGAGCCCTCCTCGTAGCGGCCCCGAACCTGATATCTCGCTAACCAAACATGGGATTAGAACATACAGGGTGTCCTAGCACTGCTAGTAATGCCCCCCTACTTTCCTATAGCCTCTTTATTTAATTAAAAGACCAAAACTAAAAGGTCATTCGCGAGTAGTGGGGTAGTGTTGGTTTTCTCAAGTCGCGCTCGTGCTTGAATATGTATGGCTATGTTGGGAAAGGGTTAGGTGGTGGGGGAGGAGTTGGGGTCGAGTGAGGGGTCGTTTAGATGGTATTTTTTCCGCTCTAGGTGATGGTGAGGTTATTTTTTAAAAATGGATGGAATTGGGAAACGCCATTTGGGGTAAACATGTTTTTTTTTTGACATTTTGGCGATGAATGTTTTTTTATACGCATGCGCACTTGAGGAGTTTTGTAAGAGGGCGGGCTTTTTAAATGATGATTTATAAATGAATGTTTTTAATATGTATTGAAATAAACCCCAAAAACTAATAGGTCATCGGCTTTTTACTATCTCGCTAACCAATAATCGGATTTAAACCTATGAGGTGACGTAGGACTCGTGGTGAACTCTCCTTTTCTATGGACGGGGTATATCCACCCCAAATTAAAACGTGGTAAGGGGGGAGCTGCACTACTTAGGAAGTTGTGATCCCCCGCGACCTTGGAATGGAAGGAGCCATGCTAGGAGGGCGTGCTTGGATTGGTTTTTTTGGTGTCGTCGTGCTCTTTACGGGAATGTAGGTGTCGAAAAGGTGAACTTAGGGTTTTGGGTCTAAAAATGCGTTTTTCACATTTTTGCCGATTTTTGGAAAACGGGCCATGCTAGGAGGGCGTGCTTGGATTCGTTTATTTCGTTTCGTCGCGCTCTTTACGGGAATGTAGGTGTCGAAAAGGTGAACTTAGGGTTTTGGGTATAAAAATGCGTTTTTCACATTTTTGCCGATTTTTGGAAAACGGAAAACGTTATGATGACGTGTGTGATAGTATGTTTTCGTCTCAATGTCCTCTTTACGGAGATGTAGGTACGGAAAAGGTAAAAAGCTGAAATCATGGTTTCCGTCATTTTTTTTGAGATCATTGAGGAAAACTGGGGAAAAAGTAAGAAACCAGATTTGAAGTCACGTTATGTTATGCGCTATGATGTTGGTAAAACACTTATGCATTATTATTATTATTATTATTATTATTTGTCTTGGCTGGTCAGGGCTCACACGCAGAGCGAGAACTTGCTTGATGAAATGAGAATTGAAAGCATTGAAGCTGACCCACGGCGAGCCAGACAGACACAGGTCCTATCATTGTACGTGCCTCGCAGCAGAGAGAGATAAGAGGCAGGTGTCATTATACAGTGTGCGGATTTATACTGTGTATGTCATAGCCTAGGTTCATTATGGACTCATCATGCAACGCAAAGTTTGAAACAATGAGTGAGTGTATAACATCATGATAACAGATTGTCAAGGGCTCGAACAAAGTGGTTATTGGACATGTAATAAACAAAAGGGTGGGAATAATAAAAGGTCATATGATACATTTATTTTGGAAATGTTTTTTTTTCCTAAATAATTAAATAGGGTTTTATTACAAAAAATTATGTTTATTGACCCATGAATTATACGTGGAAGGAAAACCTAACCACTTTTCAAAATATTTTGCACCTTTGACTTTAATTACTCGTTCAATGAGATAATCGTTGGGATATAATGTTTTTGCACTTCTTCATAATAGAATCGTCCCTGAATGGGTTGACCGCTCTGATCTTCTAAGAGATACGTCACTGGTTGACCTAGCTTGACTTGGCGAATTTTAAAAATTTCTGTCGACCATTGTGGAGTATACGATTTTGAAAACACACTTCTATGTTTACTAATGCGAACAAAATCTCCAATTTTAAGGCGATGTCGCCTTGGGTCTACCCTTTTTATAGGGTTAAACAGTCAATTGAGTCTGGGTAGGTTCTTGGTGACGAGGCGAGGTTTCATGTCGATGGTGGAATGAATGGTGTTGTTGTAGCGAGACACAAGTTGAGGTAACCAGTCTATCCATCGATAGGAACCATGTATTGTAAACTCTTTCCACATATAACTTTTTAATGTTCGATTGAAGCGTTCAACTACACTAGCTTTGAGATTGCTATAGGTGGTATAATGGTGAATGTCCTTAGATTTGAGAAAACTGGAGAAATCCTCGTTGAAAAATTATTTCCCTTGGTCGGTTTGTAACAAGTGAGGTTGACGTTTTGATTGTTCAATAATATGTTGAAAGGCCTTTGTGACTAAGACACCAGTTTTATTTTTTACTGGTTGAACAAAAGCCATTTTGGAATAGACATCAATGACGGTCAACATACAGCGTACACCATCGTTAACGTTAGAATAAGGTATCATTTCAACCAGGTCTGCCTGCCAAAGTTCATCGATTCCTTTGGAAATGACACGACGACGTTCATAAATGCGTCGGGCTGGTTTATGCAATTCATGAGCAATGCCCACTTTGATGGGGGATGGCTTATAAGATAATTTTAGCATCTCGGAGTTGTTGTTCAATGTGGGCGATTTCCGCCTCATGTCCAGTGTGACCAGCTTGTTTTGATGCACGAAGCAAGTATAAGCGCTCTACTAACTGATTGGGATTATTCCAAAAGGTTATATCTAGGTAGGGTTTTAATTTCTTAAACCTTACACCAGAGGCAGAGTGATGTTTTTGCTTACCAAATATGTTTGCAATGATGGTTTTATATTTTTGGGATATATTGGCATTGACCTGCTGAGAGGATTTATAGTTTCTTTTGTGAGCGTTGGTGTCTAATAAAATGGATTTATATTTAGCAAGGTCCTCGGACGTGAAATCTTGTGTCGAGGGAGTGCGAGAAAATAGCAGCTTTAACAGACCTGGTGTTAATTTATAGTTGATCTTTTTAATGACAGCTTTCGTACGAGCAAATTTAATGGATGAATCCCCAATTTTAAAACTATCATTCTCATAGCGAACACCATACGTGGTATCTGTCTTTCCAATAAATAGAAGGGTCAGATACGGTTCCAGGGTTGCCCCATAATGTTTGATTAAAATGTTTTTGAGTTGAGCTTTATTTTGAGGGGTTGCCAAGACTTGTGAAAACGGAGACGATGTGGAGGAAGACGGTGTTGCCGCTATGATGGAAGATTTTTGTTTTGTTTTTAGAAACTGTTGAAGGGGTGATGATTTCTTTTTTCTTTCAGGACTAAATACGCTTTCGCTTTCACTTTCACTTTGTTCATGTTCTTCTTCTTCTTCTTCTTCCTGTTCTTGATGTTCTTGTTCACTAACATTAGAGGAGGAGGAGGGGGAGGATTTTACCTGTCGTGTGGAATCTGTTTGAGTAAATTTTGAACTTATTATGAATTTGGTTTGAGAGCTAGCAGCAGCAGTAGCAGCAGAAGAATTAGGTTTGAATCTCATGGGATCAACCGATGATGGAGCATGTTTTATCATGGGTAAAGGATTGACGTTTTATAAACGTTGCAATTCACGAAATTTATGTCGAATCGTATTTCATGCCTCAATAATACGCTGCATGATTTGAACATGTTTCTTGTACCCTATGGCGTTCGCCATGGTAAAGGTAAAGACACACTAACAGGAAATCTCCTACCCTGGGTCTTCTTAAACAGAAATAAAATGATCAAAACCCAAGCGATAACGTCCCTCACATCGTTCACTCTGTTTATTTATGACCAAACAGGCATGGGGATGATGGTTCCAACACGAAGCACACAATTGCGTGAAAGCTGTAAAGGACATATCTGGATTCACATGATCTTGAAAAATATGATAGAGATTTCTAGAGTCTTGGCGGAAGAGAACGATGAGATTGGCATTGTCACGAATCAACTGTTTGGGGATTTTGGAATAGGTCTGAGCCAGATAAAAACAATCCACTTGTTTATGGCGTCCCATACTAAAATACTCTTGAATAATGGCCTGTCGTTGAGTGGCAATATCATCAAAAATTATAATGGAATCTGGTTGAATGCGGTCTGGTTGAATGACATCTTGAGGTGAGGTGAATGTAAAATAGCCCATGGCTTCTTTATTTAACGAAGACATAATTTGTTCCAGATACACGTACAGAGGCTGGTACAAGGATTTGGCAAAAATATAAATATTTTGAAATCGTAGGCCATGAGGCGCTGTAATAATGTTCAGCAAAACATTGGTCTTTCCACAACCCGAAGGCCCTACCATAATACAACGAACGGTAGATGGGAATAGGGTGCCATGACGTTTAGGTTCGCACACGGACAGTGATAGCTCTGAAACCAAATCAGAGACGGGCAAAGCATGGGGTTGTTTCATTAATTCCATCGTGTCGACGACTGAGTTTTTTCTTGTGTGTATAAGGTTTATATATATATATATATATGCAAGTGGTGAGTACGATAGGTTAGTTAACGTCTATCACCATGGACGTGTTTGGGCGAGCACGTGTAACCATGGCCACGGCCGCCTCTATGTCAAAACAGACACGAGAGTTGGCAACAAAAAGCTATGTCGATCGCAAAGTGCAAAGTGTCTATCACATGGCCCCGAGACTAACCGCTGAGGGCTATTCAGCCAATCATCATCGTATTATTGATGTGCAAGAGCCTCGAGACGAAAATGATGTTTGCACTAAACGTTATGTGACCTATCAAATGAAAAGGCTTTATAAATTTGTCCCATCTGTATTCTTAGTGTACCTGTCAAATCAAAAACTGGACAATGACAGAAACCATTCCCCACCACCACTGGTGAATGATGATCTTACCTATATGCTTGCTTCCGGTTTAAATCGTTATCGACTGCATTATGATGGTGTAATTCATATTAAATATGCCATGCCTGATGAGAAACATTTAAAAATACAACTAAACGGTGATAGAGTGTTGGCCCACAACCATCAAAGAGTAAATGTTGGAGATGAATTATCCTTTCATCTTATGCTTACGTTTGAGGAAAAGGAAGCTGGGAAAACGGTGAATGATTTTCCGCTTTATATAGAATTGGAATATACTGCTATGAAATAAGGTTGTCTACGTTAGTTGTTATCGAATGTTTGCTGTGAAAGGTTCTCCAAGTAGCAGCATGGTGAAAAAAAGATATGCTATGAACATGAAAAAAACAAATTTCAAAAAGAGAAAAAAGCCAGGTCAGAAACCAAGTCGATCTGCCTCACACCCAGTGTTAAAACTTAAAAAAACTAAAAAAATCTAAAAAGAGTGGCTATCGAAAAAGCTTTACAAGCGGTGCGATTGTCTACATCTCCGAAATCGCAGCATCATGTATCGATAAAAAGAAAAGGAAGAAAGCAAAATCGTGGGCGAGTCATTTCTGTTGCTAAGCGTGGGGGTTTTTTGCCGGCTTTATTTGCAGGGTCCCTTTTGGGTGGTGCCAGCGCTGTAGCGAAAACCATAAAAGCCGTGGAGCAAGGCAAGCAACAACTCAAAGAAAGCGAGCGACACAATAAAACGTTAGAAGCCATTGCGATGGGAGCTAGAAATGGCAATCCTTTCGGCCTACCGTCTAAGAAAAAAAAATGTCCAACATCATTGATAAGCGCTTAAGGCAACTGCCTCGTCATGCCATGACCCATGAAGAAGTGGAAAGCTATGCCAAACAACTAAAGATTTCTCTCTCATTTTCGAGGTGTATTTATGCGAAATGAATTACCCAAAGCACCGTGGAAAGAAGAACGAGCCATGATGAATTTAGATGATGATGCAGGTCCAGGAACCCATTTTGTAGCCTATGTGAAACAAGGTTCCACAGTATGGTACTTTGACAGTTATGGAAATTTACCACCTCCAATCGAGTTGCTACGTTATTTGGGAAACCGGGTAAAGATATTCTATAATATGAATCGTCAACAAACCTTTGACAGTCAAGAGTGTGGCCGTTTGAGTTTACATTTTTTATATAAGAGGTCGCGTTAAGCCAACAGTTTCATTATTATGAATGTCAACGCCAAGACCTTTACCGTGCACAGTCGTGGGCCTGAAGTGTCCCTGGATTTTTCCCCCATTGAATTGCAACCAGAACAATCCAATGTGCTAGGATTACTTTCTTTGGAAAGTTACAACAGAATTTACAATATTCAACTGGATATTAATGACAAATTTTATTATGATGATTATATGTTGACACTACCCCCTGGAGGTTATACCATAGTCAATGTGCATGAGGCCATTAGTGTGTCGATGATAAAACAATTTGGTGTCAAACCATTTGCGGATGGGACACACAAATTTGAACTTACAGCCAATACAATAACTCATCGCTGTCGTATTTTCTCTACGTTTAACATTGACTTTGAAACACGAGTTCATTCTATTGGTCCTTTATTAGGATTTAAACCAAGAGTGTTGGCAGCTCAGCAACCCCATGAATCAGATTATCCAGTGAAATTCATCGAGGACCATCACATTTCTGTAACTTGCAATATTATTAGAGACGTATTTACGAATCAAGAACAAAGCCATTCCCTGTATGATTTTATTGTCACCTCTCCTTGCGGCTATATTATTCGTGAAAACCCTTCATCCTGTGTGTGTCAGTGATATTAGTAATATTACCTTACGCTTAGTGAATAGAAAACCAACAACTGATTGCTTTGGACGCCAACACCCCTGTGACCTACAAGTTGGTTTTAAAGACGCTATGAAATTTATCTATAAAGCAACAACAACGTCTACGAGGTCGGTTAGTTGCCCCCCGTGTATGAAACGGTTGACACGAGTAAACCGACAACGCTTACAACGCATTGGTTATACGCTACACCCCAATCATGAACAAAGAGCTGTTGCAAGTGTTAAATCCCATACAAGTGGAAGATGGCGTCGTGCGCATTAATATGCATTCCTATCAACCTCAAGCAACAGGACTGAATAACAATGACGAGATTCAATTCATAATTAACAATCAAGATATTTTTACTCTACCTCATGAAAGTGTCCTTCAAATTGAGGGTAAATTGATGAAAGCAGATGGCAGTACGCCCACAACGTCTGCGTTGGCGAATCATGGTTTGGCTTTTCTGTTTTCTGAAGTACGTTATGTGATAAATGATATTGTCATAGATATGACTCGAAATGTGGGCATAACTAGTCTTATGAAATTATATCCATCCTATAGCGAGGAGGAAAGTAAAACGCTTTCTATGGCAGGATGGTGTCCCAACAGTAGCAATAACTGGCTAGTTCATACCGATGGCACTTTTACAGGCTTTCTACCCTTAAAATTACTCCTTGGCTTTGCCGAAGATCACAAGCGTATTATTTTAAACGCAAGACAAAGTTTGTATCTGGTGAGAGACCACAGTGATTATAATGCACTGAAAGGAGCCTCTGACCAAGTGATAGACTCAAAAATTCAACTGCTTCGATTACTATGGAAAGTGCCCCATGTGACGCTATCGGATCGTAAAAAGCTAAGCATGTTAAATTTGGTGCAAAAAGATAAAGCCTTGCCTATCGCCTTTCGAAGTTGGTGTCTGCATGAATACCCCTTGCTACCTACCACTGACACTCATAGTTGGAGTGTCAAATCGGCTCGCTCTACCGAGAGACCCCTCTATGTTATTATTGGTTTTCAAATCAATAGAAAATACCAACAAAGCAAAGATGTCACGTTGTTTGATCACATTCACTTGAGAAATATACGACTATTTTTAAATAATGTTTGCTTTCCCTATGAGGGGTTGGAACTCAATTTTTCAAAAAATAAGTTTGGCCCCCTTTATGACATGTTCGCTAAATTTCAATCGTCTTATTATGAAAAACAGGATTGTCCTATGTTGTCGCCACAAGGGTTTAAAGCAAAAGCACCACTGATTGTTTTCGACTGTTCGTATCTAGAAGAATCTATGAAAATCACCACCATTGATTTAAGGGTAGAATTTGAAACACAAGAAAATGTCCCAGACCATACCAGTGCCTAATGTTTGATTATTCATGCTAGACAAGTGAAATGTCATCCTTTGTCCAATTATGTCACCAGCATGTAAGCCATGTGTGGTCGAGTGAAAAAAAAAAAGATCATCATTCATAGGATTAATGATAAGCGTCTGCATGCACAGTATCTGTTGCGCACTGGCACTGTGCGCACATACGTCAACAACAAACATCATGTGTCCCTCAATAAGCAACAGCAACAACGACAACAACGTGACAGACAAACCATGGAATTTAAAATGTGAATTTAATCGTTTGAAAACTTTTGAAGTATGGACAGTTCCCTTTATGGATTGTGGAGAATTGGCTGCGAGCGAATTTTATTACTTAAAACGTGGGGATGTGGTCAAGTGTATTTTTTGCAACATTGAAATTGGAAACAGGGAAATAGGGGATCGACCCTTTAGCGATCATCGGACATGGAGTCCATCCTGCCCTTACCTCAATCGCTATGATGTGGGCAATATTCCATGGAGTTTGAATTATCCTGTTATTGTACCAGACCCTGCAAAACTAGGAGATACCTGTGGACCGTATGTGCAAACTATTCATTTGAATGCTGTTCCAAATTAAGCCAACAAACTTTTTGTAATAAAAGTGTAAATGTTTTTTTTGTTATGAATAAAACTTCAAAAAATATTTAGCTTT